>JADWQK010000551.1:0-1233437 GCA_017933935.1 Sesamia nonagrioides | reverse complement strand
ATCTGTGTACCAAATTTCATTACAATCGGTTTAGTTGTTTTGGCGTGAAAGCCGGACAGACAAACAGACAGAGATACTTTCGCATTTATAATATTAGTATGGATTAACTTTCCCAATTTATATCCCGTGAGGGTAAAATGATTTATTCATTAGTTAATATTTAAGCTTTGATTAGTAAGTTTTGATGAGTAGTACCTACGTTTTTGGTACGTCACTTATGTAAGATTAGTTTATAATGAGACTGACGTTAATTGTGCGCAAAAGTCCCTTAAATTAGTGATAAAAAATTGTTTTCTTAATTTAATTATATATTTTTCCCTAAAAGTTTTTACGAATTCGCTTTCCACATAAATATACTAATTATTTTTTTTTTAATTTTTTACGAACCGCTTTAGTATTTGTTGTTTGACCACTTCTAGTATTTGTTGTTATAGGTCCAACGGAAACACTTAATCTGTACAAAAGTCAACTAGTTAGCTATCATGAGATACAGTCCATTGACATACATACTACCATAACTATTATATTTACAGGGCTTTTGATGAATAGGTCAAGTTATTAAAGAGCTAATAGTCAAAACGTGTCATTCCAGTTAATTCCACTGATGTGATCCCTTGCAGGTTGTAATTACGTTTAAATTTCTATCTGATCTTTTTATTTTTTTTTTGGGACAAAACCCGCCACACTTTTCCCAACCCACTGCAACTCCTGAAAGCCAGAATCAACAGTAGAGACCGCCAGAAAAACGCCGAGCAATGAAACTCGACGAGTCCCGGAGAAACGATTCAACTGTCTTGGGTCCTGCAACGAAATTAATCAGAAAAGAATAGCGGAGGAGTAAGAAAAAATATATTTTTTTCCACTTCCCTCCATAACAAGCAGGAGACAGAGCAGAACTAGGCCAATCGACACAAAGGGATATTATTGCAACTGGGAGAAGCCCAGATTGCCAAGCACCACGGAATAAAATTTGATTAAGTTAATGGGTCCTAAGTAGGTATTTGCTGTTACAATTGATTCCAATAATAGGTATGGCAAAAGCGCCTGAACGCACGGACATTAGTTCTAGTTTCTACAAGGTCCGTATAATAAACAACTCCGGATGTAACTTGTACACTGTCCAACATAATATTGCGTTCATTCTGCCAAAGAATACACTCCCACAAGATGTGATGTGCGGACTGTTCAAATTCACAGTTCGATGTAGAACACTGACACAAAGTTGAAGGAACAAGTTTAAAAGAATACAGTTTACTTTTATAGTTGCCATGACCTGTGAGAAATTAGGCAACGCAGTGGTCAACCTCCAGCCATGTCTTAGCCAGCCGATCGCCAACGGATGGAAAGAACAGATGGAGGTGCCGGCCCTTGATGGAATTATCCCACCTACTTTGCCATTCGGATAAGAGGTCCTCCCAGACGTCAGTCTGAGGTTTAAATAATCTAGAAATTCTATTGAGGTCGCGTTGTGTAAGAAAGTTAGTGCCCATGGCCTCCCCCCTTCTATCTGATCTACTAAAAGCTTGATATTCTGGTCCGGTCCCTTTCTTCTTTTTATTTTGATCGGATCCCCTAGTTATCCAAACAGATATTTAGCACCTGTTGGAGTCCATCTACAAAACAATGTGAGCCAATTTTGTTGAAGTGAAAACTACTGCATAGGCGTTATGCACTTTTTTTTCGGATGCGTAAAAAAGTTAATCTCGCGTCAGGTCACATGACCTGATCAAAACTTCGTAAGACGGAGAAAGACCGCGCGGTGTAGCAGAGGAAGTAATATCATCCTCTCTTTCTACGGCGCGGTGAAAATCTGTGCCTGCTACTGCTATTTTTAGGGTTCCGTAGCCAAATGGCAAAAAACGGATCCCTTACAGATTCGTCATGTCTGTCTGTCCGTCTGTCCGTACGTATGTCACAGCCATTTTTTTTCCGAAACTATAAGAACTATACTGTTGAAACTTGGTAGGTAGATGTATTCTGTGAACCGCATTAAGCATTTGATGCAAAAATAAAAAAAATAATAATAATAAATATTGCGGATTCCCCATACTTAGAACTGAAACTCAAAAATTATTTTTTCATCAAACACATACGTATCGGTATCTATGGATAGATCTTCAAAAATGATATTGAGGTTTCTAAAATATTTTTTTTCCTGAACCGAATAGTTTGCGTGACAGACGCTTCCAAAGTGGAAAAAAGTTGCCCCCCCCTCTAACTTCTAAAATAAGAAAATGGAAAATCTAAAAAAAACATATGATGTACATTACTATAAAAACTACCAACGAAAATTGTTTTGAACGAGATCTAGTAAGTAGTTTTCTTTTAATACCTCGTAAATCGTAAGCCGCTTATTACCGCGTAATCTTTCATACAAATAACTTAAATCCTTTAATTTCATAAATCAATGGTACGGAACCCTTTGTGCGTGAGTCCGACACGCACTTGGCCGGTTTATTTAAGTAGCGAAGTACAACCTGAAACGTGCATGGTTGCAAAATTGTCATCTTTGTGTACGATTGCGCAATAAATGAATATTGTATTTTACACAAATATAAAGAAGGCCGCCTCTTTGCGCAGCGGCCGCGTTCGTTACCGCTACGCCACGGAGGCTGTCGCTCATTTCTTCTACAGTGAGACATTTTCAATCTCCATCCATCCTCCAATTTCTTAATGTCGTTCATTACATCTCGTGGCAGCCCTCAATACTCTTACCTCATTACAGGTCGTTGGCTGCACTAATTGAATGAGAAACGGTCCGCACAGCAAATAGTTCCCCGTTACCCTTTGATCTTGGTAAATGTTGCATTACATACGCAACCAATTTCAAATTCAAAGCTTCGCGTTAGTAGTATGGTACTTAGACTAGAGTCGTTAGAAACGGTTAGGGTACGCACATGGTACTTAAATACGAACAAATTTTAATTTGAGAACCCAATACATCTAATATTTTGGTTAATACGGCCTGCGCCCGGTTTGAGAGTGGGCCATTCTATAGAGTAGATTTTTGGAAAATTTAATGATATTCATAAATGTAAATATATAGTGTAAGCATATCTTGGACACCAATCACTAATTACAAGGTGAAGGAAAACATCTATCTTATGGAAACCTAACTCTGAAATCGCCAACCCGCATTGAGTAAGCGTGGTGATTACGCTCAATCCTTCTCTGTATGAGAGGAGGCCTGTGTCTAGCAGTGTGACGATAAAAAGATTCATGATGATGATGATGATACGTAAACTAGACAGAGTCAGAATCTCTGATAAAGTCTGTGCATTTTAATATCTGTTTTTTCAAGTTTGGTTGTGTATGAGGCCAAAAAGGGATCTATACATAAGAAATAATGTATGATTTTTGCATCAAGGATAATTAGTACAGTATGTAACAAAAGTTGCTTGCTTTAGTTTTCTCCACGACCAAACTCCCCACACAACAACATTTTTTGCATCGTACCCGGCACACATCGCATCACAACTGCTCAGACCCGTCCTCCGTACCTCTTCACCAGCCATCATTCCGGAACACGACGTATGGCTTGGCGGCAAGACTTCGTCTGGTGGGTGGTAACTTCTGCCGGCAGCCGATGGCCTACCACCGAGAAAATCTATCTATTATAAGACAAAAAACGTGGTTACAATATTTTACTCCAGTTACCATAATAAGTTATGTCTCTAAAGCAATTGTTAATGCACATAACAATTAAATAAATAAGCAAGTATATTCAAAAATTTCCCGTATTTTTCCCGTTTTTTTAGCATTCAATCAGCATTAAGGAATGGAGAACGAACAAAATTCAAGAAGTTTTTCATTCACCAGTCAGTATACTTTTTGCTTTATCTCCGTAACCCTGGTTTGTGAACGACATCAAGTAACCGGAATCCAAACCGCCACCGGCCGGTGAGATTATCGACAAATCTATAGCGCTAAGTGGACATCTGGTGGAGGTCTCCATCCACTCCAGCACACCAGGAGTACATCGCCTGAAGCCCCCTTTAAGTCCAACCTCTTCATTATTTAGCTGTGGTTGATCGCGGTTTCTCTCCGTATTTCAATATACCTAACATACAACTTTGTTACAGTCTATATCGAGGGAATATGAAACTAAAACAGTAATAGGAGTCAAAACCGTTTGAACGGACTAGAAGAATAGCTTATTTAAATATCTTATTTATAGTCTTATTGGAGTACATATACATACATATGAACTTGATGAAATCAAAATGGTCTCATCATCATCAGTTCTCCACGACGACCGGTCCTGCGCTTCCCGCATCCAGCGGTTTCCCTCGACCTTCATCAGGTCGTCGGTCCACCTTGTCGGGGGTCTACCCACGCTGCGTCTTCCGGTGCGTGGTCACCCATAGCCCAGCTATTCCGGTTAGTCCATTGCCCTTTGAGTGACTTTGAGCTTTCTTATAAGGCCCATTGTTAGCGACTACGTTTCAATTCCATAGGTCATCACTGGCAACACACATTGGTCGAAGGCTATTGTCTTGAGACACTGCGGTATTTCGTGCGATTTAAAATGGTCTACCGTCTCCAAATCCTAGGAACTCAAGTAGACGTTCAAAGTTAATAAAGCATTTATTCAAACACATAAAAGCCAGTTTTGACCGTCAAAGTTAACAACTGGCATTTAAGGCCACGAATTCAAATTACTTACTGTTATTTATGGATCCCATTATTGATTTTGAAACTTGCGTTTCTGTATACCAGCTTAACTAAAATCGACGTTGATGTAAGGTCAGCACCACAAGTCGATTAGTTATGATTCCATAATATACTTTTTGTAAGTCGTGGCCTAGTGGTTAAAACAGCCTCTCAAGTATGAGTGTGCGGTTGTCAGGTTAGACTTTCTAAGTATATATTGGATACCAATGACACAGTGAAGGAAAACATCTTGAGGAAACCTGGACTTTAAGTCTGAAACCCCCAACCTGCTTTGAGCAAGCGTGGTGATTACGCTCAATCTCTCTCTGTATGAGAGGAGACCTGTGACCATCAGTGGGACGATAAAAGGTTGATGATGAAGATGATGATGATGATAAATGTACTTTTTGGCACTTTATAACAGAAGCTAAAAGTTGATGAAAACAGAGAAAGAATCTGAGTGCTGTTTTTTAATTAGATGTCACTTCGGTTTCGATTTTAATAAAATATTTAGGTCAGTAATTACGGTTTCGAAAACAAAAGTGTTAGCAGACTTTTGTTGCTGACTGTAATGAGCTCCGTATTGTTCGTTTCGGGCAAAGCGCAAGGTATTATTGTGTCAAGTGTATTAACATCGTTCGCTATGGCAGTCCATTAGGAAGCCATGTTAGAAGGAAGAGGGTCTACTTATTTAAACTTTCGGATTGATTTATATTTCATTTGTTTATTTACCGTTTGGTAAAACAAACATAAAAACAAGCGCGGGTTCGATCCCCGGATAGTGCGTGGATATTTTTTCAATTCATATTAATGCATTTATCTGCATTAATATGAATATTTCAGTGCAGTGTGGTCATGTCTCGGAAAGCACGTTAAGCCTTTGGTCTCGGTTGCCATCATCATCATCATCGACCTTTTTATCGTCCCACTGCTGCGCACAGGTCTCCTCTCATACAGAGAAGGATTGAGCGTAACCACCACGCTTGCTCAATGCGGGTTGGCAATTTCAGACGTAAAGTCCAGGTTTCCTCAAGATGTTTTCCTTCACCTTCAGTCATTGGTGTCCAAGATATACTTAGAAAGTATATATAACTTTAGAAAAGTTACATTGGTACTTGCCTGACCTGGAATCGAACCCGCGCAATCATACTTGAGAGGCTGGTGTTTTAACAACTAGGCCACCACGACTTCTCACCGCGACGAGTTCCGGTTGCCATACGAACATCTAATAGCGGTTGTTACGGGTTGTGGGAGTCCTCAAATATTCAACAATTGGTCTAACTGCAATGCTTCGATATCGTCTTTGGTTTGTGGAGGACAAACAGCAATCACTTCACGGAAAGTATCGAAGGTTAGCCAAATTCAGCAGTTAGACTGGGAAGCGAACCCCAGACCCCAAAGCTGAAAAATCTTCGGATGTGACTGGGATTAACGCTCAAATGATGATGAGTCGTAACAAGAAAATTGTCGTGTGGTGATGGCGGGCCAGAATACTCATCTCACCACCCCATCTCATCCCGCGGGTGTCGTGTCCGACTCGTCATCTGAGTACTCCCCGAAACTGTTCACCGCTGCAGTGGAGTATGACTTCAAGGTTCTGGACCACAAAGGACTCGGCATTAACATCAATGGTAGTCCAGTCCTCAGTAGAACCTCCGAGCGAGTCGGTCTTAAAATAAACATGGACAAGACGAAAGTCATGTCTAATGCACATGTTGTACCGACTCTTATAAAGATTGGAGCTGATGGATCTGTTCTCAAAGTTGTTGACAGTTACCTATACCTGGGACAAACTATACAGATCCAACTTCGAGAAAGAGTTTAATCGTCGAATCCAACTCGGCTGGGCTGCTTTCGAAAAGCTACGTAGAATCTTCTCGTCGGAATACCGCAGCGTCAAGATAAACGACTTAGACTAGTGTGAGTTGCCAGTGATAAGTTATGAAACTGAGACGTGGTCGCTAATAATGGGCCTTATAAGAAAGCTCAAGGTCACTCAAAGGGCAATGGAGAAGGCTATGCTTGGGGTCTCACTGCATGATCAAATGAGAAATAAGGAGATCCTCAGAAGAACGAGAGTAACCGACATAGGCCGAAATTGTTTTTTGTTATCATTGCCCCTCACTAGAATTCCTCCTGTATCGTGGGTGCATTAACAAAAATTTAAACTCGCTCTAACAGCCAGACCCGGAACAACTACCTGTAGGCCATACAATTTATAGTTGTTCCGTGTGGGAATCGAACCCGCTACACGTAGCGCAGCAGTTGGTCGGGCTCAACCTGTAGGACCGATGCCCGTTGAGCCCGACGGGTTCTCTAGTGGTGAGCGCGCACCGGAAGACACAGCGTGGGTAGGCCCCCGACAAGGACCGACGACCTAGTGAAGATCGCGGGAAGCCGCTGGATGAGAAAGACGCAGGGCCGGTCGTCGTGGAGATCCTTGGGGGAGGCCTACGTTCAGCAGTGGAAGTCTTTTGGCTGAAATGATGATGATGAGTTTACCGAGGCATTCGAAGCGATTTTGCAGTTCGACCTGAAAGCTTTCGGAGTTTTGGAGTTGAATTGACGCTAGATGGAACGTAGACTTCATAAGTCGAGAGCATTTGAGCCTAATGTTGAGGTTCAAGATGCCTCTTACAATACGGTGATCACTCCCGGGTTTAACCGCATAAACCACGGAGACATCGTTGTACACTTGCCTTCTCCTTGACATTATGAAGTCTATCTCGTTTAATCTAGGTCCACTTGCGGTGCAATGATTTCTTGAAAAAAGAATTCATCACAAAGAGTCCTTTCTTTTCCATGAAATTCATTAGCATCTGACTTCGGGGATTCCGATTTCCGACTCCAAATTGCCCCACTTTTGTCTCGTCCGCCTCTCACATGCCCAGTTTTGCGTTAGAAGTCCCCCATGACCCAATGACGCTTTACTTTGTGTAAATTATTTCATCACCACTGCTCTTAAAACGGCGAAGGAAAACATCGCGAGGAAACCGGCATGTCCTAAAGCCAAATACTAAAAAAATATCTAAGACGAGACATCTACCAACCCGCACTGGGCCCGCGTCGTAGGTTACGGTCGACTCCCTCTCACCGAGAGGAGACCTGTGGCCCAACAGTGGGAACATAATACTGAAACTGAAATCATTTATCATTTAACCAACCTATTTATTCCCTTTTTCAAACATTGTATTACTATTTCACCACAATGGTTTAAATAATACGGTAAAAAAGTGAACTAGACTGAATCATCCCGGTTCGTTAGCTGCAAGGGGTGGCATTCTTTGCCTCCTATTTTGTTGCATGTTAAATACGTTTAGGAAGTTCATTAGCTTCGTTTGCGGTTGAATTAGGATGCTCTTTTAGATCTGCGATCGAATGGTATTTGTGGTGGTTGGTTAAATTATCTAGATGGGGTAAATTACGAGGTTTGCTTAGTTTTGATTAACAAAATAATGTACTTGCCTAACGTAAGTAATTTTGATATTTAGGAGTGTTTTATGGGGTTGGTGCCTTGAGACAGTGAAGCGGAGTCGAGGTGCATGATGCACCGATTTTTAAAAAGTCAATGTCACAGCGCTGGTATTCTAATAAGGGCTGGCGTGATTTCACAGGTAATCCGAGCAACACAGGCACATTAATGTTATATTCATATAGATATAATTTTATGGAAAATGTTATCAAATAAAATAAATAATTCATCTTTACTCCGCTCTTGACATACCCTTTTATCTATATTATTTATTTGAATGTAAGTAAGCACCCATAATACACTTATTTAATTTTCTAACTGTATAAACATATTCAGTGAAAGGACCATGATCCACTTTCAAAAACTCCAAACATCTCGACACCGATTGATCTACAATCTACATAATATACATATAACAGTGACTCCGTTCTCATGGTTACCCCATGCCAGCATTCACAGAGTTCAAGACGTTAGGGGTGCTACACACGTTCTGACGCGCCCATGCGCTTCGCTCAGAGCAGGAGAGGCCATTTCATGATTTACCATCCAAAAAATGGTGCAACACACGTAATCGGTTCACCATAGCCGTGCGAAAAATACAAAACATAAAAACTTAATCAGTGACAGTCCTTTACTAAAAATTTTGCATATTAGTAAAGGAAAAAAAGGATTCCGTTCACCTTGGCTCCTACTTTTCGAAATGTGTCCTTGGAGTGTTCCGACCGCCTTCAGCTTTTGGGAGTTGACATTTCCTCGAACCTTAACTTTGGGCGGTTCATTGAGTCCAAGGCCAAGGTGGCTGCCAGGAAACTTGGCGTTATCGCAAAGGTCCGGCGGTACTTCACACCTGGGCAGCTACTAATATTATACAAAGCACAGGTCCGTTCGTGTGTGGAGTACTGCAGCCACATTTGGGCTGGTGCTGCTAAATGTCACCTGGCCACTTTGGATTCAATGAAGAGGCGTGCGAAGAGGCTGATTGGTGACCCTGATCTAACTCGAGATGATCTCCAAAGCCTAGAGCACAGGCGTAGAGTAGCCAGCCTTTCGGTGTTCTATAGGATGCATTTTGGGGAGTGTGCGAGGGAATTGCATAATTTAATTCCCTCATCACCGTTCCACCATCGGACGACCCGTCGTACGGCTGGTTTCCACTCTTACGTTGTTAACAGCACTACGATCCGGACGAAGCGTTTCACCTCCTCCTTTATACCGCGTACATCGAGGGACTGGAACAATTTGCCAGCGGCGGTGTTTCCGTCGGACTACAATTTGAGTGTCTTCAAGGCTAGAGTGAATAGGCTCTTAATAAACTAGTGCGCTTTACCATCAACGATTGCGTCACTGCTTACCATCAGGCAGGATTGCGGTCAAGCGCTAGTTTATAATAAATAAAAAAAAAAAATTAGTACCATCTTTTATTTTTCGTCAGACTTTTACTGATAAAAACCCACTAGTGTGTAGTCGTTTACTTGCCTCTGCCTTATGGGTTAAGGTATTTCTTTAGAATAACCCGCGGCTTATGCAGACCGACACTGACCCTTCATTACTGACCGTCAGTTTTTCTTTTGTGCACTACACTCTGACGCTATCTATTTCTAGCCGTAAGACCCGGCCTACGGTGCCCGGGACTCTGCTGCTGATTACCGAAGTCCAGAACGTATCCCGCCGTGAATGGAGGCGTGAGGGCGTAAAATTTCCTCTCCTTACTACACCACCTCCTCCCCCCACTCTCTCCTTTCTACCTCCACTTTTGGAAGAATTACTACTTTCCTGCCCACATACACACAAGAACACAAGTAAAAAAAAAAAATACTAAGTATTTTTTTATGTATTTTGACCTAGTATGTGTTGTGTTTTTCTGCGAAATAGCAGGTTTCTATATTCGGGAAAAAGTTGCTCGGCTCTCAGAGTGCCAAAATAATTCAGTGGGGGTAGATAACGAACTAAAAGTTTAAAGGTCATACAGAAAATGTTATCCTGTCTTAGAAACTGTCTATAGAATGATATAGCAAAATTACACAATAGTCAAGTTTAACCTGATACAGTTTTACCGACACTGGCCTTTAATTTCCGACCGTAAGTTTTCTCTTTTGTATATAATATTCTGATGCTAAGTAATATATAGTAATAGTATTATATAGTATCGCGTATAATATGTAAAGAAAACCCTGTCCGATCGATAAGGATAATAAAGGTAAGATAAACACCTGACCAAATATAATATAAAATTTTACGTAATCATCATAGTAACTATACTAATGAATTTTAAAATAATCTTTTTTTCCCGCTAATTAATTCCAACTTCCCCGAAATTTGGTAATTTTAAAAAAAGTGACAACACCATTTTGACGGCTTATGCGATTCGACCACGCGTCGGGTACCCCGCTTCCCGTCGCCCACGGAAGGGTGTCCTACTGCACATGTATTAAGTTACCTCTTTTTGCAAAATAATGTTTATTTTTTAGGGGTGTTTTTTTTAAATTTAGTCGGGCTTTGTCGGCATTAGTAGAGTCAGTTATCGATTCCTAACAATAACTTCACGGATCGGACAGGGTTTTCTTTACATATTGTATATATGTATACTATACTGTAGTACTATGTCATCTTCTATGACACGAAACACGTACCTGTAATTTTTATTAAGGGTTCACATTCGATTCGGCAGTATTCGGTTCGTGATGATGCTCACGAACCGAATACTGCCGAATCTAATGTGCCGACCGAAAAATGACGTGAGTAAGAGGCACCCCTTACCTTCGCGTTTCTGCTACCGGTCACCGATTGATCTTTATAATAGTGACTTCGTTGCTATGGCAACTACTCAGCTAGCATTCAGAGACTTTCCTCACAAAATGCATAAACCTCATTCAGATTTTACGAATGACATGGCTGAAGAAATCCAATATAGTTATATTTCTTTGAACGACTTATTCACGGACAGGTGGAGGTACGAAGCTGGCTGAAGCTATTTGTAGAATGATATTATTATGAGGAATTACTGGGAGTTTTAGAAATAAATGGATTTTTAAAAACACATTCACTTCTTTACAAAAGTTCATTCATTTCTAAGTCAATTCTAACTTAAATATAGGATCGAAGCTATGCCCAAATTATGCGATGAAGAAATTTAAAGAAACGTGGTTGTTCAAAATTATAATCGATTTCAATGTTTTACAGTTTCGACTCAATTCTCGTCAATTTAAGAGGGACTGGGCCGTAATTCTCAACTCAATTCTCGGTGGTAGGCCACAACATCAGCCGCCGGCGTAAGTTACCACCCACCAGACAAAGTCATGCCGCCAAGCGATTCATCGTATTCCGGCATGATGTCTGGTGAAGCCTTACGCCGTATGGAGGACGGGTCTGAGCAGTTGTGTTGCGATGTACGTGCCGGGTACGATGCGCGAAATGTTGTTGTGTCGGGAGTTTGGTTGTAGAGGGCCTCCAGATCAATATCCCTCTGGCGCAGCATCGTTGGTCGTATTGTTGGGTTTAACATTGCATCACCGCGCTTAACCACCGTCTTCCTTCCTATTTACTCAGTTCTTTTGAGTGAGTAGGCTTAATAAACTAGCGCGCTTTACCATCAACGATTGCATCACTGCTTACCATCAGGGGGGATTGCAGTCAAGCTCTAGTTTGTAATTTATATAAAGTAATTTACAACTCAGGTCCAGTGCAGGCAGGATCAGTTGTTTCAGTTATCATAATTGTGTTTCAATGCGGTAACATATACTTCGCCACATGCGAAACACTCAAGACGCTGATGTCACGCAAAATTCTGCATTGCGCAAGCAGAGTTTTCCGCACAACTAGCATATAAACAACGTCCCGACATAAATCTGAAGACAGTTGTCCAACAGATACAACACTGGTCGGACGATACTTTTTTCTAAGGAGGTCAAGTGAAAATTACACGTTATTCCTCACGCTTATTAAACATAAAAAAACACCCACTAAATGACATTATCAATTTAAAAGATAGCATTCTACTGTAAGTAACAAAGAACTATCGAGCCAATTAATCTCGACTATTTTATCTTTATCAGTCCTGCCAAACTAAAATAAATCTTAAGTCATCCACCGAAGTTAATGATTTATGAAGACAAATCATAAAACAGTGGAAGAGTGGATGAGGGGACAGGACGTACGGATATAAATCAGACTCGCGCCGGAACTCCGAGCCAATGATGTGATTATCGGAAAACTTATATGAAGGATGTACCGGGCATAGAATATATATTTACAGAAGACTGGGTCTGTTAACAGACATTAATTTCTGTTACAAAATACTCTGATAAAAATGTAAAAGGGGCCGGAAAGTGAACTCCCAATGTTTAGCGCAACGTACTTGATAAAATATTTGGATTTTTTTATACAAAAAAATAAGAAATTCTAATATGAACTTTAGTTACTTTAAAGGTCTTTTTCGTTTGAAAGTTGAGTTGAATTACTCAACTTTATATATTAAATATCCACAATTTACGAACACGGTTTTTAAAATTAAAATTTGTTAATTATTTGGACACTAATATTGTAAGAAAAAGTGGTTCTTTAAAAAGTGAAAAACTTTTGAGCACAGATGAATATCATTATCATCTTAGCAAATTTATAAACAGATAAATGGAAACATGAAGCGCTTTTCCTCTCTCTACTAATTTAAAACTTGCTGTGCTCAACGGGGTCCATAATTGTTTCCAATATTATATTATTATATTTACCACCTGTAAGTGTAAATTATGGATTGCAATAAACGATTTTGATTTGATTTTAGCGTTAATCCCAGTTGCATCCGAATCTTTTTAGCTTTTGGAGTCTGGGGTCCGCTTTATCAGTCTAACAGCTGATTTGGTTAAACTACGATACTTTCCGTGAATCGACTGCCGTCTGATCTCCACAACCCGAAGTCGATATCGAAGCATTGCAGTTAGACCAATTGCTGGACTTTTGAGGACTATAACAACCCGTAATGACTGCCACTAGATGTTCGTATTGCAAACGTGGCTTATGGCTTAACATGCTTTCAAGACACGATGCATACATACAAATATTTGCACTGCGCGGGGTTTTGGTTTGCTACCGCTACGCCACGGAGGCTGTCACGAGCACAGATGAATATATCACTGGCTAACTTTATTGATTGCGAAAAAAATAACATAAACAGGCAAATAGATTTGGAATATATTAATTTAAGTGTAAGTACACATGTGAATTTCAAACGAAGCTGAACACATTATAGTTGCGAGTGCGCCTGGCTGTACATCATAGATACGTGTTTATGTTTGGTCGCCTTTTTTGCTTACGGTATGGAGAAGGCCTTCTGTACATATTTATGTATTCTGTGTCCGGGGTATATTCTTGTAGTGAACGTTGTTGACATAACGGTAACACAGGAAATGGAGTCAGTCACCGGAAGTGTTACTTATTTTCTTCTTTTTTCCCGGCCTCGGGATAAAAATAACTACGACCTTTTGAAAGGGACAAAGTTACTTTTAAGATAATTTTCAGTAATGTGGTTGTTGCAAGACTTTGTTGAGTTATTCATATTTCCCATTGCATTTTCGGTTTCCGTACCCAATTAGTGCCAATAAATATCAAAAACTTGTAGAAATTATTTTTGTTATTATTATTTTTAGCCTTAGTACTTTGTGGATTGAAGTAATGAGGATGGCTTCAAAAAAAAAAAACAAAATTATTCCTTACTTTTTTTTTTCTTTTTACCAGACTAAAAATTATACTATACAATATGTAAAGAAAACACTGTCCGACCCATAAGGATAATAAAGGTTAGGTAAACACATGACCAAATATAATATACAATTTTACGTAATCATCATAGTAACAATAGAATGAATTTTGAAATAATTTTTTTCCCGCGAATTAATTCCAACTTCCCCGTAATTTGGTCATTTAAAAAAAAGTAACAACACCGGTATTATTATAAGCGAATAGCGATGCGACCACGTCACAGGTGCCGCGTGCCCTGCCCCCCGCCGCCCGCGGAAGTGTTGCTTACCGCACATGTATTAAGTTACCTCTTTTTATGCGAAATAATATTTATTTTTTAGGGGGATTTTTTTTAAGTTTAGCCTGGTTTTCTATCCATTAGTAGAATCAGTTATCGATACCTAGCAATACCTTCACGGATCGGACAGGGTTTTCTTTACATATTGTATAAATATATAATTATACTATATTAAGTGGTAGTGGGCGGGGCACATTGCTCGTAGAACCGAAGGACGATGGGGCAGTAAGGTTCTGGAGTGGCGGCCACGTACCGGAAGACGCAACAGAGGCAGGCCCCCAACAAGGTGGACCGATGACCTGGTAAAGGTTGCGGGAAGCCGATGGATGCGGGCAGCACAAGACCGGTCATCGTGGAAAGCTTTGTCCGACAGTGCTTACACTTAATATGATATTTTTTTCTTTGCCATCTGAGATGATGTCGACTATTCTGCCAGTGTCGATATTATAATGTTGTTACCAGTCTAACAACCCAAATGAGAGTATTACAATAATGTAGGACGCGCATATGAAATTTTACGAACGCAGATAAGAACAAAATCGATGTTTGCCGAACGTTCTGACTTTTACTAGACACGATACTTGACTGTCATTTGTTTACTATATGTACGCATAATGGCGAGTCTACACGAACTCACTATCTACTTTGATACTTGTCAGCTTGTTGCAAGTAAAATTAGACGAGTTTTATTCACTTTCGGCCTAATAAAAGTAAGACACCTGGGCAGCTTCTAATGTTGTACAAAGCACAGGTCACGCACACAGCACGGTAAGTGTCACCTGGCCACTTTGGATTCAGTGGAGAGGCGTGCGAAGAGGCTGATTGGTGACCCTGATTTAACTCGAGATGGTCTCCAAAGCCTAGAGCATAGGCGTAGAGTAGCCAGCCTTTCGGTGTTCTATAGGATGCATTTTGGGGAGTGTGCGAGGGAATTGCATGATTTAATTCCCCCATCTCCGTTCCACCATCGAACGACCCGTCGTACGGCTAGTTTCCACCCTTACGTTGTTAACATCACTACGATCCGGACGAAGCGTTTCGCCTCCTCCTTTATACCGCGTACATCGCGGGACTGGAACAATTTGCCGGTGGCGGTGTTTCCACCGGACTACAATTTGAATGTCTTCAAGGCTAGAGTGAATAGGCTCTTAATAAACTATTGCGCTTTACTATCAACGATTGCGTCACTGCTTACCATCAGGCGGGATTGCGGTCAAGCGCTAGTTTAGAATTTATAAAAAAATAATAATAATTTAAATTATTTATTATTATACCATGTGTAAAGAAAACCCCGTCCGATCCTTATGGTTAATAAAGGTTAGTTAAACACATGTCCAAATAAAATATGAAATTTTACATGATATGATCATCATAGTAACAATACTAATGAATTTTGAAATAATCTTTTTTCCGCGAATTAATTCCAACTTCCCCAAAATTTGTATTTAAAAAAAAAGTAACAACACCATTTTTGACGGCATTATTATGAGCGATGCGACCACGTGCCGCGTGGCCTACCCCCCTTCCCCGCGCATGTATTAAGTTACCGACTTTTGCGAAACATATTTTTTTTTGGAGAGATATTTTTTTAAGTTTAGCCCGACTTTGTTGGCATTATTAAAATCAGTTATCGGTACCTAACAATTCCTTCACGGATCGGACAGGGTTTTCTTTACATATTGTATATGGAATGGTTATTTATAGAATGAAAGAAATTAAGGTATTATTTTTATTTTCTTTTAATTTTTATTCTGCTTAAATAAAATTCACCTTTTGTAAGCTAATTAGTAAATTTACACATAACGCAAGGTCTTGTACTGTCTTATTTATTGGGTTTCAGCTCACAACCTAAACCAAGTCCAACAGGCTCTAGGCTCAAATTGCTGATAAATATTCATGAAAAAAAAAAAACATTTTCATGCCCCCATCACGATAAAAGAAAAAGTATTTATTAGGCTTTTCCATCTGTAAAGTAAATTAAATTTAGAACACTGGGTACACTAATTTGTGAATTCTAAACATCATTAAATCTATTTACCTCTACCTCCATGCCAAATTTGACAAACAATTTCTTTTTTTGTTTTCATTATTAATCAATTATTGACAGACATATTATTTATAAATCCTCAATTAATCTGTCCATGACAAAATTTCCTGAAAATTATTATTTTAATGATTTTTTTAAATTATTTTTTTCAGATTGAATTATAAAATTTATGTGATCATACATCTGAAGCGATAATCGAGAACATCTAAAGCGACAACTGCAACGAGCACTTCAAGGACTGTGGTGTGTACGATACGGACTTCGTGGACATAAGGGAAGACTTCGGTGCGACATCAGCTACGTTCTACTTCTCATTGCCAACTATCGACTGTACCAGCGTTGTCAGTAAATTTCGTGACCCTTTAGCTCGTAACAGTAACATTAGCAGGAGTAGGATTTGTAGTATAGGATTATTCATCATCCCAGTTGTATTGCGCTGTGTGCCGGGTACGATGCCCTAAATGTTATTGTGTCGGGAGTTTGGTCGTAGAGGGTCTCCAGATCAATCTCCCTCTGGCGCAACATCGTTGGTCGTGTTGTTGGGTTTAACATTGCATCACCTCGCTCAACTGCTGTCTTCCTTCCTTTTCACTCGATTTTTTTTCGAGTCAATAGGATCATAATAAACTAGCGCACTTTACCATCAACGATTGCATCTCTGCTTACCATCAGGCTGGATTACAGCCAAGCGCTAGTTTATAATTATAAAAAACACTACCCATTCATTTCTTTAGATATACCCTATTTTATAGCCATCCTTATACATAATCAACACTACACTTCACTAGCTCCTCATTCTTCCTTATCACGTTCAAATCGTCACTCGTTAAGCTCACACACACGATATTATCTCTCGAGGTAACAACTCGCCTAAATCCTCACATTCTGAATCAGACCCGCCTTCTTTAGCGCAATAATTCTACATAAAAATTTAGGGTCTTACTAAAATGCTTGCTCCATAGGAATATAAAAATTTCTTTATGCATCACGTACAAGAATAAGTGATGGTACATTATCCCGGAGAAAGATGTTGGAGGGTTAATGCGGGAGGAATTCGGAATACCGGGATCCCGGGATGTCGGAAGTCAGTCAGTTGAATATTGAGAATTTGTTTTGTTTTGTTATTTTTGCAGAGAGAATTTTATTGATGTTTATTTACAGCTACCTTTTTTCTGATATCGGCTGTTAAGAGGGGACTTCAGTGCCGAGGAATTTGGAAAAAAATTATTTGAAGAAACTGTTGCCGACGCGCTGCTTCCAACCTCTCCCGGTAAAGTGCGAAAAGGACAGTTGCATCTCAGGCTGATTTTATTTACAAAAACGTTGACCAAAATACGTTTCATATTCCGCTGTTTTTGTTTTCAAAACACGACAGATCTCAATTATTTTTATAACAAAATTAAGAGGATAAGTATATTATTTTCTTTTTTGTCAAAAACTTATCACGTTTGTCTAATAGTCATCTGAACATCACGGTAAAAATGGGTTATTTTTCGCGATTTTGAAGTATCGTATTTCTTTCACTAATTAAGTTTCGGAAAAAATCAAATGATAGGGGCACGTATAATCACGGTGTAAAATTGTAGAAATAAATAATTCCCTTAAAATCTTTATCCACCAAGAAAACAGCGGAATACGTTTGTATAGAGAAATCTCCACTAGAGTTCCCTCTTAAGTCATATATAACTTGAGAAACACCCGGTATTTGTTTTTTTTTTTCGCCTTTTTGGATTAAAGTCAACGTATAAATTATTTTGACTTTTATCTGAAAAGGCACACATAAGACACACTTAACATGGCTTTGCCAGAATCGCTATGTTTTTGCTTTCATAGTGTTATCAATTCTTTCTCTGTGTGTCTGATCCTCTGTGGAATCTTTTGATCAATACCAAAACATCTATACTCCATCGATTTCGGTAGATAACGAAAGAGTAAAAAAAAAAACACATTTCATAGCTAATCGACTAAACCTAATACCAGTTAGGCAAGTTCACTTTTCATGCTACGTAATAGATGTGATTTCTTCTAACCTGAAAAAAAAAAATAATGTGTCTTCACTAGCCTGTGCGACGGCCAGGGCCATGGTTTCTTGTTTAACCAACCCGCAATCCTGGCCCAGGAGTCATTGGTCTTCGTGGACCCCGTTACGATGTGCTGTCATCATTTTGAGGCGCACGTGAAACACAACGCGCCGTTGACTCGGGCCAGGTCCGTAGCAGTGGGCAGCTCGCCGCCCGCAGGCCCGCGCCTACTATGGCTGGGAGTTCGGTGTCGTCTCCCGACCAGGGCGTCTCCTGCGGCGGCTAGTGGCGTGAGGGCGCTGGGATTCCCGCTGCCTCACAAGCAGAAGCTTTGCAGAAGGAGGTGACGGCCTGCCTTGCAATCTAACCTCTATCTTCAATTTAGCAACTTTATAATTCCTAAATAATACATAGTACAACTGTGACGTAATATGATAACTCAAGTGACGTGTATTTGATTTAGTCGGTTAACTAAGTCAGGTGGTTTTTGTTTAGCTTTAATTAACTACATATATCGATAGCGTAAAGAATAATACATTATGGTGGGTTTGTAGAAGCATGACGGTGGTTTTTGTTTATAGGTAATACTAATGTCGTCCTCCGTGGCGCAGCGGTCAACACGCCTGCCTGCGACGTGGAGGCCCCGGGTTCGATCCCCGTCCAGGTCATGATGGAAAACGATCTTTTCCTGATTGGCCTGGGTCTTGGATGTTTATCTATATATGTATCTATTATAAATATAGTATCGTTGAGTTAGTATCCCATAACAAAAGTCTCAAGCTTACTTTGGGGCTAGCTCAATCTGTGTGATTTGTCCGTATATAGGTATTTATTTATTTATATTTATTAATGTTCAATTGGATTTGGTTTGGCTGTAACCTGACCACAATACAGTTGAGAAATTTATGATGATTTCACCGTATTACTAAAGGTATAATTAAGCAGAATATTCTTATTACAAATTCAGATATTCATCATTTCAGCCGAAAGACGTCCACTGCTGGACATAGGCCTCCCCCTAGGATCTCAACTACTCAAAATACCTACTGCAATCAGTAATTTTGTTACAGTAAAATAAATAAAAAATTTAAATTAGGAATTAATAAATTAGTAATTATGTCATAGTCGGAATTACACTACTACTTATGCAACACACACACACTACACCAAGGAATAAAGACACAAAATACATATATTTAGCGTATACTAAAAGTTATACAATAAATCACCTAAAATAAAAATACATCAGATAGCAACAAATAAAAATCAGAAAGTATAATTATACCACTATACTTACATATACACACACACATCATCAATTACTTCATTATACCATTTCTTTCTTTCGTTAATTAATTCATTGGAATATGAAGTAAGAGGTAAAAATAACTTATGTTCCCCATGCTTGAAGGTCATTGAGGTTTTACCTATTGCTACTAACCGGATATAAAAAGACGGAGTATATAACATGTCATCAACAACGATGGCTTTCATTTTGACATTACAACAACATGTATTGCGTTATTTACGTGGTTAAGCAAACATTATTATTATCATCTGAGCGTTAATCCCAGTCGCATCCGTAGCTTTTTCAGCTTTGGAGTCTGGGGTCCGCTTTACCAGTCCAACTGCTGATATAGCTAAACTTCGACATTTTCCGTGAAGCGACTGCCGTCTGATCTCCACAACCCGAAGGCGACGTCGAAGCATTGCAGTTAGACCAATTGTTGGACTTTTGAGGGCTCCAACAACCCGTAACGACTGCCACTAGATGTTCGTATGGTAACCGGGACTAACGGCTTAACGTGCTTTCCGAGGCACGACCAGACCAGTGCAAATATTCATATTCATGCATACAAATACTTGCACTGTGCGGGGATCGAACCCGCGCCACCTTGCGCAGCGGCCGCATCCGCTACCGCTACGCCACGGAGGCTGTTTTACCTATTGCTACTAACCGGATATAAGAAGACGGAGTAATTGCGTAGCAGGTTATCAACAACCGGTTGGCTCTCATTTTCACATTACAACAACATGAATAGCGTTATTTACGTGGTTTAGCAAACAGATTTTCGAATATTTGAAGCAATGGTTTGGCATTATATTTAAACAGATACGAGGACAGACTAGAGCAGTAGTATCTAGGTGACCCTTGCCAAGTATTCACACTTCTATTTCGATATAACTCGATGTTGACGATAGAGAATCGATAGGTTGAAGGCGGGATTTGATAAACCCTTAATTTTCAATCGTAAAATTGTCGAAAAATCACTGAAATGTGAGTAATTTGTATATTTATCCAGTGTAGCGATTTAGAAAATCTTTCTTCTAAAATGTTGCCTCATTGATAAAGCAGGAAATTATGACGTACCGACAAAAAAGCCCTTGAGAAATGATATATATGATGATGGGTTCCATTTTGACAGTTCAACAGCATCCATTGTTATTTATGTTGTTGAGCAGATACATTTCATGAACATATGGAGCAATGGATAAGCAATATGCCTCAAAGTGATTCGAATTGGTAATAATAGTTACGCAATTCAACAGACAAAGTCATGCCGCCAAGCGATTCATCGTGTTCCGGCGTGATGTCTGGTGAAGCCGTACGGAGGACGGGTCTGAGCAGTTGTGTTGCGATGTACGTGCCGGGTATGATGCGCGAAATGTTGTTGTGTCGGGAGTTTGGTTCCAGTTTGGCTTCCAGATCAATATCCCTCTGGCGCAGCATCGTTGGTCGTGTTGTTGGGTTTAACATTGCATCACCGCGCTCAACTGCCGTCTTCCTTCCTAATTACTCAGTTCTTTTGAGTGAGTAGGCTTAACAAACTAGCGCGCTTTACCATCAACGATTGCATCACTGCTTACCATCAGGCGGGATTGCAGTCAAGCGCTAGTTTGTAATTTATAAAAAAAAAAAAATTAGGGCGCAGATCATAATTATTCAAAACTTGTTGAACTTGTTGATTCAATTTTTGCTTGGCCAAAGAAACTAACTGCAAACCACACTTGAAACGACTATATAATCAAAAAAGACCAACTAAATGTTTAGCAAACCTATCTTGTTGCATGTCTCTCATTCCAAGCCCGCGCACAGACAGAATTCGCTTAAATATCCAATTCGTGCAAGCAGCAGTTTCATTCATGCGAAAACACAAGTTCGGTCCAAAAACTCGACAATGGAATGTTTCCATAATGAATGAACCGATGAACATGATATGGGCATTATCAATACCAGTATTTCTTAGCTTTAGTATTGTAAGGGAAACTTTTACGAAAACCTTATTGTTTGAGATCAAATTAATTTTGGTTTGTCGGATAAGGCACTAGGTATTTGTCAGTGTAAAACATTGAAGCAAATTTAATGTGGTGGCCACTGCAGTCTTCGTATGCACTAGCTTTAGATTCGTCGGGAACATTATTGTCCCGTGCAGCATAGGATAACTAATAGTGCAACCATTCTGATATGCATAATGTGCAGTCATGATTTATTGAAGCAACATACGGAACTAATGAGCCTAGAACATACATTAGCCGTATGGAGCAGTATGATTATTATATACTTATTCGTGGTAAACGTGGTCATATGGCTGAACTGCCATCTTCCTTCCTATTCGCTCAGTTTTTTTTTTTTTTGAGTTAATAGGCACTTAATCGCAAACCCGCATTGAGCAAGCGTGGTGATTACGCTCATTCCTTCTCTGTATGAGGGGAGACCTGTGCCCAGCAGTGAGACGATAAAAAGGTTGATGATAATGTTGAGGCACAAGTAAAACACCAGTCTCGCAAGTATGAGTGTGCGGGTTCTATTTTAGGTCAAGCAAGTACCAATGTAACTTTTCTAAACTATATGTAATTTCTAAGTATATCCTGGATACCAATGACTGATCAAAAGGTGAATGTAAGATTAAATTTAGAGGAAACCTGAACTTTAAGTCTGAAATCGCCAAACCGCATTTAGCAAGCGTGGTGATTACGCTCAATCCTTCTCTGTATGAGAGGAGACTTGTGCAGAGCAGTGGATGATAAAAAGGTTGTTGATGATACGTAATCTGTATTTTGATATTGACTAGCGATGACCCGCCTTTGCTTCGCATGATTATGTATGACTGTAAAAACACAAATAAGTCTTCATTATCTCTTCGATTGAAAATGAATGAGAACGCCAAACGCGCTCGATATCGACGATCGAGTCTCATAATGAAAACTTATACTAGGCATACAGTATAATAAAGAACAACGAGAGACTGGACGAGACTGGGTGGAGACCGCTGAGAAATTATTTCTCAGCGGTCTTCTCTTCAGATTGTAATTTTTTTTTATTTTTTTTTTTATATATTATAAACTAACGCGATTGCGGTCAACGCAATCCTGCCTGATGGAAAGCAGTGACGCAATCGTTGATGGCAAAGCGCACTAGTTTATCAAGAGCCTACACACTAACACCGCCGCCGGCAAATTATTCCAGTCCCTCGATGTACGCGGTATAAAGGAGGAGGCGAAACGCTTCGTCCGGATCGTAGTGGTGTTAACAACGTAAAACCAACGTAAACCAGGTGGAAACCAGCCGTACGACGCACAGTGTGAGATTTCGGCAATCTAGGGGAATTTTATTAGATTTTCCAACTTTGTGATTTTTTTCACTAACCCTGGTATTCAAGCAGCTAAATATCCCAGTTGAAAGAAAACGTGACTTACTTGCACTTTAGTCAACCGCAAGATGGGTATAATGGATCTTAAAACTTATATAGACAAGCACGCGCTCGGATCCCCGCGACAGCCGTCCAGCTTAGGGCATGTTTATACGATTGCTGTGTCGCTGTGTCTCGGCTTAGTGGTCAGTGCTGTTTTTCCACAATATTGCCCATATCTATAGGTAAGATCCTGCATTTTATTTTAAATATTTGCTAAATAATTAGATAAAAAACAGTTGTTTAAAAAAATGGTGTTGCCTTTATTGATAAAAAGCAGGTTTTGGTTTTTAAAAAGGGTTTTAATTATGTGTTCCAAAGTCTTCCACCCTAAAACTTGATTCTACCTGTAGCTTATTTATTATACTAGCCAGAATATTAAAAAAAACTTGCGCATGTTTGCGCGATTACGTTAAATCCTATTTTTTTCAGAAAATGGCACACATGTTTACATGGCGAGCATTATTCGATGTGTGGGCCCAACCTCATTCAAACAAGTTGGAGGTTGTTTCAAACTTCATAATGGAACAAACAGGAGTCAGACAGATGTCTTCTAATACAAAGGCCAAAATACGGAAATGTGTGCATAGCATACAGGTTAAATGGGACAAAGCTAATCGCCATTGAAAAAGATTTTTAACTGACATCGCAGCGTGGTTGGAAGAGCAGGTCTCGTTCGACTTTGCGCCCGATCCTTCGGTAAAACAAAATACAAGCGGTAGACCTAAAAATGCGTTTGAAGAGTGCTCTTCGAAAGTCCAGACAAGGAAAATCAAAGGGCTTGTCGAATCGACAAACCCTGAAGAACTTTCGAAGGCTTTTGAGCTCTAATTACGCAAGGCAAGAAAACGCGACTCGGCTGCGATCGCAAAAGAACTTTGTGTTTCTTCTCCTACAAGGGGCACCAAAATAAAAAAAGCACGAAATGCGTCACTCGATAAAGCGTCAAAATTATCAGTGGTTTTCCGATCGATACACACAAATTTGGTGAATATCTTCGATGTACTTTAGAATTGTACCTAAGCCAATGTGTTTGGTATTACATGCCCGTAAGTGTCCACAAGATACTGTTTCACGGAAAAGAAATCATAGACGCAAACATTTTACCTATAGGCCAGTTATCAGAGGAAGGTCCATGAGGCCAGAAATAAGGACAACCGAAAATATAGGGAACTGTTTACCAGAAAATCATCCAGGATTCTAACCAACACTGACCTTGTTCATCGATTGTTAATTACATCTGACCCTTATGTCACTAGTCTTCGTGCTAGTCCCAGAACTAAACATTCAAAGATATTTCCAGAAGTTTTAGAAATGTTAATGGAGCCTGTTGTAAAATCTGTTCACTCTAATAGCAACAGCAATATTGATACAGATGAATGATACGTTTTTCTTTTCTTTCTTGTCACCAGTTTTTATTTTTTGAAACAAAAAAAAAACGTTTGGTTAATTCTTTAAAGTTTGAGTTTGAGTTTACTTGGCTGCATTAGAAGCCAAGAGAGTAAATGTCTTTTTATATTTGAATGCAACACTTATCAAAAGTCTGTATGTACGTACTAAAAACAATGTTTTTTAGAACAATAAACAACATGCAAAACGTTTAAAACCTCTTATTGTTTATTTAAACGTTTATCCTGATTAAAATATCAATTAGAATCGGCTAAATGCCATTTTATTTTCTTCAATGAATAAAGTTCCCCTAGATTGCCGAAATCTCACACTGTGCGACGGGTCGTCCGCTGGTGGAACGGAGATGGGGGAATTAAATCATGCAATTCCATCGCACACTCCCCGAAATGCATCCTATAGAACACCGAAAGGCTGGCTACTCTACGCTTGTGCTCTAGGCTTTGGAGACCAACTCGAGTTAGATCAGGGTCACCAATCAGCCTCTTTGCACGTCTCTCCACTAAATCCAAAGTGGCCAGGTGACACTTGGCAGCACCAGCCCAAATGTGGCTGCAGTACTGACCTGTGCTTTGTATAACATTAGAAGCTGCCCAGGTGTGAAGTACTGCCGGACCTTTAATTTGCATCACTGCTTACCATTAGGAAGTATTGCAGTAAAGCACATGTATTAAATTACCTCTTTTTTCGTTTTTTTTTTGTTTTTTTTTTTAGTTTAGCCCGGCTGTAATCCTGATATTCCCCCGAGATCGAAACATGTGCTGGTAAAAACACGAGGCGCAGCTGGTGTATAAATAAACCTTCCGGAATAAATCCTCTAAATGATGAAAACCCCATCAAAATCCGTTCCGACTTTTAGAAGGACAAAGCGGTCATACAGACCGGCACAAAATACGACTTTATAATGTATACAGATATATAGATAGAACTCTTGTGTGTATTTTAACCTTTTGTGTTTTTATTGAAAGAAGAGACTTATAAGAGGGGTTTGTAATTTATACCATATGTAAAGAAAACCCCAATATAAAAGTCCGAGCCGTGAAGGTATTGTTAGGTATCGTTAACTGATTCTAATAATGCTAACAAAGCCGGGCTAAACTTAAAAAAATCCCCTTAAAAAAGTCAAAGTCAAAGTATTTTATTTGTGAAACATAGGTAATATGGTACATGGTATAAAAATTGTGTGTATCACTATGTTTTGCCTTGCAAGGCGTACAAATTATTTAAGAACAATATTGGTCATTCAAATTAACATTTGAACATTTCTTTATTTTATACACCAAAAACTCATTGATGGAATATTAAGCTTTGTCAAGCAATGATTAAAATAAATATTATTTCGAATAAGCAAGGTAACTTAATGCATGTGTGGTAGGCATCACGTTAGGCATACAAGAGCAGGTGAAGGGAGGCAGGGCAGGCGGCACGTGATCTCATCGCTATTCGCTTGTTAACAAATGGTGTTATCACTTTTAAAAAAAATGCCAAATTTTGGGAACTTGGAATTAATTCGCGAAAAAAAAAGATAATTTCAAAATTCATTAGTATTGTCATTATGATGAATAAGTAAAATTTCATATTTTATTTGGTCATGTGTATACCTTATATTTATTATCCTTTTGGGTCGGACGGGGTTTTCTTTACATATTGTAGGTATATGAATAAGATAGGTAGATAATTGTGTTATGGATGTACATTCTACATCACACTGGCCCACTGTGGATCGGTAGATGTCACATGTCTACGAATTTTTGATTCTAGGACAGGACGGTTTTCTTATTTTTCTTCTTCTTTAGCCTATATAAGTCCTCTGATGTACAAAGGCCTCCCTCAAGGCTTTCCACAATGACCAGTCTTGTGCTACCCACACCCATCGGCTTCCCGCATCCTTCACCAGGTCATCGTTCCACTTTTTTGTCTCCCTACGCTGCGTCCTCCATTACAAAACCTTACTGCCCCATTGGCCATCGGTTCTACGAGCAATGTGCCCCGCCCACTGCCACTTAATTTGAGCGACTCAAAGAGGTAGGTTCATCTGCTGTGCAGATCTGCTCATTTCTGATTTGATCGCGCAGAGAAACTCCGAACATAGCTCTGCTTAGACAGTTGTCTTCTAATGTTTCACACAGTTTTAAGAGAAATTGTGGTGAAATAAATTGCACAAAGTATAGTAATTTACTCAATATTTTGGCAATTCCGCTGTTACCGTTCAATTATCGGACGACCCCCTCTTTAGCGTGTATTTACACCTACCTTGTTGACATCACTACGATCTGAAGTATTTCTTCTTGTCGTTTATGTTACACTAGCGAGCCGCCCCGGCTTCGCCCCTGACAAATGACATAGGTACCTAAGCCTTCCTCAAGAAACGGTGGCCCTTCAATAAAAATAATGTCTACTATGCCGCCCATCAGCCAATACCTAACTCTGAAAGATACATTGACTTTGTCAATGACATGTCATGTCATTGACATGTCCATGGATAGCCAGTTCCACCACCTTCAAACAGAATGAAAGCCTACCGGGGTAGCAAGTTTGTTCGAAATGATTGTCCCCCGCTCTGGCCCACTCACTCCGCGGTTTAGGCAGAGAAACACTTAAGTAGCAGGCGGCCGGCAGGGGCGCGAGCGGCACACGGATTTTTTCTGGTGTTTAGTTTTGAATAAATCGTGATATCTGCTGAATGAAACAACCAATTCCAATAATTCAAAAAGAGATCTGCTGCTACTAAAATTACCTTTGATATCACTTAATTTATTTGGATAAAGATTAATAATAAGGAACAAATAGTGGGTAGGTAGACATATGTTGTCGCAAACTTTTTTGTGGGCATATTTATGGTCTATAATAGTGTAGTACATTATTTTGTTCTATCTCATATGGTTAAGACAGCGTTTGCAATGTAAGCTCAAAAAAATGGGTTTGTTTTGCGACATGTGTTAGAAACCTCAAAAATTATCAGTGTTCCTCTTATATATTATGCATGCTATATACATGAAAACCTTCCTTATTAAAAAAAAAAAAACAAAAAACCCTATCAAAATCCGTTGCGTAGTTTTAAAAATTGAATCATAAAAAGCGACATAGGGAAAGTAAAAGTGACTTAGTTTTATAATATGTAGTGATGTATCGCTGGATTGGAACAATTTC
Source organism: Sesamia nonagrioides (assembly GCA_017933935.1). Classification (NCBI taxonomy): domain Eukaryota; kingdom Metazoa; phylum Arthropoda; class Insecta; order Lepidoptera; family Noctuidae; genus Sesamia; species Sesamia nonagrioides. Next base: position 1,205,968 of record JADWQK010000551.1, on the reverse strand, counting down.
CCATCTGCGATTTGCCAATCCGATTGTAACTTCAGTGTCATCAAGGCTAGTTAATAGACATATAATAAACTAATGCACTTTAATATCAATGATTACGCCACTGCTTACCACCGTCTGGTGGTTGCTATATCATTAAAAGGAAGGATTTACCGCACAACTAACATCATACAATGGCCCGACATTAATCATCGGGCAGTTTCTAGCTACAACAGCCTGTCTGGTCAGAAGATTCCTATGGAGGTTGAGTGAAGTTACTAGCCTGTTTTTTATACATCTGTAGGTCTTAACTTATTCTCCGTGTGCAGTTTTGCACACGTGCGGCGGGTCGGCCACCACTCCAGGTGGCTGACGTGACCCGAACTCCGGGTCACCGTCGGGTAACCCGGTCTCCTCCTTGAGAGGAGCTGGGGGCCCCGTTTGCCTCCGGGCAAACGAGTGGGGCTAAGAGGAAGGACACCTCGCTATAAAACCCTTGGCTGCTGCGTCTTCTCGCACTAGAAGAAGTACCCAGTCCGGCCCCTCCTTATGAGGGGACCATTGTGGGCCCGCCTGTTGGCGGGAATCGCCGGCGGGGGATTGGTTGTTCAGGCTGAGCCGATTTCCCATGACCCCGCCACTCAGGCGATGTCGTTGTGCCGCTGTGGGTTTAGTGGGTATTCCCGGCTTCGGCTGGGCGAGTCCCACACACGCCCTTCGGAGTATGGTGCGTAAATGCATTACCACAGCGTCAAAAAAAAAAGGTCTTAACTTATTCTTTATAGCCAGGCATTAACCCAGGAGAAAATATCAGTACAAACTCGAGTACTTTTACTTTAAAGAGGGGACAGGAAGAAACCACTACGTGCTTCACATTCCTGTCTGTAGAAACCAAACGCTTTTGTTAGTTTAAAAAGCAAGTCACTTGAAATATTAGATGCCCTGAAACTGCTATATTTCAATAGCACTCGTGAAAAGAACTCGGTTCGAAGTAGTGGTGAACGATTTATGTCGCCCTCTGAAATATCCTTAAAATAATCAATCATTAACTTTGATTGTTCACGGACGACGGATGGATTGTTTGATAGATGGTGTTGCCCCAAAAGGGGTGAGTAAAGAAAAAAAGATAATTATGTTGCGCTGACTTCTAAACAACGATAAGAGAGAAAAATGTGGTTATTGACATTATATCTAAATAAATTCACTGTAAAATAAAAAACAAAAAAAAATGTAAAAAAGGAAAAAATATCATATCATTTGGCAATAGTACGGTGGTGACAATATGGATGCATTTTGGAGAGTGTGCGAGGGAATTCATGACATAAATCCTCGATATCCGTTCCATCATCGGACGACCCTTCGTACGGCTAGCATCGATTTTACTACGACCTCTCTACGTCTGACTACAATTTAAGTCTCTTCAAGACTAGAGTGAATAGCTCGCCGCCCGTTAAGGACCAGACTCGGGTCGACGGCGCGTTGTGTTTCACGCGCGCCAGGTTGCGGGTTGGTTAAAAAGAAACCATGGCCCTGGCACACCGGCAAGTGAAGGAACATGGGTGGGTTTCAGTCAGTAAAAATCTGACATGCCATTCCGTTGCGAGATGATGCCATCTTAGCTGTATATAACCGATGCATTGCCGAAGGCGTTTTTCCTCGTAAATGGCGACGCGGTTTCATACGAATAATACCAAAGTGTGGTGATAAACCACCGGATGATCCGAAGGTTCCACGTTCTCCGTTCTCCTCCGCTCTCACGTTCACCGAACGGTCCAAAATTTCATAGTAATCAATATGGCTTCACCATCGGTAAATCAACAGTCGACGCGGCGCTTTCTGTCAGAAGAACCGTTAACCAATCGGAACACAAGTACGTGATTGGTATCTTTTTGGATATTTCTGGGGCTTTTGATAACGCTTGGTGGCCTATGCTGTTGTAAAAATTAAAAAACCGCGGTTGCTATAGAAACATAATTATATAATCTCGTTTACTCGTACTTTATAAACGGTTCCGCGGTACTTAAGCTCGGTCATTTTTCTAGTACTAAAGCACTAACCATGGGATGTCCTCAGGGTTCAGTTGTCGGTCCTTATTTATGGAATTTTGGTTTTGATGATTTCCTCGCGATCCCGCTTCCTTGCGGCTGTTCACTTACTGGTTACGCGGACGATGGCCTACTGCTCATTCAGTCAAGTACCCGAGCTGGACTTGAAAACTTGGCCCATACTTGCCTAAATCTAATATCTCAGTGGGGTGATCGTAACCGCCTAGCGTTTTCGCCGCATAAAACCTATCAACTTCTACTAAAAGGTAATCTTAAATCATTGCCTACTATTAAATTTAATAACGTTCCCGTTAAAAAACAGCAATCCGTATGCTACCTTGGTATGGTCTTAGAAAGGAATTTTTCATTTATCGAACATATAAAAATAGTTGGCGAAAAAGCTAAAAGGAACTTTTATGCCCTAACTAGAATATCCAAAGCAACTTGGGGTCTATCATTCCTAACTTTAAAAACTATATATGGAGCTACCTACTTAGGATGTATGTACTACGGTGCACCTGTTTGGGCCGATAGGGCCAGCATAGGGGCGGCGCGACGTAAACTGCTTCAAACCCAACGTTTGGCATTGATATTTTTATGCAATGCGTATAGAACAGCCAGTACTGAAGCCTTACCCGTTCTGGCAGGTGTACTTCCAGTCGATCAGCGACGTGCTTCAATGTACTACTCCGCGAGGGGGGAGGCCATGGACACTAACTTTGTTACACAACGCGACGTCAATAGAATTTCTAGATTATTTAAACCTCAGACTGACGTCTGGGAGGACCTCTTATCTGAATGGCAAAGTAGGTGGGATAATTCCATCAAGGGCCGGCACCTCCATCTGTTCTTTCCATCAGTTGGCGATCGGCTGGCTAGGACATGGCTGGAGGTTGACCACTGCGTTGCCCAATTTCTCACAGGTCATGGCAACTTTAAAAGTAAACTGTATTCTTTTAAACTTGTTCCTTCGCCTTTGTGTCAGTGTTCTACATCGAACTGTGAATTTGAACAGTCCGCACATCACATCTTGTGGGAGTGTATTCTTTGGCAGAATGAACGCAATATTATGTTGGATAGTGTACAAGTTACACCCGGACTTGTTTAATATACGGACCTTGTAGAAACTAGAAATAATTTCCGTGCGTTCAGGCACTTTTGCCATACCTATTATTGGAATCAATTGTAACAGCAAATACCTACTTAGGACTCATTAACTTAATCAAATGTTATTCCGTGGTGCTTGGCAATCTGGGCTTCTCCCAGTTGCAATAATGTCCCTTTGTGCCGATTGGCCTAGTTCTGTTCTGTCTCCTGCTTATTATGGAGGGAAGTGGAAAAAATATCTTTTTCATCCCACCATCTCGGAAAGAGTATTTTTAATCTTCAATATCTGACTGGAAAAGCCGTTTTTATTCTCTAGAGGATAAAGTAAATTGAATTTAGAACATCGTGTGCACTAAGTTTGTAAATTAAAAAAAAACATTAAACCTATTTACTGTTACCTCTATGGTGCCGAATATATCATACAACTTTTTTTTAATTTGTTAAAAACTCAGACTCGGAACCTTCTTGGTGTTCTTTTTTCAATTTTCTTTGTACGCGGTTCTTTACGCGGCATTTTTTCACGTCATTGTTAAACCTTATATTAAAAAAAAGAAACTTGAAAACAAGTGAAAAACTAAAATGAGTGATTCTAGCGACGAGGAAGTTTGTTTGACGCCAACAGAATTGACTGAAACTGTTAATAATGCGCAAATGAGCTTTCTACCTCAACAATCACGCGAGAAGTATTTAAAACAGTACGATATGATCAACACGTGGCGACTAGCAAAAGGAGCCAAAACTTTCTCAGAAAACGTTTTGCTGGCATATTTTATAGAATTATCCGAGAACAAGAAAGCAAGCACTCTATGGAGTACGTATTCGATGCTAAAAGCAACAATAAAGATGAAAAAAGACATACATATCGATACCTATCCTAAATTAGTAGCATTTTTAAAAAGAGCCTCATCTGGTCATCATCCAAAAAAATCGAAGGTTTTCACAGTATCTGATATTGAAAAGTTTCTTAACGAAGCACCCGATTCCGTATATTTGGCGGCAAAAGTAAGTCAGTTGCACATTCAGTATCTACTTAAGTACATATATTAATCTCAATTAAATAGTATACTTAGTAAATGTTGATAGGCATAATTATGCGTTCATATAAATTTTATTCATTTATCTACTACAATACTCTTTACATTGCAGGTTGTTCTTATTATTGGAATAAACGGAGCATGTCGAACTAATGAACTAACACAACTTAATGTCAAAAACATTGAGAAACATTCAGATGACTTACTATTAATTAATTTACCTAATACAAAGACAAAAAGAGACCGCAACTTTGTCATTCGCAAGGAATACGTAACGATTGTTGAGAAATATCAAGCCTTACGGCCGCCTAACACTCCAATCAATCGTTTTTTTCTACAGTATCGCAATGGAAAGTGTGTTAGACAGCCTATGGGTACTAATAAAATTGGCAGTATCCCACGAGAAATAGCAACATTTCTTGAACTTCCAGAACCCCTGTTGTACACGGGTCATTGTTTCCGACGAACTTCAGCCACACTTTTGGCTGATTCCGGAGCTGATCTCCTGTCCCTTAAGCGCCACGGAGGCTGGAAGACCAATGCAGTTGTAGAGGGATACATAGAGGATTCCATCCAAAATAAGTCTAAAATATGTGAAGGCATCGTAGGAGCCATTACACTGAAAGAGCCTCAATCGGAAACTTGGACTGGCCCTTCTACATCAAAAATAAGCCGTTATGAAACACCTAACCATCTCCCTCTCTGTCCAACATTCACGCCAAGGGAATCCGATGAATCGGTACAACTATTAAGTATGACAGACAGTTTACCGAAAAACAGTACACAAGTGACTAACACCAATATTACAGTACCAAACAAAAATATTACACTCAATTTAAATAACTGTTGCAACGTTACTTTAAAATTTTCTTAATTATACTTTAGTTTTATTTTATTATAATTTAAAGATTATTCTGTAATACTTACCTGTCTTAATGTAGTAATTAATACCTAAACTGAAATAAAAGTGTACATATCTTGTGATTGTAAACATTTTTTTATTGCATTTAGTCATTTCCTCGCTGAGGTGGAATGAAAAGTTACGTGTTGCACTCGAGTGCAAAGATTTTTCACCTCGTGTCTTTTTGATTCCCTCGCTAACGCTCAGGATTCTAATTTTGAATCACTCGCTGCGCTCGTGATTCAATTTTAGATTCCTTCGCTTGCTCGGTCATCAAAATTGAACACGCGGTTAAAAAGCAACTTTGCACTTTTGTATAACAAATGACTATTTTCATTCTTTTCTGATTAATTTCGTTGCGGGACCCAAGACAGTTGAAACGTTTCTCCGGGACTCGTCGAGCTTCATTGCTCGGCGTTTTTCTGGCGGTCTCCACTGTTGATTCTGGCTTTCAGGAGTTGCAGTGGGTTGGGAAAAGTGTGGCGGGTTTTGTCATGCCATTCCGTTCCGCCCAGGTCATTTAATGATTTCCTATCTAAATCAAAAGAAAAAGACTGGAGTGAATAGATTCTTAATAAAAAACCAGCGCGCTTTGCCATCAATGATAGCATCACTGCTTACCATCAGGCGGGATCACGGTCAAGTACTAGTTTATAGTATTAAAAAAAAAGTCAACATCTTACAGTAATTTATTTTTTGATGACATCCACATAGGACAGTTATATGTGTAGATACTAAATCATCGAACATTTTTATTACTATCAATATTTCATAAAAAGCCGCTGCAGATACAGCTGTTATACTGAATCTAAACTTTTTTTATCGCCAGTAATAAAACCGTAATCAAATAAAAAAAAAATAGAAAACATCGGTATTTACGATTGACGCATACATCGGTCGTAACTAATACCTACGGGTACCTGTCAGTTGTGTATTGCATAGTAGTTCATACAATATGATTTTGTTTATTATCGTTGTGAGTTGATATATAAGAGGGGGGAGAAGTGGGGGGGGGGGGTCACCTTGCTGTCTGCCTGATGCTGCCGTCTTGGGGTCGTAACTGCTGAGCGGTTTCTCACTTTCTGGTATCGATTCCCGGGTCGCGTAAAGTGTAATTGAAAATCGGTAGGTCACACAAAAATTTACAAAACAAACACAATTAAAAAATAAAACCATTTCAAATTATACATTGGATCTTGGACACCAATGACTGATCAAAAGGTGAAGGAAAACATCTTGAGGAAACCTGGACTTCAAGTCTGAAATCACCAACCCGCATTGAGCAAGCGTGGTGATTACACTCAATCCTTCTCTGTATGAGAGGAGACCTGCGCCCAGCAGTGGGACGATAAATAGGTTGATGATCATGATCATCAACCTATTTATCGTCCTGAGTCGGATTGAGAAGTTTGATGATGATGATGATGAAATTATACATAGTGGCGATTAGGAAATAGCATAGTGGCTAAAACCGTATTATATTTTATTTAAAATATAAAGCTAAATTATTATTAATACGACATGATAACCTACATAAAAATAAATAGGACGCACACGTGCACCTCGAGTCGATATCATATCATAAGTTGAACTAAGAGTTACTGGAGGGCTCTCGAAACATCACAAGGATACCGGCTCGTCCTAGAACCAATCATTCAAAAACCTGTGACAGCTACCAACCCACAGTGGATCATCACGTGGTCGATAACCACCCACCCCTTATCAAAAGGTTGCCTTCTGCCTGATTCAATGTAGGCTGAGAATCAGCATTCTAGACCGTCAATCCTTACTAATATATATATATTTTTTTTATAATTATAAATTAGCGCTTGACTGCAATCCAGCCTGATGGTAAGCAGTGATGCAATCGGTGATGGTAAAGCGCGCTAGTTTAAGCTCACTCACTTAAAAAATGTTAGTGAATAGAAAGGAAGACGGCAGTTGAGCGAGGTGGTGCAATGTTAAACCCAATAACACGACCAACGATGCTGTGCCAGAGGGAGATTATAAATGGGAAAGTGAGTTTGTTTGTTTGTTTGTTTGTTCCGCTTTTACGCCGTAACTACTAAACCGATTGCTTTGAAATTGCAGACGTAAAGTTAGATTTCCGGTTTAAATAATAGGGTATTTTTTATCCCGGAATAATTTGATATTCCCGCGGGAAATCTAAAAAGCGCGATATAACCGAACTCCACCCGGGCGAAGCCGTGAGCGGAAAGCTAGTATTACATAAGACAGTTCCCAAATCGCCTACCCATCGACACTTCCTAGTGCTTTCGCTGGGAAGAAGAGGCACAGCTGTCTGTTCATTAAAAAAAAAACACATTATACAATACTATGTAGGTACAATAATGAACACAAGAAAAAACAACAACAATGATTTTATTTATCATATGCCAGCAAGCCACGTCAAAATACCAGCAAATCAAAACAAAAAATAAAATACCATTAAAATGGAAATGTAAATAAGTAAAAACTTATTACCTAAATAAAAACTTATTGTCTAAATAAAAACTTATTACCTAAATAAAAACTTATTACCTAAATAAAAGCCTCAGGTATAAAGGGGCTTGACAGCTCACATATTTGTGCATAGTAAAAAGCAAATTGTATCATTAGGAACATTATAGGCTGATTACTTAGACCCAAATGTAAAGTAAATACACAAATTTGGGTAGTTCTTATTATACGGAAGTGGGTTTACAAAGTCATGTCCTGTACAAAGAACCCACCAAACATGTAAAGAGGCACATAAAATAACCTTTTAATATAGCAGAATGGGCACACAGCATAAAAACCTTTTCCATTTCATACAAGTTAAATATAGAGGAGCACTTTATTTGTGACATCTCTAATATTGATACTAGGGGTCAGCGCATACAGGGCAGCAAAAAAGGGCGTTTAATCCACAATGTGCGTATCCAATATAAATGTATACGGACAAATCACACAGATTGAGCTAGCCTCAAAGTAAGTTCGAGACTTGTGTTAAGGGATACTAACTCAACGATACTATATTTATAATAGATACATATATAGATAAATATCCAAGACCCAGGCCAATCAGGAAAAGATCGTTTTGTATCATGACCTGGCCGGGGATCGAACCCGGGGCCTCCACATCGCAATATATAATCAGCCTATAATTTTCCCACTCCTGGGACATAAACCTCCTCTCGGTGGGAGGAAGCAGGCCGTAATCTACCACGCGGGCCCAGTGTGGATAGGTAGATGTCGCATATCTTCGATGTTTATCCTCTAGGATATCCAGGATATCTTTTTTTTATGGGAAATCCCCGCAACCCTAACCTAGAAGGCATCGATCTACGTGAACCCCATCACGATGTGCTCACATCTCTTTGAGGCGCGCGTGAAACACAATTCGTCGTTGACTCGAGAGTGGTCCTTACCGGGCGGCGAGTTGACCCCAGCTCACCGCTCGCAGGCTTGCGCCTACGGTGGCCGGGAGTTCGAAGTCGTCTCCCGACCAGGGCGTCTTCTGCGGCGGCTAGGGGCGTGAGGGCGCTGGGATTTCCGGTCCCTCATGCGCTTTGCCTCCTCCTTTGCCACTTTGCCAGCATCACTGCTTCGCAGAAGGGTGTGACGGCTTGCCATGCACTCTCGCTCCAGACCATGGTCTGGATCAGGGTTGGACGCGAGAGATCGCTGCCGATCGCCGCCACGAGGACACGGCGGTGCTCTACCCAAGCTGGGCAGACTTCCACCGTATGCTCCACCGTATCCTCAGGGTGATCCACATAATGGTGACTGACACTCTGGCCTTTCCGGGAGGAAAGACCACACATGGTTGTTTCGGGAGATTCCTATTCCGAATAAGGCGGGAGCCTCCTTCGGAATAGGAATTTCCCGAAACAACCGTTTTCGGTGAAGACTTGCGTCAGACGGAAGGTGAGGGCGCCATGGCGCCTCTCTAGCCACTCCTCAAACAGGGGACTTACCGCCGCTATTATGGTGTGCCCAATTCTGGGTATCCTCACGACGCTTTCCTTCACCGTTTTGAGGGCCACTGCCCTCAAAACGGTGAATATAATTTACATACGATGAAATAATTTACATAAAGTAAAGCGCCTGATGGGGTTTGAACCTACGATCTACAACTTGTCAGTCATTGTCGACACCACTAGGACAACAGTAAGTATCAACAAGTAACAGTATCTGTATATAAATTCTGCTCAACTATTGCGCACAGCAATAAAATAATATTAACCGGATATGATTCAATAATGTATAACATTTTGCTTAGAAGCTAAGTTTTAAATCAAATTTGATTAAAAAGCACAGGCGAACAGTAGCCAGCCTGTTGGTGTTCTATAGAATGCATTTTGGAGAGTGTGCGAGGGAATTCCATGACTTAATTCCCCATCTTCGTTCCATCAATGGACGATCCGTCGTACGGCGAGATCCAGATGAAACGTTTCACCTCGTCTTTTATACCGCGTACATCGAGGGACTGGAAGAATTAATCAGCGGCATTGATTCCGTCTGAATACAATTTAAGTGTCTTCAAGGCTAGTGAATAGGATATTAATAAACTATCGCGCGTTACCACCAACGACTGCATTTGTGAACCATCACGCGGGATTGCGGTCAAGCACAACATTATAATATAAAAAAAAATTAAAAGAAGAAAGAGAATGAAACAGTGCTGTTCGTTAATGAAATGTCACTTTGATTTCGATTTTAATTAAATATTTTGTTCGATAATTAAGATTCCGAAAACAAAAAGTTAGTCGACTTTTGTTGCTGACTGTTTCTTGCTTTGTAAAATGTTAATTTGTTCTGTGTTTTTTTTTCTAATCACAAGCACGTTTGTTATTGCGTGTACTTTTAGGTAAAAGGCTGCAGCGCTACTGATTCGAGAAAAAATCACATTAAATTAACAAAACCTGATTCGAGTCGCACTCCGAACGTCTTCCGGTGCGTGGTCGCCACTCGAGAACCCGTCGGCCCCATCGGGCATCGGTCCTACGGGCAATGTACCCGGCCCAACGCCACTTAAGTGTTGCAATTCCACAGCGTGTCTAGACACGTAGGCCGTAGGTCCACCTTGTCAGGGGCCTAGACCCCCGACAAGGTTGACGACGACCTGGTGAAGACCGCGGGAAACCGTTGGATACGGGAGGCGCACGACAAGTCGTCGTTGAGATCCTTGGAATAATGAGGATGATGATGAGAAGCAACGTAAATACAAACATTCTTTGAAATTTTTTATGGTGTCTAGTGTCAGTGTTACGTCAAAACCTATGTAATAATGTCGTGTTTAACTTTTTTTTTTTTTGTTTTCGGGGGGAACCTTCAAAAGGCAGCCGACCCCCGAGGAATGAGGTCGGGTAGTGTGGGATTTTTACCTCACTAAAACCACCCCGGTGATCACCATCTGCGCCTAGGGGTGGTCCCGGTTCCTCTTAAAAGACCAATTCCGGAACCCTCCCTGCGCAACGCCTGTAAGGCACATCCCAGGGGAGACTAAGTGGGCCTCTCCTAAACGTCCTATGCACGGCAGCATGTGACCACTATGCCACCGTCTTCCCTGGGGTTACTTAGTGGGCAGGCAGAGTCCCCGCTCTGTGTGCCCGCGACCCCAAAGGTCCACCTACCTCAATAGGTAGGCGGGTTTCGGCGTTTTAAGCGTCAAGGCGGTTGTCTCCCCGACGCCTCCTTCTCCGAGCAGGATCAGCCCTCTCTCGATCCCGTTTGGCGGCTTCCTTCTTGGCCATCACGGTCTCACAGAAGGAAGCTACTTTTGTCCAATTCTCTGTCTTTGCCAGCATAGCCCTTACTACTGCTGGCAGAGACAGGTCTCGCCCGATCCTAGAAACCAGGTCCCGCCGCTCGGAGTCCCATGCGGGGCACTCCTCGAGCGTGTGTTGTGCAGAATCCAGGCTGCCTCCGCAATGGTGGCAATTTGCCGTGTTCTCTCGCCCAATTCTGTTCAGGTACTCACCGAAGCAGCCGTGTCCAGTGAGTACCTGTGTGAGCCTGAAGGAGATGCGTTCCCCTCTTTTCAGCCAGGCTTCGAAGTGCGGCAGAACGGCTTCAACAACGCGCTTGCGCGAATATTGCGGCAGCTGTAACCGCTCGCGCCACCGGTCGAGCGCGAGTTGCTGTTCCCGTCGCCTCAGTTCTACGAGTGCAGTTCCTGGCACACTATTCCCGCTTTCGCGGATGTTAGAGATCTGCTTGTAGACCTTTGCGTCCATATCCGCCAAGATGTCCAGTGGCGGAAAGCGTGCCAAGAGAGTTGCCGCCTCAAATGATATCGTTCGGTATCCTCGCTGCAGTCTGTTGACTTTAGTCCTGCAGCGTCGAAGGCCTGACAGTCTACTTGACCAAACAGGCGCTCCGTAAAGGACCATCGATCGCACGACACCCGCGTAGAGGCGGCGAACTTCCTCCCGAGGTCCTCCGAGATTGGGCAGCAGTCTATGCAAAGCACCCACTGCCTTTTCGATCCGGGGAATCAGGCGGTCGAAGTGTTCTTCGAAGCCCCACCGACCATCCAGGGTAAGGCCAAGATACTTTATGTATCGTCCCACCTGGACTTGCACGTCTCCGACATGGACCAACGAGCTGGGTGGCTCTCTGCTCTTCGGCAGTTTATGAAACCATAACGCCTCGGTTTTCTGAGGCGCTATCTCCAGACCCAGCTCGCGGATTGAGGCCACGACTTTAGCCACCCCGAGTTCGGAAAGCTGGATGGTCTCCTCGAAGGTATTCCCGCCGGCCAATACAAGAGTATCATCTGCGTAGCAAACAATATTAACACCGACGGGGAGATGAACACGCAGGACCGCATCGTATGCCAGATTCCACAGGATAGGACCGAGAACTGACCCCTGCGGGACCCCACATGTAATCTCTCTCCGTTGAATGCTACCATCCCGGCCCATATAGCGGATGTACTGGTCACGCAGGTATGCCCCAATTATGCCCTGCAGGTAGCGAGGCACTTCATGATGTACCAGTGCCTCCCTAATTGCACCCCAGGGTAAAGAATTGAAGGCGTTAACGATATCCAAACTTATTGCCAACATCACCCCACCCCGGGACATCGCCTGGTCCGACAACGCACGGACGCGAAGAATCGCATCTACGGTAGAACGCTGCTGCCGGAAGCCATATTGGCTGTCAGAAAGATTGGGACCAACTCGTGACAGGTGATCGACGAGCCTCTCAGCAATCACTCTCTCAAAAAGCTTGGAAGACTCGTCCAGCAAGCATATGGGACGGTATCCAGCGGGAGACTCTACGGCCCTGCCTTCCTTCCTCAACAAAACCAATCCAGCTTCCTTCCAACCGGAGGGGAACACGCCTGCACGAAGACAGCCATTAAATAGTCGTCTCAGGCGGTCACCCAGAGCAGCCAGAGCGAGGACCCACGCCCGGCCAGGGACTCCATCCGGACCTGGCGCGGTATTGCGATTCCCCAAGCGCTTTACAGCTCGGTCTAGCTCCCCTTCGGTCACCCCCAACTCGTCAGACCAGTCAGACAATAACGGGGGAGGCGAGGGATTGTTCCTAGCTACTGGAAAGAGTGTATTTACCACTCTCTCCAGCAGGCCTGGATCCATGGTCTCCGTAATGGGGGGGACCCATGGGCGTAATTTACCCATGACCATCCTGTAAGGTTTCCTCCACGGATCTCTATCCAGCCCCTCGAGAAGCTCGCTCCAAGACCGAGACCTGGCATTCGCGATAGCATGTTGAAGCGCCATAGTCGCTACTCGGTAAGCTCTATAAACTCTGGCTATATCTTCCTCCGTTGCTCGTCTTCTGCGTCGAGTGCGCTGAAACTGGCGTCGGGTTCTAAGACATTCAGTTCGTAGCTGCGCAATATTTTCCGACCACCAGTAAGCCGCACCAGGACGCTGCCTGTGCCTGACCCGGGGCATAGCAGCGTCACAAATTGACGTCATTGTGTCCCGGAACTAAGTCGCCTCCTCCTCTGGATCGAGCGAGATCCTTTGGGTTCCACCATGATCTGGCCACGCTGCGACGTTGGCAGCTGCGACAAGCAAGTCACGATTAAGTTGTTTGAGGGCCCAACGACGCGCGGGTGGACTTGGCCTGAACTGTTCGGACCGACGAAAGGATGGAGTGGAACAGAGAAAACGATGTGTCGATGATCAGAAAGAGTGACCATCTCCTCCGCCACTCTCCAATCCGACACCACGCGGGCTATAGAAGGACTCGCCCATGACAGATCTACGATTGACTCCCCCTGCCATCGAACGCATGTGGCAACGGACCCCCGATTCAAAAGTCGAAGATCAAGCGAAGCTGCCCAGTCCTGCATTACGTGTCCCCTCGGTCTATCCTGGGAATTACCCCATGCTCTGGAGTGAGCATTAAAGTCACCCAGAACAAGCACTGGACGGGAGGTGCATTTGTTTCGAATGCAGTTCGTAATTCCATCCAAGTATCGTTCGAATTCGGTGAGCGAAATATTGGGAGACACATAGCAGCCCACAACGGCCAGAGATCCCCATTCCACGGCAACATAACCTTGTCCCCTATCTAATAAAGAGCAGTGAAGCCCACCGCTTCCACCAGCCCAGTAGACGGCAACAGAGTCCTCGGTATCTCGGAACCAACGAGGATGATCTTGTAGGCCACAGGGCTCTGCTACTAATGCCAAGGCAACCGACCACTCCACAATTGTCTGATTAAAAAGATTCTGTGCATTGCGGCAGTGATTCAGATTGCACTGAAGAACTTTCACGGCTGGGAAGGCAAGGTATCCATTTCCTCTGTAAGGCCCATACTCAATGATGCGGGCACCGATTCCTGCGATATCACAGTGGTATGCAGGGGTCGTCTCTTTCGTGGAGGGGTCGTGTTTAACCTAAATAACTGATAAATACGGTTTTGGTAACTTTGTAGTTATCATGGATGAAGAAAAACAGCCTGGTGACGGCAAGACATGCAGTCAATTTAACCTGAATAACCGGGTCTCATCTACTCGATTTCTTCTTCTTCTTCTTCAGACCCCAACCAAGTTCGGGGTGCCATAATCCCCACGCTTGGCTGGCGGGTTGGGGATCGCAGTAATTTGATATTCCATAGGAGAAGCGCTTCTGTCCGCTTCCTTAGTAATAGTTCCCTTAGTCGCCTCTTACGACACCCACTGGAGGATATGGGTTTATACTATTCTAAGCCCGGTACCACGTCAATTATTTTGCACGAAACGCAAAAAACAATTGGAATATTAAATTAAAATAAGCCATGGCAGCAAAGAGATGACCATTCCCTACTGACGGCGCTCGCTCACGAACATAGCTTCTTTTTTGTGGTTAACACAGAACATCAGGATAATTGTATCACTATCAGTAGCATTGGGTTTCATCTTGGCAGTTCAACAAAATTCATTGCGATATTTTACGTTGTTGAGCAGGACTACATTGCAGTTGGAAATGTAACCAATCACGTGTGAGCTGGATCAGTAGCTGTAAATAAACCAGGGCACCCTGACTGGAATGGGTTGGGTTAGAACTATGAGACCGTGTGCAGAGAGAGAGAATCAGACGAGCAGTGCTACCAATGACATGACTGTTGCTTAATTGACTCATTTATTTATGTACTAGCTGTTGCCCTCGACTCCGCCCGCGTGGACTTCAGTTTACAGCACGCGGTGGCTCCAGATAGCAAACATACGGCTTATAATACTTCAACAATATTTATGCCAAATTTCGAAGCTGTAGTCCATTCCGAAAAAAATTAAAAAGAGCTCCGTTGATATAAAATAAGCGCCTGTTAAAATAATGGGACAATATGTACGTCCGCTTTTACTGCTCTGCTCCTATTGGTCATAGCGGGATATTAGCTTATGTCCTTTCTCAGACTCTAGACTATCTGTGTACCAAATTTCATTACAATAGGTTCAGTAGTTTTGGCGTGAAAGGCGAACAGACAGACAGAGATACTTTCGCATTTATAATAATGGTATGGCTTTTTTCGTACATGAATGGTACAGAGGCAGACTTAATGCCAAAGGCATTTTCTACCACTCAACCAGAAGAAGAAGGTGGTGAAGAGATTAGATGGCAGGTGCTTTAGTTGAAAAAAATTAAAGAAAGAAAAGTTCTTAACACTGATCAAATAAATACTTAAATAAGCTATATACACATACATATTATTACCAAAGTAGATACTTATAATATATATATACAGAACTAAAATTTGGGATGGAGGTGTTGAAATTGCTCTACCCTAATTGTTGCGAAAATAAAATGCTCTGCAATTTATTGATTGTGATATTTATATAAAGGGTGTATCTGACATCGACGCACAAACGAGTACCATGGATCCAGTACATGATTCTGAGCCCCCCAGTGGTGGAATTTATCGTCGGCTTTTTCATGATTTAAAAAAAATATATGTAGTTTTTTTTCACTTCAGACCGTTCACAATTGCTATACTTTTATAACCCAATAAGATTTTAAAGTAAAAATTAAATAATTCGCTAATTACATAAAAAAGCGCAATGAAAACAAAACTCGAAAAACTATCTTATCAGCTGATTTAATAGAGTTCACATCAGGGATCATCGTCATACCTACAAATCCGCACGGCGGCATGCTTGCAACGTTCAAAAGCCAAGCCGACACTTTTTTTAAATAGTGTGTATTCTGTAACCGTTCATTAACGACATAAATGACTATCATAATTTTATTAGTGGCATGCGGTCTAGCCTTTTCGCGAAGTTTGCGTTACGATGTCAGATACATCCTGTATATGAATGAAAATCCATTATGCTTTTTTCTGTTTGTGTGCGCTGACCCTAACTCGAAGGTATATATATAGTTTCTTGTGTTTGTAGTTACATACCGTTTTATTTACTCAAACATTTTTACTTTCGCCTGTTCAAATATAGTTATCAGATGTTAAATATTTGTGTTCATTTTTTTATATGAAGCAAAGAAATATCGACCTTTGATACAAGCTGTCCACTTTGGACTTTACTTTCAAATAATATATTGTTTCCTAGTTGAAGTTATAGAGGTCGTTTTAAGTACCTGATAACCAGTGAAAGTGCCGTCGTGGTGGCCTAGTGGTTAAAACACCAGCCTCTCAAGTATGAGTGCGCGGGTTCGATTCCAGGTCAGGCAAGTACCAATGTAACTTTTCTAAAGTTATAATATGTACAAAATATCTTGAGGAAACCTGGACTTTAAGTCTGAAATCGCCAACCCGCATTGAGCAAGCGTGGTGATTACGCTCAATCCTTCTCTGTATGAGAGGAGACCTGTGCCCAGCAGTGGGACGATAAATAGGTTGATGATCATGATGATGATGATGAACCCAGAGGAAATAAAAGGTCAAAAATAATGGTATATTTTATTCTTCTGGTTCAAAAGTTTGTCTGGTTCCGCTTATTACGACTAAGACAGCGGAAAAAACTTAATTAATCATTTCTTTTTAAAAGAGTGCTAAAGGAACTCTGTTTGTAAGCCCCCGCTGTCTGTCCATCTGCCTGTCACTGGGTCTGTGTTTAATGAAACGTAATAGGAAAATATTTTTACAGAGGTTCTATTTAAATTAATATATACTTAACACAAAAAAAAAATTGTAAATTTCAAGTGTTTATCCATTATTTTTAGTTAGAAACCTGAATACAGTTTGTTCAGAATAAGCAACTCAATCGATTTCAATCATTTTTTTTACACCATGTTATATTTTTTCCCAAATACCGAGCGGTTACGATAGATCATAGTACTTGCGCCGCGTGCCACAGCTGATTCCAGAGGCTAACGACCGCGTTTGCCCGTCCGTGCGGATCATTGACCATATTTTTGTTGGGATAACCAAATAGAATAGCAAGCTCTTAACTTTGTGGTTTTTCATTACATTTTTTTTATATTTTGTAAATAGATTCTTTACTATAAAATACTGGACAGGTGTTTCGGGTTTCGCATAAACAAAAAATAACGATGTATACAGAGTGGTGCTGACAATACGACAATAAATTAAACATCCTGTACCTCAACACATTCTCAGTCTACCCATAAAAAATCATATAAATATATCAAGTAGTTTTGTTACAGGAAATTATTTTTCATTTCTCATATTTTCTACATGCTGTACATGTTAATAAGGAAGCGCTTATAGGTTGATGGCATCCAGCGGTACTATACTTTAATAATAATGGCGCGAAAAAAGCAAGTCAAATAATAAAATTAGAAAAATACGTTTCATGTATGTATTTTTGAACTATATGTATATAGTTCAAAAATAATCACATTCATGAAACGTATTTTTTGCACGAAATGATCACAGTGTGCGAATTGAACTCGCAGATGAGCTCCTGGATTAGGTAAAAGGTAGTTGGATTTGGTCATCAGAAATTTTCTCAGTAACAGCCAATCGTGATTACTTAAAATAGGTTCCCACCCCGTAGGGTGGTGGTGGTTGGTAGTGGTTGGTATTTATGTGGGTATAGGATCCAGTTTTTTTTTTTTTTTTTAAAAAAAAGGATGGGGGGATTGGATGCACCCGCCATCACAGGGCATTATGAGCATGGGGAACCCGGATTTCCTTCCAGGATTATAGTACTACGGGAAGGGATGAGAGGATGGATCTCCTAACTTTTTTTTTTTTTTTTCTATTTCCGCTAGCCCGATCTTTACTTATTTATATCATACATATTCACATCTTATATACTAACATATTTTTACTTGTTACATTTGTACCTTTTACTTATGACAATAATTTTACTTTATTCTACTTATCTATTTTTTTATTAATACTATTTATTTGACTGTATCTTATTTCTACACATTTATTCTTAAATTTATTTAACTAATAGCAACATTTTGTTAACGTTTATATATTATGCTAAAATATATAATTTAACAATCTTATTTATCCATCACTTATTTCTATTGTTTACAATAATACAGATATCCGTGCAGTAGTCCACAAATTGTTTACGACTCGTTTCACTAGTAAGTAGTTCCGACAGGTTTTGCCTAACTAATTTTACTTTTAATTTTTGTTCTAGGGCGTACCTTCGCGTTGCGTGAACGGGGCAGTCGATAAGAATGTGCACGACATCTTCTACGGCGTCTGGCTCACAGATGCATGATGGACTCTCCTTTAACTTAAACCGGCTTAAGTACTGGGAGAATCCACCATGCCCCGTCAGCACCTGGGTGAGCTTCCCCTCGGGCTTGACCTTGAGTACAAAGCGGTGTGCCACTCTGACATCGGGAAGGAATATCTTAGTGACCGACGCAGTGTCCCCGGCTATATACCGACTGTTCCATTCATCCAACGATGACTGACGTATAAGCCGCTTCACGTAGGATATGGGACACTGGTCGTAATCAGGCTTCCTTCTCGATGCCAGAGCCGCCTCCTTAGCCAAATCGTCAGCACGCTCGTTCCCCGGGAGTCCCGCATGGGCCTTGACCCAGTACAATGATACAGCCTTGCCCTGAGCCAAGGCTTTCCGCAGGTTCTCCCTCGTCTCCACAGCCAGTGGGTGGAGTGACCCATGGTTAACGACCGTCTCCAAAGCGGCTCTCGAGTCGCTGTATAGACCATAGGTCAACTCCTTACCCTTGAGGACGACGCTCGTGGCTTTACATATGGCCAGAAGCTCCGCCTGATAGACAGTGCAGTACGCGGACAGATAAAGCTTGATGTTCCGGAATTCGGCCTCGCTATTCCACAAGGATAGCGCGGCTCCGACCTTCCCATCAATCTTACTGCCGTCGGTGAAGATTCGCACCTGCTGCACATTACACCTGTCCACAAGGCTTTGGTCTATCAGTTGGGTGAATTCTAAAGCCATATGCTCTGCCGGGTGAGGAGTTTCTGCAAACCCCACCGGACGCTCCGTTTCCCTATCACACAGCTCCAGCGGGGGCGACCCTCTCTTTGCCTCGTACAATGCGGCTGCTTCTTGTACCCTGAGGTCGAGAGGAAGTATCCCCGCTAAGACCAGAGCGGAGTGTAGAGAAACCGTGCGGTAAGATTTGCAGAGCTTCTGAGCGAAACCTCTCTGGACCGTGTTGAGCAACTTACGTACCCCGATTTTCATAGCCGCGGGTGCCCACACAGCAGACGCGTACATTATAATCGGCTCTACAGTGGCCGTATAGATTGAGCGGATTACGTCGGTGTGCAGACCCCAGTCTACCTTGGCAGCCTTGGATAGTTGTTTGTAAATATTCAAGGCTTTCCGGCACTGTAACGCTACATGCGTCTTAAAATTCAGTCGGTCGTCAATAGTCAGTCCTAGGATCTTGACTTCCCGCGACATGCCAACGCTGACCCCTCCCATGCTCAACTGCGGGGTGTCATACTTAAGTTTCCTGGTTAACACCATTGCGCAGGTTTTATGTGGCGCAAACTTTAACTTATTTCTGACACCCCACTGCTGAACATAGGCGAGTGCCACGTTCGCCTGCCTCGAGACGCCAAGTCCAGTATCTCCGTCAAAAACCATAACGACGTCATCCGCGAAAGCCTGCACATACACCCCCATCGCCTCCAGCTCTCGCAGTAGAGGATCCAGTAGAAGGTCCCATAGGACGGGACCACCGATTGACCCTTGCACACAACCTTTGTTGGTGCTCCTCGTGCATTCTTCCCCGGCGTACCTTACACTGACTTTTCTGCAGTCCAGATAGCTATCCAGTAGCCTCCTGATATTAACCGGACACTTTTCCTCAGCCAGACGGTTTCGGATTTTCGGCCACCATGCGCTATCGAAGGCCCCCTCTGTATCCAATGACACTAGGGTAACTAGCTTTTTCTGCTTTATCAGACCCTTGATTCGGTGTATTAGAGTATAGAGGGCGTCCTCGGTGCTCTTCTGGGGCATGAAACCAAACTGGCGAGTACTAATCCTCGGTATGATGTGCCATTTAATTCTTGCTACTGTCATCTTCTCCAGGACCTTCCCCAAAACCGGCAACAGACCAATAGGCCTGTAAGCTTTGGGGTTCGTGTAGTCATCCTTGCCCGGTTTTCTCAGGACTACCACGGTTGCCTGCTTCCAGATGTCCGGAAAGTGACCTATCTCTAGGCACTTGTTGAATAGGGCAAGGAACGCGTCCAGGTCCTGGTAGATAGCCCTGCTGCAAATATCTGCTGTGAAGCCATCAGCTCCCGGGGCCTTCTTGGGATTGAAACTGCCCGCCGCGGTCTTCAGCTCTGGCAGCGTAAACGGTGGGTCATGAATTTCATCATGCCGCCAGTCATTTACCCGCTTTGCCGCTTCTCTAGCGCGGCGATGGTCTTCATCGTCAGTTTCCTCCAGGTCTTGTGGGTAGAATGTCTCCGCAAGTAAGGCAGCCGACTCTCTTGGGTTAAGGAATGCACCCTCTTTGGTTAGGGTCAAGTCTTCTTGTCTCCTGGTGGTCCTACGGATGATGCGGTATATACCGTCCCATACCCCTTCCCTGTCCTGTCTTCTACAGAACTCCTTCCAACTTTCTATTTGGGCTTTCTTGGCTTGGCACTCATATTCTTCTTTCTTTTTCAGGTACTCAGTTACCACTATTTCCTTGCGGTACGGTGCCGCGTTTCTAATTTTTCGCCTGAAGGTAGTGGCAACTTTCTTCAGCCTTGCGAGCTCATCATTCCACCATGGGACCTCGAGTACCTCTGTACTCTTCTTGATAGGCATGCTGATTTTGCATGCTTCTGTGATGGCCTCGGTGAATTTACTAACAACATTTTCTAGTGTTGATTTACTGTCTATGTTTCCTACTGACTCTGCGTTAAAATTGTTAGACAGATTGAGTTCCCTAAATTTCTTGTTAAAGAGGTCCCATTTTGCCTTCTTAGTGTTGTATATCCTCGTGGTTCTCTGAACTCTGAGGCCTCTACTCGTGCGGAGATTTATATCGAGTAGGATGGCGTTGTGGTCCGAGCTCGTCATATCCTGGTCTACCCTCCAGTTCTCTACCAATTCCAGCAGATCTTCTGAACAGGCTGTTATGTCTACGAAACTGGTGTACTCCCTGTTACCTCTCACGGTGTCGAAAGTGGGAGTATCACCTCTGTTGAGTACCTGCAGACCAGACTCTTCCAGGGTACCGGACATCTCAACTCCCCTGTGGTCTTCTATGGTGCTTCCCCACCAGCTACTCTTGGCGTTACTATCGCCTCCAATAAGCAGTCCTCTTGAGCCCAGCTCCTCTCTGATGTTTCTGATCTGATCCAGGTATGGCGCTATAGGTTGGTCTGGCTCAAAGTAGAAGGACACCGCTGCGATTTCCCAGGCGCTGGTTCGGATCCTCACTACAACAATATTGTTGGTCGTGAGTTTCGGGCACTGGATGACGTCAAGATCATCGTCAAAGACCACGATAGCCGCCTTCACAGTCCCATCTCCTACTGCTGCGCACTGGAAGACTCTCGCCCCACGGTAATCCTTCATCCTCCTCACCCCACCCACATACGGCTCCTGGACCAGAGCAAACGCGAGTTTTCGCTTACTGGCAGCTATCATAAGCTCCGTGGTCGCCAGTTGTTTCCTCTGGAGGTTCGCCTGGGCTACTGCATATTTGCTGGTGCGGCTGCCTGCCCCGGAGCGACTTGCGGCCATTTCAGCAGTACGCAACCTTAGCTCTGGCTAAGGCTTCCCACCTTCTGCGTACTGGGCATTCCGAGCTAAATGCATTATGCTGCACGTTCTCCGCTTTACTGGCCACGCAGTTACAACAACTTGGTGGTGCTGCTGCCAGATAGTCAGCACATTGTGTTCTTATGTGTGGGCCACCACAATGGCTACACTTCGGGAGGGTGTTCTTGCAGAACCTCCTGCCGTGTCCATATGCTAGGCACATGGAACACTGCACAAGTGGAGATTGGTCTGCAGCCCGAATTCTCTGCATATCTATGTGCACGTACTCCCTATCCATTATGCGATTGTATAGACGCGGGGACACCCTCAGCACAATGTGATTGGTTAGCGGATTTCTGCCCCGTTTTCGGAATCGGACCTCTGCTCTGTCATCCTCCTTGTCGAGGCCGCAGAAAACCTCCCGATTCTGGTTCCTCAAGGCGACGAGGACATCCTCATTCGTGTTGTATGACAACACATCCTTGAGAACCAGCATGGGGTCTTGGTTTTTCACGTCCTCGACAATGAGTCTACCATCTGCACTCTCAAGTCGCTCCTTTACTTTCTTCCTTTCTTCTTCCGTTCTGCATCCTATTAAGACCTTCTTGTCTCTCACCTTTCTCACCCTCTCCACTGTCACCCAGCCGTCTTTGGCATTCACTGCTTTCCTCACCTCGCTCATCACCTGGTCGCTAGTGTGGCTGTCGTCTTTGGACGCAATCACGACCGAGTGTAGAGAGCTCATGTCGGATGTGCGTCTTTTAGACGGTAACGCTGCCACGCCAGAGTAGGTGACAGCTTGTGAGGTCGCCTGTGACACCACGGCTTCCTTCAGCTTTTCCATTTCCTTCATTGTCCTATCAATCTTTATGCTCTGTTCCTTTATAACGTTTATTAACTCCTCCCCCTCCTTGCTTGTTAATATTCCCTTTTTACCACTTTCCTCGGGCTGGGTGCTTTTTTCCCCTTTCCCTTGTGGCGTTGTTACAATTTTTTCAGGCTCTCCTGTGCTGTCCTTTACCAGCTGGTAAAGTTTCTCCACCGCCAAGGCGATGCCGGCCTTAAGCTCTGACCTCAGGTTACGCGATTCGCTCAAATGCGTCTTCGCTCTCTCAAGCCAGACTCGGGCCTCCTTGACTCTGTCTCCATCAGAAGCCTGTTTTGGTGACCCACCCGCAGCCTCTACGGATGCTCCACGCTTCGCCGTCTTGCCTAAAGGCATTGTGGCTTTATTCAGCGGTTCGGTGAGGGCCACCGGTGCTTTTCCTAGTTTTTTGGGAGAGACCTTTATGACAAAGGAAGTCGAGTTGACTGTCTTTCTTTCACCTTTGGTACTCTCCCACTCGCCAATGCTCTTACGGACATTTGGAGCCTGCGTTTGGCTTTTTGACGAAGGTCCTGCCTTCACCGTATCAATGGGGGAATTTGGTTTCGAGTCGGAAGCATTCATCTTGCGAGGTGTGTGCGCAATAGGCATACCGAGGAGCTCGTCGGTAGGTTACGGTAGGTAATGTCAAAACAAAAGTAAAATGTAGGCAGTTGTGCTAACCCTGTAAAGGGGGGATAGCAAAACAGTCCACGTCAGTCAATAAATAAAAAAAATAAAATATTCCTCTATCCCTAAAAAGGGGGATAGTGTCTTAGTCGCCAAATAGGCTAGCTATAATACACTAGGCGTATCTTTTCCTAGTGTTAGGTCATTAAAACCTTAGATCTTAGTCCCAATCCTACGTGATAATGTAATTCACTTGTCACTAATGTCACTAATCAATTTTTATTTTCAGGTCCAGAAGTCAACGGGTTAATTAACTATTTTATTATCAGTCACATAGAGGTTAATCTTCTGGGCTTTTTAGCGGAACAAGTTTTAGGGTAGTTTTTACCTACCTCTGCGGAAAATAAAATAAATCGTGTTCTATGAGAGTCGCGATGTTCCGGTATTTTGTGTATCCCAGAGTGGGCTAGCTTACACAGTGAAAAATTTTTTGGTCGCAACAATAAGGGTGCACGAGATAGGGCTGTCAAAACAGAAACAGTAACAAAACAAATTAAAAACACTCCTTTAAAAATAGGGTTTACGAAAATAATTATTTTTAAAAACTACATATACTTAAAATTACGCCTTCTGCCTCACTGAATTATTTCAGATTTTTCGGGAGTGTCTTTCACGGTTTTCCATTTTTTCCCAAACTTTCCAAATTTAAAATGAGCTATAGAATAAAAACTACTCAACCGAAAAATCTGAAACTTACTGTGGATGTTAAACTAGCTTAGAACTTATTTATAAGATAATAAAAACCATAGGTCAACGCGATGAAAATCGATGCAGGGTTGTCACAAATTTTCCCGAATTTTGAGACTTTATATCTCGGGCTCCAGTTGACTATCGGGGGTGCAGAAAACGCAACCCGGCCGCATCTGATGATCCCTTGGCCGCCGCACTCACAGCTTCTCGAAAAAAACAGCGGTTCACGTGCCACGTGACCACGTGGTTTCCGGAAAAACTGCTGTATCTTCGGCGTTTTCTTCCGGAAAAATCCAGCAGTGGCATCAATCGACGCGGCTTTTTGGGGCGCGCGTGAGCACTATTAAAAAAGTATATGTCGTCGATACAAAACGGGAGTTATCGTCCAAAAACCTTCGAAAATTTACACTTTTTGAGGTTATAACCGAGTCACTTTCTCCAAACTTTCACCTTTCTTCAGGATAACACTCGACCGTATAGCGCGCGTCAAAACAAGCACAGCGACACCTTTCTCGACTTCCTAGCTCGATTTTTATCAATTTTTTCGATTTTTTAAGCGCGGAGCGACTTAAAAACATGCACAGCGTTGGCGCGTCCTCACTGTTACTCTATAGGATCCAGTTATAACAATACATTAGATATATAATTACACATCGGCTGCCGGCAGAAGTTTTCACCCACCAGACAAAGTCTTGCCGCCAAGCATATTCGCTTAGCTCGTCGTATTCCGGCATGATGTCTGGTGAATCCGTGCAGAGGACAGGTCTGAGCAATTGTGTTGCGATGTACGGCGGGTACGATGCGCCAAACGTTGTTATGTCGGGAGTTTGGTCGTGGAGAGTCTCCAGATCAATCTCCCACTAGCGCAGCATTGTTTGGTCGTGTTGGTCTTGGGTCTAACATTGCATCACCTCGCTCAACTGCCGTCATCCTTCTTATTCCTTAGTTTTTTTAAGTGAATAGGCTTAATAAACTAGTTCGCTTTACCATCAACGATTGCATCACTGCTTACCATCAGTTGGGATTGCAGTCAAGCACTAGTTTATAATTATTAAAAAAAAACATAATCAGGCTATATTGTACCCACAATTGGGACACAGGCCTCCTCTCGGTGAGAGGGAGTGGGCCGTAATCTACCACGCTGGCCCAGTGCGGGTTGGTATATGTCACATGTCTTCCAAGTTTTTGGCTCTAGGACACGCCGGTTTCCTCACGATGTTTCCCTTCACCGTTTTGAGAGCAGTGGTGATGAAATAATTTATACAAAGTAAAGCGCCAAACGGGCTTCAAACTTACGATCTACAACTTGTAAGTCACGGCCGATATCACTAGGCCACCACTGCTCCTATATAATTGTTTGTTTGTTTGTTTAAAATACGTTGCTCCACACTAAGAATTTCTCTTGTATCGTGGGTGTGTTTACAAACATATAAACTCACATACACAAACAGCCAGACCCGGAACAGCTATTTGTAGGCCATACAAATATTTGGTCGGTAATTACATAGAACTACAATTAGATTTCATATATAAATTTATATAGAATACTAGCTTTCCGCCCGCGGCTTCGCCCGCGTGGAGTTCGGTTATATCGCGCTTTTTAGATTTCCCTCGGGAACATCAAACTTTTCCGGGATAAAAGGTAGCCTATGTTCTTTCTCAGGGTCTAAAGATTGTCTGTGCCAAATTTCATCAAAATCGGTGGAGAGGTTTAAGCGGGAAAGCGTAACAGACAGACAGACAGGCAGACAGACAGACAGACAGACAGATAGACAGACAGACAGACAGACAGATAGACAGACAGACAGACAGAGTTACTTTCGCATTATAATATTATTATGGATTTCTTGCTTTAACCGAATGCATCAACGGGTGAGACTTTTTTTTTTAAAGATGTACGGTGTATGGTACCAGGGTAGCACAAAAGTGTAGGAGAAGTCGAAACAATGAAGCTCATTCATCATTATTAATATAATACATGGATGAAGTTTTATTTTGCCTACTTTGAGGAGGTGCAAGGTACCAGGGTAGCACAAAAATGTAGGAGAAGCCGAAACAATGAAGTTAATAGCTTTCCGCCCGCGGCTTCGCCCGTGTGGAGTTCGGTTATATCGCGCTTTTTAAATTTCCCTCGGGAACATCAAACTTTTCCGGGATAAAAGGTAGCCTATGTTCTTTCTCAGGGTCTAAAGATTGTCTGTGCCAAATTTCATCAAAATCGGTTGAGATGTTTAAGCGGGAAAGCGTAACAGACAGACAGACAGACAGACAGATACACAGACAGACAGACAGAGTTACTTTCGCATTTATAATATTAGTATGGATTTCTTGCTTTAATCGAATGCATCAACGGGTGAGACTTTTTTTTTAAAGATGTACGGTGTATGGTACCAGGGTAGCACAAAAGTGTAGGAGAAGTCGAAACAATGAAGCTCATTCATTATTATTAATCTAATATTACATGGATGAAGTTTTATTTTGCCTACTTTGAGGAGGTGCAAGGTACCAGGGTAGCACAAAAATGTAGGAGAAGCCGAAACAATGAAGTTCATTCATTCACACAGGAATGACTGGAACGGGTTAAAAAGGATATCCTATGTCCTTCTCCCAGTTCTTTGCTACCTCCCTAACAATTTTCAGCCAAATCGGTTCAGCCATTCTTGAGTTATGAATAGTGTAACTAACACGATTTCTTTTATATATATAGATTATCCTAATTTAAAAAGTAGTAAATAAGATCATGTCATACTGCTTTTAAGGCAGAACAAAGTTCGCAAGGTCAGCTAGAAGACCCGGAGAACTTTGTTCCGCCTTATAGGCAATAAATATCACATGATCTTATTTTTTAGTTTTTAAATTAGGATAATTAGGGCAGCACAAAAGTGTAGGAGAAATCGAAACAATGAAGCTCATCATCATCAGCCTTTTTTTATCGTCCCCCTGCTGGGGATAGCTAGAGAGGAGAACGACTAAGCGTAATCACCATGCTTGCTCAATGCGGGTTGGCGATTTCAGACTTACAAAAGGCCAGGTTTCCTTAAAATGTTTTCCTTCACTTTATAATCATCGGCTTTGCATTCATCATTAAATCACTAATACATAGAAGAAATTTGATTTCCTCTACTTTGTGGAGGTGTAAGGTACCAGGGCAGCACAAAAGTGTAGAAGAAGCCGAAACAGTGAAGCTCATTCACCATTAAACCATAATAATTACATCAAAGAACTTTTATTGTGCCTAGTTTGTAGAGGTGCTATGTACCAGGGTAGCACAAAAGTGTCCCGGCGAACTTTGTTCCGCCTTAAAAGCAGTATGACATGATCTTATTTACTACTATTTTAAATTAGGATAATCTGTATATATATAGAAGAAAGTCGTGTTAGTTACACTATTTATAACTTAAGAACGGCTGAACCGATTTGGCTGAAAATTGGTAGGGAGGTAGCTAAGAACTGGGAGAAGGATATAGGATATCCTATTTATCCCGTTCCCGTTGTTCCTGTGTGAATGAATGAACTTCATTGTTTCGACTTCACCTACACTTTTTTGCGATCCTGGTACCTTGCAACTCCTCAAAGTAGGCAAAATAACTTCATCGATGTAATATTAGATTAATAATGATGAATGAGCTTTATTGTTTCGACTCTACACTTTTGTGCTACCCTGGTACCATACACCGTACATAAAAAAAAGTCTCAGCCGTTGATGTATTCGTTTAAAGCAAGAAATACTCTCGGCCGGTTTAAAGTTTCTAATAAAAAGCCACAAAGCCAACTTCAAACTAATATTGTATTGTTGTGACATTTATCATTGCCATTCTCCCATTGCTCTTGTAAGTGAGTTTTATTTTGTCTCCTTTTTGGAGGTGCAGGGTACCAGGGTAGCACTAAAGTGTAGGGAAGAAGTAAAAACAATGAAGCTCATACGTCATTATTATTAAATCATTTTTTCCTTACTTTCTCACCGTTTAGACCTACCCTGGACTACGACAAACATTTTAAAACCAAAATCAGCTCAATCGGCCCAGCCGTTCTCGAGTTTTAGCGAGACTAACGAACAGCAATTCATTTTTATATATATAGATAGATGTAAAGAAAACCCTGTCCGATCCGTGAAGGTATCGATAACTGATTCTACTAATGCCGACAAAGACAGGCTAAACTTTAAAAAAATCCCCCTAAAAAACTAAATATTATTTCGCAAAAAGAGGTAACTTATACATGTGCAGTACGCAACCCCTTCCTCGGGCGGCGGGGGGCAGGGCACGCGGCACCTGTCACGTGGTCGCGTCGCTATTCGCTTATAATAATACCGGTGTTGTCACTTTTTTAAAAATTACCTAATTTCGGGGAAATTTAAATTAATTCCCGGGAAAAAGAGATTATTTCAAAATTCATTAGTATTGTTTACTAAGATGATTATGTAAAATTTTATATTAGATTTGGTCAAGTGTTTACCTAACCTTTATTATCCTTATGGGTCGGACAGGGTTTTCTTTACATATTGTAGAATGCTTTTCCGCCTCCCGCATTTAAATACGATCAACAGAATTCGATTTATATGAAATTTAATGTCTTTTTTTGGTATTTCATAATATAAGCTGAGGATTAAAGAGAGATAATCAGAGTTCCTTAATTAAATGTCACTTTGGTTTTGTTGGGATTTTTCGCCGGTAACAATAAAACCACCAGTATTGAGCCGCACTTATTTTATTTACACCTGACCGCGTGACGGAGGTATATTTACGACTGAATTACATTATGTTCAAGTTCATTCATTATACAATAGCATTTTGCTGTATGAGAATTATTGGCACGTACAGGTTTAATATTTTTTCTATTGAATACATCACTAGAAAATGATAGAAACCTAATTTGGAACTCTAAAGTGGTAATCGACTGTACCAGTTACATAATCCTAAAAAGTCTAGCATTAGTAGGTAGTAGTAGTTGTAGAAATTTGGTTCTCTTCCTGCGCCAGACCTACTTTCTAATAATAATAATAATGTACTACTAAATACTATGTCTGTCTGTCTGTCTGTTACGCTTTCCCGCTTAAACCTCTTAACTGATTTTGATGAAATTTAGCACAGACAATCATTAGACCCTGAGAAAGGACATAGGCTACCTTTTATCCCGGAAAAAATGATATTCCCGAGGGAAATCTAAAAAGCGCGATATAACCGAACTCCACGCGGGCGAAGCCGCGGGCGGAAAGCTAGTAATGATTATAAGTATGAAAGCTATATTGGTTTATCTTAGAAGATGGTTTGAATGGTTTTGGCATGGTTTGAGGTACATCATCGACGGCCAAATACGCACAGACTTTAATAATCGATTGTACGATTTTTATAAGAATGCACGAAAGCAAAAGTGCTGAGCTGATCGGTTGTATTGCTCCGAACACTAAACATTATTCCTTCTTTCGTAACTGATAGGAATAATAAGTAAGAAGCTGATTGGCGATCCAGATTTAACTCAAAACGGTCTCCAAAGCCTGAAGCATAGGCGTACAGTAGGTAGCCTTTCGGTGTTTAATAGGATGCATTCTGATGAGTGGGCGAAGGACTTGCATGATTTAATTCCTCCATCTCCGTTCCACCATCGGACGTCCCGTCGCACGGCGAATTTCCACCCTTACGTTGCTAACACAACTACGATCCGGACGAAGCGTTTCGCCTCCTCTTTTATACCGCTTACATCGAGGGACTGGAACAATTTGCTAGCGGTAGTATTTAAGTCAGACTACATTTTGAGTATATTCAAGGCTAGAGTGAATTGGTTCTTAATAAACTAGCGTGATTTACGATCGACGATTGCATCACTGCTTACTATCAGGCGGGATTGCGGTCAAGCATTAGTTTATCTATACTAATATATAAAGCTGAAGAGTTTGTTTGTTTGTTTGAACGCGCTAATCTCAGGAACCACTGAACCGACTAGAAAAAATATTTTTGCTTTTGATAGCCCATTAACCCCGGAAGGCTTTAGGCTATATAACATCACGATGCGACTAATAGGAGTGGAGCATAACAAAAAATTAAAATGTATGCTGTATATTTTTTCTTATTACTCCACGTGGACGAAGTCGCGGTCTGGTAAATTATAAAGAAAAAACAAACATGTCAAAAAAAAAAACACTTGGAATCTCAAAATTCGAAATCAAGTTTATCTATTTTTTAGGTTTAAATTATATATCCAAGTCTAAATCAAATCATTATAAGTATTATTAGCGCACACACATTTTCATTAAAATCTCTTTTGTCCACAAAACTACACTAGAACCTGGTTTAGAAGGCAATGTTTTTCACTCTTTATACAGCCTTATATTTTCAATATACCTATATGAAGTGTATTTGTTAATGTATACTTGCCTTTCGGTATTTTCCAGGATACATTTTGGAGACATAAATCCACACTAGATGACATAATTCCGCCATCACCGTTCCATCATTGGACGTCGTACGGCGAGTAGGTTTACCACCCACGCTTGCGTTGTTGACACAGCTACAATAATATTTTTAACCGACTTCAAAAAATAGGAGGTTATCAATTCGAAGTGTATATTGTATGTATGTATGTTTTTATGTTTGTGCGCGCATATTTCCGGAACTACAAGTCCGATATAAGTAATTCTTTTTGTTGTTGTAGGTACTATGTATTGTTCAACTTAGGGAATACTATAAGTTTAATCAAAATCGGTTCTGTAGTTTTTGAGATAGGGATTTTTTTCGTATTGATGAGAACTTATTTTAACATGAGTTATGGCTGCCACTATTGTTATGAGGTAAAAAAAAGTAATTTTCGAATTTCGACTAAGACGCTGAAAAGCATGAAATAAAAACTTTTTATAAAAAAAAATGGAAGTTTCGAGGTTTCTGTTGTTTAGCTCGACACTCGAGTTCTAGAGCCATGGCAAAAGTAAAATTATTTTTTCCTTTTAAATGTTTTATTGAAGCCGGTTTTCATTTTTTTTGTAAAAAGTTTTTATATACCTCATACATTGAAGGAAGAATAATTTGCCCGCAGCGGTCTTTTCGCCTGATTACAATTTAAATGGCTTCAAGACTAGAGTGAATAGGATCTTAATAAACTAGCGCTCTTTACCATCAACGATTGCATCACTGCTTATCATCAGTCGGGATCATAGTCAAGCACTTAAAGTTAAAAAAGTATGCCTACATGGCATAGGTTTATTGTTTCAAAAAAAAAAAATACCACCTAGCACGGCTTCAAATTAAGTGTAACTTGACTTGATGTGACCTTTTTATGTCAATAAAAACTTTTTTTTCTATAATTAAATTCCTACGCCTTAGTAATCGGTAAAAAAATGTAATATTTTTATATTTTCTCGGTGGTAGATCATAACATCGGCTGCCGGCGGGAGTTACCACCCACCAGACAAAGTCTTGCCGCCAAGCGATTCGTCGTGTTCCGGCATGATGTCTGGTGAAGCCGTACGGAGGACGGGTCTGAGCAGTTGTGTTGCGATGTGAGGCGGGTACGATGCGCC
Source organism: Sesamia nonagrioides (assembly GCA_017933935.1). Taxonomy (NCBI): domain Eukaryota; kingdom Metazoa; phylum Arthropoda; class Insecta; order Lepidoptera; family Noctuidae; genus Sesamia; species Sesamia nonagrioides. Next base: position 1,174,550 of record JADWQK010000551.1, on the reverse strand, counting down.
AAATGTTGTTGTCTCGGGAGTTTGGTCGTGGAGAGTCTCCAGATCAATCTCCCTCTAGCGCAGCATCGTTTGGTCGTGTTGGTCTTGGGTTTAACATTGCATCACCTCGCTCAACTGCCGTCATCCTTCCTATTCCTAAGTTTTTTAAGTGAATAGGCTTAATAAACTAGTGCGCTTTACACTCAACGATTGCATCACTGCTTACCATCAGGCGGGATTGCAGTCAAGCACTAGTTTATAATTATTAAAAAAAAAAAAAAAAAAAAAATATCCTCCATTGAATTCAGCTAATAAATGAGTGCCCCTAGATATTTAATAAAGCGATGCCACAATATTCTACTCCAAGACCGCTCCCGATACAATGCGAACAATTTTAAAATTAAAAAATTCTCAATTTTTATGTGGTGCCACAGGAATGTAGGACACGGTTCGTTCTTAGTGTTGAGTCCTGTATATTCGACGGACTTAAAAAATGTTAATGAAGATTTTTTTGAGGAATAATGACTGATTGAAAACAATGAATGATTGAATGATTCTTTTTTGAGACTGAATAGATTTTCACTATAGGTGGTAAAGTAAGTGCAGCCGTCAATCGGAAATTTTAGTTGTTTTGCTGACCGGAAGACGGCATTTTTTATTTGAGTTGTAAAATTACAAGTCGGTATCAAGATTGTGGCCTAGTGATTAAAACACCAGGCTCCCAAGTATGAGTGCGCGGGTTCAATTCCAGGTCAGGCAAGTACCAATGTAACTTTTCTAAAGTTATATGTACTTTCTAAGTATATCTTGGACACCAATGACTGAAGGTAAAGGAAAAAATCTTGAGGATACCTGGACTTTAAGTCTGAAATCGCCAACCTGCATTGAGCAAGCGTGGTGATTACGCTCAATCCTTCTCTGTATGAGAGGAGACCTGTGTCCAGCAGTGGGTCGATAAAAAGGTTGATGATGATCAAGATTATCCGCACATATTATATTGTTTAAATAAATATTATAAATACCTATGTATTTTAATTGGATTAATTAGCTCTTTTTTCCTATGAAATTACCGTTCTACATTACTGGCAATTTCAAATCAAAATAATTTTTATTTGGCTAAGAATTCTAATTTCTAATTAATAAAAAAAATATCAACTCTATTTCAATAATATTTAAGTTGATTTCAAAGTGATTAGAACCATTAAAAAGTAAATTTTTGAAGTGGTAGCTTAAACTTAACTTTATTGAGTAGGAGTTAAAGTTACTTTTCGGTAAACACACGTTTATATGGATTATATTCGAATATGTAGCTGAGGCAGATAAAATACTAAAAATAATAGAAATTTTAAACTGTCACCTATACACAATTTTCACTATTTTGTAAGTACCTATACAATATGTAAAGAAAACCCTGTCCGGCCCATAAGGATAATAAAGGTTAGGTAAACACATCAAATACAATATAAAATTTTACGTAATCATCATAGTAAGAATACTAATGAATTTTGAAATAATCTCTTTTTCCGGCGAATTAATTCCAACATCCCCGAAATTTAGTAATTTTGAAAAATGTGACAACACCATTTTGACGGTATTATTATAAGCGATGCGACCACGTGCCGCGTGCCCTGCCCCCCGTCGCCCGCGCATGGATTGCCTACCGCACATGTATTAAGTTACCTCTTTTTGTGAAATAATATTTATTTTTACGAGGATGTTTTCCTAAGTTTCGCCCGGCTTTGTGGGCTTTAGTAGAATCAATTATCGATACCTAACAATACCTTCACGGATCGGACAGGGTTTTATTTACATCTTGTATAGATACAAATAAATAGATAAACAAAAAAGCAGCAAATACTCTGCACTTATATTTATAATATACCTATAACCAACTTATAACATTGTAAAAAATCCTATAATTAAGATGCCTTAGAAACTGGCACATTCAACTGGCATAATACACGGTGAGGAAGATTAATGGTTAAAGGAGATAGTCAAATTGACAAACTATGTAATTTCGCCGTATTGTAGTCATTCCATATAACTGTCAAAATGTGACATTTGGGATTTCAATATAAGGACAATTAAAGTTCGCCTACAATTCGGTAAACAATTAATTCAAACTCAACTCCAACTGAAAGCATTTATTTTGATTAAACCATTCACAAGGACCCTTCAATTAACAAAGAGTCGGTCAGTTAGTCAGAGATTTGAAGCTATTTTCCTATTCCTAAACATACAGGAAAAAAAACCCAAAGAATTTTTTTATATTATGATACGTATTACAAAATCTTTGGTACATTATCCTTTTTGCTTTTATTAATATAAGAACAGTGGCGTGGCTGCCTCCGTGGCGTAGGGACGAATGCGATCGCTGCGCAAGGAGGCGCGGTTTCGATCCCCACGCAGTGCAAAAATGTATATGCATGAATATGAATATTTGCACTGGCCTGGTCGTGCCTCGGAAAGCACGTTAAGCCTTTGGTCCCGGTTACCACATGAACATCTTATGGCAGTCGTTACGGGTTGTTGGAACCCTCAAAAGTTCAACAATTAGTCTAACTGCAATGCTTCAATATCGTCTTCGGGTTGCGATGGTCAAACGGCAGTCATCATCATCAGCCCCTACTCGTTCACTGCTGGACATAGGCCTCCTTCATGGCACGCCAACAAGCTCGATCCTGAGCAGTTCACCGCCAGCCACTACCAGCCACCTTTTTGATGTCGTCGCTCCATCTCGCCCAAGGGCGTCCCACGCTACGCTTGCCGAGACGCGGTCTCCACTCGAGGACTCGTTTACCCCAACGGTTGTCGGTCCTGCGGCATATATGACCAGCCCATTGCCACTTCAGCTTGCTAATCCTCTCAGCGATGTCGGTGACTCTGGTCCTCTGTCGGATCACCTCATTTCTGATGCGGTCCTTCAGAGAGACGCCCAACATAGCCCGCTCCATAGCTCGCTGAGCGACTTTAAACTTATGGACTAGTCTGACCGTTAGTGTCCACGTCTCGGCTCCGTAAGTCATGACGGGTAGGACGCACTGGTTGAAGATTTTTGTCTTCAAACATTGGGGTATGGGCGACGAAAATACCCGACGAAGTTTACCAAATGCTGCCCATCCCAGCTGGATCCTTCTATTGCCTCCTCGGCAGTCGTTTCACGGAAAATATCCAAGTTTAGCTAAAAATCAGGCGTTAGACTGGTAAAGCGGACCCTAGACTCCAAAGCTCAAAAAAGCTTCGTATGTGATTGTAATTCTGAGATGATGATGATGATATAAGAACAATGTATGTAATGATTTAAAATAAAGAAAGTAACGATTCTTTTTTTTTTATACATTGTAGCGGCACATACACACAAACACATTTCGTATCGGAACATCGGCCGCTGTGGCCCAGTGGAAACGCGCGTGAATAATATATAACCACACCTACCTATACATTCGTTACGCCGCTGACCGCAGGCGCGCGCGCACGATGGACTCTGGAGCGGGGAGTTAGTCTTGACCTATTCTCGACGCGGAGCGCACGCCGCTTGCTTGTTTACCATCGCTTTCCAACACTGTGCTTATCATCTCTGTGACTGTGCTTCTCCTCCTATCTGTGCTTCATAACCTTCTATTCTTCTTGTGCTGTTGTAATATTTGTATGTATACTGCTTTGGAACATATTATAAGCTACCTGTTTTACGTACCCGAGACTTTCATTACATTGCGAACGGCCGCAGCGAGAAGGTAGGAATTACCCATATATTATACCTACATTGGTGACCCCGCATAAGTAAACGCAAAGTTTATAATACCGCAAATAAAGCGTTATAAAAAACATGGCAGAAAATTCACAGTCCACAAGTTGCAAGTCATCGACAGAACGTACCGAAATGCGCGTTTCCACTGACGCATCGGATGTGTCGACAGAAATTTGCAGAGTTGCTGTTCGCATACCACCCTTCTGGCCCGATGAGCCCGAAATATGGTTCGCACAAGTAGAAGGTCAGTTTGCCATTGCAAACATCACCACGGACACGACGAAGTTTCATTACGTCATCGGACAGTTGGAACCACAATACGCCAAAGAGGTTAAGGACATAATTGTAAAACCGCCAGCGAGTGACAAATATCAGAAGCTTAAAAGTGAATTAATTAAACGACTCAGCTCATCTAATGAGAAAAAGGTAAATCAACTTTTACTTCACGAAGAGCTTGGCGACCGCAAGCCATCGCAATTTCTAAGGCACCTTCAGAGTTTGGCAGGAACCAACGTCCCGGAGGACTTCATTAAATCCATATGGACAAACCGGTTGCCAGCAAACATACAGACAGTCATGGCGGCTCAGACCTCCGTACCGCTGGAAGCTTTAGCGGATATAGCGGACAGAATCAGAGACATCACTACTCCCTCAGCCCAAGTAGCATCAACAAGCGCGAGCCCTCAAGTACTAGAGGTGTTAGCAAAAGAACTCGTAGAGCTGCGGAAAGAGGTGAACGCGCTTACGATTCGACACCGACAATCCCGCTCCAGGGAGAGAGGAACGAGGCACATCCGTTCATCATCCAAACGTTCAGATTCAAACTACAGGAAATTCCCGATATGTTGGTACCATTACAAGTTTGGCAGCAAAGCAAAGACATGCATGACCCCGTGCGATTACAAGCCGGAAAACTCGACGGGCCGTCGCTAATGGCGACTGACGACTGCCCTAGCTCCGGTCGCCAGTTTGTTACCGACAGGAGAACTAAAATACAGTTCCTTGTCGACACCGGTAGCGACCTCTGCGTATTTCCTCGCACCATGCTTCGTGAGCGACGCGCCAGCACCAACTACCAACTCTTCGCGGCCAACGGGACGCGTATTCCAACCTACGGTTCTACACACTATAATTTAAACTTAGGGCTTCGCAGGGACTTCGCGTGGAATTTTGTAGTCGCAGATGTAACTAAGCCAATAATCGGAGTAAATTTTCTCACGTTTTACAATTTAGTAGTAGATTGTCGTAATCAGCGATTATTGGATAATGTAACAACTTGTTCAACTATAGCTTCACTAGTCCGTACATCAGATAGTATTCACTCTGTAAAGGTCATGACTGGCGATACCGCGTACCATAAATTACTAGAAGAGTTCCCTGAGATCACTAAGCCACCGGGTACACAGCGAGTCATTGTTCATAACACAGTCCATCACATACGTACTACACCGGGTCCACCGATTTCATGCACTCCCCGTCGCCTGGCTCCAGACAAATATATAACGGCCAAGCAAGAGTTCGACGCAATGTTAGCCAGCGGCACGGCCAGACCTTCAGAAAGCCCTTGGGCGTCCCCGTTACACTTGGCCCCAAAAAAAGATAACGGCTGGCGGCCATGTGGAGATTACCGTAGGCTTAATGCCCGTACCATTCCTGATTGTTACCCCATCAGACACATACAGGACTTTGCGCACAGTATATCCGGATGTACTATATTCACAAAAATTGACCTGGTTAAAGCATACAACCAGATTCCGGTCAATCCGGATGATATACCCAAGACCGCAATCACTACACCGTTCGGAATGTTTGAATTTCCGTATATGACGTTTGGTTTACGAAACGCGGGTCAAACATTCCAACGGTTTGTAGATGAAATGACGCGCGGCCTTGATTTTTGCTACACGTATCTCGATGATTTCCTTGTGTACAGTAAAAATGAAATACTCCACAAAGAACATCTGAGGCAGTTATTCACCAGAATGAAGGAATATGGTATGGTGATTAATAGCGCAAAATGCGTTTTCGGTGCGCAAGAAGTAAATTTTCTGGGATATACCATATCAGAAAAAGGAACAAAGCCATTGCCAGAAAAAGTACAGGTTATTCGCGACTACCCAACCCCCAAAAATATACGTGAGCTTAGAAGGTTTTTGGGCATGATAAATTTTTATAGACGTTTCATGCCCGAAGCCGCCCGCATTCAAACCCCACTCAATGCTTTGCTGATAGGGGCAGTGAAGGGATCAACTCCAATCAATCTAACAGGAGATACCCTTAAGGCTCTAGAACAATGCAAAGAGAGCCTGTTAAAGGCAACCCTGTTGGCTCACCCAGACTGCTTAGCCAAAATGGGATTGGTGACAGACGCATCCGATTTAGCCATGGGAGCCGTGTTACAACAACACAAGGACGGCCACTGGCAGCCATTAGCATTTTTCTCTCGAAAATTTAACACCGCCCAACAAAAATATTCTCCTTACGACAGAGAACTGTTGGCAATTTACGAAGCTGTGAAGCACTTTCGACACATGCTCGAAGCCAGAAATTTCACCATTTATACTGACCACAAACCAATCAGTTTCGCTTTCAATGAAAGAAAAAACAACTGTTCACCACGTCAATACAGATATCTGGACTTCATATCGCAATTCACAACTGACATCCGCCACATTTCCGGAAAGGATAATGTGGTTGCTGATACATTGTCACGGATTGAGGAACTGCAGATACCAGTAGCTCATGAGACTCTTGCTAAAACACAAGAGTCAGACATGGAGCTGTCAGCATTCCTCAACTCAACGTCATCGCTGAGACTAAAAAAGTTTAAAGTCCCAGGTACAGATCTAGGTATGTACTGTGACGTCAGTACGCAAACAGCAAGACCTTTCGTACCGCAAGCCTTGCGAAAACAAGTGTTCGACAGTCTTCATTCGTTAAGTCATCCTGGCGCAAACGCAACCGCCAAGTTAGTTGCAGAACGGTTTGTTTGGCCAGGGGTTAGGAAAGACTGCCGGGAGTGGTCTAGATCATGCATTCCATGTCAACGAGCCAAGGTGAATCGGCACGTATCGGCACCATTAGGTACCTATAAATTGCCACACTCCAGGTTCAGACATATACACATCGATCTGATTGGCCCCTCCCAATTTCACAAGGTTATCGATACTGTTTAACGGCCATTGACCGATTTACACGATGGCCGGAGGTAATACCGATAACCGACATCACGGCGGAGACAGTAGGCAAAGCCTTGCTGCATGGCTGGATATCTAGGTTCGGCAGCCCAACAGATATAGTAACAGACCGTGGACGCCAATTTGAGTCCACCCTGTTTCAGTACTTGGGCAAAGTAGCCGGGTTTCGTCATCACCGAACCACAGCGTACCATCCAGCGAGCAACGGACTCGTGGAACGTTTTCATCGACATCTGAAAGCTTCCATCGTATGTCACGCAAACGAAAACTGGACCGAGGTGCTGCCCTTAGTATTACTCGGTATTCGTAGTGCTTACAAAGACGACCTGCAGGCATCACCAGCTGACTTGGTGTACGGCGAGCCACTGAGGCTACCTGGCGAATTCCTAGAGCAAACAGCGGATGGCACTAGTGATGTGACAGACTTCACAGCACGACTTCGTGCCATAGCCCAAAAACTACAGCCAGTGCCGACATCGCGCCACGGTGAAAATAAAATTTTCGTATATAAAGCCCTAAGCACATGCGATTTTGCATTTTTAAGAGAAGACGCATCTCATAGTTCTCTAACTCCGGCCGGCATACACTGGTCCACACCAAATTATCGAACGAGGTGACAAAGTGTTCAAATTGATGGTAAAAGGCAAACAAGTAACAGTCTCCATCGATCGCCTCAAACCTGCTTATATACTAGCTGAAAAAGGAAGGGAAGCAAACCACCCAGAACTGCCTTCCCCAGGTGATTCAGGTCACAGGACACGTGGTGCCACCAAGACAACTCGCTCCGGTCGTGTGGTAAGGTTCCCGGATTATTATCGTCCCTAACCAGGCCTCTGGGGGGGAGTCGTGTAGCGGCACATACACACAAACACATTTCGTATCGGAACATCGGCCGCTGTGGCCCAGTGGAAACGCGCGTGAATAATATATAACCACACCTACCTACACATTCGTTACGCCGCTGACCGCAGGCGCGCGCGCACGCTGGACTCTGGAGCGGGGAGTTAGTCTTGACCTATTCTCGACGCGGAGCGCACGCCGCTTGCTTGTTTACCATCGCTTTCCAACACTGTGCTTATCATCTCTGTGACTGTGCTTCTCCTCCTATCTGTGCTTCATAACCTTCTATTCTTCTTGTGCTGTTGTAATATTTGTATGTATACTGCTTTGGAACATATTATAAGCTACCTGTTTTACGTACCCGAGACTTTCATTACATTGCGAACGGCCGCAGCGAGAAGGTAGGAATTACCCATATATTATACCTACAACATAATTAAAAAGTAGTGCTTGACCGCAAGCCCGCCTGTTGGTAAACAGTGATGCAATCGTTGATGGTATTTTATTAAGAGCCTATTCACTCAAAAAAAAAGTGAGTAAAGACGGCGGTTGAGTGAGGTGATGCAATGTTAAACCCAACACGACTAATGATGCTGCGCCAGAGGGAGATTGATCTGGAGACCCTCCACGACCAAACTCCCGACACAACATTTTGCGCATCGTACCCGGCACACATCGCAACACAACTGCTCAGACCCGCTCTCCGTACGGCTTCACCAGGCATCGTGATTAATGATTGATTAAAAAATATAATTTTAAAAATAAGCTGGGACGGTTAAAAGATTACCAACCTTATTATTATAATTTTTTTTTTTTATATGCATCTCGTAGGTGGCCATTAGAGGCCGTAACTACTTAACCGGACTTTCCTGTGGATGCCTAATTAAAAATTAAAGCCTCCAGCCAGGGGCACTTAAAACTAACTTAAAATTAGGCGACTACGCACTAAGGGCTGTGGGGTACGAAGCTCGGCTTAGGGCGTCGCTAGAGAGGACAGCAAGGGGCGGCTGGATCGAAAGTTATACTTAATGGTTTGATAACCGCGGCGTTTCCTAGTACTAGCCCTGAGAAACGCCGAAACAAGCTCAGAGGTTATTGTTGGGACGTTCTAATATTAATGGCTCAGCTGCGGCGCGGGCTGGCCTTCATTGGACAAGCCAACCTTATTAAACAGCGCCCGTTCATGAGTATATAATGCGTGGATCTGCACCAATAAACTACGCCACCAGTTATGAAGAATAAAAATAATTTTCTTGTTTTATTTCATCATCATTCTCAACCTTTTATCATTCCACTGCTGGGCACAGGTCACACAGAGAAGGATTGAGCGTAATCACCACGCTTGCTCAATGCGGGTTGGCGATTTCAGACTTAAAGTCCAGGTTTAGTCAAGATGTTTTCTTTCACCTTTTAATCAGTCTTTGGTGTCCAAGATATACTTCGAAAGTACATATAACTTAGAAAAGTTACATTGGTACTTGTCGGACCTGGAATCAATTCCGCACACTCATACTTGAGAAGGTGGTAACCACTAGGCTACCACGACTCTTTGTCTTGTTTTCTTAGAAATAATCATTTCATACCTACTTTATAATTATTAATGATTTCTGTAATTAACTGTGACATCACTGGAGGCCCCATCAGAATACCAGAGCTGCGACATTTTTTTTAATATCACAGCATCATGCAAGGTAAGGCCTTTTGGCCGTTTTGTTGACTTATTTTTTTCTTACTTTTTTGAAGTCAAAACTTCTTTCGCAGCGTTATGGTTTGAAAGTCGATGAAACGAAAAATCGACAGCAAAAACAGACAAAAACGTAGATTCATAAGATTGAACGTGGGAGAAAATGAGAGAGGAAGAATTTCACATTTGCTTCATTACCTTGAAACTAATATTTTTGAAGATTTCATTAGTGTATTTAATATTTAATTTAATTTAATATTTATTTATTTTCAAAACTTATACAGACAGGCTTATACTTAAGATAGTTTTTTTTTTAAATAGCTATTACATTATAAGTTCCTTTTATAATAATTGTGTTGATCCAGATTCTGTGCACAGGAAATAAAACTCTGTCTCTTAAACTAGGCTGTCCTGTATCTTAAGAGACAGTGTTCGGCTTTTTACATAGAACAGTACAATGATGGAACGGTGTTACTCTGGTTATCCAGTGATAATTAAATAATTACGCGCGTGTGTGTGTATGCGTGTGTGTGTGTGTGTGTAGTCTGTGTGTGTAGTGTGTGTGAGTGTGTGTGTATGTTTTTGAGCTAATACCAGTACGCTAATTGAGGGTTGTGATCCTAAACGGGTTCATAATATTATATTATGCAATAGAGGTAAGTAGTGATTCGGTTTTGTCATAGACCTGCAGAAGAAGCCATGAAGTTATTTTGGATTTTAATTCATATCTATTTCGCTCCATTAAGTTGAGTTCTTTGTGTAATTTTGTATATATGTGGGTACTTAAAACGTGATACTGGTTTCGCGCGAAGGTCGTTTTATGGAGTATTGCACACAATTGCTTTTTTAAATATAATTCCTTTATTTTTCCACTGTCTTTAGTTTGGTTTTTCAGCTTTCTGTAAGAATTGCAGTAAACAAAATATTCTTTCCATTTTTAATTTTTTGACTCAACTATTTTATAGGGAACCAAACAGACGCCCTACCACCAGTGAACCATTTAGGTGAACATCAAATATTCTCAACGGTCACGATCATTTAAAATCAAAAGTCATTTATTCCAATTTGGCTGCAAATCAACAACATCAAAATTACGTAAGACAGTCCCCGAAAACGCCATAACTTCGCCACTTCCTAGTGCTTTCGCTGGGAAGATGAAGTGACGGAACAAACTCCCCAGCAGCATAGTTGTCTATTCAAACTCCCCAGCAGCATAGTTGTCTATTCAGTTGACAAAAAACCTGACTCTATACAATACCAAGCAAGTCTTTTTAATAATTATAAACTAGTGCTTGACTGCAATCCTGCCAGATGGTAATTAATGATGCCATCGTTGATGGTAAAGCGCGCAAGTTCATTAAGCGTATTCACCGAAGAATCTTAGTAAGTAGGAAGGAAGACGGCAGTTGAGCGAGGTGATGTAATGTTAAACCCAACTACACGACTAACGTTGCTGCGCCAGAGGGAGATTAATCTGGAGACCCTCCATGATCAAACTCCCGACACAATAACATTTTGCGCATCGTACCCGGCACACATTGGAACACAACTGCTCAGACCCGTCTCCCGTACGGCTTTACCAGACATCATGCCGGAACACGACGAATCGCTTAGCGGTAAAACTTTGTCTGGACTTTGTATGTTAATTAAATATTAAGTATAGTAATGTAATATTAGTTACATTATAAAACCTTGAACATTAAATAAATTAAATTATTTACCATATGTCACCTGGCCAGGTCACTATATCAGCAAAGCCAAAAAATAATCATTTAAATTAAACATGTAAGTACAAACTTAATATCTAAACTTTCAATACAAATTTCCCTGACCAAACCTAATAGAAGGATTTATGGTTTGTAAACACAGGCCTTCGTTGTGTTTTCGTTTCCTTGTGTCGTCATGAAAGGACGACCCTCTCCTTCCCTCCTATTTACTTTATAAAGAAATAAAAATTATCGTTTATAACTTGGCAAAAATAAATATAAAAGAAATCTTTCCAACTTCGGTACTTTGAGTAAACCCAGGACTCCGACAAAAGCAGATAAAATGCTGAGACGAAGAAAAAGCGCTCGCTAAACAAAATATCAACAAACTTTCTTATGTTTTTTTTGTTTAATTTTAAACTTTAATAAATTCTTAGACGGATCCCGCGATTCCGTATTTTAATATAACACGGAAGTTTTTTGGGTATCGTCTGAATAAGCTTAATATTATAACATTAACTAAATTCACTGGGTTTTAATGAAGAGAAAGGCGGATCAAAAATATTGCATTCCGACGAATATTACTCTTTTTAGCAACCTCATCTTACTTAGATATTGTTTTTATTTCATAAAAGCATGAGATATCAGAAAATTTTAGTTTCTAGATTTCTTAAATGATAAATTCGTGCAGTAAAAGTAAATAAATGATAATGAATTTTTAAAATGCCTATTAAAAATGTACCATAATCTAGTTAAATCATAAAACAAAATCGGTCAAAAATAAGATTTAATGCAACAACAATAACAATTAACAGAATCTATAACATATTAAATCGCCAAAAATAACATTTTAAAGAATCAATAACAGTCGACTGGTAAGCGTGGCCGAAGCTTGCTTTAGTTGTCTGGGCGCCGTAGCGCGGAGCGGTCGCCTCTACGAAACACGCTACGCCGTAGCACGCGCTACGATACCGATGAAAAGTGCTACCGGCCAAAAAATGTGATACGAAAAAGTACACTCGTGAATAAAATTGCTCAATTAAATTTTCCGTTTTTTATCTAAAGTGTTGTGACTTATTGTGCTAAAAATGGAGTGGACTTTGTTTCTGGTGGTCTGTCTTTTCTACACGGCAGCCGGTAACCCTGCAAAAATGGGTCAGTACAAGTTAATAATTTAGTTTCAGCGCGGTTAGCTTATTGCATGGATTGGCAGTTTGATGGCTAGAACAAAGGAGAAGTTGGGCGGCTTATAAATTATGTTTTCGATGTTTGCCTTGGATATATATTTCACTCTGGGTTTGATGTGATTGAATATTCTGTTTCACAGGCAGCGCTGTATTCAGGTGGTAAATGTTTTGTTATTTGTGAATAATTTACTTTCTGCGTTAACATTATTCATAATGTTACTAATTATTACAGAGACCTGGAAGAACTATCTGTTATTTATTTACCTAAGTTTATTGTCTCCAACTCATAATTTGTTTTTCTCGATAGATATATTTTAGGTTTTGAATGATAACAATATTATGCCTTCGTAATAGATTCTTCTGAAACAAAAAAACACATATATAGTAAAAAAAAAAACAAACAAACGAGGTCGTAAATAAAAAAAGAAATTATTTTAAAAATCGAATGTTGTTCTTCTGAAAGTTCATTCGCTAAAAAAACCTATTGCTGCCGCAAACCACCAATGCTGCATTCGGGGAGGGTTATAGGCTAAATTACACACCGAAGGCTCTTCGACTTTGTCTCTCAGCGTATCGCACATGTTCACTAGGTCCTGTGTGCCCGTGACCTAAGTATCACTGCAGCTGAATCAACTAGAGAATAGAGCTTTATTTATAGTAATCAATTTTACTCTATCAGAGCCTTTTTAAAAATAATTAAAAAATTTAAGTTGTGAAATTCCAAACTGTCAACATTTTTACAGGGTGGTTCATTAGGGTTACAAATATATGTTAGTAATTTAATGAAATGGTTGGAGTTTGATACATTTTGAGCGCATGGGTATAAATTGCTATGAAACTATAGATTTTAATTTTTTAAGAGATTTTATAAATATTTCAACGCAGTTTGGACACGTTGTATTATTTTATTTATTAATCCGACTGGCTGCGTCCCGCGGTTACTCTCGCGTAAGTTTCGATACGGTGGGAATATCGGGGTAAAAATATCCTATGTATTACTACTGTTTATATACCATGTGTGTGCCAAACTTCTGTTATGTTGGAACGGATTTGGATCAAACATTTGCTCTGACTTCAAATAAATCGGGATAAGGGCCACAAAATGACGATGTTATTCTATAAAAATGTCAACTTCTTAACTAAGATTAATAAAGATATGGCCTCAAGCCACACAAATAGATAGACAGATAGTGTATCAGATAGGCTTCGATTAGCAAACTTTGGAGAGAAATTACCACCAAGTTACCATCCACTAGACAAAGTCTTGCCTCCAAGCGATTCGTCGTGTTCTGGCATTATGTCTAGTGAAGCCGTACGGAGGACGGGTCTGAGCAGTTGTGATGCGATGTGTGGCGGATACGATGCGCCAAATGTTGTGTCGGGAGTTTGGTCGTGGAGCGTCTCCAAATCAATCTCCCTCTGACGCAGCATCCTTAGTCGCGTTTGGGTTTAACATTGAATCACCTCATTCAAACGCCGTCTTCACTTACTTTTTTGAGTGAATAGTCTCTTAATAAACTAGCGCGCTTTACTATCAACGATTGCATCACTGCTTACCATCGGGCGGGATTGCGGTAAAGCACTAGTTAAAGAAATGTCAGCTTCTTAACTTCAATTAATAAATATACCTATAGCCCTAAGCCAAACATACGGATAGGCAGACGGCGTAGGCTTCGATTGGCAAACTTTGCAGACAGATCCCTACAAGTAACCCGGCCTGCCGACATCTGCAAGGTTAAAAACGATGAGACAATTATTTCGAGTTCTTGTGAAGCATATAGCGCTTTGTTTATATACGTTTTGTACACTTCAATGCTTCACAAATTTGTCAAAGTCAAAAAGGATGCAAAACGCCATTTGCAAAAATAATTGGCTGTGTCGAAGCATATGTTTTTGTATTTGACAATAGGTTGAACAGACTAATATAAAAAAAAATCTACTTATGCCCGCGGCTACGCGCACATGTAGGGCGGAAATTATCCCACGGGAACACAGTAACGGGATGAACACGTTCAAAATCTTCTGACGACCTCATCCCAGGCAATATCAAAAACATGTCAACTTACAGCAGTGTTGACTACAAGGTGAAGGAAAACGTATTGAGGAAACCGGGGCTTTTAAGTCTGAAATCGCCAACGTGCATTAAGCAAGCGTGGTGATTACGCTCAATCTTTCTCTGTATGAGAGGAAACCTGTGCCTGTGCATCATCAACCGTTTTATCATCCTACTGCTGACAGTAGGTTGATAAAACGGTTGATGATGATGATGACACCCGAAAAATTGTAAGACTTTTTAGTGGTCGTTGGATTGATCCATCACGAAGTGGGGCCCACTTCGTTGGGCCGGGTCAGCTAGTTAGCTGTTATTTTGACTTGTATTTTATTTTGGTTGACATTATATTTAAAACTGTTTGTCACTGTATATAAATTTCGCTTATAATGTATGTAAATAAATAATTCTAGTTATTTATATTTGTGTGTGGGTCGCATATGTAGATATTTAACACAATGTAAATTATTTCATGAATGAAATAAATGAAATGGTACAGCATGTGTTGTCATCTGACATCATGCTAAGCTGAGGCCCTTTTGGCTTTATAATCTTTGTTTTAATTTATACTATCTATCAACTAAGTTATAACATTGTTAACAAAATTATTATTTTACATGCACTTGGTGCATATTCTGTCCCTATAGCTAAATATGTGGACATTGTATAAGACTACGGGTGAGTGTAATAATATGCTTTCCTATTGGTAAACGTTTTTTTTTGATAGATTCAGTTGATCCAGAGATTGACAGCCTCCGTGGCGTAGCGGTAGCAAACGCGGCCGCTGCGCCAGAGGCCGGGTTAAATCCCTGCGCAGTGCAAATATTTGTATGCATGAATATTTGCACTAGTCTGGTCGTGCTCGGAAAGCACGTTAAGCCTTTGGTCAAAAGTGCAATAATTAGACTAACTGCAATACTTCGATATCGCCTTCGGGCTGTGGAGGTAAGACGGCAGTCACTTCACCGAAAATATCGAACTTTAGCCAAAATCAGCAATTAAACTGGTATAGCGGACCCCAGACTTCATAGTTGTAAAAAAAGCTTGTGATGCGATTGGGATTTACGCTGAGATGATGATGAGTTGTTACAGAGATAATCCCTTGTTGTAAGGGTTTACAATCTCACAAACTTCCTCTTTATTACGTTAGTATAAATTTAACGCTTGTTAAACATTTATTCCATCCGATTAGTTGTTTATTTTAATACAATTTCCTCTGCCTTCAATAATTGCAAAAGTGGCAAGTACCGAAGCAAGTACCTAATATGGGCCGCAACTTGCGTCAGCACTGTGGCCGCTAGCCATCTTGGTCGCACGGTCGTTTTACCGTCGGCGACAGCTGAAGACGCTGTGAAAGGAAGAGGGTGAAGTATGCGCCATTGGCAGACCGGTACTACTTTGTACCTATTGCCGTGGAGACCTTGGGAAGTTGGGGTACTGAGGCCAAGAAGTTCATTAGTGAGATAGGGCATAAACTCTGTGATAAAACGGGTGACTCCCGCTCCGACTCGTTCTTTTTGAAAAGGTTAGCCATCGCCATCCAGCGTTGCAATGGGGCAAGTGTTGCTGGCAGCTTTGCATCAGAAACTGTTAGGGGCGGTTTGTAAAATTTGACAGGACTTGACTGACATTTGTTTTTGGGTTTTATATTTTAAGTTAATAAGACTGAAGGTATGGAATCTGCAAGTAAATGTCAGTCATCATCATTTAATTTTTATTTCGACATATTTGTTTTTATTATTGATGGTTTTGAAAGTATTTAATTGTAGAATTTATTGTATTGTGTTTTGTAAAAATATTATTATTAATGGCGTATAATACAATTGCTGTAGGTACAGATACATAAGCCAAATACACAATATTTTGTTTTCTTATTGAGCCTAGCTTCAATTAATTTTGTTAATCACCGTAGAGACTTAGGTTCATTATAATAAATACCTAAGTGCTTTCTCAACGTAGAAATTTCTCAACCTTGCTACTAATTTACTGAGTAGTTCTAAGAAATTCACTTTATCGTTAGAAGATTGAAGTATGACACACTTTTTAGGTACAAATTCGTAACGATTTTACTGATTGGCAATTTATTGATTGATATTTTATTATTAGGCTGCCTCGTTGATTTGTAGTCACAAGCGCTGCTACAAAACATGAGGATCTAGGATCGATTCGCAGGTGATGTTATTACTTAAATTTCGTATATTACACCTTGACAGCTATAATGCCAACTCAAAATTACTGCCACTAAGGTACACTTCTTTGTACATAATTGTATTTTTACGAGTGTGTATAATGACATTTGTAATTGTTTTTTTTATTTTTGATTATATTTTTAATTGTAATTAAAATACAATATTATAAGTATATTTTTTTTTAAATTATAAACTAGTACTTGACCGCAGCCCCGCCCGATGGCAAGCAGAGACGCAATCGTTGATGGTAAAGCGCGCTAATTTATTAAGCCAATTCACTAAAAAAAACTGCGTGAATAGGAAGGAAGACGGCAGTTGAGCGAGGCGATGTAATGTTAAACCCAACAACTCGATCAACGATGTTACACCAAAGGGAGATTGATCTGGAGACCCTCCACGATCAGACTCCAAACACAACAAAATTTGGCGCATCGTACTCCGCCCACAACGCAACACAACTGCTCAGACCGGTTATCCGTACGGCTTCACCAGACATCATGCCGGAACACGACGAATCGCTTGGCAGCAAGACTTTGTCTGGTGGGTGGTAACTTGTGCCGGCAGCCGATGTTATAGCCTACCGCCGAGCACCGATAAATAATTATAAGTGCTATTAAAAATATTCGTACAATAATTATCACGTTTCAACATTTTCAGTGCACTTCAATGCAAACCACTCTTGTAAACTTAATCAGACTACATTGAAATGCATTGATATCTAACTTATTTATTGACTTTTTCCAACAGGAATTTCTCGCTAACACCCCGGAGTGCGGTTTCGTTAATGGGAATTATTATGCTTGCCTCCTGTATTATAAATTATTTCTTTCACCAGATTTTTGCGGTCAGCAAAAGAAGATAAAATAATCATGATATGATTTTTTGTGCAAAATATAAACTAGCGCTTGAGCGCAATCCCGCCTGATGGTAAGTAGTGACGCCATCGTTGATGATAAAGCGCACTAGTTTATTAAGAGCCTATTCACTCTAGCCTTGAAGACACTCAAATTGTAGTCCGACGGAAACACCGCCGCTGGCAAATTGTTCCAGTCCCTCGATGTACGCGGTATAAAGGAGGAGGCGAAACGCTTCGTCCGAATCATAGTAGTGTTAACAACGTAAAGGTGGAAACTCGCCGTACGACGTCTCGTCCGATGGCGGAACGGAAAAGAGTACTTTTTGGCACTTTAAAATAGATCCCGACGAAGCGTTTCGCGTTGTGTACCGCGTACATCGAGAGTCTAGAACAATTTTCCAGCAATCGTGTTTCCGTTGGATTACAACTTGAGTGTCTTCAAGGTTAGAGTAAATAAGCTTTTAATAAACTAGCGCACTTTACCATCAATGATTGCATCACTGCTTACAGGCGGCATTGCGGTCAAGCACTATTACTATTTATAATTTATATATATAAAAAAAACTTGACTAGTTCGGCGTTTCCTACCTAAATTGTCTGAGAAAAAAACTTTTTTACAAACAAACAACCGACTTCCAAAAACCACTACAAAGTGAAAAATAACTAATTTCGGAAGTCGGTGTCTTTGGTTTTGTATATTCATTTTTGACACCGACTTCCGAAATTAGTTATTTTTAACTTTGTAGTGGTTTTTGGAAGTCGGTTGTTTTTTTGTAAAAAAGTTTTTATTTTACACTTTTTAGTTGTTAAAAGTACTATGTATTCAGTTGCATCCGGACAGACTGGAAGCTGACGCAAATATAGTTGGGAAACGAAAATTTTTACTCGTAAGTATACCCTCAACTGCCTATCATCAAATTTACTGCAGACCATTATTTTAACCCAATGGGTGCAAAGGTCTCATAAATATAAATGAATTGAGTCCAAATACAAGGTAGCTACTGTAAATCGTTTAGGAGTTCCCTGAACTGACCTTTGTCACCATCATCAGCTCCCTAATGACAGTCACCACCCATCTATTATAGGTGTAAGGTTCTTGTCAATACAAATTATTCAAGCACAAACACAAGGTAGCTGCTGTGAATTGTTGAGGAGTTTTTTCGACTGTCTCCCGGCTCCATCATCAGATCTACTCCATACCTTTATTAAATTGTAGTGCTTTAAAATACTTAATGAAAATGTTAAGAAATGCACTAGTCGCCCCTACAATTTTTGAAAGATCCCCTTATTTTCTCTGGTTTTCCACCATCAAACCCTGATATCCTTATGATGGGACCACCTTAGGAACATCTTCTTTCCAACAGAAAAAGAATTATCAAAATCGGTTCATAAACGACGAAGTTATGCGCGAACAAACATAAAAATAGCATATATACATTATACGGTCGAATTGAATAACCTCCTCCTTTTTGAAGTCGGTTAAAAAAGGGGTGAAAAAAACTGAAAAATAATCATCATCATCATCTCAGCGCCCATCCCGGTTGCATCCGCGGCTTTCGCGTTGGAGCCCGGGGTCCGCTTTCCTGCACATTCTCCTCCATTTCGCACGATCTTTAGCATCCTGTGGTAAGAGCTTGTTGGCACGCATGTCATCTTTTACAACGTCAAGCCAGCACTTCTTTGGTCTACCCCGCTTGTTCCGGCCCGGCGGAGGCGCCATGGCAAGACATTTGTTACCCACGTAACATGCCGGTTTGCGTAAGACGTGGCCGTACCAGCGTAGGCGACCCTCCTGTAGTTTGTCTGCAATGTCACGGACACGAAGGCTGCCCCGGATGCGGGAGTTCCTGATGCGGTCTTTCCGCGTAACTCCACACATCCACCGCAGCATATTCATCCCCGTGACACGCAGCTCCTGCTTGTGTCGCTCAAGCACAGGCCACGCCTCACTGCCATACAGGAGAACAGGTCTAATGATGGTTTTATAGACCTGCCCCTTAAGCTTAATCGGCATTTTGGGGTCACAAATGACACCTGTCACCTCACGCCATTTCGCCCAAGGTGCGGAAATACGTGCCTTGACGTCGCAATCAATGTCGCCAGACGCGTGAAGCACAGACCCCAAGTATTTAAACTGGTCCGTGCACTCGACCATGTCTCCGCCTATGCGCACAGACATGGGGTCTGTCGTGTTGCTGGCCAAGTATACGGTCTTCGACACGTTGAGTTTCAGACCTACGTTCTCAAGCGAGTCCTTCCACGTATTCACACGCCTCACCAACCGTTCCCTGTCCGCGTCCGCCAGCGCGATATCGTCAGCATACATGAGTAGCCAGGGTGGCTGCTCATGTGAGTCCTTGATGCTGTCCGACAAAACGTCTAATATGACGCTGAACAGAAACGGACTAAGGACGGATCCCTGGTGGACTCCGACGGTGATGGGGAAGGGTTTAGTGTCGCCAACAGCGGTCCTGACAACGGAATCGGAATTGAGGTACATGTCTCGAATTATGTCGACATAGGCTTCAGGTACCCCTTTGGACCTCAGTGCCCACCAGATCACCCCGCGAGGGACACAGTCGAAGGCCTTCTGCATATCTAGAAAGAGCATATGCAGAGGCGTGTTCTTCGATCTGTATCTCTCCATGGCGATCCTTAGTGCAAAGATAGGGTCCATGGTTCCGTACCCTGGCCGAAACCCATATTGACACTCCGAGACAGCACACTCCTGCCGGATTCGGGAGTCTACGATCCTCTCAAAGATTTTCATGGTGTGGGACATGACCTTGATACCGTGATAGTTGCCACACTCCTGAACCGAGCCCTTGCCTTTAAAGACTGGAGTAATTATACTCAGCCTCCATTGGCTCGGGATTTTGTCGGTCAGAAGCACGCGATTGAAAAAGTTAGTTAGCATGCCCACACCGCGAGGACCCATCGCCTTCCAGGCCTCAATGGAGACTCCGTCAGCTCCGACAGCTTTCCGATTCCCCATATGACGAAGAGCCGTTTGGACTTCCTCAGGCGTTATCAGAGGCACTAGTCCAAGGTTCGGAGGGAGTTCCGGTGTCTGCACCTCTTGATGCTGCTTCTTCAGCAGCTCGTGAAAGTACGAGCGCCATCTCTCCTTCACCGCGAGGTCCTCGCATAGCAGGTTGCCATTTGGGTCTTTTACATAACGGCACTTGGATATATCCTGTGCCGCTTTGACCCTGGAACGTGCCAACTTGTAAATGAGCTTTTGCCCCTCAGACGATTCCAACTTCTCGTAGAGAGGTTGCAAGTGGTCTCGTCTGGCTCTGGTTACAGCTCTTTTGGTGACACGTTTGGCAACCTTGTATGCGTCGCGATCTTCAGGAGATCCGGTCGCTTGCCACGTTTTGAAGAGGGCTTTCTTCACCTTAGTCTCCCTCTGCACTGTGTCGTCCCACCACCAGGTTTCCTTGTCACGTTTGCGGCCGCCCTTAGAGACGCCGAGTACCACCCGCGCCGCCCCCGTAATAGCTGCCTGGATCCTGTCCCAGTGGTCTTGCACAGGTTCTCCGTCGGTACCGACGCACTTGTCGCCAATAACCGACGCAAAATCCTGGGACCTGTTTTCATCAAGCAGCCACCACCGGATCTGGCGCCGACAGTCCTCTACACGTCTTCGTTGGGCCTTTACGCAGAGGTCCATGACAAGTAGACGGTGTTGTGCAGTGAGACTCTCACCGGGTATGACTTTGCAGTTGGCTACTTTGCCGATGTGGCGCCTCCTAGTTAATAGAAAATCGATCTGGGTAGCGCTTCGCCCGCTCCGGTAGGTGACAAGGTGCTCCGGCTTCTTTTTGAAGTAGGTGTTCACGATTGCAAGGTCCGCAGCCGCACACATTCGGAGAATGCTGTCTCCTTCCGCGTTGCGGCTACCGTACCCAAAGCCACCGTGAACACGCTCAAACTCGCCACACCTCTCACCCACATGACCGTTCAAATCACCATCCAGAACGATTCCCTGGGATAACGGAATTCCGCGAAGCAATCCTTCGAGCTGGGTCCAGAACAGCGTCCTTTCGGCTTCACCGCACCCGGCCTATGGAGCGTAGGCACTTATCAAGTGGGTTATAACCCCATTGACAAGCACCCGCACCGACATTAGCCGATCGCTGATGCGATTCACCGCCAAGACGTCGTCCTGGAGCTCGTCAGACAACACCACGGCGACCCCATTTCTCCCACTAGGTGCACCCGTGTAGATCAGTTTGTAGCCATTCCCAATAAGCCGGGATCTGCTGCCTTTCCACCGAGTCTCCTGCAGGAACGCCACGGCCACCCTCCGCCTGTGGAGAGTTTCGGCCAGCTCTATCGCGCGTCCAGTTAGCGTGCCAACGTTCCACGACGCGAAACGGATTTTCATGGATTGGGCTCGCTTCTTCAGCCGTGTCCGCCTCTGACACGGTAGCCCTAGCCCACAGGTCACAGGAGTCGGGCGAGGCTCCTGCGCACCGTTTTGCGGCGGCGCCCTAGCTGTGACATGTGCATTTCTTATTTTCCTCTCCATGATTGATTGGCTTGTTTGGCTTTTACGAGTGCGACTGCCGTCTGACCACTCAACCCCGCAGGGAAAGCCGGCGTCAGAGCCCCGTTCGTGAGTCAGCAGGTGCACCGTCTGGCAGGTGGGGTTGACTTGGGTCCCAGAGATGGAGGTGGGACCCCAAAGCACCCAAACTGAAAAATAATATTCTCTTTTAAAGTCTAGACATAACCTTAGTCAAATTATGTGAAGACTATGTAGATTCGTATCTGAAATGGTCTTTTGAGTAAAGAACTACAGAGATTCAGTGGACCTGTCCAGTCAGTGCACGCATTTATCTAAAATCGAAAATGTAGGCGTAAATGTAATTGATGTAAATGTAGTTGAAAATGTAGGTGTAAATGTAACTGAAAATGAAGGTGTAAATGTAGGTGTAAATGTAGTTGATGTAAATGTAGGTCTAAATCTAGTTGAAAATGTAGGTGTAATTGTAGGCGTAAATGTAGTTGATGTAAATGTAGGTGTAAATATAGTTGATGTAAATGTAGGTGTAAATGTCTCGGTGGTAGGCCATAACATCGGCTGCCGGCAGAAGTTACCACCCACCAGACAAAGCCTTGCCGCCAAGCAATTCGTCGTATTCAGTCAAGCGCTAGTTTATAATTATTTAAAAAAAATGTAGTTGATATAAATGTAGGTATAAATGTAGTTGAAAATGTAGGTGTAAATATAGTTGATGTTATTGTAGTTTTAAATGTAGTTGTAAATGTAGTTGTAAACGTAGTTGTAATGCAGGTGTAAATGTAGGTTTAAAAATAGGGGTGAATATATGTAGGTGTAAAGTTATGTTACGTTACTAAAGTGGAACGAATACATTTTGTATGTAAAAGATAAAAAGCAATATTACTGATTAAGATTCTATCACTCTACCTGAGATGATGTATTAGTTTCTATGTCACAGTAAGGCTCATATTTCATGCTACGTCAAGAATAAAACATGATAAGCACTAGAATATTATTACTATGAAATTTATAAATAAACCGGTCAATTGCGAGTCGGATTCGGGCAAGATAGTTCCCGTATCACGTCTTTACAAAATAAATATAGTTTAAAAAACATGTCTTTAAAAAATATCAAACTAAAAAGTTGAAAATAATTTATATAATAATAATAATTATTTAAAATTATTTTCAATTTTTTAGTTCGACATTCTTTAAAAAAAAAAAAACGAACGAACGAACGTATCGAAAACGGTGGGACATTTTACCGTATTGAGCCGCGCACTCGTAGTCCAAAGAGTTAGAGACGGACAAACAAATAAGGCAACAACATCAGCCGCCGGCATAAGTTACCACCCACCAGACAAAGTCTTGCCGCCAAGCGATTCGTCGTGTTCCGGCATGATGTCTGGTGAAGCCGTACGGAGGACGGGTCTGAGCAGTTGTGTTGCGATGTGTACCGGGTACGATGTGCCTAATGTTGTTGTGTTGGGAGTTTGGTCGTGGAGGGTCTCCAGATCATCCTCTGGCGCAGCATCGTTGGTCGTGTTGTTGGGTTTAACATTGCATCACCTCACTCAACTGCCGTCTTCCTTCCTATTCACTAAGTTTTTTTAAGTGAATAGGCTTAATAAGCTAGTGCGTTTTACCATCAACGATTGCATCACTGCTTACCATCAAGCGGGATTGCAGTCAAGCACTAGTTTATAACTAATAAATAAAAAAATAAAAAAACAAGTAAACAAGCAAGCAAACATACAAGTGAAGCTAATAAAAAGCATGTAAATACTCCATTTTTGTAATTTTGTTAGAAATGCATCGATTATCTATCTATCACAGTTCATGAGATATAGCCTGGTAACATTTATGTAAAGACGTCATATGTAGAGATGTAAGTTGTGGTGACCTAGTGATTAAAACACCAGCCTCTAAAGTATGAGTGCGCGGGTTCGATTCCAGGTCAGGCAAGTACCAATGTAACTTTTCTAAAGTTATATGTACTTTCTAAGTATATCTTGGACACCAATGACTGAAGGTGAAGAAAAACATCTTGAGGAAACCTGGACTTTAAGTCTGAAATCGCCAACCCGCATTGAGCAAGCGTGGTGATTACGCTCATTCCTCTGTATGAGAGGAAACCTGTGCCCAGCAGTGAAACGATAAAAAGGTTGATAATGATATGTAGAGACAGGCTAACAGTCATCATCATCATCAACCTTTTATCGTCCCACTGCTGGGCACAGGTATCATCTCATACAGAGAAGAATTGAGCGTAATTACCACGCTTGTTTGGATTAGCGATTTCAAACTTAAAGTCGCGGTTTCGTCAAGATGTTTTCCTTCACCTTTTAATCAGTAATAGGTGTCCAAGATATACTTAGACCCTTTCTGCCCCATCAGCCATTGGCTCTACGAGCTATGTGCCCCGCCCACTGCCTCTTCAGTTCCGCGTTCAACCGTTCTTTTGGAAATACTTGTGGGAGGCCTATGTCCAGCAATGGACTTCATGTGGCTGAGATGGTGATGATGATGATGATGTACTTAGAAAGTACATTGACAGCCTCAGTGGCGTAGCGGTAGCGGACGCCGCCGCTGCGCAAGGTGGCGCGGATTCGATCCCCGCACAGTGCAAATGTTTGTATGCATGAATATGAATATTTGCACTGGTCTGGTCGTTCCTCGGAAAGCACGTTAAGCCGTTGGTCCCGGTTGCCATACGAACATTTAGTGGCAGTCGTTAAAGGGTTGTTGGAGCCCTCAAAAAGTCCAACAATTGGTCAGCTGCAATGCTTCGATGTCGCCTTTGGGTTGTAGAGGTCAGACGGCAGTCGCTTCACGGAAAATGTCGAAGTTTAGCCATATCAGCAGTTAGACTGGTAAAAGCGGACCTCAGACTCCAAAGCTGAAAAAGCTTCGGATGCGACTGGGATAAACGCTGAGCTGATGATGACTGAGAAAGTGCATACATATAACTTCCAAAAAATCGAATTGATACTTGCCTGGCCTGGATTCGAACCCGTACACTTTAGGCTAACAGTGGAGTTTTAGTAATAGGCTTTTTTACCTAATGCTAAAAATGCTTTTTATCTTAAGATAAAAATGCGAAAACCTTAAAAACTGATGTACTGAATTAAAAATATTTACTCATTTATTCGTAGCTATCTGCGCGCATTCATCTCGTCGCACACCCATGGTAAATACTACGCGTATTTGAACTAAGAAGACAGCACATTCATTATATGTTTATATCGTTCTACGCGGCACCTTATGCTTACAGAGTGATGTTAATTTGCCTTTAAACTTCCTCAAGACTGAAGCTGTCAAATGCAAAAAGAATTTTCTAGTTCGGTTATTCATTCGGTAGATTACGCTCTAACTAAAAACAAGTAATTTACTTCTTTAATATTAATATACTTATATTTACTAACATTTCAATAAAACTGTTATACATAAAACATTACCCTAAAAAAAAATAATTAAATTCATTTATTTAAATGGCTGAGAATCAGCACTTTTTTACGTCAAAATTACATAAGGCAATCCCCCAAAACGCCCGCTGTTCTCCACAAGGCTAGAGTTTTTTTGTTGGGATAGGAAATCATTAAATGACTTCTCTCACTTTGGGCGGAGCCGAAGTGCGTGTCAGACTTTTACTGACTAACACGCACCCTTCTTCACTTGCCTGTGCGACGACCAGGGCCACGGTTTCTTGTTTAACCAACCCGCAACCCTGACCCAAGAGATGTGCTGACATTTCTTTGAGGCGCGTGTAAAACACAACACGCTGTCGACTTGGGCCTGTTCCTTACTGTGCAGCGAGTTGCCCACTGCTTACCGCCCGCAGGCCCGCGCCTACGATGGCTGGGAATTTGATGTTGTCTCCAGACCAGGGCGTCTCCTGCAGCGGATAGTGGCGTGAGGGCGCTGGGATTCCCGCTGCCTTACGCGCTCCTCCTGCTCGTTTGCCAGTATTATTGTTTCGTAGAAGGAGGTGAAGGCCTGCCATGTACCCTCGCTCCGGACCATGGCCTGGTCCAGGGTCGGACGCGAGAGATCGCCGCCGATCGCTGCTACGAGGACACGGCGGTGCTCTACCCAAGCTGGGCAGACCTCCACCGTATGCTCCACTATGTCCTCAGGGCGACCCTGGTGTTTCCTCCCGCCTTATATGGAACAGGAACCTCCCGAAACTGCCGTGTCCGGTGAGGACCTGCGTCAGGCGGAAGGTGAGAGCGCTGTGGCGCCTCTCTAGCCACTCCTTTAAGAGCGGACTTACTTCCGCTAAAGAGGGGCGCCCTTCGCAGAATATAAATAAGATATGATTACGGTATATTCATTAGGATAATGATTTAAATTAATATAGATGTATTTTACTTTTGTATTTAACAGCTGCCTTAATAGTTAATAACAGCCGCACGGGTCAATCCATAAGGTTAAGCCGCGATTAGTTTGGGCGACCATCTTTATATACCCAGACCCTTTATGTGGTTCGAAAACTATGACGCTGACCCCGACCTAATACACACTTAAATAGTAACATCACTAAAATATCATAATCATCATCATCTCAGCGCTAATCCAAGTCGCATCCGAAGCTTTTCAGCTTTGGAGTCTAGGGTCCGCTTTTCCAGTCTATCTGCTGATTTTTGGCTAAACTTCGATATTTTCCGTGTAGCGACTGCCGTCTCACCTCGACAGCTCCAAGGCGATATCAAAGCATTGCAGTTAGATCAATTGTTGAACTTTTGAGGGGTTCAATAACCTAGAATGACTGCCATTAGATGTTCGTATGGCAACCAAGACCAACGGCACGACGTGCTTTTCGAGACACGACCAGACCATAATTCCAATACAATTTATTCCAGACAATAAAACCAAGTATTCATATTCATGCATACAAATATTTGCACTGCGCGGGGTTCGAACCCACGCCTCCTTGCGCAGCGGTAGCCATGGATGCTGTCAGCTGTAGAACATCATAAAATATTTTTAATTAATTCAACAAACACACAACTCATTTAAAAATCTATTTGTGTTCTCATCAAATTTTAACTAAAAATAAAAAATTAAACCTAGTATATAAAGCTGGACTGGACCAAATTAAACTTTTTCATGTCATAAAATTATTCAAAACTAACTTTCCATGAGCAAATTATTAAACAACGAGCGCGAAAAATTAACTGGTGTCTCGTATAATAGATTAAGTTTAATTTTATTTTTAACTAGATTTTCTGACGATACATACAAGCGAAAGCAGCATTGGGCATAACATAGTCCTTTAACAGTAATTTTACCTCTGAAAGCAGCAATTCAACACCAACCTTATCGTAATGAAAATAAAGATTATTATGATTTAGACGGACTTGGCATAGGCATCAATCCAATAGCAACTTTATTTCAAGGAGTATAAAGACAACTGACACTACAACCACATAGGGGTTTCAATGAATAGCACATAGGTAGATCGTAGCCTAGCTTAGGACCTCAAATGCTCTATAATCTTGATTTTATAATAACAACTAGCTTTCCGCCCGCGGCTTCGCCCGCGTGGAGTTCGCGCTTTTTAGATTTCCCTCGGGAACATCAAATTTTTCCGGGATAAAACGTAGCCTATGTTCTTTCTCAGGGTCTAAAGATTGTCTATGCCAAATTTCATCAAAATCGGTTGAGAGGTTTAAGCGGGAAAGCGTAACAGACAGACAGAGTTACTTTCGCATTTATAATATTAGTATGTGTAATTGTGACATAGCTAGGCAAAACCGCGGAACGCAAATAGTTTTTATAATTCCTGTATCCATGTGTGTAAAACTTTACAAAAGGATTTATATATATTTTCGAGTGGAAAGGTCAAACAAGGCAGGAGTAATTAATGTGGGGCAACGATTTTTTAAAAAAGTAAAATTATACTAGTATAGGTACATACAACTTCCCGACATCAACCGTCAGGTTGAAAAGAATTAACCGCCATAGACCAGTCTGGTCGAAAGTTCCTCCCTCTTCTATGCAGCATAAGTGAATTTTATACACTTATACACTTTTCCTCATACCTCTATTACTATACTCCTCAAGGAACGGAAACCTAATTATATGGTTTCGTAAGAAACATTAAAGTATCAAATAGTTACATGAGACGTTGGCTTAAAGTTTCAGAGTTTTGAACTTTTCGAACAGACAAGTACCCATTTTAATATGATATGCGTGTTTAAATTCTATTTAGGTACATCTAGCATGAAAGGGGTTCTTATCCAGGTCGTGCAAAGTGTAATTAGGTTTCTACGTCAGAGATTTCTCAGTACGCAGTGGTGTATCAGTATTTCTGCTAAGCTGTTGCCAATATTATAGATTTGCGTATACATGCAAGCTCAATCATGTTGTTACATGAGACTTGACAGATAAATAGCAAAATAATAATAATATATACAGACAAATCACACAGATTGAGCTAGCCCCAAAGTAAGTTCGAGACTTGTGTTATGGGATACTAACTCAACGATACTATATTTTATCATAGATACATATATAGATAAACACCCAAGACCCAGGCCAATCAGGAAAACATCGTTTTCCATCATGACCTGACCGGGGATCGAACCCGGGGCCTCCACGTCACAGGCAGGCGTGTTGACCGCTGCGCCACGGTGGACGACGAAGTATGGTAGTACTAGAGATGACGCAGAAGAACGAAAGTCACCGACATAGCTCTTCGAGTCTCTAAACTGAAGTGGCAGTGGGCAGGGCACATTGCTCGTAGAACCGATGGCTGATGGGGCAGTAAGGTTCTGGAGTGGTTCACGTACTGGAAGATGTAGCGTAGGGAGGCCCCTAACAAGGTGGACCGATGACCTGGTGAAGGTCGCGGGAAGCCGATGGATGGGGGCAGCACAAGACCGGTCAGCGTGGAAAGCCTTGGGGGAGGCCTTTGTCCAGCAGTGGACATCTATAGGCTGCAGAAGAGAGGAAGAGATAGATTTTCTTTTGCCTAATTTACTGAGGATTACAAGTATAATGTCATTGAAAGTGTTATTTTAAGAATCAAAGAATTGTAACACAAAATTGAGTTTTGTGTTACATTTCTTTCAGAAATACAAGATAGCGACTATTTACCACTTGTCTCTGATACACTACATGTTCTCCGAAGTCCCACTACACACTACTGACTAACATAAACTGCAATGCACTGGCATTTGTCACTTATATCGCGTCATTTACACCGAGACAGTGCTAGCTCCCCCGGGGACGCGAGCTATGACGTCGCTGCGAATTTCGAGTTTTCGACTCAAACGGGTTACTGCTACATTTATTGAACGCTTGTACTTGCTGGTTGAATTGGGTTTGTTTTAGCATGTTTATTTGAGTTTTCTTGTAGCATAAGAATGGTGAAGTGTGGAATAGGGAATTTGCAATTCTTGTAATATTCAAATTAAATCAAATCAAAATCGTTTATTGCAATCCATGATGTACACTTATAATTGGTAAATATAATAATACAATATTGGAACAATTATGGACCCTGTTGGGCACAGCAAGTTTTAAATAAGTAGAGAGAGGAAGAGCGCTTCATGTTTCCATTTATCTATTTATATCATTTACTTAGTTTTTTTTAATTCCTAATCATTTATTTTTTATTAATTGGATTGCTATTGAGTATTTATTCTCCTGCTTTCTCTTTCTATTATAGGTACATATTATAATAATTATTCATTCATTAACAATTTCTTTAATTAAATTGACATTATTTTTAATTGGTATTCGATTGAAATTTGTTCATTATTATAAATCTATATACTAATTTATAAAGCTGAAGAGTTTGTTTGTATGTTTGTTTGTGGGCGCTAATCTCGGGAACTACTGGTCCGATTTGAAAAATTATTTTTGCGTTGGATAGCCCATTAATCCAGGAAGGCTTTAGGCTATATAACATCACGCTGCGACCAATAGGAGCGGAGCATAACTAAACCACGCGAACGAAGTCGCTGGCGGCCGCTAGTGTAGTATACAGAGATTAGATTTATTAAGAACTTCACAATAAAGACTCTGATTACGTAATACGCTATTACTATTAATTGTAATCATATTGAAGTATATTGCTTATCCATTGCTTCATATGTTTGACAAATGTGTGCGCTCAATAACGTTTACGCGTTACACGCGTGGGGCAAAGTTTGATTTAAAAAAAACCGGCCAAGTGCGAGTCACTCGCGCACGAAGGTTCCCGGACCATTGTATTTAAAAACGGCAAAAAAATCACGTTTGTTGTATGTGAATTCCGCTTAAATATTTTATTTTTAGTATTTGTTGTTATAGCGGAAACAAAAATACATAATCTCTGGAAATTTCAACTGTCTCGCTATTACGGTTCATGAGATACAGCCTGGTGACAGACGGACGGACAGACGGACAGCGAAGTCTCATGAAAAGGGTTCGGTTTTTTTGTTTCAAATACCATCAGGCGCTTTACTTTGTGTAAATTATTTCATCACCACTGCTCTCAAAACGGTATAGGAAAAACATCGTAAGAAAACCGGCAGGTCCTAGAGCTAAAAACTAGACATTTGATATCCCCATTCCAACCCACACTGGGCCCACGTGGTAGATTACAGCCCAATCCCTCTCAACCGACAGTAGACCTGCGACCCAGGAGTGGGATTATAAGCTGATTATGTGTTTTAATTTATGTAATAGAATACGATCATTAATTAACTGAAGCTCGAAGGGACAAAATATCTTGATCAATGACCGACGGTATAACCTTCCCCTCTGCGTTTAAACTACCCTAAACCACAGGACACCCCTTTATAACGCAATAACAAATAACACTACACTAACTTAGCACATAAATCGTTCGTAGTAAGGACTGTGTTGCACCGCGGACAGCATAAATCATAGTATAGCAATTATAGCGAGGCCCACAAACTGTTAACACATAAATCTCATGTAAAGTTTGTAACTGTGACAATCCTTGCCTTGAGGAGAGATAAGTTAAGCAATTTGTGCTTGTCATTTGTTTTGTGTGTCCCAGGCCGCGCCGTATTGTACATGCGTTCATGGTGGATACTCGACCTGCGACCTGTGACCTGCGTTGTAGGTGTATCCAAAAGTTGTTCCCTTTGGCCTACCGAAGGATAGGCAAATAGCAAAATAGCAAATAGCAAAATTTAGGCTGCCGGCAGAAGTTATCACCCACCAGACAAAGAATTGCCGCCCAGCGATTCGTCGCGTTCCGGCATGATGTCTGTGAAGCGGTTTGAGCAGTTGTGTTGCGATGTATGCCGGGTACGATGGAGCAAATGTTATTGTGTCATGGATGGTATCCAGATCAATCTCTTTCTGACGCAGCATCGTTGGTCGTGTTGTTGGATTTAATATTGCATCACCTCGCTCAACAGCCGTCTTCCTTCCTATTCAGTAAGTTTTTAAGTGAATTTATTTAAGGCTTAATAAACTAGCGCGCTTTACCACCAACGATTGCATCACTGCTTACCATCAGGCAGGATTGCGGTCAAGCACTCATCATCATCATCATCATTTCAGCCGAAAGACGTCCACTGCTGGACATAGGCATCCCCCAAGGTTCTCCACGACGACCGGTCCTGCGCCTCCCGCATTCAGCGGTTTCCCGCGACCTTCACCAGGTCATCGGTCCACCTTGTCGGGGGTTAAGCACTAGTTTATTATTATTTAATATATATATATATACTAGCTGACCCGGCGAACTTCGTTCCGCCTTAAAGGCAATATCACATGACTACTTTTTAAATTAGGATGATTTTAAATAAATGAATATTATTATTCAATAATTTTATTTGGGGTTTATTTGGGAGCATAATCCTGGCCATTCTCCGGAAATCGTTAATGTGCTACAATACTCGCAAACAACATCCATTTGCCCAATGCGAACGCCATTGCGCTATATTATATGCGTATTGAAACGCTGCCCGATCCAAATCAGTATTGGATGAATTTCTTCTTGTGTTTCGTAAATTATCTAGCGCTTGATCTCTGAGGTTTGCTCGACGATTTCGCATTGCCAACTGAGCAATTTCACGGGCTGCCTCCCTTTGCTCTGGTGAGTGAGAAGCACGAAGTCGAGCCATACTAAGGCTGCGCCTTCAAGTGCAATTTCTTGCTCTTCTTGAGTTTTTTTTTTGTTGTGGATGGGAAATCATCAAGTGACCTCTCCCGCTCTGGGCGGAGCGGAAGGGCGTGTCAGACTTTTATTGACTAAAACTCACCCGTGTTCCTTCACTTGCCTGTGCAACGGCCAGTGCCATGGTTTCTTTTTTTAATCAACCCGTAACGCTGTGGACCAGTCCTCGTGGACACCGTCAAGGTGTGCTGACATCTCTTTGAGGCACGTGTGAAACACAATGAGCCGTCAACTCGGGCCTGGTTCTTACAAGGAGGCGAGCTGCCCATCCCTCGCCGCCCGCAAGCCCGCGCCTACGGCGATTGGGAGTCCGATGTTGCCTCCCGACCAGGGCGCTTCCTGCGGCGGTTTGAGCCGTGAGTGTAGTGGGATTTCCGCTCCCTCACCCGCTCCGCCTCCTCCTTTGCAAGTATCACTGCTTCACAGAAGGAGGTGAAAGCTTTCCATGCACTCTTGCTCCGGACTATGGCCCGGACCAGGGTCGGGCGCGAGAGATCGCCGCCGATCGCCGCCACGAGAACATGGCTGTGCTCTATCCAAGCCGGGCAGACCTCCACCTTATGCTCCACCGTGTCCTCAGGGCGATGCACACAGTGGTCACCCTGGCGTTTCCTCCCGCCTTATACGGAACAGGAACCTCCCGAAACAGCCGTGTCCGGTGAGGACCTACGTCAGTCGGAAGGTGAGGACGCCGTGGCGCGTATTGCGGCGTGCTCAGTGCTGGATTGCGACAATCACACTTTCCATGTCGCCATGAGACCCCGCCGGAGCTCTGTCCGCTGTACAGCGATTTTTCGCGGCAACAGAGTTATGCCTCCTGTCATCACTCCCACATGTGGGCGAGGGATAGTGTTTCTCCACAACTTAATGGATGTTATTATACATATAAACTTTTATTTTTAATTACTCTATCTATTAAAAGAAACCTCATCAAAATCTGTTTCGCAGTATTAAAGATTTAATCATACAAAGGAACATAGGGAAAGAGAAAGTAACTTTGTTTTATAGTATTTAGTGAAGTGGTAAATGGCACAGCAATACAATATTAGAAATTTTGAAGTTGAAATTTGCTTTGGGGCTTATATTAAAAAAAATAAAGAGAGACGGCAGAGAGCATTTATATCCCTTGCTTTAAATAAATGCATCAACATTCAACCGGTAAGACTTTTTTTAATATGCTGAGTAGTGTAGGAGTGTGTTTGTACCATTTTTAACAAATGAACCGCTAACTTATATTTTGACTGAGTTGTTTTGTTATTCCATGTCAGTTGCGTTTTGTTAAACCATGTCTTAAGTCAAGTCACACGGGAACGACAGGAAGCGCGGGAACGGGATAAAAAGTATTCTATGTGATATGTCCTTCTCCCAGTTCTTATCTACCTCCCTACCAATTTTGAGCCATACTGGTTAAGCGGTTCTTGAGTTATAAATATAGTAACTAACACGACTTTCATTTATATACATAGACTTCATTCAAATCGGACCAGCCTAGGAGGAATTCAGTGACGTACACACGTACAGCAGATTTAGGATGGAAAGAAGAAACCCATGGAAAGCATTGTCATCTACATTTGTAACAAAGATATCATACCTCTCTCTACCCCTAGAGCTCTTGTTTCTGTCTCTTTAAGTAAAATAAAAAATCTTAAATAATTATTTATTTCTATTTATTTTTTTCTCTTTTAGTTCATAAGTACAAATTTAGTTAAATAAAAAAATATATCTTTTTTATTTTTTCGCCTTTTAGTTCTTAATTAAGTACAATTATATTTTTAAGTAACTAAAAAATATAAAAAAAAAAAACTATAAACTTGTCTAAAAACAAAAAAAAAAAAACTTGTGATTGACCGGGTTTGAACCGAGGAACACCAGCCATCGCGAGTAGACCATACCAATATCGACTACGCTACAGCTGCTATGTCAAGCCGTGCGAAATTAGCGACCATATTATGCGTGAAATATTGCGAAAGAGAAAACTCGAAAATATGCGCTTCCCCAGACATAAGACTGAGCTAGATCGATTTTTCGTCCCCGAAAACCACCACATATTAATTTTCAGCGAAATCGTTAGGGCCGTTTCCGAGATCACATGCTTCTTCAAGCGATTAGCGCCATCTGCCGGGTTGATTTGTGAATCTAAACGATCCAGGTCGCCACTCAAACGCATACAGAAAAATAGGCGCAGGCGCTAATTTCGCGCGGCTTGACATAGCAGCTGTAGCGTAGTCGATATTGGTATGGTCTACTCGCGATGGCTGGTGTTCCTCGGTTCAAACCCGGTCAATCACAAGTTTTTTTTTTGTTGTTAGACAAGTTTATAGTTTTTTTTTAATTTTTTTAGTTAGGTACCTAAAAATATAATTGTACATAAGAACTAAAAGGCGAAAAAATAAAAAAGATATTTTTTTTATTTAACTAAATTTGTACTTATGAACTAAAAGAGAAAAAAATAAATAGAAATAAATAATTATTTAAGATTTTTTATTTTACTTAAAGAGACGGAAACAAGAGCTCTAGGGGTAGAGAGAGGTATGATATCTTTGTTACAAATGTAGATGACAATGCTTTCCATGGGTTTCTCCTTTCCATCCTAAATCTGCTGTACGTGTGTACGTCACTGAATTCCTCCTAGGCTGGTCCGTTTTGAATGAAGTCTATGTATATAAATGAAAGTCCTGTTAGTTACTATATTTATAACTCAAGAACCGCTTAACCAGTATGGCTCAAAATTGGTAGGGAGGTAGATAAGAACTGGGAGAAGGGCATATCACGATACTTTTGATCCCGTTCCCGCGGTTCCTGTCGTTCCCGTGTGACGTGACATAAGACATGGTTTAACAAAACGCAACTGACATGGAATAACAAAACAACTCAGTCAAAATATAAGTTAGCGGTTCATTTGTTAAAAATGGTACAAACACACTCCTACACTACTCAGCATATTAAAAAAAGTCTTACCGGTTGAATGTTGATGCATTTATTTAAAGCAAGGAATATAAATGCTCTCTGCCGGTTTAATTTTTTTAATAAAAGCCCCAAAGCAAACTTCAACTTCAAAATTTCTAATATTGTATTGCTGTGCCATTTACCACTTCACTACATACTATAAAACAGTTACTTTCTCTTTCCCTATGTTCCTTTGTATGATTAAATCTTTAAAACTGCGAAACAGATTTTGATGAGGTTTCTTTTAATAGATAGAGTAATTAAAAAGAAACGTTTATATGTATAATAACATCCATTAAATTGTGGAGAAACACTATCCCTCGCCCACATGTGGGAGTGATGAGAGGAGGCATAACTCTGTTGCCGCGAAAAATCGCAGTACAGCGGACAGAGCTCCGGCGGGGTCTCATGGCGACATGGAAAGTGTGATTGTCGCAATCCAGCACTGAGTACGCCGCAATAGCGGCGGTAAGTCCTCTCTTTGAGGAGTAGCTAGAGAGGCGCCACGGCGTCCTCACCTTCCGACTGACGTAGGTCCTCACCGGACACGGCTGTTTCGGGAGGTTCCTGTTCCGTATAAGGCGGGAGGAAACGCCAGGGTGACCACTGTGTGCATCACCCTGAGGACACGGTGGAGCATAAGGTGGAGGTCTGCCCGGCTTGGATAGAGCTTAGCCGTGTTCTCGTGGCGGCGATCGGCGGCGATCTCTCGCGTCCGACCCTGGTCCGGGCCACAGTCCGGAGCAAGAGTGCATGGCAAGCTTTCACCTCCTTCTGTGAAGCAGTGATGCTGGCAAAGGAGGAGGCGGAGCGGGTGAGGGAGCGGAAATCCCACTACACTCACGGCTCAAACCGCCGCAGGAAGCGCCCTGGTCGGGAGGCAACATCGGACTCCCAATCGCCGTAGGCGCGGGCTTGCGGGCGGCGAGGGATAGGCAGCTCGCCTCCTTGTAAGAACCAGGCCCGGGTTGACGGCCCATTGTGTTTCACACGTGCCTCAAAGAGATGTCAGCACACCTTGACGGTGTCCACGAGGACTGGTCCACGGGGTTACGGGTTGATTAAAAAAGAAACCATGGCACTGGCCGTTGCACAGGCAAGTGAAGGAACACGGGTGGGTTTTAGTCAATAAAAGTCTGACACGCCCTTCCGCTCCGCCCAGAGCGGGAGAGGTCACTTGATGATTTCCCATCCACAACAAAAAAAAAACTGAAGAAGAGCAAGAAATTGCACTTGAAGGCGCAGCCTTAGTATGGCTCGACTTCGTGCTTCTCACTCACCAGAGCAAAGGGAGGCAGCCCGTGAAATGGCTGGGTTGGCAATGCGAAATCGTCGAGCAAACCTCAGAGATCAAGCGCTAGATAATTTACGAAACACAAAAAGAAATTCATCAAATACTGATTTGAATCGGGCAGCGTTTCAATACGCATATAATATAGCGCAATGGCGTTCGCATTGGGCCAATGGATGTTGTTTGCGAGTATTGTAGCACATTAAAGATTTCCGGAGAATCGCCAGGATTGTGCTCCCAAATAAAGAATCATTGAATAATAATATTCATTTATCTAAAATTATCCTAATTTAAAAAGTAGTCATGTGATATTGCCTTTAAGGCGGAACGAAGTTCGCCGGGTCAGCTAGTATATATATATATATCAATATTCAACAAGAACTGTTTAGTGAAATCCACCCAAATGGCTCTCCTCGTTTCTATAACTCCTGACTCTGAGCCAACAAAGTTTTCTAAGTCTTAATGCTTGTCTTGATTTATTCAAATATTTCCAACCAGCTGTTTGGCATATATTATTCAGGTTCACCCTATTTCAATAAATAAATGGGCTTTAAAGTGAAGTATCTCGCAAACGGAAACCTAAATCAAAAAATCGTCTTAGCAACCTCCAAAAGTTTTTAAAACGCCTATTAAATGATACCTCAAACTATGAGGCAGAGGCGGGAAATATTATAATTCCCACCATGTAAGGATAGTACTTACACTGATTTACCTAAAACACCGATTGATAATTTAAAAGAGTGTCCATGGAGTTTCTTGCTCGTTCTTCTCCACAGGTACCTACTCTTTGGAATGGGCGACTAGTTTCACCTTACTGACTGACCGACCTTCTGACAATTCAAAAGTGCCAGTAACTGGTTTATTTGAAATAAATGCTTTGATTTTCATTTTGAACGTTGATTGAACAATAATTGACGTTACGTACGAATTATCGTTATGTTTACGTCGTATGATACGGTTGGTGCAGTGGCTAAGCGTCGACTGTTTCGCTGTGTATCGTATGTTCGATTCCCGCACGGAACAAATATTTGTATGACCTACAGGTAGTTGTTTCTTAATAAAAAAAAAAAGAAGAATGATCGTATTCTGTTACATAAAATAAAATACATAATCAGCCTATAATGTTTGACTGCACGGTTAGCGCAGTGGTTCAGGTATTGACTGCTGCGCTGTGTATGGCGGGTTCGATACCCGCATGGAACAAATATTTGTATGATCTGCAAGCAGTTGTTCCCGGGTCTGGCTGTTTGTGTGTGTGAGTTTAAATGTTTATATACGCATCCAAGATACAAGAGTAATTCCTAGTGAGGGCAGGGTATATTTATTTAATAACCAAGGGTAGGCTGTGTCCCAAGAGTGGTAACATTCTTTTTTTAAGCGTTGCTCCATACTAGCAATTTCTTCTCTATGGTGGATGCGTTTACAAACACATAAACTCACATACACAATCACCCAGACCCGGGAACAGCTACTTGCAGAGCATACAAATATTTGTTCCATGCGGGTATCGAACCCGCCACACGCAGCGCAGCAGTCAATACCTTAACCACTGCGCTAACCGTGCAGTCAAACATTATAGGCTGATTATGTATTTTATTTTATGTAACAGAATAAGATCATTATTATTATTATTATTATTTTATAATTATAAACTAGTGCTTGACTGCAATCCCGCCTGATGGTAAGCAGTGATGCAATCGTTGATGGTATAGCGCACTAGCTAGTTGAGCGAGGTGATGCAATGTTAAACCCAAGACCAACACGACCAACGATGCTGCGCCAGAGGGAGATTGATCTGGAGACTCTCCACGACCAAACTACCGACACAACAACATTTGGCGCATCGTACCCGCCACACATCGCAACACAACTTCTCAGACCCGTCCTCCGTACGGCTTCACCAGACATCAATTAATTAATTATAGTAATCAATAAAAAAATTGGTTTATTTCTTATGTTAATGAAATGTTTAGTAAAAAACCCATTAATTTTTCGGATAAGGATCGACAACTTTCATTGCTCAATTTAGAAGTTCAATAGCATGTTCAAAAGCGTACTTCGTTCTGTGGAGAAATGGTCCTCCGGACAATGTCGGCCATGTCAATCTCAACCGAGTCTAGTTTTCGGAACTGGAAATATTATAATGAATACGTGTGTGATCAGATAACGGTGCACTCACCCCTCAATATGTGGGAAATTCTTTTATGACATCTCCTGCTCTGGGCGGAGCGGGAGGCCGGAGGGTGTATAAGATTTATTGACTAATCCCCACTCGGGTTCCTTCACTTGCATCTGCTAGGGCTCACAGTATCTTTTTTGAACAACCTACAAGCATCGGACCTTGCAGACCCCGTCATAAGGTGCTGACATCACTTTGAGGCACGCGTGGAATACAATGCGTCGTCGACATAGGCCTGGTCTTTACTAGGCGGCGAGCTACGCATTGCTCGCCCACCGCAGGCCCGCGTCTGAAATGGCTGGGAGTTGTACTTATTTTATTATTTGAATAATTTACAATGTATTTAACATATACACACATTTATGCATGTCACAACATTTTTTATGTTATTATATTTAAGTGTTTCTATCATTTGGATTACCATTACTATCTGATATATCATTTATATTGTTGCGGACTGTGCTTTTGAGATTCTAGCGTATGGCACTCGTGGGTTGCAGCTGAAAATCAGCGTCAGATGGCACATCTTTGTTGTCATCTGACATTATGCTGAGCTGAGGCCCTTTTGGCATTATAAGCTGGGTTTTATTGTTTTAAATGTATGTATTTTGCTGTAATGTCAATAAACTCATTTTTCTTTCTTTGGCTACTGTCTGCCGATCATCTCTCTCTCCTAGTCCAGTCAAGCAAACTGACATAACCGGAGAGAGGTCAGGAGCAGGACCAATACCTCTCATTTAGATACACAAATAAATTTGACTGACGCTTGACTGCATGGTTCGCGCAGTGGTAAAGCTATTGACTGCTGAGTTACTGACTTATTGGGTTCGATTCCCGCACGGAACAAATATTTTAACGACCTACAAGTAGTTGTTCCGAGTCTGGTTGTTTGTGTATGTGAGTTTATATGTTTGTTAACGCACTCACGCCACAAGAGAAATTTCTATAGTGAGGCAATGTTTTTTATAATAAAGAAAAATTAAAAAATATGAAAGACCTCATAACCCTACCGGATAATCGCATCAAGATCTCCACGTTCAGTACTTATCACTGCCATCATGGTACCGAGGATCCTGAGAAGAAGAACATACAATAAACTCCGTTATAATAGCAACACAAATTACCAAAATCATCCATCTTACCTGTATTCGTTACCCCATATTACGTTAAGCCATTATGACTGTGCACTACAGTCGTAATAATTTCACTAAAATGCGCTCTGTATATGGAGACAGTTCCAAATCTTACATTAGTGCGATTGTTTGTAAGGAAACACACGGTTAGGTAACCTGAGCATTCCAGAATACTCACGATACTCATTTCCACGATATTTTTGCCGATGTGATTGGCACACAGTATTAATTAATAATTTAATAATAATAATTTATTTTATTTCAAAAGTACAAAGACGTTACAAGAAAGAGTTACATATATTTTGGTAACGTAAGATGTACACAAGCAAATAAATTTAGGACAACGACTCCCAAACTGAGACATGCTCGTATCTTGGGTAGTCGGTGGTCGGCCGGTTTAAATGTCAATATATGTATACATATCACCGCCTTTTTGAATTATAGTTTACAATTTAAAATAAAAATAACAGTTCTGCAAAATTCAGACACTAATCTTTTTTATTTTGCTATTTCAATAAGTTTCTCAGTTTCGTCATACTCAACAACATCAACCAATTATTTAATTTATTTTTGAGATTATATTTATTTAGTTTGTATAGTGAGATCGCTTTGTTAATTTTATTGTAAAGCCTGAAACTTAATGCGTTGTATTGTGGCTGTGCGAAAGCTGTTTTACATTGCACAGAGGGGCAAAAAAGAGCACCACTTCGCTTATTTAAAATTGAGTTACGAACTAGATTTTACAAGATAGTAGGGTACACGAGTAAGCATTTATTTTATAGGAAGTATGTTACAAAGTCTAATTTATGTTCTGATTCCTGGAAAGGTAATGAGTGACTCTTACAATGATACAAAGCCTGAGTATTGGTAGTACATATTATTGGCATAATCATATTAAACGCGTAATCATACGCATTTTCAGGACAGGTCACATTTAATGCTAAAAATATTTTATTCCGTTTCATATTGATCTCATAATTAAATTATATTGAATAAAATTCGATTTATTTCTGTTAACTTGCTACATACGTCGTACAGTTCAATTTAAATTAAACATAAAATTAATACACTACTATTTAATTTGTCAGTCCAATTTTATTTATTGCTTTATTTACGAAATTTACGAGCTTTGTTGACAAACAAACGATTTCCTTCTAAAACGATTTTCTTCTTTCCTTCCTTGTGGATCATAGTAGAAAGGCTGTTACGTTATGGAAGCATTTTTTAAGGAGTCCTAAACCTTTTACGTTACTCTTGTCATCCTCTAAAACCCTACAAGCTGAAAATAGTTCAAGCAAAACAACCAGCGGTAACGTCCTTTTCTCTAGCCCGTATATGTATATCCAGTGAAACATTCGAATGTTTCAACAAGAAAGCGCGTTTAGATGGCAATAAGCCGCGGCCGCGTTCCAATCCCTCCACCGTATATTTTCATTGCTAGCGATCTATTGTTTGACATCTTCTGAAATGTTCCCGTGTAATTTGGTACGAGTATAATAACATGTGGCAAGTTGGCAACACGACTCTGCATAAATCTGTAGGCAGGTATTTTATACATATTAAAGCATTTATTCACAGTTTACAGATGGGGTAAAGCGCCATTTTGGTCTTAAAATGTTGCAAACGTGAAAACATAAAAATAAAATGTTCCTTTAAAATGACGATTTGTACTAAAAGTGTATTTTTTTTTTTTGTTTCGGGTTACCCTGCTAGCTAGCATTAATATTTTCATCATCATCATCTCAGCGTTAATCCAAGTTGCAGCCGAAGCCTTTTCAGCTTTGGACTCTGGGGTCCGCTTTACCAATCTAACGGCTGATTTTGGCTAAACTTCGATATTTTCCATGAAGCGACTGCCGTCTGACCTCCACAACCCGAAAGCGGTATTGAAGCATTGCAGTTGGCTTGATCGAAAGAGCGCTGCGGTTCTTTGAGTACAGGTTGTTCCAAGATGCTATGTTAGAAAACCATCATCTTCCCAGCCTTTTTCCTCTATATTGGGGCTGGCTTCTAGTCTAACCAGTCTCAGTATTTTTTTTTTTTAATAATTATAAACTAGTGCTTGACTGCAATCCCGCCTGATGGTAAGCAGTGATGCAATCGTTGAGTGTAAAGCGCACTAGTTTATTAAGCCTATTCACTTAAAAAACTTAGGAATAGGAAGGATGACGGCAGTTGAACGAGGTGATGCAATGTTAAACCCAAGACCAACACGACCAAACGATGCTGCGCTAGCGGGAGATTGATCTGGAGACTCCACGACCAAATTCCCGAGACAACAACATTTGGCGCATCGTACCCGCCACACATCGCAACACAACTGCTCAGACCCGTCCTCCGTACGGCTTCACCAGACATCATACCGGAACACGACGAATCGCTTGGCGGCAAGACTTTGTCTGGTGGGTGGTAACTTCCGCCGGCAGCCGATGTTATGGCCTAC
Source organism: Sesamia nonagrioides (assembly GCA_017933935.1). Classification (NCBI taxonomy): domain Eukaryota; kingdom Metazoa; phylum Arthropoda; class Insecta; order Lepidoptera; family Noctuidae; genus Sesamia; species Sesamia nonagrioides. The sequence continues at coordinate 1,132,465 of JADWQK010000551.1, read as the reverse complement.
CACCGAGAAAAACTTACTAAGTACTTTACATATAACGACCTATCTGACCTATACAACAGGGATGTTTCCTGGGTAAACAAAATTGATTCTATTTAGTCCGTCATTCAGATTATAGAAAAATATTGGATACGTATTTTTTGTTTTATCAAATCAATCAAAATTGACAAATATAAAAGGCATCAAAGATCAGGAAGCTGGTGACGTCACTGGTTGCTAAAAAGTGTAGCGTGCAGTGACGTCACACGAGTTTTCAACGCGGTGTGTCGTCTTCATTTTTTATTTTTATGAAAAAAGAAAAAATACGTGGCTAGTATTTTTTGGAAATCTGACTGATGGACTAATTTAGTTTTTTTTAGTCTAATACCCTATTCAGTTACGAGTTACGATATCCCTTGTTAACACAATGGTCAGACTTTCGGACTTTGGACGACCCGTAACGCCTCTCAAAGATCTACAAATAACAGCCGGTACCAATGACGTAACGTACTTTTTGAAGCTTGGAGGGGTCTATGTATGTTAAGATGGTCACCCATCCTCAGAAAAATCGCGGCAAGCGTAGCTTAACCTGATCAATCGATCTTTGCGGCTTTTATTATTTTAAGCACGAGCCCCAAAAAAAATAACGTATGATGTAATGGTGCCTGCACGTCGATGCGCGTACGCGTACTTTTCATACGGAAATTAAGACATGATCTTAAAATGAAACGTGAAACCGTACACGTGTGTTGAATTAATGGTGCTATTATGCGGCGCGACGTTTGAAGCTGCAAATGCCAATATGAAAACGTAATTCCTCAACAAATTCTCACAACTGATTCTCAAATATGATGGCATATAATAATTCGATCCGAACGAAGCGTTTCGCGTCTTCTTTTATATCGCGTACGTCGAGGGGCTGGAATAAATTGCCAGCGGCGGTGTTTCCGTCGGACTACAATGTAAGTGTTTTCAAGACTAAAGTGAAGAGGTTCTTAATAAACTAGCGCGCTTTACCATCAATAATTGCATCACTGCTTACCATCAGGCGGGATTGCGGTCTAATGATAAAAAATAAATAATGCAGAGGGATAAAAATTGTATGTGGATAAGACGCATGTACCCTCAACCATTTCTTATTATTATTTTTTTTTTTTTTTAAATGAAACTTCTATTACATCGTCTCAAAGTTTTTCGTCTGTGTTTTGCATGTCGCGTGATGGTCGGCCACGGAGTAGGGATAATATGAAAGGCGCTCAGCAGTCTATAATGTGAAAAACAGAAACCATACCATTGCTTTTTGTGTCTTTTTTTTTGTGGCATGTTGAAAGCAAATAAGATTTTTTTCTTTCTTTCACAAATATAAGTATTGCCCTAAAAGGGATATCATCATCATCAACAACAACCTTTTTATCGTCCCACTGCTGTACACAGGTCTCTTCTCATACAGAGAAGGATTGAGCGTAGTCACCACGCATGCTCAATGCGGGTTGGCGATTTCAGACTTAAAAGTTCAGGGCCTGTAGCCAATGTAACATCGCTTCGTAGCAAAGCGAAATCGAATGCCAAACCAACCAATAACGAAAACGATTGACCACGCGACGCGATAAATGACGTGGTGAATCGTTCCCGCCATTGGTTGGTTTGGTATTCGATTTCGCTTCGCTACGAAGCGATGTTACATTGGCTACAGGCGCAGGTTTCCTCTAGATGTTTTCCTTCACCTTCAGTCATTGGTGTCCAAGATATACTTAGAAAGTACATATAACTTTAGAAAAGTTACATTGGTATTTGCCTGACCTGGAATTGAACCGCACACTCATACTTGAGAGGTTGGTGTTTTAACCACTAGGCCACCACGACACTGGGCATGATGCTCTGATTTCATAACTTCTGCCTAATATAGCATAGTACATTAACTATCTTAGCTGAGTGAAATGGTGGGCAGTTGTAATGTAATACAGGCACGGTGAGCGGATGTAATGTAATACTGCCACGGTTGGAGTTACGTCCTCGCAATATGGGGAAGCGAGTGGTACAGTGGTTTCTCAAGCAGAAGGTTAGATTTTCACAAAAGAAGATTATTGTTCGTGTTGTATTATAATTTAATGTGACTTATAGAGACCAACGGGAAGAAGATGAGAATTAAAAGTTTGTATGTCGTAAGTTCAAAGCCTATCAGGTCCTTTTATCATTACCATCAACCTTTTTATCATCCCACTGCTGGACGCAGGTCTCCTCTCATACAGAGAAGGATGGTGCATCAGGTGCTTTACTTTGTGTAAATTATTTCACCACCACTGCTCTCAAACGGTAAAGGAAACCATCGTGACGAAACCGGCATACATGGAGTCAAAAAAAATCTATGACATATGACATCTACCAACCCGCACTGGGCGGGCGTAAGGCGTGAGCGTGGTAGATTACGGCCCACTTCCTCTCATCGAGAGGAGGCCTGTGTCCCAACAGTGGGAAACATTATAGGTTGATTATGACATGTAGTGACTGCTTATGTGACCTCCACAACCTAGTTATCAGATAATAATAATAATAATATCGATCTGGGATCGATCCATCATCACTGACAGGACTATTGTTGCCAATAAGCCTGATATAGTGCTGGTCGACCAGAGCGTCGTGCAATTATTGTTGACATAACCATCCCACATGATGAGAACCTCGTGAAAGCTGAGAAAGATAAACAAATCAAGTATCTTGACTTGGCTCACGAGGTTGTCGACATGTGGGAGGTGGATTCAGCAATCATTGTACCGATAGTCGTGACAGCCAATGGCTTAATGCCAAGAGCCTCGACCAACACCTCAGGAGACTCTCGTTAGGCAGCTGGATCAAGGGCTTGATTCAGAAAGTTGTACTGCTGGACACAACTCGCATCGTCAGGAAGTTCCTCTCTCTGGAGACCTGACCGCCGGTAGCTTGGACCCTGTTCCCGATACCGGCGGGCTACTATTTTTTTTATATTTTTAAATGTTTTTTTTTTTTTATGTATTTATATAAATACTTTAAAATGTAAATTTTGTGAATGTAAAATAAACAAACGAAATAATAATATCTTTGTTTAGACTGGCTGTTTAAATTTGTGGCTTTTGACAACCTGTAAAGACCGTCATAGATCCACGAATGATAGCTGAGAACAACAGCTTAGCGTGCTTTTTGAGGGTCGGATGTCACCCATCCGGGTAGGTTATATACCCGGATGGGTGACAAACTCTACAGGAATATTTTTAAATATACAACGTTCTTTTTTGTTTATGGGAAACCTGAATATAGTTTCTTCAGAATAAGCAACTGAATCGATTGCAATCATTTTTACACTATGTTAATTTTTTTCCCAAACACATTTAGAAATTGTTGCAATGTTGGTTACCGAGCGCACAACACAGCTAGCACTAGAACATTTTACTAGCACAGTGAGATAGGCGCGTCGCGCTGAGTCGCTATAGGCGCGGGCGGGTGAGCGGTGCGTTGACCATATATTTATTGGGACAATCAAGTAAGATAACAAGCTCATAACTTTGTGGTTTTTTATGATATCTTTTTGAAGTTCTGTACATAGATTCTTTACTTTGTTTAGGGTTTCGCATAAAAAAAAAATGGTATGTCTTAAGAAAAATTTCACCATTTTAGCAAAATATACATGATGTTTCGTAGTATTAATGCGATTACGTACTCTGGCAAGATTACCCGGCATTCCATTGGTTCTAATGATAATTGAAAATCCATTATGTCAGTTGTAATTCATTAATCCACTTCAAGTGTTTCCTGTTGTCCATTCTGAGAGGGGCTTTGTAACCATTAGCAATCTATTTTGAAGCTAAAGTATGTATTTAATGTTTAGGAAAATTACATTTATTTTGTTTGTTACATGCTTTTTATTAACTTCACTTCTATGTTTGCTTGCTTGCTTGTTTGTTTGTCTGTCTCTAACTCTTTGGACTACGAGTGAGCGGCTCATTACTGTAAAATGTCCTACCGTTTTCAGTACGTTCGTCCGATCGTTTTTTTTTTTTAAAGAATATTGAACTAAAAAGTTGAAAATAAATATAGTTTAAAAAACTAAAAAAACATGCTTTTAAGAAATATCAAACTAAAACGTTAAAAATATTTTTTAAAAAAGCGTGAGGCGTCTAATATACAAAAATTATAGCGCAAAGCGCCTCACGCTTTTTCATCATCAATCATCCCAGCGTTAATCCCAGTCGTATCCGAAGTATTTTCAGCTTTGGAGTCTCGGGTCTGCTTTTTACCAGTCCAACTGCTGATATGGCTAAACTTCGACATTTTCCGTGAAGCGACTGCCGTCTGACCTCCACAACCCGAAGGCGACGTCGAAGCAGTTAGACCAATTGTTGGACTTTTGAGGGCTCCAACAACCCGTAACGACTGCCACTAGATGTTCGTATGGCAACCGGGACCAACGGCTTAACGTGCTATCCGAGGCACGACCAGACCAGTGCAAATATTCATATTCATGCATACAAATACTTGCACTGTGCGGGGATCGAACCCGCGCCACCCTGCGCAGCGGCCGCGTCCTTTACCACTACGCCACGGAGGCTGTCAACATCTATCACACTATTCAGATAAAAAAAACATTAGTAGTTGACGCTAAGCTATGTCCTAAGACGCTAAGCTGCTGATTGAAAGGGTTTTTTTCGTAACAGCCTGTTTTAAAATCTAGACCGAGTGAACCGTATAAGAGTTGTTACGGTAAACTACGCGAGCGCAAGAAGCATGGCGGATATTTCTCAGATGAGAATGCCGAGGTGGAACATTTAGAAAGAAGTTCAGGATAATCAAACTTGATTGCGCTTTTTTTCATTAGAAACCGAAAGTCTTATCTGAGCTACAAGTGGAAGTAAGTGGAATCGAGCACATCGTTCATTAGAGTCACTCAGATAAGGGATTCTAAATTTGTACCCTAAAGCGCTCTACACACACACACGGCACAGCGCGCCGACACAACCCGGCGGCATATGTTGAAAGAAGCATGTCGACCACCTTCGCCTGTGCGTGTTGCCCGCCGACATGTCGGCGGCTTGCCGGCGTCTAGCGTACGTAAGCTCTCAGTTGCCCGACGACATTTCAGCTGTAGTGACGTGATAGTATTTTAAATGCTAAATAAGTTTCTGATATCGAGCCGCCGGCAACGTTTTACGACTTTCAATGACTGAAGCCGCCAACCTAGCCCGCCGGCAAAATGTTGCCGACATATGCCGCCGGACCGGTGTGTAGAGTGCTTTAGTATTTCGTGAATTTCCTTTGTATTCGTTCTAATCTTTCTGACTGCACTACATAATTCGGATTCCAAACTTGACTACCACAATGAAGATGACTGCAGATTCGTGCAGTTTTATTTCATCACAAGTTGTATTTATAAAAAAAAAAATGCCAACTGCATTTAACGCTACGCTCATATATGACTTGTTATCTCCTCAATCCCAGTAACGAGCCTCATTGACGACAAATTTTGCTTCTTTTTCACGAAGCATGTAAGAAATGTTATATGCAATTTGTATTCCAGAATTATAATGTCTTCTTTTTCGTTTTTAGTTAGGCTTCGAAGTAAATTTTCTCCCATGTCGCTAATGAGCTGCTTCACGTTAGGAACATGCTCAAGTGACGGTATTTTATGTGCCTTATATAATAAGGTGAAGATGAAACTCAGTAATAATAAAACTCATTGTGAAGAGATTAGTCTACAGAGCGACCGGTTAACGAGATGTTGCCTAAGAATTTCTTTTTTGTGTTATTGTAATTTTTTGCGTCATTTTTCCCGCAAATAAGCGTTCTTTTTTTCTTAGGTAGCTGCGCGGTGAGGGAGGGGGCTGTCACACGTTGACGAATCTCTGAGCTCTCGCATGACGTCACGACACCCCCCCGCACCGCGCTTTTACCTTAGGTCCATAGGCTAAGCGGTTGGCTTATAGTAAAGTACTCTATAGGTACTCAATACCACTACGACACAAACGACCGAAAATCTGGCAACCCGCCTTTCCAAGTGTTATCGTGTCACCCAATAACTCATCATTATCATCATCATCTCAGCGTATAATCCCGGTTGCATCCGCGGCTTTAGCGTTGGTGCCCAGGGTCCGCTTTCCTACATATACGCCTCCATTTCGCACGATCTCTGGCATCCCGTGGACTGAGATTATTGGCACGCGTGTCATCTCTTACAAAGCAAGCCAGCACTTCTTTGGCACTACCTAGCTTCTTCCGGCCCGGCGGAGGTGCCATGGCAAGACATTTGTTACTCACGTAACATGCCGGTTTTCGTAAGACATGACTGTACCAGTGTAGGCGACCCTCTTGCAGTTTGTCTACTATGTCACAGACACGAAGACGGCCACGGATGTGGGAGTTCCTGATGCGGTCTTTCTGCGTAACTTCACATCAAACATCTAACAACCTGTTTTTCCAAGGGTTATCCTGTCACCCAATAACTAAGCTGTGGAAATGTGGACGTCAGATATTCATTCGCTCCATGTTGCCTGGAAGCTGACCTCAAGTTATTTGAAACGATATGATAGGCAGATGATGAATTTCGCGCGGGCTTGCGGGCGGTGAGCAGTGGGTAGCTCGCATCCCGGTAAGGACCAGGTTGGCAAGGAGTCAACGGAGCGTTGTGTTTCACGCCTCTTGGGTCAGGGTTACGGGAAAAAAGGGACCGTGGCCCTGGCCTACAGGCAAGTGAAGAAACACGGGTGGGTTTTAATCAGTAAAAATCCGGCACGCTCTTCCGCTCTGCCCAGAGCGGGAGAGGTCATTTGATGATATCCCATCCTAAACAAAAAAAAGCGATGTATTGCGGCCCCTATTACCTGGTACTAATTATTATAACAGACGAAATGCGGGCGTAGGTATAGACTACTGTACTACATGACTCTGCCGTATCCCCCGCTTTACCCTCCGGAAAATACAGGCGTGAAATTATTTCACGTGTACAGGTTGGGGACGTCGAAACGCCTATTAATTAAACGTCGTATGCTAATGGCATTCCCAGTTTACGAACAAAAGATATAACAAATATACAACGTGTAAAGGAACTTGTATATACAATATACATAATGTACCTACCAAGGGCATGGTTTCTTTGAATGATATAAAACGGTATTGGAAGGTTTTTAAATCCTCTAAAAGCTCTGAAGTTATAAGAAAGAACACCGCCCGCGGTAGGCTGTCTGTAAAAGATCGCTCTTAGCGATAAGTCCGCCCATTGTGTCACCCTTTATAAATTCTTTATATTTACGTTTTGTTATCTATGTGGTGTAACATAATAAAGAGTATTCTATTCTACTCTATTTCTATTCTATTCTACTACGATACTAGGCACGCATGAAACTGATCGTGTTGGTGATAAGTCACGTGACAAGTGACATGTAGTTATGATTTGAATTTAGAAACAAAACATTTGTGGTAGCGAAAATTGCATCGTTCTTAGTGTCGCGACACATCTGCGGAACTTATTTATTATTGGTAAATACGGTCGCAGTGTATTTCAAGTACTCTGTGACACATCAGCCGCAATTACGCCGCGTTCGGCGTAGGGCCTAAGTGTCGCAAAACATCTGTGGAACGTATCGCGCCGAAAATTCGGCTAAATACGCTCGCAGTGTATTTCAAGTACTCTATGACACATCAGCCCAAATTACGCCGCGTTCGGCGTTGGGCCTAACTTTCCTTCGGGCGCTTTTTTCAGCATTTAATGTATTTTGCATAGCAAGCGACACATCACGAGATGCGTTGCGCGACTGAAAGTTCAACTGGCGTACTGAACGTTCGGCGTGTGTTGTGCATCGCGCGCGTGGCGGTAACGAAGAGCGGCAACGTCTTCTAAGCCCTCTATAATAGCTAATATTCATATTTAATCCATTTTTCTGGACAATTCAGGTACGTCACAAAAACCGCGCACCATAAAGTGTCGACACAGACAGACTGACGATGACGCCACGTAACTTTCCGTCGCGTAGCGCGCTGAACAAATGCCGCGTTTTGACTGTTTGGTTTGTCTTTACAACTGAATATTGCGACTGACACTTCAGCCGCTGAGCTTTCGGCGCCGTACGTTCCGCAGATGTGTCACTACACTTAAATGGATAATTACAACATGAAAGACGTAATGAAATATTTAACAACAAAGTTATGATTTATAAGAGTGTCCGTCGAGTTTCTTGTCTTATCTTACGCTTTGGCATGAACAACTAACATCATTTTTTGATTGACTAATCCTTTGAAAATTCAAAAAGAAAGGTTTAATTTACGATTTTTTTTCTTATCTTTTCTAATTGCTTACAAAAAGAAATGCTTTGTGTTTGATTTCAGCCGTTACCTCTACTAGTTATTTAATTAAGGTTCACCAACAGTCACTACTGATATTTTACAGATATAAATATACAAGTAATTGTGTCTTAAATCTTACTGTAGAACCAATTAAAGGCAAACACCAGGTGCAAAATGCTCGTTGTAATTTTAAATTTAATCTTATTGAGTCGATGTGCTTAAATTCTAGTACTTATTTTATTCACTTAGCCTACGTGGGCCTTATAAGAAACCCAAGGCCACTCACAGGGAAATGGGCAAGGGCAATGGCTATACTTGGGGTTTCACTGAGTGATCAAATCAGAAATGAGGAGATCCTAAGAAGAACGAGAGTAACCGACATGGCCTGAAGAATTGCATTGCATTGAATTGCAGTGGGCCGGGCACATTGCCCGTAGGACCGATGCTCGATGGGGCCAACGGGTTCTTGAGTGGCGACCACGCACCGGATGACGCATCGTGGGTAGGCCTCTGATAAGGTGGACCGACGACCTGGTGAAGGTCACGGGGAACTGCTGTCGTGGAGATCCTTGAGGGAGGCCTATGTCCAGCAGCTGAAGTCTTTCGGTTGAAATGATGATGATGATGATTCTCTTAGCCACCAGTACTCCCAAATTGCAGCTTATTTCAAAGTTAGGTTTGTTTAAAGTTATGATAGGAATGTCCACCATACTCCACATGAGTTAGAACATCTATTATATTTATAAATACACTAGCTCACCCGGCGAACTTCGTTCCGCCTTAAAGGCAATATCACATGACTACTTTTTAAATTAGGATAATCCATACTAATATTATAAATGCGAAAGTAACTCTGTCTGTCTGTCTGTCTGTTACGCTTTCCCGCTTAAACCTCTCAACCGATTTTGATAAAATTTGGCACAGACAATCTTTAGACCCTGAGAAAGAATATAGGCTACCTTTTATCCCGAAAAAATATGATGTTCCCGAGGGAAATCTAAAAAGCGCGATATAACCGAACTCCACGCGGGCGAAGCCGCGGGCGGAAAGCTAGTTTTAAATAAATGAATATTATTATTCAATGATTTTATTTGGGATTTATTTGGGAGCACAATCCTGGCGATTCTCCTGAAATCTTTAATGTGCTACAATACTCGCAAACAACATCCATTGACCCAATGCGAACGCCATTGCGCTATATTATATGCGTATTGAAACGCTGCCTGATTCAAATCAGTATTTGATGAATTTATTCTTGTGTTTCGTAAATTATCTAGCGCTTGATCTCTGAGGTTTGCTCGTCGATTTCGCATTGCCAACCGATCCATTTCACGGGCTGCCTCCCTTTGCTCTGGTGAGTGAGAAGCACGAAGTCGAGCCATACTAAGGCTGCGCCTTCAAGTGCAATTTCTTGCTCTTCTTCAGTTTTTTTTTTGTTGTGGATGGGAAATCATCAAGTGACCTCTCCCGCTCTGGGCGGAGCGGAAGGGCGTGTCAGACTTTTATTGACTAACACCCACCCGTGTTCCTTCACTTGCCTGTGCAACGGCCAGTGCCATGGTTTCTTTTTTAATCAACCCGTAACCCTGTGGACCAGTCCTCGTGGACACCGTCAAGGTGTGCTGACATCTCTTTGAGGCACGTGTGGAACACAATGGGCCGTCAACCCGGGCCTGGTTCTTACAAGGAGGCGAGCTGCCTATCCCTCGCCGGCCGCAAGCCCGCGCCTACGGCGATTGGGAGTCCGATGTTGCCTCCCGACCAGGGCGCTTCCTGCGGCGGTTTGAGCCGTGAGTGTAGTGGGATTTCCGCTCCCTCACCCGCTCCGCCTCCTCCTTTGCCAGCATCACTGCTTCACAGAAGGAGGTGAAAGCTTGCCATGCACTCTTGCTCCGGACTATGGCCCGGACCACGGTCGGACGCGAGAGATCGCCGCCGATCGCCGCCACAAGAACACGGCTGTGCTCTATCCAAGCCGGGCAGACCTCCACCTTATGCTCCACCGTGTCCTCAGGGCGATGCACACAGTGGTCACCCTGGCGTTTCCTCCCGCCTTATACGGAACAGGAACCTCCCGAAACAGCCGTGTCCGGTGAGGACCTACGTCAGTCGGAAGGTGAGGACGCCATGGCGCCTCTCTAGCTACTCCTCAAAGAGAGGACTTACCGCCGCTATTGCGGCGTGCTCAGTGCTGGATTGCGACAATCACACTTTCCATGTCGCCATGAGACCCCGCCGGAGCTCTGTCCGCTGTACTGCGATTTTTCGCGCCAACAGAGTTATGCCTCCTCTCATCGCTCCCACATGTGGGCGAGGGATAGTGTTTCTCCACAATTTAATGGATGTTATTATACATATAAACGTTTCTTTTTAATTACTCTATCTATTAAAAGAAACCTCATCAAAATCTGTTTCGCAGTTTTAAAGATTTAATCATACATAGGGAAAGAGAAAGTAACTTTGTTTTATAGTAGGTATGTAGTGAAGTGGTAAATGGTACAGCAATACAATATTAGAAATTTTGAAGTTGAAGTTTGCTTTGGGGCTTTTAATAAAAAAAAATTACCGGCAGAGAGCATTTATATTCCTTGCTTTAAATAAATGCATCAACATTCCACCGGTAAGACTTTTTTTAACATGCTGAGTAGTGTAGGAGTGTGTTTGTACCATTTTTAACAAATGAACTGCTAACTTATATTTTGACTGAGTTGTTTTGTTATTCCATGTCAGTTGCGTTTTGTTAAACCATGTCTTATGTCACGTCACACGGGAACGACAGGAACCGCGGGAACGGGATAAAAAGTATCCTATGTGCCATACTGGTTAAGCGGTTCTTGAGTTATAAATATAGTAACTAACACGACTTTCATTTATATACATAGACTTCATTCAAATCGGACCAGCCTAGGAGGAATTCAGTGACGTACACACGTACAGCAGATTTGGATGGAAAGAAGAAACCCATGGAAAGCATTGTCATCTACATTTGTAACAAAGATATCATACCTCTCTCTACCCCTAGAGCTCTTGTTTCTGTCTCTTTAAGTAAAATAAAAAATCTTAAATAATTATTTATTTCTATTTATTTTTTTCTCTTTTAGTTCATAAGTACAAATTTAGTTAAATAAAAAAAATATCTTTTTTATTTTTTCGCCTTTTAGTTCTTATGTACAATTATATTTTTAAGTAACTAAAAAAATTAAAAAAAACTATAAACTTGTCTAAAAACAAAAAAAAAAAAAACTTGTGATTGACCGGGTTTGAACCGAGGAACACCAGCCATCGAGAGTAGACCATATCGACTACGCTACAGCCGCTATGTCAAGCCACGCAAAATTAGCGCCCATATTATGCGTGTAATATTGCGAAAGAGAAAACTCGAAAACATTCGCTTCCCCAGACATAAGACTGAGCTAGATCGATTTCTCGTCCTCGAAAACCCCCACATATTAAATTTCAGCGAAATCGTTAGGGCCGTTTCCGAGATCACATGCTTCTTTAAGCGATCAGCGCCATCTGCCGGGCTGATTTGTGAATCTAAACCATCCAGGTCACCACTCAAACGCATACAGAAAAATTCATTAAAATCGGTCAAGCCGTTTAGGAGGAGTTCACTGACATACACACGTACAGCAGAATTATATATATAAAGACTAGCTGACCCGGCGAACTTCGTTCCGCCTTAAAGGCAATATCACATGACTACTTTTTAAATTAGGATAATTAATGAATATTATTATTCAATGATTCTTTATTTGGGAGCACAATCCTGGCGATTCTCCGGAAATCTTTAATGTGCTACAATACTCGCAAACAACATCCATTGGCCCAATGCGAACGCCATTGCGCTATATTATATGCGTATTGAAACGCTGCCCGATTCAAATCGGTATTTGATGAATTTCTTCTTGTGTTTCGTAAATTATCTAGCGCTTGATCTGAGGTTTGCTCGACGATTTCGCATTGCCAACCGAGCCATTTCACGGGCTGCCTCCCTTTGCTCTGGTGAGTGAGAAGCACGAAGTCGAGCCATACTAAGGCTGCGCCTTCAAGTGCAATTTCTTGCTCTTCTTCAGTTTTTTTTTTTGTTGTGGATGGGAAATCATCAAGTGATCTCTCCCGCTCTGGGCAGAGCGGAAGGGCGTGTCAGACTTTTATTGAGTAAAACCTACCCGTGTTCCTTCACTTGCCTGTGCAACGGCAAGTGCCATGGTTTCTTTTTTAATCAACCCGTAACCCTGTGAACCAGTCCTCGTGGACACCGACAAGGTGTGCTGCAAGCAAGTGCAAGGTGCTGTGCTGTGCAAGGTGTCCCTTTGAGGCACGTGTGAAACACAATGGGCCGTCAACCCGGGCCTGGTTCTTACAAGGAGGCGAGCTGCCTATCCCTCGCCGCCCGCAAGCCCGCGCCTACGGCGATTGGGAGTCCGATGTTGCCTCCCGACCAGGGCGCTTCCTGCGGCGGTTTGAGCCGTGAGTGTAGTGGGATTTCCGCTCCCTCACCCGCTCCGCCTCCTCCTTTGCCAGCATCACTGCTTCACAGAAGGAGGTGAAAGCTTGCCATGCACTCTTGCTCCGGACTGTGGCCCGGACCAGGGTCGGACGTGAGAGATCGCCGCCGATCGTCGCCACGAGAACACGGCTAAGCTCTATCCAAGCCGGGCAGACCTCCACCTTATGCTCTACCATGTCCTCAGGGTGATGCACACAGTGGTCACCCTGGCGTTTCCTCCCGCCTTATACGGAACAGGAACCTCCCGAAACAGCCGTGTCCGGTGAGGACCTACGTCAGTCGGAAGGTGAGGACGCCGTGGCGCCTCTCTAACTACTCCTCAAAGAGAGGACTTACCACCGCTATTGCGGCGTGCTCAGTGCTGGATTGCGACAATCACACTTTCCATGTCGCCATGAGACCCCGCCGGAGCTCTGTCCGCTGTACTGCGATTTTTCGCGGCAACAGAGTTATGCCTCCTCTCATCACTCCCACATGTGGGCGAGGATAGTGTTTCTCCACAATTTAATGGATGTTATTATACATATAAACGTTTCTTTTTAATTACTCTATCTATTAAAAGAAACCTCATCAAAATCTGTTTCGCAGTTTTAAAGATTTAATCATACAAAGGAACATAGGGAAAGAGAAAGTAACTTTGTTTTATAGTATGTAGTGAAGTGGTAAATAGCACAGCAATACAATATTAGAAATTTTGAAGTTGAAGGTTGCTTTGGGGCGTTTATTAAAAAAATTAAACCGGCAGAGAGCATTTATATTCCTTGCTTTAAATAAATGCATCAACATTCAACCGGTAAGACTTTTTTTTAATATGTACCATTTTTAACAAATGAACCGCTAACTTATATTTTGACTGAGTTGTTTTGTTATTCCATGTCAGTTGCGTTTTGTTAAACCATGTCTTATGTCACGTCACACGGGAACGACAGGAACCGCGGGAACGGGATAAAAAGTATCCTATGTGATATGTCCTTCTCCCGGTTCTTATCTACCTCCCTACCAATTTTGAGCCATACTGGTTAAGCAGTTCTTGAGTTATAAATATAGTAACTAACACGACTTTCATTTATATACATAGACTTCATTCAAATCGGACCAGCCTAGGAGGAATTCAGTGACGTACACACGTACAGCAGATTTAGGATGGAAAGAAGAAACCCACGGAAAGCATTGTCATCTACATTTGTAACAAAGATATCATACCTTTTTTTTTTTTTGTTCTCCCAGTGGAAATCTCTACCAGACCGTCCTCCGTCTGGGGGTCGACGGAGGGTGTGCCGGGCTCTCACCGGCTAAAACCACTGGAGCGTTCCTCTTCTTGCCTATAGCCGGGGGTGCGTGCCCTGGTTTGCCATTCACCGCATCCCCGGCAGGCCTTGACCCGCCACGCGCGAGATCGGCGGGTCCCTCTTCCTCCCCTCCTTCCATCAGGTAGGCGTGTAGGAACAGCCACTACACGCCTACTCCGGCCCTAGCGACGGACGTCAGACTCCCCCGGTCCTCGGCCCGTCGGCCTCTCGTTATGGAGGAAGCGGATCGACCTCGGCTTCCCTCCTCCTCCGGCCAGCGCGCCGTCGGCGGGACGGGAGAGTGCTCAGTGTTTCCCTCTCCCGTTCAGCCGTCTCCTTCGCGGAGATTACCTCCTCGCCGAAGGAGACGACCGCGTCCCATGACTCCCCGCTGTCGACCATGGTTCTGACCACGGCCGGCAGCGAGAGGTCGTTTCCGCCGATCGCTGCGGTGAGCGCACGGCGCTGCTCGTCCCATGCTGGACACTCCACGAGGGTGTGCCGCGCCGTGTCCTCTGCCCGGCCACCGCAGTGATGGCACGCCGGTGTCGGCTCCCGACCGATACGACACAGGTAACTACCGAAACACCCGTGTCCGGTCAACACCTGCGTCGCACGGAAGGTGAGCACCCCCTGCCTCTTCGGGTCGACCCACTAAAGATATCATACCTCTCTCTACCCCTAGAGCTCTTGTTTCTGTCTCATTAAGTAAAATAAAAAATAGTAAATAATTATTTATTTCTATTTATTTTTTTCTCTTTTAGTTCATAAGTACAAATTTAGTTAAATAAAAAAAAATATCTTTTTATTTTTTCGCCTTTTAGTTCTTATGTACAATTTTATTTTAAGTAACTAAAAAAATTAAAAAAAAAACTATAAACTTGTCTAAAAACAAAAAAAAAAAATTGTGATTGAACGGGTTTGAACCGAGGAACACCAGCCATCGCGAGTAAACTATACCAATATCGACTATGCTACAGCCGCTATGTCAAGCCGCGCGAAATTAGCGCCCATATTATGCGTGAAATATTGCGAAAGAGAAACCTCGAAATTATGCGCTTCCCCAGACATAAGACTGAGCTAGATCGATTTTTCGTCCCCGAAAACCACCACATAGTAATTTATTTTCAGCGAAATCGTTAGGGCCGTTTCCGAGATCACATGCTTCTTCAAGCGGTTAGCGCCATCTGCCGGGTTGATTTGTGAATCTAAACGATCCAGGTCGCCACTCAAACGCATATAGAAAAATTCATTAAAATCGGTCAAGCCGTTTAGGAGGAGTTCAATGACATACACACGTACAGCAGAATTATATATATATAAAGATAAGGTGTGTGGAGCTTGAAAAGTTAGTTGACCTTGTTAATTTATTCGTAAAGTTGTTCCTACAAGTAACTTTCGAGTTATTTAATCATCACGCTTGATAACATTATGACTTATTAATGACTTTCAATAAATATAAAAAGAATTTTATTTATTTATAGTAAATTAGGTGACGACCCAGTGAAGGTCGTGGGAAGCCGGTGGATGCGGGAGGCGCAGGACCGGTCGTCGTGACGACCCTTGGGGGAGGCCTATATCCATCAGTGAACGTCTTTCGGCTAAAATGATGATGATGATGATGATAGTTCATTAAAACGGTATAGAATCAGTTACATCAATTAGCATAGAGACAATAATATAACTTCAAAACTAACATCGTACAGTGAACAGTTTCATTGTTGGTAAGAAGGTTATTCAAAACCTTTTTTTAGGAGGGGCGTTTGCTCCCCACGCTTGGCAAGCGGGTAGGGGATCGCAGGAGTTTGATATTCCACGGTAGAAGCGCTGCTGCCCGCTTTCCTGGTGAGAGTTCCCTTAGAAGGGGGCTACCCCTTCTTACGACACCGACGGGAGGATATGGCAAGAAAAAAAATGGCAATAAAATACATCTAACAAGAATTAATTTACGGGTTTACATTAGTAATCGCTTACATTTTTGGCCTACATGCAAGCAAATAAGAAGTATTATGCAGAATAAATAACCTCAATTTTGTTGATATACAGTTCTATTATAATTTAACTACAAACTTTAACGACGTAGCAATTTTGCAGAAACTCTTTTATTAAAATGTAAATTGAGCTTACAGAGTAAGGGTTGTTCACCCTGCAATACAATTTTATAAATATAAAAGACTTCTTGGTAACAGAACACTACAATAAAACCTTTTAAATTCATATAATCCTATGAATGATTATTTTATGGAGCCTATTATTCAATACACAGTCGTAGTGCCCTAGTGGGTAAAACACCAGTCTCTCAAGTATGAGTGTGCAGGTTCGATTCTAGGTCAGCATAGTACCAATGTAACTTTTCTAAAGTTATATGTACTTTCTAAGTATATCTTGGACACCAATGACTGATTACAAGGTGAAGGAAAACATCTTGAGGAAACCTGGACTTTAAGTCTGAAATCGCCAGCCCACATTGAACCAGCGTGGTGATTACGCTCAATCCTTTTTTGTATGAGAAGAGGCCTATGCCCAGCAGTGGGACGATATAAAGATTGATGAGGATGATGATGATGATTATTATTATTCAATAGGATTATACGTACTCACGGGTAGTATATAAAGGGTTATTACACGAATATGAAGACGCATGTTTTAAGTTAGTGTGTGTGTTTGTAAGTTTGTTACTTCAACACGCTCAAACGGCTGGATTAATGATGAAAAATATTCGTATAGACATAGTTAATAAACTATCCTACGGGACCAAAGCTTTTGCGGGTGAAACCCCGAGTCACAGCTAATAATTCTATAAATATGTACATATTTGATACTTTCACGAACCACATACATAGGTATTGAACAATATATGTATATCCTGAAACTCACTGATCTACGTATTTAAAAAACGCAAGTAATTTTGAATTTCACGGGCTACTAAGCGGATTCCCTTTAAAGGCTATATTTGCCTATTCATAGCATGATATAATCTGTCGGGCAATTCTCGGCGACAAATATTTTATTGGTAGGTATTTTTGGGATATTGAGAATGAAATCCGACTGTAATCCTCGCAAATTTTAAGAATGTCTCAATCTATGAGAAATTCCTTGCATTGTTCTACATTTTGAGAAGCTTTTTACATTAATCAGTCACCGAAATGAGACTGGATTTTGAACGTTTTAAATTAGAATAATTAATTAGCTTATGGTTTAGCAACTCAGCTAAAACTGATCCGACCTGCTGTCTTGTATGGATCAGAATGTTGGGCTACGAAAGGGATGAATGAAAGAGAATAGAAAAAAGAGGGATGTGTGGTGTTACACTAATGGATAGAATAAGAAATGAGTACATAAGAGGAAGTCTGAAAGTGGCACCGGTAGCTGAAAAGTTGTGTGGAAATCGGTTGTCATGGTACGGGCATGTGTTACGGAGAAATGAGGAGAATGTCGTGAGGAGAGTTTTAATTATGAATGTTGATGGCTATAAGAGTAGGGGAAGACCAAAGAAACGATGGATGGAATGTGTGAAGGATGATATGGCTAAGAAGGGGTGACTGCCGAGATGGCTTCTGATAGGGATGTATGGAAGAAAAAGACATGTTGCGCCGACCCCAAATAAATTGGGATAAGAGCAGGAGAATGATGATGGTTTAGCAACTCAGTGTAAGTTCCTTAAACATATTAACTTTTCAGAAAGAAAATGGCGCCTATTCTGTTGTTCACAAACTAAACTAATTTTAAGATAAGTGCATCTTTTTCTCTCTACGTCAATAAGAAAAGGATAGAAGATAACATTTGAGTTTAATTCTGTCAAATTAAGATACTCCGTAGACAGTTTAGACGCAATTACAAACATGGCGACCAAAAATACATCAATTTACGTCAGCAGCGGACCTAGTTTTATTTATTAAATGTTATTAAGTGGTATTAACAGCGCTTGACAGCAATCCCGCCTGATGGTAAGCAGCGATGCGATCGTTGATGGTAAAGCGTGCTAGTTTATTAAGAGCCTATTCCCTCTAGCCTTGAAGACACTCAAATTGTAGTCCGACGGAAACACCGCCGCCGGTAAGTTGTTCCAGTCCCTTGATGTACGCGGTATAAAGGAGGAGGCGAAACGCTTCGTCCGGATCGTAGTAGTGTTAACAACGTAAGGGTGGAAACTCGCCGTACGACGGGTCGTCCGATGGTGGAACGGAGATGGGGGAATTTAATCATCAATCATTAATTTAATAGGTCTAAACTAATATTTTATCTTCTGTCCTTTTCTAAATGAAATGAAAGAAAAAAATGCACTGAACTTAAATTTAGTTTAGTTTTTGAATAAGGGAATCGAGGTCATCCAGTCATGTCCCTTACAAAGTTAATTAAAATATGACAAATATGACACACTCTATTACTTTGAATTGAAATCGTTTTGAAGCATGTTACTAATCCATTGCTCGATAAATATGTCTGCTCAACAACGAAAATAACGCAATGAATATTGTTGAACGGTTACGCAATTAGCCTGTAATTCATTAAAAAGTTACAGATTAATGTCAATTCGACATTGGTTTACAGTTTATGTTATTGACCGTTGTTATTACTGTCATTAATGAGGCATAATTACTTTTTCTATCATTATCGATCTTAATACACCTGCCTAACAAACGAGGAGCTGTCCTCCTCTAACATATATTTCACTATGATAAATTTGAATGTGACTTTATTTTTTAGCGTCGAAAACTTGTAAACAGTGATGCAATCGTTGATGGTAAAACGCACTAGTTCATGAAAAGCCTATTGACTCTTGCCTTGAGGACACTTCTATTGTAATGAGACGGAAAGACCGCCGCAGGCAAATTATTCCAGTCCCTTGATGTACGTGGTATAAGCGCGTTTATTGGGCTTTTACGGGAAAACTACTTAATCGATCATCATTAAACTTTGAACACATATTTTTGGAAGTACTAGAAGTAGAAGGTCTCATGGGATAGTTTTTCAATTGATTTAATTCGAAACTTATACGAGTGAAACCATAGCGCGAATATTATTACAGCCGCGAATGACTGTACATTAGTCCATTCAGTAGCTTTTACTTCAAACGAAAAATAGTCGTTTTAAACGGTACTTTTTATTCCAATATTCTCATTGGGTCAAAGCGAATGCTGACTTAACTGGGACAAAGCCAGTAGTTCTAAATGTAGTAATATGCTAAGTACGGTGAACTATATTATAATCTGACTCACGACTATCCTGATAAAGGAAAGAATTGGAAATATGACGAAGAGAAAAAAATATTCCCCACTTAAATTTCCCTCCCTCTTAACATCAAACGTTGAGATACAACAAAAACACACAAGGAAAATGTGCCTCATCTGATAACATCAAAGCTTGTACTAACATCAGTCTCGTTATTTGTCACGGTAGCAGCAGAAACAAATCAAGGGCCTGTTTATCTGTCACGCGGTTATATTTTTCACGCGCCGTCTGGCCTGAGCTGTGCGTGACCTGGGTTCTAATGACCAATGAATAAGTTGGCAATACGTGACGGTTATTAAAGTTGAGTTTAGACAGTCCCTTGACGTGTTTTTGTAAGACTTTTGTAATGGTAGGTTTTTTCTAAACGTTGTAAACAGGGTTTTTTGTAGCTAGAGTTGTGGTAACAAATGAAAAAAAATTTCTCGGTGGTAGGCCACAACATCAGCCGCCGGCGTAAGTTACCACCCACCAGACAAAGTCATGCCGCCAAGCGATTCATCGTGTTCCGGCATGATGTCTGGTGAAGCCGTACGGAGGACGGGTCTGAGCAGTTGTGTTGCGATGTACGTGCCGAGTACGATGCGCGAAATGTTGTTGTGTCGTGAGTTTGGTTGTGGAGGGCCTCCAGATCAATATCCCTCTGGCGCAGCATCGTTGGTCGTGTTGTTGGGTTTAACATTGCATCACCGCGCTCAACTGCCGTCTTCCTTCCTATTTACTCAGTTCTTTTGAGTGAGTAGGCTTAATGAACTGGCGCGCTTTACCATCAACGATTGCATCACTGCTTACCATCAGGCGGATTGCAGTCAAGCGCTAGTTTGTAATTTATATAAAAAATAACATCAAAGTGAGGTCAGATTTGTCTCGCTGAATTAATTTTAAAGGAGATGAATGCTTCCAAAATATGTTAGTACAGCATTTTGTTCCCTGAAACAACTTCTGAACAGTACTTTTTTTTTTCTTTTTATAGTTATAAACTAGTGCTTCACCCCAATCCCGTCTAAGTTGAGTGTGGTGATGCAATGTTAAGCCCAACAACACGATCTACGATGCTGCGCTAGAGGGAGATTGATCTGGAGACCCTCCACGACCAAACTCCCGACACAACAACATTTAACGCATCGTACTAGGCACACATCGCAACACAACAGTTCTCAGACCTGTCCCCATATACCTAACGGCACCTCTATCCCTACATCGCGGCAGACCTCGTAGATGATGACCGGATCAGAAGAACAAAAAAAACCCTTGATCCACTTTAAACCTGGATCAAAAGAACTGGAAGTCATGGGGATAGGCCCAGCAGTAGGACAATACAGGCTAACAATATCTAGTATATTAGAATGAGTCCGTTGGTGGCCTGCACTTGACGTTTCACTGCTAACAAAATATTACAACACTACCAATAACTCAAATTAGTTGCCCTCCATCACAGTGACGTATCTACTGATTACTCTGTACCCCTCTTCCGTTGTGTACGTGTCACTTTCCATATCAGAGGCCCTAAAATGAAGATTCGTAGCACGATTTACGTGCAGGGCATTACTCATCATCTCAGCGTTAATCCCAGTCGCATCCAAAGCTTTTTTCACCTTTGGAGTATGTGGTCCGCTTTACCAGTCTAACTGCTGATTTCAGCTAAACTTCGATATTTTCCGTGAAGCGACTGCCGTCTGACCTCGATAACCCGAAGGCGATATCGATTATAAAACCCGTCAGTAGAAATGATTTTCCAAAAACTATTACTCTGAACATTTATTAATACATAATGGAGTGTCAGTAATTGACCACTGGAAAGTCATAATGACGCTATTTTGTTAGTAGATTACGGATTTTTTTAAAATAGGTCCTTATGAGATCATGAATCAACTATTTAAATAAATTGTAATAGCAGACGAGGGACTTCCGCCATGTCACTTATCCTCTACCCCTGATTCGTCGTGGTGGGTCTCTAGATCAATGTCCCTCTGGCACTGCATTGTTGACATTGCGTCACCTCGCTCAAGTACCGTCTTCCTTCATATTCACTTAGTTTTTTTTTAACAAATAGGCCTTAATAAACTAGTGCGCTTTACCATCAACGATTGTATCATTGCTTTGCATCGGGCAGTAATGCAGTCAAGCACTAGTTTATAATTATAAAAAAAACGATTTTATTTACGGCGCATTGCATATATTCCGCTCCAAAAAAGTCACAGTGGCACTCACTCAGTGTCAAAAACAATAATAATCACATCGTTACCAATCAGTCGAATTGCCCGCCCCCCTCTATGTCACATCTGTTGATTACTCTGTGCCCCTCTTCCGTCGCGCCATGTCACTTACCCTCTACCCCTGGTTCGTCGTAGTGGGTCTCTCGCTCAATCACCCACTGGCACACCATCGTTGGTCGAGTATGTTGGGTTTAACATTGATTTAAAAAAAAATGTATTGTGACGGAAATACCGCCACTGGCAAATTGTTCCAATCCCTCGAAGTACGAGGTATAAAAGAGGAAGCAAAACGCTTCGTACGGATCGTAGTGCTGTTAACAACGTAAAGATGGAAAGTCGCCGTACGACGTGTTGACGTGTTGGGTTTAACATTGCATCACCTCACTCAAGTACCGTCTTCCTTCGTGTTCACTCAGTTTTTTTGAGCAAATAGGCTTTAATAAAATAGCGTGCTTTATCATCAACGGTTGCATCACTGCTTCCCATCGCGCGGGATCGCGGTCAAGCACTATTTTATAATTAAAAAAACGGTTTAAGGCGCATTGCATATATTCCGCTCCAAAAAAGTCATAGTATCTCTCACTCAGTGTCAAAAACAATAATAATGACATCGTTACCAATCAGTCGAATTGGCCGCCCCCCTCTATGTCACATCTGTTGATTACTCTGTGCCCCTCTTCCGTCGCGCCATGTCACTTATCCTCAGCCCCTGGTTCTTGTTACACGTCATGAATGTTGATGTCCGTCTAATTGGTTTAACTTGCCTGACTTTCCTGTAATGTTTTACCGACAAGGGAAACTGACATTCGCTCCTGGGACGTAGGACGATGAGGTACGAAGATTGCCTTTTCCGAGGTAATAGCATGTGATTCTTATGTCTGTGATTTAAGGTATAATTTAGAATGTTCGAGTGTCGCATATATACTTATCGCTAGTTTTTATATAGAAAAAGTATACGAGTAACTTGTATGCCACATGAGAATTTTTGACTTACTAGTAGCTAAATTATTGAGAAGATTTATAGCTATAACATGCTAGTCATATAAACTTCTGAGCAGTCAAGCTAAGATGAGTGTCACGTGCATTTTACATTGGACTTTTAAAATTATTTATAGTGTCGATTACTAAATAAAAGCGCGTGATTTATGTAGTAAAAAGTGCATTCGGTAAAATAATTCATAAAGAACATTGAAATATCGCAGCATAGTGGCCACATCATGACTTTGCCTCAAACCTTCTTCATAGACGGTTCACGCGGCCGTCTTTTTCAGCTGTCATTGGCGATATCCGCCATTATTGTGAAATAAAATTTTCAAAGAATTTCTTTTATATGTTACACGTGTTATTGGCAAAATTGTGGTATATATTCCACAGAGGCCATTGATCAAGAGTTAAGGTTGAATCTCACTTTGAAAAATAAAGAAGATGAGGAGCAGTCAAGCAAAAGTTTAAAAAATAGTTTGCTTGTAAAAGTATAAGTAGATAATACAATACTCCGTAGTGGACTACTAGAGTGGTTGTCAGACTTTCAAGTTTCTGACGGGACCAACTGCTTAACGTGCGTTTCGAGGCACAGTCTTGGCATGTAAAGGTTACCCATCCGTGAACCAACCGCACCAATCGTGGCCTAACCTGATCAATAGAACCGAGAGGCTGTTATTTCTTAGCTTTAAACCACCCTGTCATAAATATATTTTTTTATTGATATAGATACATCATCATAATCATCATCATAATCTCATCGTTAATCCCAGTCGCATCCGAAGCTTTTCAGCTTTGGAGTCTGGGGTCCGCTTTATCAGTCTAACTGCTGAGTTTGGCCAAACTTATAGATACAATATATCAATAAAAATGAATGTTGGTATATGTGTTCTCTATACGTTCCTAAATCATTGATCAGATTGTGATGTAACTTTGGATGTAGGTAATAATATGTATATATAAATTTTTCTGTAGGTACGTGTGTTTGTCATCTAACTTTTTCTAAACAACTGGAGCGACATAGGAGAAATGTTATGTGTATTTTTCAATAGATTCCTGAGCGGTTTAAAATATAATTGGGGCCATCCGGAAAGGTTGACGTGTGCCGAGTCCGATAGTAATATACAACGTTATTTTTTCTCTACCTATACGAACCCTGAATATAGTTTGTTCAGAATAAGCAGCTGAATCGATTCCATTAATTTTTACACTATGTTATATTTTTTTCCCAAATACATTTAGCAATTTTTGCATTGTGGTTACCGAACGCACAACTGACGTTAGACCATAGTACTATGCGCGTCAGACATGCCTCCGCGCCGCGTCACAGCAGGCGCGGCTGGGCGAGTTGTGCGTTGACCATATTTTTGTTGGGACAACCAGGTCAATGGAAAGGGCTATGCTAGAAGTTTCTCTGCGTGATCGAATCAGAAATGAGGAGATCCGCAGAAGAACCAAAGTCACCGACATAGCTCTGCGAGTCGCTAAACTTAAGTGGCAGTGGGCAGGGCACATTGCTCGTAGAACCGATGGCCGATGGGGCAGTAAGGTTCTGGAGTGGCGGCCACGTACTGGAAGACGCACTGTAGGTAGGCCCCCAACAAGGTGGACCGATGATCTGGTGAAGGTCGCGGGAAGCCGATGGATGCGGGCAGCACAAGACCGGTCAGCATGGAAAGCCTTAGGGGAGGCTTTTGTTAGCAGTGGACATCTATAGGCTGAAGAAGAAGAAGAAGAGAACCAGGTCAAGACTACATAAAGCTAAAAATTTCATAATTTTGTGGTTTTTCATGATATCTTTTTGTTTTATACATACATAGATACTTTACTTAAAAATACTGAATATGTATTTTGGGTTTGACATATACAAAAAATATCGTTGTATAGGTCATGTTCCCAAATATCTGCGATGACAAACAGAAATACGTATGCATTACATAATTGAACGTGATGACTATAAATAACACGAGCGAATCCCTAAGGCTCCAACAGTCAAACGTAATGAAAGCGACCCAAAGCTGGGTGGCATAACAGAATCATTTAATTTTAGTCACGGCCGCGGTCCCAAGGGAGTGCGTGGCAGACTGCATGATTCGTGCACGAATAGGTAAGTACAGAACCAGAAGGCAAACTCCGTACATACATTCTGCTGCAGGGTCAATCGATCTGTTGTACCCTTATAATGTTAGTGGAATGGCTTAGCAACGCTCAGATGTGCCACGTCAACATTCAATCATGAGCTCAGCAAGGCAGTTGGTTCTAAATCTCAGTACGGATCAGAGGTTCTGACTTTTACTATTGTACTATTTCTGTGTTCTTAATCCTCTGAATTCATTAAATCCTATTCTAGCTTTAATAGGCTTTTTTTTTTTTTTTAAACCAAGTGTCCCAATTCTCGTATATTAGATTGGTTCCTCTGTAGATGAGCGTGCGTTGGGTGATAAATCTTCAAATGAGTTTTCCCGTTCTAGGTGGAGCGGAATGACTAAAACCCATACTTATCTCCTCAGTTGCATGCGCCAGAGGCCACAATATCTTTTTCAAACAATTAAGGACAAACCTTGGCAATTATGGAGAATCTTTACATTCCAATAACCCCGTCCCCAACACACCGGCTATCATACGGGGATCTTTGACATTGACGTTCCAGATCGTAGAAAATTCGACAATCTGACAATCAGACTTACCAAGAGGTATCGTTTACCTTTGCATCACTTAGCACAGATCTCCTCTCATACATTGAAGGATTGAGCGTAATCATCACGCTTGCTCAATGCGGAATGGCGATTTCAGATTTAAGTCCAGGTTTCCTCAAGATGTTTTCCTTCACCTTCAGTCATTGGTGTCCAAGATATACTTAGAAAGTACATATAACTATAGAAAAGTTACATTGGTACTTGCCTGACCTGGAATCGAACCCAAGCACTCATACTTGAGAGGCTGGTGTTTTAACCACAAGGCCACCACGACTTATGGGTGTGGTGTATTAATAGTAAAATTGTGGTCGGTAGTCGAAAGAAAAATAAACAGTCAATGAATTTTCGATCGTGGTCGTATTATGGTCGTATGTTCCATAGAACCAACCTTCTGCATCTTTCCTTTCGTGTGATTCCTATTAGGATTGAACTGCACATTCATTAAACCAGGCCAGGCTTTCGGCAGTAATTTGCTGTATTGTCGGGCCTAATTATAGAATCCACGGTACTGGCAGATGGATGGTTTCACAGTTTGATATTAGCATAATTACCGTACACACCAGCCTGCTGATTACGTAAATCACTGATAAAATTCTGGGGAGATTGCTCCCTATCTTCAGTTCTTTCCAGCTGAAGTACTAGAAAGTCGTGAAGGATTTTTGGGGGACTGTCTAATATAACTTTGGCTCTGTACTTAGGTACTGTTTCCTTGGTCTCGTAAGCTCAACTGCTGTGTCCATGCTCAGCTGTTGTACTTACTGTCACGAGGCTAAGTTCTGATAACTTAGAGTAAATGAACCAAGTGTTATTGATCCATTAGAAACTTCTTATTATGTTGTTTGCGGTATACCTATGACTTGCCAACTAAATGATGTGTTACTGGGGAGTTTACTGCCCTCCTTTATTTGTTCTTCTTGGTATCTACATAATATGTATACTAAGTGAGAGTGGTAATCTCTCTTCTTCTTCTTCTATCATTCTTTTCTCTTGTTCTCTGATTCTTTTAAATAAAAGGCGAAGGGTTTTTAAAAATGTCTTTTGTAATTTTGACGTCCATCATCATAGTCACATGAAGTTCACTGCTGGACATAGGCCTCCCCAAAAGATTTCCAAAAAGAATGATTGGACACGGCCTGCATCCAGCGCTTTCCTACAATTTTGCTCAGTTATCCGACCACCTAGTCGGTGGGTATCCGACACTGCGCTTGCCGGTACGTGGTCGCCATTTAAGAACCTTTCTACCCCATCGGCCATCGGCTCTTCGTGATATGTGCTCCGCCCACTGTTACTTCGAATAGCTCCCCGCCCACTGCCACTTCAAATAGCTTGACGTTCAAAAAGTGCTTATTTTCAGCCTAATTTCTATAGTTGTGAAATGTCTATAGATTTTTTTATTTTAATTTAGAATATTCAGGCCCTTCTTTTGGGTGTGTTTTCAGCAAAATTCGAAATACAAGATAAACTTCTTTAGATATATAACAAAAATCATTTTGTGAGAACCTTTTGAAAGCCTTGTTGACTTCTATAATGGTTCAAAACATGGTGAAAATAATACAAAAAACTTGTTTTGACAAAACGCCTCCTTTCTTTTCTATTCCTTTTATATTTGATAAAGAACACAATATTCCTTTAGAAAATCTCTTGATCGCCTTGTTGACTTCTCATAGTTTTGAAAATAATCTTTATTATGGCCGTTTTTACTGCTGACTTCATACCACGGCTGGAAACTGTAGTAAATAATATTATGTTTACTTTCTTTTGTCCCATTTATTTTGTCAGTGAGACGAAAGGGCCTGTTTCCCATTCATCCCACTGAATAATTTTATAAACGTGAATACACGTGTATTCCTGTTCGTTATATATTGGAATACATATATAAAACTAATAACTTTTGGGTATCAATACAATAACCACAACAATATTACCTGATTACTGTACCTTACTATAATATTATAAATCGGAAAATGAGTTTATTTGTTCCGCTGAACCGATTGCTTCAAACGTAAAGTTAGAAGTCCGGATTAAATAATAGGGTACTTTTTATCCCGGAAAATCTTCCCGAGGGAAATCTAAAAAGCGTGATATAACCGAATTCGTCGCGGGCGAAGCTAGGGGCAGAAAGCTAGTTATGAATAATAAAATAAGCCTAAAGATATAATCCTGAAATTATGACACACTCATATGCAGGTATCTTCCACACATACTAAAATATTTTTTTCATACGATTTTTGTGTTTTAAATACAAAAAATATTTGTTCCCTATGTTTACAACGCTGACACAGACAGTTCGGAAAGGCGTTATTTACGATGAATAGGGCAACAACGATATCGCCACCACTCTTCGTATATAACTATATCTCCTTATATATACTGTGTATATAGGGTGCGTTCTTGTGACGATAGAAACGTTACTCAGAAACGTATTGGGTTGAAACCACTTCACAGTTAGGTACATTATATTATTAAGGAGCGTTGTTTGATTTTTGTTTTACAATAGATTATTTACACATTTTTGAAAACCCCTCATATCTTTGTGATCTTGCTGTTTACTTTTAAACCTCACTACAAAAATGAGAAAATAAATACAGCATATATTTGTAAAACATGTACATATCTAATTGTATAGACGATAACACGTCAAACTACGCAAAACTACTAAATATTCCCAATCAACCACTTTTCTCGGTGGTAGGCCATACATCGGCTGCCGGCAGAAGTTACCACCCACCAGACAAAGCGTTGCCGCCAAGCGATTCGTCGTATTCCAGCATGATGTATGGTGAAGCCGTACGGCGGAAGCGTCTGAGCAGTTGTGTTGCGATATGTACCGGGTACGATTCGCCAAATGTTGTAGTGTCGGGAGTTTGGTCGTGGTGGGTTTCCAGATCGATATCCCTCTGGCGCAGCATCTTTAGTTGTGTTGTTGGGTTTAACATTGCATCACCTTTTTTTTTGTTCCGGCGTGGAAAATCCTCAATGGATGTCCGCCGCCCTGGGGTGGGAGACGCGGTCTGTCAGACTCCTACTGACTAAAAACCACCCCGGTGTCTCTCCGGTCACGTGCGCACGGAGCCACGGGAGCCCTCGATTCTGCCGCGGCCCCATACTGTCGTGCCGGCCTGGTCTGTTCGGGCATCGCCTCCTGCACGGGGTAGTGAGGTGTTAAACTACCCCGTGCATTGCCTCTAAGACGCACGCCGACACACGTGCACGCCTCCGCATCGGGAACATTGCATCAACCTCGCTCAACTGCCGTCTTCCTTCCAATTCACTCAGTTTATTGAGTGAATAAAATACATAAAGGTATGACACAATCAAGATCTGAGTACAAAGGTGCTGATTATTTTTTAAGAAATTTCTTCCA
Source organism: Sesamia nonagrioides (assembly GCA_017933935.1). Classification (NCBI taxonomy): domain Eukaryota; kingdom Metazoa; phylum Arthropoda; class Insecta; order Lepidoptera; family Noctuidae; genus Sesamia; species Sesamia nonagrioides. Next base: position 1,103,897 of record JADWQK010000551.1, on the reverse strand, counting down.
GCTGACTTTTAAAAGAAGAAGCAAAACAGAAATGTAGCCAATAGTGTGCAAGAATAAGGAAAAAAATGAAAGTGATAAGTATCAAGTAATAATATTAAATATACCGAAGCAAATCATCCAAAAATAATTACGTAAATATACTTAAATAAATACTGTAATACAAAAACACATAAATATGTATTTTTATTGTATTTTTTGACGTTGTAAGACATGACATGCGTGCCAACAATCTAACACCACATGATGCTAAAGATCGCGCGAAATGGAGGAGATTGAGCAGAAAAGCGGACCCCGGGCTCCAACGCGACAGCCGCGGATGCAACCGGGACTAAACGCGGAGATGATGATGACATAAATATATTATGTATGTATACAATAAACAAATTCTCATATTACATAAGAAAGGTAATCACTTTCAAATCAAAAGTGAGATAAAAAAGCCAGTAAAATAAAATAAACAAATCCCGTTATTTTAAATTAATCCCTAACGTAAAACAAATAATCCTTGCATATAAATGTTTCCTCTTCACTTATGTATGCACATTCCCGTAAACAGAATTACTGTGCAAACATTGAAATAACCCTTCAACAGCGATTTCTTCAGCGCTTTATTGGTCCCAGGGCGGCCATAATACTGGCATTGACTAGTTCCGTGATGCAGTGAGAGGGTTATATAAATCACTTTGTTGTTTATTGTGTGTGTTTTCTTTTGTTTGTACACATAGTTTTTTTTTTTTTTTATTTATATGTATACGGTTTTAGTCAGTAAAATCTGACAGTTCCTTCCGCTCCGCCCGGAGCTGGAGAGGTCATTTAATGACTTCTACATCCAGAAAAAAAAAAAGATGTCTTCCCACGCATAGAAATATTCACAAGGATTCGTTGTAGGATTAAAAATTTAGGTAACAGTTAGATATTTCTTATTTCTTTGTGGAATTTAAATTAATAATTTTGGTAAGGACCGGTTTTTAAAAAACCAATTAATGTTATTGGAGAAATATTTTTTTTTACAATTCTTTCATACAACAAACTGCAATGTACTTTTATAAGTTTATTTCATATTATTTTGGCTGACATTGCATGTTCAAATGTTTCCATTTAGGTATAGAAATGCCTGTATTTGAAATCTCCACTCTTATCTTACACTAGCGGCCGCCAGCGACTTCGTGTTTGGTTATGCTCCGCTCCTATTGGTCGCAGCGTGATAATATATAGCCTAAAGCCTTTCAGAATCAGAGTTTACCATGCAACTAGCCAGACATAACTCCCGTCTGGTCGGAGGATCCTGCCTTTTCTATGGAAAATGAGTGAACTTTACTCCGTTCCTCATGCCTCCACAATATATATATATATATATATATATATATATATATATATTGTTACACTTTACGATCGTAATATACAGCATACGTTTTAAACTGTTGTTATGCTCCGCTCCTATTGGTCGCAGCGTGATGTTATATAGCCTAAAGCCTTCCTGGATTAATGGGCTATCCGACGCAAAAATAATTTTTCAAATCGGACCAGTAGTTCCTGAGATTAGCGCGTTCAAACAAACAAACATACAAACAAACTCTTCAGCCTTATGTATTAGTTTAGAAGTATAGATTATAATAATAATAATATTTTTTTTTTTATATTTTTAAATGTTTTTTATGTATTTTTTATGTAGAAATATTTAAAAATGTAATTTATATGTATATACAATAAAATAAAGGAATAATAATAATAAAGCTTTATTTGTTCCATAAAATTTTACATTTCAAATGTTTGTTAGTAGGTTAGTGTTAGTTAACTTTATAGCTATTTCTAGTATTAGTACAATTAGTTTATTTATTCGGATCCCTTTCGGGTAAAAGCCTCCTCCATTTTTTTCCATTTTTCTCTGTCTTGACCTTTTTCCATCCAACATATTCCTGCTATCGCTTGTATGTCCTCGGCCCACCGTCTCTTTGGTCTCCCAATGCTCCTTTTCCCTAGTGGTCCCTTCCATTTTGTTACTTTCAGTGTCCACCTGTTATCTTTTATTCTACAGATGTGCCCAGCCCACTGCCATTTTTGTTGGAAAAACTCTCAGAAGTATAGATTATAAATATATAAATACGACGATTGCATCACTGCTTACCAGCAGGAGGGAACGCGGTCAAGCACTATTTTATAAAGTTAAGAGAAAAGTAACGAAAGAGAGTCAATTATATAAGTACGTGAGTGTGTTTGTGTGAGGTGTAAGAATGTATTTCAAAGAAAAATATCACAAGTTATGAACATCCTGTATATTGACGACAGTGTAGAACGATTTATGGTCACACTGAACATATTGTAATCCTTTTGGAACTATTAAGACTACTTCCAAATGTAATTGATTTTTTTCTTGTCTTGAACGTGACTCTTTAGTTAATCTTCCTTGAAATCTTTTTTAGAGACAAATGCGCAATTTAATTTTTCAAAGTGACTTGATTTCTTTTAATTCTTTCTTTTATTGTATGTATATTGTATTGTAAGTTCTAAGTGTGACCTTGATGCTGAGATCAGCAGCAGAGTCGGGACTGCGGCTGCAGCGTTTGGCAAGTTGTGTTCCAAGGTCTTCTGCTCACATGACCTTAAGCTAGCTACGAAAATATCCGTATATATGGCAATTGTGCTGCCAAACCTTCTATATTCCGCTGAGACATGGTGTGTGTACCGCCACCACATACGTACTCTAGATCGTTTTCACCTTATATGTCTCCGATCCATTATGAAGATGAAATGGTCTGACAGAGTGCGAAATACCGAAGTCCTGCGACGAGCCAATGTTGGTGGCATTTAGGCTTATTTAATGCGTCGACAGCTGCGGTGGTGCGGGCACGTATCACGAATGGCGGACGAAAGGGTGGCGAAGCGCATCTTCTTCTCTGAGCTGGAGGAGGGCAAGCGAAAGCATGGCGGACAACTCCTCCGGTTCAAGGATGTCTTAAAACGGCACATGAAGAGGTGCAATATAGAACCCTCTGAATGGGAGCGTTTGGCAGCAAAACGGCCAGAATGGCGCAGAAAGTTGTACGGACAAGTTCGCGAGTTTGATGAGCAGCGCAAAGCTGACCTCGATGCTAAACGCGACCAATTAAAGGCCCGCCCACCTGCTGCCATCACATACAACTACGCCGACGGCGTGCTTACGTGCCCTCAGTGTGCACGAAGTTTCGCCGTCGAGATAGGCTACATAAGCCATCTTCGGGCGCATGAGCGCCAAATCATCGGCTAGGAGTCGAAGTGGTCGCCGTGGCCGAAATCGGTCGGAACATCATCATCATCATTGTATTTTATGTCGTTTGTATGTCAAAATAAAAGTTTTTTACTTAGTGCATATAAAAGCACACAGAGTAATAATTCAAGTACAATTAAAAAAAAAAAATGCCTGTCGATCTTTTTGTTCTAGCTAAACAATCGGCAAAATCGCTTTGAAGAATTTGGTGAAACTCAGATAGCTAATTTAATGAGCAGTAACTAAGGTTACTTTTATTTTAGAAATAATATTAAGAATACACGCAAAAAAAAATCCTTAAAATCCAATATGCTTTCGTTCGAAACGAAAAAGCGGGCACAGCTAGATTTGTAATATTTATAAAAGCTAGCACTTAATAAATCTCTTTTAAATAGAAAACTTAGTCTAAAGAACAAAAATGGAAATATATTTACTTTAAGTCAAAGTTGATTGATTAAGACACCATTTTTTGAAAGGGACGGCTTCTTTAAGGGATATTGAATTAATAATTAATTTATGTTTACAGAAGATTATTTTTAACTACTTTTCCTTTATGACCTCCGAAAAAGAAGCAAGAGAAATGTTTTTGTCCTTTTCGTGTCGATTAAACATTTCGATGTTTAGATTCAAATCAAATCAAAGCATTTATTTCAAATAAACCTGTTACAGGCACTTTTGAATTGTCAGAAGGTCGATCAGTCAGTTAGGTGAAGCTAGTCGCCCATTCCAAAGAGTAGGTACCTATGGAGAAGAACAGGCAAGAAACTCCATGGACACTCTTTTAAATTTTCAAGCTATTGATACAAATATTTGATCACGCTGCGACTAATAGGAGTTGGGCATATAAAAAAAGTGGTTGAAACTGCGAGGTGCAGCTAGTTTATTATAAAAAAAAAAGATTTAGTAACATATTTATGTTTATTTAGGACTAGCGACCGCCAGCGACTTCGTTCGCGTGGAGTTAGTTATGCTCCGCTCCTATTGGTCGCAGCGTGATGTTATATAGCCTAAAGCCTTCCTGGATTAATGGCCTATCCAACACAAAAAGGATTTTTCAAATCGGACCAGTAGTTCCTGAGATTAGCGGGTTTAAACAAACAATCAAACAAACTCTTCAGCTTTATAATATATTAGTATGGATAGATTATATTTTATTCAGAAAATAATTATAATTTAGTTTTATGAATAAATAGAATAGCGCATTATTTTAATATTCAAATCCGATATTATGTTGTCAAAAACCTGCTTGAACAATATTAATTAAAATGACACCCGCTGTATATTTTGACCTCTAGCGCTACCCTAAAATCAATTGATCACAGGGACATGGCTCCATTGTGACCCGCTCGAGACTAATAAAAGCATTGAAGAATTCTTAGACACGATTTAACGATAGATTTATTGATTTTCTGTCAATTGAGCTGTACGTGTAAATTTATTGCATAAACACAATAGCTTCGTATTGTGAACTTTTATCCATCTTTTCTGTGATGGCATAGTGGTTAAAACACCAGCCTCTTAAGTATGAGTGTGCGGATTCGATTCCAGGTCAGGCAAGTACCAATGTAACTTTTGTAAGTTATATGTACTTTCTAAGCATATCTTGGACACCAATGACTGATTAAAAACTGGTACCTTTACGTCGCGTAGCGCGCTGAACAAGACGCCGCGTTTTGACCGTGTGGTTTGTCATAACAACTGAATATTGCGACTTACACTTTAGCCGCTGAGCTTTCGGCGCCGTACGTTCCGCAGATGTGTCACTACACTTATTCATTCTTTAATAGAATCAAATCATACCCTAGAGTTATGGGATGTCAAAAAAAATCTTCTATAATATCCTTCAAAATCCTCTTAAAGTAATTCTATAATACGTTCTCTACGAACTATCTTCAGATTTAACCATAACACTGTAGGTGTGCCAACATTAGTAACAGATAGTACCTTTTCCTTCTACCGTTTAGAGCCCCGTATCTGAAGATATCAGTGTTAAGCTGAGCCGCGCCGGAGATTGCGTCACCTATCTCGACTGATATCAGGATAATCTAGACGAGTCGACGTCTTTTCATCCGGGTTTTGAGCTAAGATTTTTCGTTGACGTCCCTCTCAAATAATGTTGTGGTTTTATGTGTTCTTCTTTGTTAAATTTATACTCTCTTAATAAATAAGATAAGTACATTTGTTGAGTAAAAGAATAAATTCAAGACGTCAAAGTGGTGAAAGAATTAAAGCAAAACAAACCAGATAATATATAATAATAACAATAATTAAAGCCTCTCAAGTATGAGTGTGCGGGTTCGATTCCAGATCAGGCAAGTACCAATGTAAGTTTTATACAGTTATATGTACTTTCTAAGTATATCTTGGACACCAATGACTGAAGGTGAAGGAAAAACATCTTGAGGAAACCTGGACTTTAAGTCTGAAATCGCCAATCCGCAGTGAGCAAGCGTGGTGATTACGCTCAATCCTTCTCTGTTTGAGAGGAGACCTGTGCCCAGCAGTGGGACGATAAAAGGTTGATGATGATGATGATGATGATGATGATGAAATATAGATTTTCATTTAAACATTTTAATGATATTGATAAACAAACAAGAAAAAATATATGTTTAACAAATAAAGGTAGTAGCGCCATCTTATGGCAGCTTTCCAACAGCTAATGACATCTTTAAGTGTTCGGTTTATACAAGGCGCAGTTTTGGGTCCTTGTCAAATTTTAGTATTTATAACATCAAATACAATTTTGATGTTCTGAAGGACAACTCTCGTTATTTAAAACACTAAAATCTAGTCGCAATCTGTGAATTATATTAATATTGGGAATTACCCCTCATCAATACTTTGTTCTTTTTAGTTATTTAAGTTTGATAGTATTTCAGAATAAACCACATTAATTTGTACGGACGACAGCACGTCAAGCTACCCGAAACTTCGAAATATTCCAAACTAGCTTTCCGCCCACGGCTTCGCCCGCGTGGAGTTCGGTTATATCGCGCTTTTTAGATTTCCCTCGGGAATATAAAATTTTTCCGGGACAAAAAGTAGCCTATTATTTAATCCGGACTTCTAACCGGATGTCTGCAAATTTCAAAGCAATCGGTTCAGTAGTTACAGCGTGAAAGCGGGACAAACAAGCAAACAAACTCACTTTCCCATTTATAATATTAGTAAGGATAACCTTGAAACTTAATACTTTAGCGATAAAGTTGAAAATCCAACAAAATAATTGACAGATTGTAGGAATTTGATCTGCTGTTGTCTGTACATTGACTTCAAAAATAAATAGTTATAATACACCTAATGTGTAATATTGTATAGATTAGTATAAAACTCTACGTGCGCGAGTCCCAACTGTACTTGGCCGGATATTTTTTTAATTATATTTGGCCAGTCGAGTGAGGTTTGGGGTAAAAACGAAAGAACACTATAATAATATTAGTAGTTTATACAATAAATCTTTGGTGCAAGATTCTATTATGATAAGGCTTGATCCTTAGGCTGTAGTGGTTTAGGGCAAAACCATTAGAAAACTGACAAGTTTGACTAGATTTATGCCCTGATCCCAGTTATGTAGTTAGACGGCACAGTTGGGGCTGTGGTTAAGCGTTTGATATCTGCGCTGTGAATCACGGGTTCGATTCCTGTACGTAACAAATATTTGTATGGCCTACAGGTAGTTGATACGATGCAGGAGTAATTCCTATTGTGAGGAAATGTTAAAAAAAGATAATGAAAGAGTATTGTTTAAGAAATATGCAAAGCGAAGTCTAAAATACCTTTAAGGACCTTATGCTTTTTGAGCCGGCGTGCTTGTAGATTATGATTTAGATCGTGATGTAGATTTGCCGTGACGGTCAGCACGTACCCGGAGTAAATTCAATAAATCATGATATATAACATCAAATTATGTTGCATAGTTTAGTAGAACAGCCTCCGTGGCGTAGCGGTAGCGAACGCGGCCGCTGCGCAAGGAGGCGCAATATTTGCACTGGTCTGGTCGTGCCTCGGAAAGCACGTTAACCGTTGGACCCGGTTGCCATACGAACATCTAGTGTCAGTCGTTACGGTTTGTTGGAGCCCTCAAAAGTCCATCAATTGGTCTAACTGCAATGCTTCGATGTCGCCTTCGGGTTATGGAGGTCAGACGGCAGTCGCTTCACGGAAAATATTGAAGTTTAGCCAAAATCAGCAGTTAGACTGGAACTGGACTTCGGAAGTGACTAGGATTAACGCTGAGATTATGATGATAATGATTCAGCACGCGCCCATCAACGTTTAGCTTAACTTAACTTCTAAAACTCGACGTTGGCAGTCATTTGTTTCACGGTCCACCTCTAGCCTATTATGTGAATAATCCATCATCCAGCATTAATCCTGGAATTCTCTAACAGAATAAACGGGAACACCGAAGTCAGTCACCATAAAGGCAGTGTACCACAAGTGTACCAATTAAAGTGACGCGCAATGTACACACTGACGCAGCAGTGGTACTAACAATTTATCACTACTCGAGACAATGGGCTCTCGAGGGACAGTTTAAGCTCGCCGCTCTGTTATGCATTTAGCGTACTTGTCTGTGCCGGTCTGTGCTGTCGTAGACGTGTGTGTGTGAAGGATTAAAATGATTATCCAGTCTTGGAAATGAATAGTTCTGAAAATTAGGGATACGGAGGGAGGTAATGCCAGGTGTCACCACTGTATGAATCGCCCTGAAGGAGCATACGGAGGTTTGCCTGGGTTTGGCGGACCAATGCCGTGACGTTGTGGCGGCGATCTCTTGCTTCCGGCCCTGGTCCAGGCCATGGTCCGCAGTGAAGTGCATGGGAGGCTTTCACTTCTTTCTGATAAGCAGTTTTGCTCACAAAGGTAGAGGCGGAGTGCATGAGCGAGAGAAACCTCCGTCGCAGGAAATACCCTAGTCGTCGGAGACCAGACGGTCCATTCATGAAAGCTGCAAAAATCGATAGCTGTAATCAAAGGCAGCGGAAAATATAACAGGCCCGAATCCTATTGAGTGTGGCAATCATCAAACAAAAAAAAACTAAGTGTGGCAGCAGGTATGCCACGGAGCCCTTTCTACGACGGAACACTGGTCTCATATGCTGAATTCCTGGTTACAGTTCGTGCATCGATACCCTGCTACCCTGTACGATTGGAAGAAATAGCTATAACTTAGTTTTGAAGCACATTTCAATCGACTATAGAATATGTTTCTTGATAGTTTGAGCCAGATACCATTATGACTTAGAAAGTTTTGACGTTGATTTCGGTACGGAAGCGTGAGGTTTTAATCAGTAGGATAGAACAAGCTACTATTCTGATATGCAATGTAAGCCAAAATGATATGAAAGAATTTTTTATACTCTCTTGGCTTATGAATTTAACTAAAGGTAAACAAAAGAACCACGTGACCTAGATAACCGACTTATTCATCATCAACCTTTTATCGTCCCACTGCTGTGGTCTCATCTCATACAGAGAAAGATTGAGCGTAATCACCACGCTCGCTCTTTTTTATTGTGATAAGATTAATTTTCACTTTGTTTAAATAAGCAAAAATTTCAATTTATTCACTTATGACTATTTGCTGCACCGGGTGACATCATTACGTCGGCACCGGCTGTCGCTGAAAACCAGCGCAAGGCTCTGTTTTTCATAGGGTCGCAGCGTAATGCTAAGCGACAGTCGTTTTGCGTGAATGTGACGCATGTTCCCTCAGCCATTTCATATTTTTTGCGTATTTGTAATTTGCGTCATTTTGGCCTCCCCCAAGGCTTTCCACAATGACCAGTCTTGTGCTGCCCGCATCCATCCATCCGCTGGATTTGACGAGACAACTCTTTCTAGAAGTTGGACCTACCTAGTTGGACTGTTTGTCCCAGATGTATATTATACTCGTCAACAACTTCGAGTGCAGAGCAACCAACTAGAATTGGAGTGGGTGCGATATGAGAGTTCGACTTGATCTTCGTCTTATTCCATGTTCATCTTTAGAGCCACATGTTGGGAAGCTCTGCTGACGTCAGCGAGCATTTTGCCCAAGCGTGGTCAATGTGGTGTTTACCTTTATGTAATTTTTACACTGTGTAGAGTACAAATGCATGTATTATTTTCGTTAGTATATGTTGTAATAGTTTGAAATATTGTTGACATACAATGTGGTAATGACAATACGACAATAAATTAAACATCGTGTACTTCAACACATTCTCAGTCTACATATAAAAAAAATATATAAATATGTCCATTAGTTTAGTCACAGGAAATTATTTTTCATTTTTCGCATTTCCTACATGATATACACGTTGATAAGGAAGCGCTTACAGGTTGATGACCGCCGCATCCAGCGGTACTAAACTTTAATAGCGCGAAAAAGCAAGTCGATACAGGAACGCGCTGTCGCCCGCTGATCGGAGGTCATTAGACCAATATTTTAAAGGATGTTCTATTTCGTTTGCAATTTTATGCGATTTAGTTTGTTTGAAATTTTCATTTATTTATTTTTGTTGCTTGGTTTTTTCTATGGTTTAGGATTATTCTTATAAACCAGCATGGTCTGTGTTTTAATTTATTGTCGTGTTGTCAGCATCACTATGTATAAATAAAATATCGTCTACCCATTTAACAGTCGACTGACTGCCACCTCGTCGTTAAGATACTTGTGTCAAATTTTGCCAATAGTTCATGAAAGTAATTATAGGATAAATTGTTGTGACTAAAATTTGAAAATTTGATACAAATCAGTTTCCAAGCACCTAATTTTCCTTAACAAATAGATAGTAACTTTTCAAATCAACGCCCATCTCATTTGAGGAAGTAGCCAAGGCATTGAACTTATACAATTACGTTTTCGTTTTAGCGAAGACATTATTATGATAATACAGCGAAGTTTTGTCTGGATGGGAGCCAGACTGAGCTGAGTCTTCCGATTTCTTTTTAGACGTTTTAAGGCTGCAAGTTTGACTTGGGTTTTTGCAATGTCAGGTATTGTTGAATTTTTGCAGGAACTTCTTATTTCGAAATTGGACTATTAAATATCCGCAAATAATAACAATTACTACACCTACTAAGCATGTGTGTAATTGTGTTAAGTATATGTATGTATTTATTTATATATGTATAATTTTGGATGTGTATGTATCTGTGAAAGAACTGAAGAACTGAAGAACTGCTCAGGATCGAGCTTGTTTGCGTGCCATGAAGGAGTCCTATGTCCAGCAGTGGACGAGTAGGGGCTGATGATGATGATGATGATGATGTATCTGTGTATCTATTTTAGTGTATTGTATTTATAATATTTGCACCAACGACAGTCCCATTTATGGTTCAGGAGAATCTCTGTCCATTCTTTGGTTGCCTGGATAAGATTGCATTAGCGATTATGCCGCCTATTTTATAGTGTTGAATGTATTTTGTATCAGTGTATGTTTTTGGTGTACAATAAAGTACATATATATAAATTAATAAGCTTCTTCAGAGGATCATCTAAAGAAAGGTCTCTAACTTAAAGAACGTTCAAATTCCAGTCTCAATCAAATCTCAGCGACAATTAGTGTCAAGTACCTATTTATGTAAATTGATTGTATATTTTACACACCGTAAAAAAGGTGAACGCCAGACATACTTGAAACATCGTTCGGTCATTATTAACGATCGGAAATTACGGCACTTATACATATACCTTTTTTTTGTAGGGATGGAAAATCATCAAATGACTTCCTCCGCTCTGGGCGGAGCGGAATGGCGTGCCAGACTTGTACTGACTAAAACCCACCCGTGTTTTTTCACTTGCCTGTGCGACGCCCAGGGCCACGGTTTCTTGTTTAACCAACACGCAACCCTAACCCATGAGGCATTGGTCTTCATGGACCCCGTCACGATGTGCTGATATCTCTTTGAGGCGCGCGCGAAACACGACGCGCCGTCGACTCGGGCCTGGTCCTTACCGGGCGGCGAACTGCCCACTGCTTACCGCCCGCAGGCCCGTAAAACTTGAACAAAATCCCGACGAAAGAATAATATGGATACGCCTAACTAACAATTCTGCAAAATATTTTGGTGTTTGTATATTTATATACTAGTACCTACACAAATTAGATTAATATAAGCCACTGAAAGACTTTTGAAAATTCTTTCAAAAGTCATAGAAATACGAAAGCTGACTGCCACTTTTCTTGATATCTGTTTCTTACATCTTTTCATTCCTGAAACATCACAAGTGTCCGATGAAGATCTTGTCTGACAAAATACGTCCTTTTTCCTTGTACTTTAAGTGTAAAATTCCTTGCAAAACCACGTTGCACAATCGTCTGCCATTACAAATAAAAACACCAGTTTTACAACTCCAACGTAAAGATAATAAGAAATATTTGCATCGCTTCATTACTAAATCAATAACCCGCCCTCAACCAAAAACTGAAACAACTACCATACAATCCATTACTTGCTTCCCTAACACCTTTTGTTCAAAGTTGCGCGCTAAAACAGCAATGTACAAATATCGTTTCGTTTGTTACAAACATAACAAATGTTTGACATTAACTGGGTCGGTAGTGGCGCGAAGTTAGCGTTGTTTGGAAGTTTGCCAACCCTGAATTAGGGCATGCAATTCATTAAGTAAATTGATAAGAGGTAGATACCGCTACTAGGGCTGAACTGAATTGAGATTTGTTGAAGGACAAAGGAAGGAATGTTTTACAGAATAAAGTCTACTCCTTTTTTTTTTTGTTTGGGATGGGAAATCATTGAATGACCCAAATGAATATTAACGATCTGCTGATGCCCGGTATCTATGGGTATGCAGATGACAGCACAGTTGTGGAGAGATACCTGCCGGAAGCTCGGGCTAGTAAGGAAACAATCCGGTCCGAAAGAGAGGCTAAGGTAGAGCGTACGAGTGCTGCACTACAGGCAGTTTCCGAATGGGGCAAAGTCAATCTTGTAGCATTCAATGCCGCCAAAACACAGGCGTGTCTTTTCACCGCCAAAAGGAGCCTGTTCACCTTGGCTCCTGCTTTTCAGAATGTATCCTTGGAGTGCACCGACCGCCTTCAGCTTTTGGGAGTTGAGATTTCCTCGAACCTAAACTTTGGGCGGTTCATTGAGTCCAAGGCCAAGGTGGCTGGCAGAAAACTTGGCGTCGAGGGACTGGCACAATTTGCCACCGACGGTGTTTCCGTCACACTAAAATTTGAGTGTCTTCAAGGCTAGAGTGAAAAGGCTCATAATAAACTAGCGCGCTTTACCATCAACGATCGCATCACTGCTTACCATCAGGCGGGATTGCGTTCAAGCGCTAGTTAAAAAAAAAAAAGAAAAAAAAAAGAATGACCTCTCCCGCTCTGGGCGGAGTGGAAAGGCGTGTCAACCCACCCGTGTTCCTTCACTTGCCTGTGTGACGGAAAGGGCCACGGTTTCTTTTTTAACCAACCCGCAACCCTGACCCAGGAGGCATCGGTACTCGTGGACCCCGTCACGGTGTACTGATATCTCTTCGAGGCGCGCTTGAAACACAACGCGCCATCGACCCGGGCCTGGTCCTTACCGGGCGGCGAGCTGCCCATCGCTTTGCCGCCTGCAAGCCAGCGCCTTCCCTTACCGGGAGTCCGATGTTGTCTCCCGACCAGGGCGCCTCCTGCGGCGGCTTGAGGCGTTGGTGCTGGGATTTCCGCTCTATCACTCGCTCCGCCTCCTCATTTGATTGCGAAACATATTATCAATCACAAACTGAACTATTTTGAAGGAAATTGACAATCCATTGCTTTTTATGATCGAAACATCGCAATGAATGTTGTTGAACTGTCAAAATTAATCCTATTGCAAATGAGAATCTATTACGTAATTTAAAAAAGAACTTAATTTACATAGAAAACCTCAATAGCAAATAAATACTTTTCATATTCAGTTTGGAAAATAAAGGCTGTAGGTACAGACAGTGAAAAATCCTGCCTCCTAAACTAAGGGGACCCTGTGACTTAGCGTAGTAGTGTGTTTAGCGTAGTAAGCAAGAAAGACGTTAATATAATGTGCGTGTACTAACAAAACCTATAATAACAAATGTTTATTTGATATATTAAACCTATAAATAACATTAATCCTAGAGCACAGGCGTAGAGTAGCCAGCCTTTCGGTGTTCTATAGGATGCATTTCGGGGAGTGTGCGAGGGAATTGCATGATTTAATTCCCCCATCTCCGTTCCACCATCGGACGACCCATCGTACGGCGAGTTTCCACCCTTGTTAACACCACTACGATTCGGACGAAGCGTTTCGCCTCCTCCTTTATACTGTGTACCACGTACAACAATTTGCCAGCGGCGGTGTTTCCGTCGAATAACAATTTGAGTGTCTTCAAGGTTGGAGTGAATAGGCTCTTAATAAATTAGTGCGTTTTACCATCAACGATTGCGTCACTGCTTACCATCAGGCGGGATTGCGGTCAAGCGCTAGTTTATAACTTATAAAAAAAAAAACTTAAAATTTTTATTGGTTATATAATATGAAATTAGCAGCCAGTTTAGCAATTTAGTTTTAATTTCGTGTTTGTTTCATCATCAATTTTTTTATCGTCCCACTGCGGGGCACAGGTCTCTCATACAGAGAAAGACTGAGCGTAATCACTTGTCACACAAATCAATCGTTTCACGCTTGCTCAATGCGTGTTGGCGATTTCAGACTTAAAGTCCAGGTTTCCTCAAGATTTTGTCCAAGATATATAGAAAGTACATTTAACTTAGAAAGGTTACATTGGTACTTGACATATAACCCGCACTCATATTTGAGAGGCTGGTGTTTTAACCACTAGGCCACCAAGACTTGTTTAATTTACTTAATTACCGTACTGGCCGAAAGCTTTTCCCCAAGAACCTAACTTTTTATCAATTTTGATTCCTTAAGACTCTTCTTCCAACAGCCCTTCATAAATAATTAAAAAAAACCTTGACAGCAAGAAAAGATCCCATCTTTTTCAAAGGACATCAAATAAAAAACAACACAAACTGGTAAAATGAAGCTCCATAAATACGGCCATTATTATACTATCTCCATAATTCATCTCTCGCTGACAATGAGAGAAAAATTGCATATTGTTATTATTTGATAAATGACTACTATTGTTCATCTCGACGATACGGAACGAACGGGGACAAAGGATACGGGCCTTTTATGATAAGAAAACAATGTAGGTACTAATTGTGAAATTATATAATTCATATTTCATGTCTCTAGGGTGAGTGATCTGGATACCGTAATAATTCTCCATATATCCGGCGTGTCCAGAACAAAAAAAAAAAACAAACACAATATACAATATGTAAAGAAAACCCTGTCCGATCCGTGAAGGTATTGTTAGGTATCGATAACTGATTCTACTAATGCCTACAAAGCCGGGCTAAACGTACAAAACATCCTCTTTTAAAAATAAATATTATTTCGCGTCGGACTACAATTTAAGTGTCTTCAAGGCTAGAGTCAATAGGCTCTTAATGAACTAGCGCGTTTTACCATCAACTATTGCATCAATGCTTACAATCAGGCAGGATTGCGGTCAAGCACTAGTTTATAATTTATTATTAAAAAGACATTATATACATATACTAGCTGACCCGGCGAACTTCGTTCCGCCTTAAAGGCAATATCACATGAGTACTTTTTAAATCAGGATAATTTTAAATAAATAACTATTATTATTCAATGATTCTTTATTTGGGAGCACAATCCTGGCGGTTCTCCGGAAATCTTTAATGTGCTACAATACTCGCAAACAACATCCATTGGCCCAATGCGAACGTCATTGCCCTATATTATATGCGTATTGAAACGTTGCCCGATTCAAATCAGTATTTGATGAATTTCTTCTTGTGCTTCGTAATGCTCTGGTGAGTGAGAAGCACGAAGTCGAGCCATACTAAGGCTGCGCTCTTCAAGTGCAATTTCTTGCTCTTCTTCAGTTCTTTTTTTTTTCGTTATGGATGGGGAATCATCAAATGACTTCTTCCGCTCTGGGCGGAGCGGAAGGGCGTGTCAGACTTTTATTGACTAAAACCCCATGCCATGGTTTCTTTTTTAACCAACCCGCAACCCTGTGGAACAGTCCTCGTGGACACCGTCAAGGTGTGCTGACATCTCTTTGAGGCGCGTGTGAAACACAACGCCGCCGCAATAGCTCGCCGCCCGCAAGCCCGCGCCTACGGTGGTCAGGAGTCCGATGTTGCCACCCGACCAGGGCGCTTCCTGCGGCGGTTTGAGGCGTGAGGGTAGTGGGATTTCCGCTCCCTCACGCGCTCCGCCTCCTCCTTTGCCAGCATCACTGCTTCACAGAAGGAGGTAAAAGCTTGCCATGCACTATTGTTCCGGAATATGGCCTGGACCAGGGTCGGACGCGAGAGATGAGATCGCCGCCGATAGCCGCCACGAGGACACGGCTGTGCTCTACCCAAGCCGGGCAGACCTCCACCATATGCTCCACCGTGTCCTCAGGGCGATGCACACATGCACACATGCACGATGCACACGCCAGGGTGACCACCCTGGCGTTTCCTCCCGCCTTATACGGAACAGGAACCTCCCGATTCAGCCGTGTCCGGTGAGGACCTACGTCAGTCGGAAGGTGAGGACGCCGTGGCGCCTCTCTAGCTACTCCTCAAAGAGAGGACTTACCGCCGCTATTGTGGCGTGTTCAGTGCTGGATTGCGACAATAACACTTTCCATGTCGCCATGAGGTCCCGCCGGAACTCTGTCCGCTGTACTGCGATTTTTCGCGGCAACGGAGTTATGCCTCCTCTCGTCACTCCCACATGTGTTCGAGGGATAGTGTTTCTCCACAATGTAATGGATGTTATTATACATATAAACGTTTCTTTTTAATTACTCTATCTATTAAAAGAAACCTCATCAAAATCTGTTTCGTAGGTTTAAATATTTAATCATACAAAGGGACATCGGGAAAGAGAAGGTAACTTTGTTTTATAGTATGTAGTGAAGTGGTAAATGGCACAGCAATACAATATTAGAAATTTTGAAGTTGAAGTTTGCTTTGGGGCTTTTATTAAATAATTAAACCGGCAGAGAGTATTTATATTCCTTGCTTTAAATGAATGCATCAACATTCAACCGGTAAGATTTTTTTTAATATGCTGAGTAGTGCAGCAGTGTGTTTGTACCATTTTTAACAAATGAACCGCTAACTGTATATTTTGACTGGGTTGTTTTGTAATTCCATGTCAGTTGCGTTTTGTTATACCATGTCTTATGTCACGTCACACGGGAACGACAGGAACAACGGGAACGGGATAAAAAGTATCCTATGTGATATTTCCTTCTCCCAGTTCTTATCTACCTCCCTACCAATTTTGAGCCATACTGGTTAAGCAGTTCTTGAGTTATAAATAGAGTAACTAACACGACTTTCATTTATATACATAGACTTCATTCAAATCGGACCAGCCCTTTAGGAGGAATTCAGTGACGTACACAGGTACAGCAGATTTAGGAATATACCCATGGAAAGCATTGTCATCTACATTTGTAACAAATCTAGAGCTCTTGTTTCAGTCTCTTAAGGTTAAATAAAAAATCTTAAATACTTATTTATTTCTATTTTTTTTTTCTCTTTTAGTTCATACCTAAGTACAATTTTAATAAATAAAAAAAATTAAATAGGTATTTTTGTTTATTTTTTCCCCTTTTAGTTTTTATGTACAATTTTCTTTTTAAGTAATTACAAAAATTAAAAAAAAAAACTGTAAACTAGTCTAAAATAAAAAAAAAGACTTGTGATTGCCCGGGATTGAACCGAGGAACACCAGCCATCGCGAGTAGACCATACTACTATCGACTACGCCACAGGGGCTATGTCAAGCCGCGCGAAATGAGCGCCCATATTATGCGGGAAATATTGCGAAAGAGAAAACTCGAAAACCTGCGCTTACCCAGAGATAAGACCCATCTAGATCGATTTCTCGTCCCCGAAAACCCCCACATATCAAATTTCAGCGAAATCGTTAGGGCCGTTTCCGAGACCACATGCTTTTTCAAGCAATCAGCGCCATCTGCCGGGCTGATTTGTGAATCTAAACAATTCAGGGCGCCACTCAAACGCATACAGAAAAATTCATTAAAATCGGTCAAGCCGTTTAGGAGGAGTTCAATGACATACACACGTACAGCAGAATTATATATATAAAGATAAAACGATACTGAAAGTGTTTTTAATCCCACTTCTAAGTGTTCGAAAATTATGAGAAATTTTTAAAACTTTCGACACCAGTAACCGAAATTTTCAAATTTATGATGATGATGTTCCCGACCGATTTTGGCCACGGCGACCACTTCGACTCCCGGCCGATGATTTGGCGCTCATGCGCCCGAAGATGGCTTATGTAGCCTATCTTGGCGGCGAAACTTCGTGCACACTGAGGGCATGTAAGCACGCCGTCGACGTAGTTGTATGTGATGGCAGCAGGTGGGCTGGCCTTTAATTGGCGCTGCTCCTCAAACTCGCGCACTTGTCCGTACACCATTCTGGTCGTTTTGCTGCCAAACGCTCCCATTCAGAGGGTTCTATATTGAATCTCTTCATGTGTCGTTTTAAGACATCCTTGAACCGGAGAAGTTCTCCGCCATGCTTTCGCTTGCCCACCTCCAGCTCAGAGAAGAAGATTCGCTTCGCCACCCTTTCGTCCGCCATACGTAATACGTGCCCGCACCACCGAAGCTGTCGACGCATTAAATAAGCCTCAATGCCACCAACATTGGCTCGTCGCAGGACTTCGGTATTTCGCACTCTGTTAGACCATTTGATCTTCATAATGGATTGAAGACATTTAAGGTGAAAACGATCTAGAGTACGTATGTGGTGGCGGTACACACACCATGTCTCAGCGGAATATAGAAGGCTTGGCAGCGCAATTGCCATATATACGGATACTTTCGTAGCTAGCTTAAGGTCATGTGAGCAGAAGACCTTGGAACACAACTTGCCAAACGCTGTAGCTGCAGCTCCGACTCTGCTGTTGATCTCAGCATCAAGGTCACACTTAGAACTTATAGTGTTCCCCAGATAACGAAACTTGACTACTTCTTCAACACATCCTCACCAAGCTTTATATTCAGTGTCTCGTGACCGTGAATATCTAGAGACATCACCTCCGTCTTGTTGACGCTGACTTATAAGCCGTATTTACGGCAGGCTTGATGAAAACCGGACATCAGCTGTTTATTTATTTTATTTATATATTCTTTATTGTACACCAAACAAATATCGAACAAAACAATCAACACAAAAAAAAGAAACATACAATGGGCGGCCTTATGGCTAATGCGATCTCTTCCAGGCAATCAATGAATACCGAAGAAAGCCGAAGGCCGTCTGGGGATTCTGCTAAGAAGCACAAATCATCAGCATACATGATCTCAGTAATCAGTGCATGTGAGACTGTGGTGCGAGCCTTAAGTCTAGCCAGATTGAAAAGACTGCCGTCTGTGCGGAAGCGGATGCGAACTCCTTGTGAAATAATTTGTAAGACCTCTCCCACTACCATTGCAAAGTATAAGGCGAACAGAGTTGGTGCTAAGATGCATCCTTGCTTCACCCCACAGGTAACGGGAAAGAAGTCTGTCTGTGCATCGTCTACAGCAACGCAGCATTGCATGCCGTCATGTAGGAGTCTAAGAAGTCTCACAAACTTTTCAGTGCATCCTAGCTTACCTAACACTAACCTTCACGAGGCACACTGTCAAAAACCTTCTCCAAGTCAACAAAGCAGAGGTACAGCTTACGACCCTGTTCTCTACTCTTTTTCTGCAGCTGACGCACGGAAAATATCGCTTCACAGGTGCCTCGGTCCGGTCGGAAGCCGAACTGGGTTTCAGGCAGGATCTTTTCAGACAATACCTTTAGGCGGTTCAAGAGAACTCTAGCAAAATGATGTGTGGAGTTACGCGGAAAGACCGCATTAGAAACTTCCGCATCCGTGGCAGTCTCCGTGTCCGTGACATAGCAGACAAACTGCAAGAGAGTCGCCTGCGCTGGTACGGTCACGTCTTACGTAAACCGGCAGGTTACGTGGGTAACAAATTTCTTGCCATGGCGCCTCCGCCGGGCCGGAACAAGCGAGGTAGACCAAAGAAGTGCTGGCTTGATGTTGTAAGAGATGATATGCGTGCCAACAAGCTCTTACCACAGGATGCTAAAGATTGTGCGAAATGAAGGAGAATGTGCAGGAAAGCGGACCCCGGGCTCCAACGCGAAGGCCGCGGATGCGACCGGAACAAACGCTGAGATGATGATGGAAGAGAACTCTAGCAAAAACCTTTCCAGGAGCCGATAAAAGTGTGATACCACGGTACGAGTTGCAGTTAGATCGGTCACCTTTGTTCTTATATAGCGTTCTTATACGCGACACTTTAAACATATCAGGAACGCGCTCTTCCTCCCACATACGAACAAACAGCTTCCATATCAACTCATGCAACCCCTCTCCGCCGTATTTGATCAGCTCTCCCGGTATAAGTTCAATGCCAGCCGCCTTTTGATTTTGCTGCTGTCTGATGGCAGTAACAACCTCATCAAGCAATAGTGTCTCGTCCAACTCAAGAACAGGAGGGAGTTGAGGCATTAAGCCGATGGCTTGAAGGTCAGTTAAACGATCCACATTCAGCAGAGTATTGAAGTGCTCCGCCCAGCGCTTTAGTACATCCTCCCTACTAGTCAACAGGTGTCTACCGTCTAGAGACCTTAAAGTCACCTTTGCATAGTAGGATGTACCAGTCAGCCTACGTACCTCACTGTGGAACTCCCCGAGTTGGTTAGTGTCAAAAAGCCATTGCATGTGAATGAATCCTACACCTGATCGCCGAGCTTCAGAGGCAGCGGTACCTTTCCAAAAGAAAGTGTAGCCTTCACCTACTTCCACCAGCTCCCCTTCATCAGCAAGATGTGTTTCGCTGAGAACAGCCACATCAACGTTGTAACGACGAAGTTACAACGAAAAAAAATTATTAAACAAAACATTTCACTTTATCGTGATATTGGCTAGTAACGTTGTCCACGTTACTACGTTACATTTTTGACCGCCATAGAATAGAATAGAATACTCTTTATAGTGCGGTGACACGTTTGATGAAACCGAAAAGTTAGATATTTACCATAGCACTATTTTATTAACCTGATCACCAGTTACCAAGGTGTATCATTATTAATGGTTATAATAAGTTCTAAATAAATAAAATTAAAAGCGTACTTTTAAATTATAAAACTGTTGACAGCAGTTTGCAGCAGGTCATCGTACAGATAAAGTTCTTGGCACTGCATGCGTTCACATAATTCCACTTTTTATTGTACTTTTTATTTTGAATATTAAAAGTGCTTCTATTATTCTGGATAGGAAAATTTAAAGCATGGTATTTAAATGATCATAAAGACTGGGCGACTGTTATAATGTATTTCATAAATTGTAGGCCAAAATAACTAGATGTAAGTATATACTCATTAGTACTTAAAATATAAAAAAAAAATATTTTGAGAATCTTGTTTCTATTGAAAACAGGTACCTATATAATGATGTATCAGTTACCTCCGAATACGACGTGAACATATTAAAAGACCAGCCTCTCAAGTATGAGTGCGCGGGTTCGATTCCAGGTCAGCAAGTACCAATGTAACTTTTCTAAAGTTATATGTACTTTCTAAGTATATCTTGGATACCAATGACGGAAGCTAAAGGAAAACATCTTGAGGAAACCTGGACTGAAACCTGAAACATAGAGCGCCGTCGACCCGGGCCTGGTCCTTACCGGATCGCAAGCCCATACGGCATGGACCTAAGCACGGAATACCAATTTGCACAATTAAAACTTGCGAAAACTAAGCGCAGTTTCATATTAGCGACAAACGAATGTAAAATGACTATTGACGGATTGATTAGATCAGACTGTGAATGATCTAAAAATCAATATTAAAAGCTTAGTATCTATACTAATATATAAAGCTGAAGAGTTTGTTTGTTTGGACACGCTAATCTTAGGAACTGCGGGTCCGATTTGAAAAATTCTTATTGCGTTGGATAGCTCATTAATCCAGGAAGGCTTTAGGCTATATAACATCACGCTGCAACCAATAGGAGCGGAGCATAACTAACGCATACGCATTTACACTGCTAAATAGCAATATTCAGAAAATATGTTCAAAAGTCCTTAAACAACCATTATCAGAATAGAAAACCAAACAAAACAGTCTAATATACATTACACCAACAACTACCCACAAAATAGCAGCAAAAAACTTCAATAGTACCTCTTTAAAAATAGAAAAGTCCGCAGAAAGAGGCCGGCTCGTTCGTGTGTAGCCGTTTTGTCCACAAATGCCGGCAAAAAGGCTATTCCAAATAAAAAGTCTGTGAGATATTGCAATGGTCAATACTGGCCAGTAATACGGATCCCGGAATGAAAATACCGAATCGTATGTAGGAAGATGGGATTGATTATGTAAGTATAGGAAGCTTATTATGTTGGGTATGTTTTGAGTGATAGGTAGGACTTTGGTAGATGTTTGGTCGTTTCAGAATTAGTAACGGGACTCCTAGTGTGATGAAATCATACACTTCAAGTACAGCTTTAATAACGTTTATTCACTTTTCTCTCCACACAATTAGGTTATCACAGTTATTACAATTGTACACAGCAAGATATAATAAATGTAGCACGGAACCGTAAGATATGCTTACAGTTCGACGTCTGGAAAAAGCAAAGAGTATAATAATAATAGGGTAAAAGAGAGCCCTCTCGAGAGAATTTTGTGCATATCGTTTGAAAGCGCCCCCTGGTTTTCTGAACGTACATTAACGTCAATATATATATACCTACGCATACCATAGCTATAGATAGATATATTGTATGGTCCTATTGATTAGAGGTTTTTAATGTTACTTCCTTAAAAGCTATTTTGTTTCAGCAAGTTACAGAGATTATAAATCATTGAAACTAAATAGCTTTTAGCGGAAGTAACATTAATGTAATGAATATAATAGAAATAAAACCACTTAATTGAATATAATAACACAATATTTATTTATTACTTTTAAACTTTTCTTATGTTCTTACATCCAAGAGTACAGTGATGCGGCATTTTTTCTATTTTAAAAGACACACACACAGAACAAAAGCGTCTTTTCGCAATTTTAGGAGTGTATTTCACGATTTGTTATGGAATCACAATTCACAGCGCACAGGTACAACACTGCGAAGGCTGAACTGATTTCCGGGTAAGACTGATTATCAGGACGGAGGAGGTCCCAAGAGATCTCAACTCGACGTCAATAACACAGAAATCCTCTCGAAAACCAAGAAATATGCGTAAAATGAATACGTAACAAACAAACACGTGCAAGCCGTGACCACAAACCACAGTGCACTGCTTTATCGACATTATCGACAATCTAGTTAGAAAAGTTAAATTTTATTATAGCGGCACCTATCGGCATGCCATGGGTAAACCAATGTTTAGGTATGCTGTTCACGTTCAAAGATGTCATTAGTCACTTTGCTTCAGTTGCTGATGTTCTAAGTGAACCCCCCCTGGGAAAAAGTCTGCCTCTGTCCAAGCAAATTAATTGCCAACTGAATGTTCCCAGTCTTAACGGAAGTGAACACTCAGCCGACCATTCGACCAATCAGAGTAAACAGGAAATATTAAAATTACTTAACTAAAATATATGAAACTAAACATAACGACTTAAATAATAATTATTATAAATAGAGATATAAACGGTATTGATTTATTAATAATTTTACAAATGAATATAATACTATATTAAACGGATGTATAAACTTCATGCAACCACTAGCGCCATCTATCGCTTATGATGAGTTTTATTTCTACTTATTCTACAAAATCACTACACTAGAGAGAATTTGCTTCGAAACGTATACGGCGGTGTATTTGAAAGTTAACATGAAATACTAATATAGCCATAATAATACTAATATAGCATATTTTGACAGCCTCTGTGGCGTAGCGGTAGCGAACGCGGCCGCTGCGCAAGGAGGCGCGGGTTGGATCCCCGCACAGTGCAAATATTTGTATGCATGACTCTGAATATTTGCACTGGTCTGGTCGTGCCTCGGAAAGCACGTTAAGCCGTTGGTCCCGGTTGTCATACGAATATCTAATGGCAGTCGTTACGGGTTGCTGGAGCCCTCAAAAGTCCAACAATTGGTCTAACTGCAATGCTTCGATATCGCGGGTTGTGGCGCGGTCAAACGGCAGTCGCTTCACGGAAAATATCAAAATTTACGGCAGTCGCTTCACGGAAAATATCAAAGTTTAGCCAAAATCAGCAGTTAGACTGGTAAAGCGGACCTTAGACTCCAAAGCTGAAAAAGCTTTGGATGCGATTGGGATTAACGCTGTGATGATGATGACTAATACAGCATTGTTATCATATACGTCATTGTTATACGTGATCAGGACACTAGTCCTTATCACGTATAATAAGGAATCTTACTAAAGCAAATTGAAAGCAAGTTCATGATGTTCCTATTGTATCTTGATTACGATAGCACTGAAAGGTTCTTAATTGTTTTAAGATAAGTTTGTTTTCAGCTATTACACCATATTTCATAACTGTATACTAAATTACACCCACCACCAAACCACCACCAGACAACCACCCACCAGACATAGTCTTGCCGCCAAGCGATTCGTCGTGTTCCGGCATGATGTCTGGTGAAGCCGGATGGATGGCGGGTCTGAGCAGTTGTTTCGGGAGTTTGATGGTGGAGGGTCTCCAGATCAATCTCCCTCTGGCACAGCATCGTTGGTCGTGTTGTTGGGTTTAACATTGTATCACCTCGCTCAATTGCCGTCTTTCTTCTTATTCACTCAGTTTTTTTTTGTAAATAGGCTCTTTAATAAACTCGCACTTTACCATCAACGATTGCATTACTGCTTACCATCAAGCGGAATTGCGCTCAAGCACTATTGCTTATGATTTTATATATATACTTTTTTTTTTATTTTTCTTTCCAGATTAATAAAGACGTAATCTTAAGATTTATACTCCATAAGTTTAGGTAGTTAACTACAGAGAAACAGAAAAAACAGGTTACTTAGCTAATTACTACTATTAACTTAACTTACTAAATCTGTTCTATTCACTTGTCAAGCTGTCACAGTTGTACGCTTCATTCCTAAATTGAAGATTTAAAGTGTTTACATCAATTAAAGTGACTGGTATTAAGTCTCGTACTTTTTGTTTACCTTTTGTTAACTACCTAAACCGCTGGAGTATAAAACTCAATCATTGTTTCTAACTGAAAATGTTTGTGTGAATATATTTTGCCTTTTTAAATGAGATACAAAGGTTTACTTATTCTTTTATATCTGTTACAGGTAAGTTCCTGACCTTAAATAGATTGAAATAATGGCAGCAGAACGTTGGTGATGATGAGAGGTATGCACCTGATTCCTGATAAATGGATAATCAATGCCTAATAAGGAAATGCCCTAATGCCCTGTGTGGCAGAATAGAATGGCTTAGAATAGTACCATCAAATATCCTCCCGAGGGTGTCGTAAGAGGCGACTAAGGGAACTCTCACCAGGGAAGCGGGCAGCAGCGCTTCTCCTGTGGAATAACAAATTACTGCGAACCCTAACCGGATTATGGCAATGCCCCCCAATGGAATGAAAGCCTTGGTGGAGGCCTTTATCCAGAAGTGGACCTCTATAGCCTGAAAAGAAGGAAAACGTTTTCCATTTTTACAGGCGTAATTAGTACGGATGACAGCAGGTCTACCCGAAACTGTGAAATATTTCCAATCCACCTTAAGCCTAAAGCCTTGATTGTTTAGAAATAAAGTTGAAAATCTAATAAAGAAAGGAGACGGGCGAAAGTTCATACAAAGTTGGGCCTGATTGTACAGCAACGATTATTGCATTAAATCATTTCAATATTATTACTATTTAAAAAATAAAATTTTTATTTAGAATGACAGATTCGGAGAAAAAAGAAATAGGGTATTATTAGCTTGCACAAAACTAACCTCAATTGCGTTTTTATAAGTTTTCTTACAAGCTGTCAGCGCTCTTATGGTATAATTATATAATTATTCAGACTTTTTTATAGACTAGATTTTATCAGAATGTATTTTTATGACATTAACACATCGAGAGTGTGGTTTCCAAAGGGCCGGCGGCGCTTAACTGCATATTAAATGTTACAAAGGAGGTTAAAAAAGAATTAGGAAAACCATTTACAATCTAATTATAGAAAACAGTAAGCAGGAATAAAAATCATATTTCTCTTATATCGATTTATTAATCATCCAATTCATCATATACAATTAATGCTGGCAAAGGTGGCGAAGCTCGTGAGGGAGCGGGACTCTCAGCGCCCTCACGCCTCTAGCCGAAGCAAATGACGCCCTGATCGGGAGACAATATTGAACTCCCGGCCATCATAGGTGCTGGGATGAACTAAAAAAAAAAGAATCAAAATCAAAAATCATTTATTCAAAATAGGCTGAGATACAGCACTTTTTGAACATCGTTGTTACATAAGACAGTCCCCCAAAACGCCCACCCATCGACACTTCCTAGTGCTTTCGCTGGGAAGAAGAAGTGGCGGAACAAACTCCCCAGCAGCTAAGCTGTCTGTTCATTTAAAAAAAAAAACATGACTTTATACAATAATATGTTCGTACAGTAGTGAAGACAAGAAAACAACAACAATGAAATTATTTATCATATGCCAGCTAGCCACGCTAAAATACCAACAAAGCAAAAACAAAATATCATTAAAATGGAAATGTAAAAAAGTAAAAACTTTTAAGTACCTACATAAAGGCCCCAGGTATAAAAGGCGTGACAACTCAGATATTTATGCATTGTGAAAAAAAAATTATATGAATAAAGAAGAAAAAAGAAGTAGCGGAACAAACTCCCCAGCAGCACAGCTGTCTGTTCATTTAAAAAAAAAACATGACTTTATACAATACTATGTTGGTACAGTAATGAAGACAAGAAAACACAACAACAATGAAATTATTTATCATATGCCAGCTAGGCACGCAAAAATACCAGTAAAGCAACAACAAAAAATTAAATATCATTAAAATGGAAATGTAAATAAGTAAAATCTTTTACCTAAATAATAGCCCCAGGTATAAAAGGCGTGACAGCTCACATATTTATGCATTGTGAAAAAGAAAATTATATGAACTCATATAATGTGTCAGTAAGCTAAATCTGGAGAAAGGTGTCATTTACGGAATAATATGCTTTTAAAACTAAGCTTGGACTTGATTTGTGCTTTAAATGCATTGTAAGGCAAATCTAGCAAAGCAGAGGGTATGTTATACAAAGAAATACAACAGACTTAAAAAACAAAGCACCACAAAGTGAAATATAACTAATTTCGGAAGTCGGTGGCAAAAAGGAATATATTATATGTTCACGATCATGGTGTCTTTGGTTTTTGTATATTCGTTTCTTAGCTACATCGATATTAGACTATGAAGTTGATTCATCATGTTCACTTGTTACATCTACTGATGCTGAAGATCCAGATGGTCCAGTCCAATCCAAAAAAGTCCAGTGAAATCTGAAAAATAATTTTGTCATGAGACTTTTGTGTAAAAAAAGGTGAGAATGCAAACAGTGCTGGAAAATGTATGTCTCCTTTTATCTACACCTTACAACTAACAACAAATACAGGCTGCAATATAATTCTTTGCATTTTATTACATTGCCTAACTATATTACACTAGCTTTTGTTCGTACCTTTGTAAACCCATATCCCATTTATTCCTTTTCCAAATCTTTCACATGAATGTGACAATAATATACAAAAATTATTATCTAAATCTGACTGATATTTCTTAATTAGTGCGAAAAAATTAATAAACTATAGAGAATAGTAGTATTACCATATGGTAGTTTCAAATACAAAACAACTAAACCTAATAAAACTCACATTCTGAGGCAGTATCTATGAGGAAATGACTATGAATTCTTCTTTCTTGAACGGTGTCAGAACGCAATAAATAAGATATTGCCCGCAAAACTGAAATCCACAGTTCACGCACACTTGGCGATGTGGAAGTTGCTCATCTGTGCTCAAAGTATTCACGACTAAATCTCTGCATCCTTGGCAAATATGATGTGATCCTTTGTCCTACAACAATATTAGTATGTTATTTACAGTTTCCACAAATAATAATTACAGATTTATGAATCAGAACATTGTATATGTTTGTTGTACAAAATAAAAACGGTGAGAAAACTGTATCTCTTCAAAAAAATATTGGATTGTTATTTACGGCTTCCACAAATAATAATTACAGAATTATGATGCAGAACATATAAAAAGAACTATCTTCCGTAATTGATAATCAAACTGCAAATCTTACTTGGAACATAAATAAATCAAGTTCAATTGAGTGATATATATATATATACTAGCTGACCCGGCGAACTTCGTTCCGCCTTAAAGGCAATATCACATGACTACTTTTTAAATTAGGATGATTTTAAATAAATGAATATTATTATTCAATAATTTTATTTGGGATTTATTTGGGAGCATAATCCTGGCCATTCTCCGGAAATCTTTAATGTGCTACAATACTCGCAAACAACATCCATTTGCCCAATACGAACGCCATTGCGCTATATTATATGCGTATTGAAACGCTGCCCGATCCAAATCAGTATTGGATGAATTTCTTCTTGTGTTTCGTAAAATATCTAGCGCTTGATCTCTGAGGTTTGCTCGACGATTTCGCATTGCCAACCGAGCAATTTTACGGGCTGCCTCCCTTTGCTCTGGTGAGTGAGAAGCACGAAGTCGAGCCATACTACGGCTTTTTTTTGTTGTGGATGGGAAATCATCAAGTGACCTCTCCCGCTCTGGGCGGAGCGGAAGGGCGTGTCAGACTTTTATTGACTAAAACCCACCCGTGTTCCTTCACTTGCCTGTGCAACGGCCAGTGCCATGGTTTCTTTTTTAATCACCCCCTAACCCTGTGGACCAGTCCTCGTGGACACCGTCAAGGTGTGCTGACATCTCTTTGAGGCACGTGTGAAACACAATGAGCCGTCAACCCGGGCCTGATTCTTACAAGGAGGCGAGCTGCCCATCCCTCGTCGCCCGCAAGCCCGCGCCTACGGCGATTGGGAGTCCGATGTTGCCTCCCGACCAGGGCGTTTCCTGCGGCGGTTTGAGCCGTGAGTGTAGTGGGATTTCCGCTCCCTCACCCGCTCCGCCTCCTCCTTTGCCAGTATCACTGCTTCACAGAAGGAGGTGAAAGCTTTCCATGCACTCTTGCTCCGGACTATGGCCCGGACCAGGGTCGGACGCGAGAGATCGCCGCCGATCGCCGCCACGAGAACACGGCTGTGCTCTATCCAAGCCGGGCAGACCTCCACCTTATGCTCCACCGTGTCCTCAGGGCGATGCACACAGTGGTCACCCTGGCGTTTCCTCCCGCCTTATATGGAACAGGAACCTCCCGAAACAGCCGTGTCCGGTGAGGACCTACGTCAGTCGGAAGGTGAGGACGCCGTGGCGCCTCTCTAGCTACTCCTCAAAGAGAGGACTTACCGCCGCTATTGCGGCGTGCTCAGTGCTGGATTGCGACAATCACACTTTCCATGTCGCCATGAGACCCCGCCGGAGCTCTGTCCGCTGTACAGCGATTTTTCGCGGCAACAGAGTTATGCCTCCTCTCATCACTCCCACATGTGGGCGAGGGATAGTGTTTCTCCACAATTTAATGGATGTTATTATACTTATAAACTTTTCTTTTTAATTACTCTATCTATTAAAAGAAACCTCATCAAAATCTGTTTCGCAGTTTTAAAGATTTAATCATACAAAGGAACATAGGGAAAGAGAAAGTAACTTTGTTTTATAGTATGTAGTGAAGTGGTAAATGGCACAACAATACAAAATTAGAAATTTTGAAGTTGAAATTTGCTTTGGGGCTTATATTAAAAAAAATAAAGAGAGACGGCAGAGAGCATTTATATCCCTTGCTTTAAATAAATGCATCAACATTCAACCGGTAAGACTTTTTTTAATATGCTGAGTAGTGTAGGAGTGTGTTTGTACCATTTTTAACAAATGAACCGCTAACTTATATTTTGACTGAGTTGTTTTGTTATTCCATGTCAGTTGCGTTTTGTTAAACCATGTCTTAAGTCAAGTCACACGGGAACGACAGGAAGCGCGGGAACGGGATAAAAAGTATCCTATGTGATATGTCCTTCTCCCAGTTCTTATCTACCTCCCTACCAATTTTGAGCCATACTGGTTAAGCGGTTCTTGAGTTATAAATATAGTAACTAACACGACTTTCATTTATATACATAGACTTCATTCAAATCGGACCAGCCTAGGAGGAATTCAGTGACGTATAAACGTACAGCAGATTTAGGATGGAAAGAAGAAACCCATGGAAAGCATTGTCATCTACATTTGTAACCAAGATATCATACCTCTCTCTACCCCTAGAGCTCTTGTTTCTGTCTCTTTAAGTAAAATAAAAAATCTTAAATTATTATTTATTTCTATTTATTTTTTTCTCTTTTAGTTCATAAATACAAATTTAGTTAAATAAAAAAAAATATCTTTTTTATTTTTTCGCCTTTTAGTTCTTAATTAAGTACAATTATATTTTTAAGTAACTAAAAAAATAAAAAATAAAAACTATAAACTTGTCTAAAAACAAAAAAAAAACTTTTGATTGACCGGGTTTGAACCGAGGAACACCAGCCATCGCGAGTAGACCATACCAATATCGACTACGCTACAGCTGCTATGTCAAGCCGCGCGAAATTAGCGCCCATATTATGCGTGAAATATTGCGAAAGAGAAAACTCGAAAATATGCGCTTCCCCAGACATAAGACTGAGCTAGATCGATTTTTCGTCCCCGAAAACCACCACATATTAATTTCCAGCGAAATCGTTAGGGCCGTTTCTGAGATCACATGCTTCTTCAAGCGATTAGCGCCATCTGCCGGGTTGATTTGTGAATCTAAACGATCCAGGTCGCCACTCAAACGCATACAGAAAAATTCATTAAAATCGGTCAAGCCGTTTAGGAGGAGTTCAATGACATACACACGTACAGCAGAATTATATATATAAAGATATATATTTATAGGAATATTACTATTGAAACTTACTTCAATAATATACCTATATATGTATAGGTATCCTTGCTGGAATAAACTCGGAAACTATCACAATATGAAGTTTTATTTAAATACATAAGTTTTAAATAAATACTTACGACTTGAGGTGCAACCCATTGCTCTATAACTGAAAGAATGCTTTCCGCTTCTATTTGTCGTAATCCGATAGAATTACCCTGAGAAATGCCGCAATTGATGCAATAAAGACTTTGGTCCGTCATTGTACAGTTGTTTCGAAATAAGTCACGCATTTCTCACAACAAAATAATAACCGTCAGAATCCTAAATACGTTGCCAAAGACGCAAAATAATATAAAACGACACAAAAATACAATAAAATACAATATCCACTACGGCAAGTTCAAACCCGGAAGGGAATAATTTTTGACGTTTGGCGTCACGTTGTCACGTTGTCACGAGTTTACTTTGTTGCCTGTATAATAAAAAAGTTGAATTGATTATTAAATCGATCTGTTGATCAATTTGTTTTAAGATGTTTTTGTAAATAAGTAAATAATAGGTAATATAATTAAGACCTTATATTAAAAGATTTTCTAAAACGAATCTATAGAAATGTACTGATTCATTTTTAATTTTATTTTTGTAATAATTTGATGTATCGATTAGAACTTATTAATGATTCGCATTTCATCTGGTAACATTGTTGAAAAGTGAAAGTAAAGAAAGTCAGTATTATTTCATTAAATATTATCTTTTTTATTCTGACGAATCCAGAATTAGTAATAAATGATTGAAAACAAAAAAATAAATGAAAATTATTGACAAATAACTCATTTGTGTACAGTTCAGGCCCAATTTCGCCCGTCTCCTTTTACAGATTGTTGTATAGCTTGATGAGCTGTCGTCTGTACTAATTTATAAATAAAACAAAAATAACCAAATCACTGTAATCACAAACTTTCGCCTATAAAATATTCGAATTAAGTACTTGAAACTAATATAAAACATTTCTTTTAAAATATGGCTTCTATTCTCGTATAGGTTTTTCCCAAAGGGTTCTTATTAAAATCTCAGATCCTATCTTCTTCTTCTTCTTCAGCCTATAGAACGATGTCCACTGCTGGACAAAGGCCTCCCCCAAGGCTTTCCACGCTGACCGGTCCTGAGCTGCCCGCATCCATCTGTTTCCCGCGACCTTCACCAGGTCGTTGGTCCACCTTGTTGGGGGCCTCCCTACGCTGCATCTTCCAGTACGTGGCCGCCACTCCAGAACCTTACTGCCCCATCGGCCATCGGTTCTACGGGCAATGTGCCCTGCCCACTGCCACTTAAGTTTAGCGACTCGAAGAGCTATATCGGTGACTTTGGTTCTTCTGCGGATCTCCTCATTTCTGATTCGATCGCGCAGAGAAACTCCGAGCATAGCTCTTTCCATTGTCCTTTGTGTGACTCTGAGCCATCGTATGAGGACCATTGTGAGCGACCACGTTTCAGTTCCGTAAGTCATCACTGGCAACACACATTGGTCAAACACTTTAGTCTTGAGATACTGTGGTATCTTGGACGATGAGAAGATTTAGCGTAGCTTCCCGAACGCTGCCCCATCAGATCGTATAGGTTTAACACGGCACGGTTCGGTGGTAGGCAACAACATCAGCCGCCGGCATAAGTTACCACCCACCAGACAAAGTCTTGCCGCCAAGCGATTCGTCGTGTTCCGGCATGATGGCTGATGAAGCCGTACGGAGGACGGGTCTGAGCAGTTGTGTTGCGATGTGTACCGGGTACGATGTGCCTAATGTTGTGTGTCGGGAGTTTGGTCGTGGAGGGTCTCCAGATCATCCTCTGGCGCAGCATCGTTGGTCGTGTTGTTGGGTTAAACATTGCATCACCTCGCTCAACTGCCGTCTTCCTTCCTATTCACTCAGTTTTTTGAGTGAATAGGCTTAATAAGCTAGTGCGTTTTACCATCAACGATTGCATCACTGCTTACCATCAGGCGGGATTGCAGTCAAGCACTAGTTTATAAATAATAAAAAAAAAAAAAACATACATTCTGAATAATATCTTTACTCTTAGTAGTTCAGCCAGCATTGTAGGACAATGTAATAAGTATGGTATGGAATAAGTATACAAAGTAGTTCAAAGTTCGTCGGTGCCTGTGTAGTTATTGTGTTGACATTACATGTCCACAATAGTTCTGTTATTTTGTTGGATTCAAACAAATTAATGTTGAACAGGTTGAGAAACGAGTTCATGAATTTCGACTTAAAATAGGTTAGTTTAGAATAGAACGACAAATAACCGCGAGGTTCAAGTTGTTCGTAGTTGGCTTTTTCGTTAATTAGGAAAACAAAATTGGAATTAACAACAATGGATTAGAATAACAATGAGACTCATAGTGTTAGTAAGAATAAAATAAACTTACAGTTGTGATAGTGACACAATACAAACGAACACTAACTCAGCAATCACTGCTTTCGTAATCCAGCCGAGTACTAGAGCAGCGATTCAAAATACAGACCGAGCCGACCGACCGCGCCATGCTCTGAATTCTGAATTTCTCTGCATGTCACCAACATTGCTCGTAGAACCTATAGCCGATGGAGCAGTAAGGTTCTGGAGTGGCGGCCACGTACCGGAAAACGCAGCGTAGGGAAGCCCCTAACAAGGTGGACCGATGACCTGGTAATGGGGAAGCCGATGGATGCGGGCAGCGCAAGTCCCGTCATCGTGGAATGCCTTGGGGGAGGACTTTGTCCAGCACTGGACCTCTATAGGCTGAGCAAGAAAAAGAACCTGTCTGCAATAAGCACAATTATTATTTTTATATCATTAGAATATTCAAAACGGAATTATTTGAGTTACAGTATATAGCTTACAGTATTTCGTTAAATAAAAGCTCAATTTTGTTATAGACTTAATAATTATGATATTTGATACAGTTTCAGCGTATTCCATAGAATAAGCCGACCCTATTACAAAACTACGGACTGCTTATGGGAAATTCCTAGTGAGAAAATTCGTCACAATATTTCTGACCTGCAGAACAAAGACCTAATCTGCAGAACTAAAGACTCCATTAACCTTCAAAATAATGTCCTGAAATAATACTAGGACCACATCACTATCGAGGTTGCCCCACTAAGTCCTTACTAAAATTCTGCCTAGTTCCCTAGCCATAAACAGTAACTTAGTCCAACTGTTATTGTACTTCCCTCAACGATATACTTAGGGGCTGTAACTGAGAACCACTTGACCCGTTTGAGATCTTTTGTGGCTTCTCACCTTCATATATATATATGTAGGTACATTTATTACTGAGCCATATACTGCTGAAAGTTATTTACTCCTGAGTTCATGGACTTACTTAAAGTCAGTTAAGTGCAACACCGATTACAGTAATTAACATAGGGACCTTAATTAACATCTTATATCCCACCTCATATCCTACTTATTACGTATTTAAACGCGAAAGGTTTATCGATGTACTAGCAGCCGCCAGCGACTTCGTTCGCGAGGAATTAATTATGCTCCGCTCCTATTGGTCGCAGCGTGATGTTATATAGCGTAAAGCCTTCCTGGATTAATGGGCTATCCAACGCAAAAAGATTTTTTCAAATCGGACTAGTAGTTTCCGAGATTAGCGCGAACAAACAAACAAACATACAAACAAACTCTTCAGCTTTATATATTAGTATAGAGTATAGATATATTTTTTTCTTTTTTTAAAAACGTTCATCATCATCCCAGCGTCAATCCCAGTCGCATCCGTAGCTTTCAGCTTTGGAGTCTGGGCTCCGCTTTACCAGCCTAACTGCTCATTTTGGCTAAACTTTGATATTTTCCGTGAAGCGACTGCCGTCTGACCTCCACAACCCGAAAGCGATATCTAAGCATTGCAGTTAGACCAATTGTTAGACTTTTGAGGGCTCCAACAACCCGTAACGACTGCCACTAGATGTTCGTATGGCAACCGGGACCAACGGCTTAACGTGCTTTCCGAGGCACGACCAGACCGACCGGTGCAAATATTCATATTCATGCATACAAATATTGGCACTGTGCGGGGATCAAACCCGCGCTTCCTTGCGCAACGGTTGCGTTCGCTACCGCTACGCCACGGAGGCTGTCATTGCAATTATACGCTATATGGTGTGTATTGCCTCCAGAATTTGGCTTCTTTATTAACAGAGTCGAGGCAAGTAACAATGTAAGCAATTAGTGGATCTCTTCTTTGTTTGTTCCCGATACACAGAGCCCGGATCTTCCGTAACCCTGTCTACGATACGAGGCAATATATTACGATCCTTGTTACAGCTGTAGAACAGGGCTTTTGATACCAATGGACAAGGATTTTAATTGTAGTGTAGGCTTTTGAAAACGAATTTCGGTTAATATTTAGAAAAAGTACATTGTATACTAGCTTTCCGCCCGCGGCTACGCGCGCGTGTAACTCGGTTATATCGCGCTTTTTAGATTTCCCTCGGGAATAACAAATTTTCCGGAATAAAAAGTAGCCTATGTCCTTTCTTAGGGTCTAAAGATTGTCTGTGCCAAATTTCCATAAAATCGGTTGAGAGGTTTAAGCGGGAAAGCGTAACAGACAGACAGACAGAGTTACTTTTGCATTTATAATATTAGTATGGATTTAGAAAAAGTATATTGTATACTAGCTTTCCGCCCGCGGCTTCGCACGCGTAGAATTCGGTTATAACACGCTTTTTAGATTTCCCTCAGGAATATCAAATTTTTAAATGATCGCGACTAGTTGGCATCAGTTGGAATCGGTCGGACCGCCCATTGGTCCATTCGGTCCAAACGATCCCAACTAGTCGCAATCATTTGACAAAAATGTGTTCGCCGATTAGGGGGCTGGTTATACCTTAAAACGCCTGATTATTTTATTGTAGGAATAATTTTGGTTTTATAACAATATAATTCTTCCTTACAAAGACTGTCTACATTATATATTTATTTGGATTTCTAACAGAGAAAACACCTTAAATGCTAGAAAATATAAGTAACAGGATATGGTCTTGTGCTTCTCCACTTATAAGAAGTCACAGCATGCATAAAATAATATAACAGTAAGAATACAAATTGTTAACGTTGTATCAAATTAAATTTAAAACTATATATAAAATTAGGTTTTAAGGTTTTTAGGTTTTACGTTCATTGAAATGTCAGCACAAAGTCAGAGAAAACCATAAAATTCTGGAGTAGAAAAATGAACAACATACGTATTGAGAAAAGCAAAATAAGTCTTTCCTTGGTTACTTTAGCTTTGATATTTCATTAAATACTCTTTTTACGGCACAAGCTTCTGTAAGCCTTTGAAAGGTTTTCTCGTGTTTTCTCGTTTCTAATAACTAACTTTTTTTATTTTCATAGAATACGTGCAAGAGAGATTTTATATTCACAGTGATACTCAATATTTTCATGATAAAATATTTTATTTGTATGTAGGTGTGTTTTTAAACAAAATTAAGTAATAATTTAAACTGTCTCCAAACCTGGAGCACAGGCGAAGAGTAGCCAGCCTGTCGGTGTTCTGTTGGATGCATTTTGGAGAGTGTGCGATGGATTTTCATGATTTAATTCCCCCATCTCCGTTCCATCATCGGACGACCCGTCATACGGCGAGTTTCCACCCTTACGTTGTTGACACCACAACGATCGAATTTGCCAGTGGCAGTGTTTCCGTCGGACTTCAATTTAGGTGTCATCAAGGCTAGAGTGAACAGGCTCTTAATAAACTAGCGCGCTTTGCCAGCAACGATCGCATCACTGCTCATCGTCAGGCGGGATTGTGATCAAGCCCCACTTACTAAAATTAATGAGTCACCAACCTTTTCATAAAGCACGCATTTATTCTGATAAAAAAATGTATGTTAGATGTACAATTGAAATCAAACATGAATTTTTAAAACATATAGAATATATGTAAACACATATACCTATACATACAACACCCAAAACATCACCCCAAACTCACCACCATTCAGAAAATATCGTTCAAAAAACCTTCATTTCCCAAATAGAAATACATACAATAAAGCATCATTTACAATAATCCAGTTCTTATAGCAAGTCTATTATTCGTCGAGCATCCCAACCACCCAATCACATTCTCCCCTCTTATTGAATCGTAAAACCATTGTGTTGTAAGGAGCGGATCATATTCTGATTTTTGGGGATATTTTAATAAACAGCAAAGTATTCGAGGGACTTTTAAAAAGACTGCCCATTTGTTGGGCGAAAATAAAATATGTTTAAAAGCCGAAATAGGTATTGAAATCGTGGGAAATGAACTTTTTTTTTAACAGAAAACTAATGTTTACTTGGGTTTTTCTCGTTAAAATGTTTTGAACGTTATTATAATGTGTTGGTAGGTCTTTTTTTAGTTCTGGTGCTTTTTTTTTCATTGTGGACAATGTTATTCACTTATAAAACAAGCATCGAAAGTTGTTGTCGTGTTCATAAAAATCTTGGTTGTTGGAATGCATGGTTTTCTAATCAAATCAAATGAAATCAAATCATTTATTTCAAATAAACCAGTTACAGGCACTTTTGAATTGTCAGAAGGTCGGTCAGTCAATAATGAAGCTAGTCGCCCATTCCAAAGAGTAGGTACCTATGGAGAAGAACGGGCAAGAAACTCCATGGACACCCTTTTAAATTTTCAAGCTATTGTTACAAATATTTGATTACATCATTCATGTTGAAATCAACCGTGTGAGAACGATGCAGAAATATATTGTACGCTGAGAGCGTCCATTATGGAAAACACACAAAAATCAATTCAGAAATCAAAATACGCCGTGGCAGCTAAGAGATGACCAGTCCCCTCTGACGGCGTCCATTCACGAACATGACGTTTGGATCAGCATCATTCAGCTCAACCATATTAAAGGGAACCTAATAACCCAACACACACGCCGCCATCAGCGAGACATTTGAGTGAGCATGACATACTCTCAACCACAGAACAGATAAAGTTATTACAATGGAAATAGTTCGGAATTAGTATTAGAACGCGTGTCGCCGCTTGATTCCCCTCTATAACTCGCCTGTAAGCAAGAGACCAATACGGAAGCGCATTACGCACACAAATAAATACTCGCACTTCGATTATAAGTTTGTAATTGGTGATCACACTAACGTAAACAGTGCATTTGACGTACACTCCTACATTCACAAATTTCTCATACACGCTATGGCGACCAAAAGGTCTATATTTATATCGATAGTTTATATCGATGAAATTGACAGAAAAGGATTAAATGTGTTCTCATTATGTAGTTTCGTAAGAATTAGGATCTTTACATATAAGTATACATGAGATTCCAGTTATATGATTTTTAAGTAATTTGTAGGGGGTTTAAAAAAAAGAAATGTACTTATAAATTTACGTAACTTGATAATGTGATTTTTTGTTTATGGTGCTATCAACATAAAATTAGAGTTGAATGAAAGGTTTAGGTGTAAAACAGTTTTACAAGAAGTTTTGAGGTGATAGGACTTTTAGTTTTCGAGATTTTAGCAAAAATTTGTATTAGAATGTCGTACCTGCCTAACTTTACTTATTTTAAATATTTTTCCTATAAACAAATATATTTCCTATAAATATTTCCTATAATATATACACTTTATATAAAAAATAATTTATTAAAAGTTGTGTTGTGTGTTTAACCTTAAGGATCAAATTTGTTCATAATTAACGATAGTAGGAAATAGGAATAAAATACGGAACCTAAGTCCAACAAATATAAGCACAACGGTTATGACAAAACTTACCAAAGAACAAATCCGAACTATTTGCTCTCTTGGGACCATACCTGGTTTTAGGTACCTTTTACCCGATTTTTTAATGATATAATCATTTTCGATAAAATGTTTAGAGCAAATAGTCTTTGTCGGAATCCAGTTTACTCTACCAGTCACGTCAATCCATCGCTCTCTTATAACGCTAGGTTGTTTATGAAACCTAAAATATATAATTTATTTATTTTTATTTGCAATTTATTAAAATAAATATTAACAGCTGACATGGCTCTTTATATCATTCCATTACATTTATTCGATAAGATAAGATATTTTATTTTGCACATAAGGGTGCAAACATGGCGGTACATAATATTAATACGAACAGCCATATTTCGGCAATTAAAAGGCATGCACAATTAAAATGTTCACAATTTAAAAATACACAAATTAAATAATATAAGTAGTTCTAGTTCATTGTTTGCTTAATAATATAATTCCATCAATTAATACAATAATTCTATTTCAAATTCATCAATCAATAATATAATTAATGTCAGTTTCTAATAATTAAATTATATAAAATAGTCAACCAAGATATTTCTAAAACAAAAAGTCTGCTAAACTATAATAATAAGCCTTGACCACATAAAAATTACGAAGGCTTTTCTTAAACAATTAGTAATATATTATTTAAATATGTGTAACTAAAAATAAAATATTATTAATTAAATATAAAATGATTCAAACAATATATTTATCATATTCGTATATTTCTGAATTCTATCGATAATTTTAATTAACCACATGGTCACCTCACTATAAATAAACATGGCGCCCTGCATTTCGGCCAATCAGGGCAAAGGACAAAATGACAATGAGTAAAGTGTAGAGGACGCATTGGATTCACTACATCGTACGCGGCCTTTCTTATTGTTTTTCCAAAGCGAAGACAAACCGAGCAATGTATTTATTTTCTTCCTTGATGCAATAATATCATGAAAGTTTGGAATATCATTGTTTTCAGTATGTTTTTGTGTTTTTTACAAATTTTACTACACACGATGGAAAGATTTACCACCTCGTTGTATAGTTGAGGTCTGGCTTTTTGCCCTGCTCGGTCGACATAAGATTTGCGTCTCATATGTGTGGCACGGCTGTCACGCCCACTCGGCCTTTTCAGTTTTATTTACCTATTCCTTGCTCTCAACAGCCAGAGTACAATCAACTTAATAAAAAAGACTAACCCAACAAATAAATGCCTTACAGCACATTCGTACATTGTGCTCACACGTTTGCCATGCAATTATATAATACTAAGAAATTGAATCTACACAATGCTAAGATAGTTTTGTCCAAGGTTCAGCAGTTCCAACAGTGTTCCCGAATAAGTTTAGCTCCTGTATAGCTGTACAAGTGCCGAACAGCTCCGTCAGCGATACAATTCCGTATCGTACAATATGCTTAGCTACATAGTGTGTACAGGCTTTGAATTAAGAACATAAACAAATACACATTAAAACTACAAGAGGAAAAATAGTAGAAAAATCAGTGTATAGAAATCGGATGCAACTCAAGCCCAAGCCTTTTTGTCATCAATATAATCCTTCACACTATAAAATGCTTTCTGACACAACTTATGTTTAATGAAGGATTTGAATTTATTCAGGCTCAGATCTTGATCTTGAACCATTTCTGGAAGTCCATTGTAAAATGGTGTACATTGGCATCTGAAAGAGCCACCTATTTTCTTGAGCCTTGCTGTAGGTACAATAAATTTGTGCTTGTTCCTAGTATTTATATTATGGACATCACTGTATTTTTTAAACAATTTTATATTTTTATGAGCATACAAAAGATTTTTATAAATTTATATATTCATTCTATGTTATTCAAAAAAAATCACCCATTAGCGTTAGTGCGAGATATTTTAAATAGTCAACAGGAAACAAATGTCTGCAAATACCTATATGTTTGCTTTAAAAAATATCTCAATTTACGTCAGATACAGACACATTTTTAGTCTTCCGCTAAAAATACGTCAATTAATTAATTATTTTACCTATGTTGTAAAGTAATAATGTTTATTGTATTAATTTGGGACAAAAACAATACATGTCATTTGTATGGCATTTACAAAAATGTGTTATTTTCCAAAAAATGTATAACCCACACTATTGTTTACGCAGTGACATCGGACTATCTTAGCGAATGCACGTTTTTCGAGCACGATGTACGACGAGTAAATACAATGTAATTAAAATTGATAATCACAATAATTTAATATTCCTTTTCCCCATTGCTTAAGCATAAAAAATTGTTTGTCCTTCATAAAATAAACATGCATTTCAAATAAAAAAACCGGTCAAATGCAAGTCCTACTCGCGCACGAAGGTATCCATAACAATAACTATAAAATCATTTCTGTTATACAACGTGTAACAAAAAGGGTATATACATACCAAGGGCATGGCATCTTTAGGTGATATCAAACGATATCGGAAGGGTTTCAACTCAAAATAAAATACTCAAAAAATTGGTACCAAATTTTTGGTTTCGTGTGTTTCTTAAAATCAAATCATAACAAACGTGGCAGCAGACTACATACGTTAATAACTAGTCGTTACCCGTCACGTTACTTGCCAAAATCCGATAAATGTCTTCAATATCTCTGTGCGACTAGTATGATAGTAGCCTATCACAGGCGGTGTTTTTCCTCATAACTTCCTAACATAAAGAGATAGGATTAAAAAACCCTTCCAATATCGTTTGATATCATATAAAGATGCCATGCCTTTATTATGTATATACGCTTTATGTTACACGTTGTATAGAGCTTTTATTCTGGTTTTACTCTTTTGTAGTTATAACAACAAAAATACATCATTTATGTAAATTTGAACTAGTCTAGCTAGCACGATTCATGAGAGACAGCCTGGGAATATGTCACAGGTAATAAATCCGTCTATACTGACAGATAGACAACACAGTCTTTAAGTCTTCTGGTAAATGCCCATCTATTGTGCCCAAATTGACGCTGAATAATAATGAACTCAAGCGGGTAAGTCATTTTAAATATCTGGGACACTATGTTACCGAAGATCTTGATGACCAAATGGACATTGAAAGGGAGTGCAGGGCACTGGCGGTTAAGAATAACATGCTGGCACGCAGGTTTGCTCGTTGCAACGAGAATGTTAAAATCACTCTTTTTAAAGCATACCGCCAGACTTTTTACACGTGCAGTCTGTGGTTTTGTTATACACAGAGATCGCTCAGTGCCCTGCGAGTCCAATACAACAACGGTTTCAGGATGTTGCTGGGGTTGCCCCGTTTCTGTAGTGCATCTGGCATGTTCGCGGAAGCCCGTGTTGATGGCTTTCATGCCATTATACGCAAGAGAACCGCTTCCTTGCTACGTAAAGTACGGGGTAGCACTAGCGGCATTTTGAGAGTAGTTGCTGAGGGGATCGACTCCAAAATAATGGAGTGTTTCATGCGGGTCCTAGTCAGACAGTAAGGAGTGTCTGGCTGAGCTCGCAAATAATTTAATATTGTCTTACTTTTTTATTATTACTAACATAGGCTTAAGATTTTTGTAGTACTAACCAAATATGGATACATACTGTCCGAAATAAATTATTATTATTATTAT
Source organism: Sesamia nonagrioides (assembly GCA_017933935.1). Classification (NCBI taxonomy): domain Eukaryota; kingdom Metazoa; phylum Arthropoda; class Insecta; order Lepidoptera; family Noctuidae; genus Sesamia; species Sesamia nonagrioides. Next base: position 1,062,069 of record JADWQK010000551.1, on the reverse strand, counting down.
TATTATTATTAAAAGGGTCCCATTTTTATCCTTTGGGTACGGAAATGTAAAAAAAAAACATAAAATATACGCTTATAACCAGTGATCGAAATAGTTAGAGTGATTTTTGGTACTTGTATCATAAATGTTCACAGAAAGAATAACGTGGATAAGCCATTTTTCACGGAATGTAACTCCGGATCCAAGTAAATATTGTTAATGTTGGTAGTGAAATTATTACTACTCAATTCATTTAAAGGAAGGTAACAAAACTAAACTAAATTAATTATTTACTTGTTGTAAAATAAAAACAATCAAATTCCGATCGAAGCATTAATACGTTTCAATATTTTATTTTTAGCCTCTAATCAAGGGTATGGCCAAGTCAAACGGTTTTATGACTTAATATAATTTATTAATATATTTTTTTTAATAATTAACCAATTCCGTAAATCCGGAGGAATGTCCATCCATACTAATATTATAAATGCCAAAAGTAACTCTGTCTGTTTGTCTGTCTGTTACGCTTTCCCGCTTAAACCTCTGATGCTATTTTGATAAAATGCTATTTTGGTACAGACCAGCTTTAGACCCTGAGAAAGGACATAGGCTACCTTTTATTGAAAAAATAATTGTAATACTAGAGGGAAATCTAAAAAGCGCCATATAACCGATTCCACGCGGGTGAAGCCGCGGTCGGAAAGCTAGTTTCCAATCAATGACCTCAGTTCACTCTACGTATTCCGACCTATACTTACAACGTAGCCTCATATTCCAACCATATAAATAGTTGACAATTTTCCTCATCAAGTTTCGAATATACATGACATCTATCAACCCACACTACTCCCGCGTGGTCCATCACAGCCCACTCTCTCTGAAAGGGTCGAGGCCTTTATCCCAGGAGCGCCAACATACTACAATACTAACTCATATACTAACTCCAACTAAAAAAAACTGCCCTGAAAATGCCAAACAAGAGGTCATAGTTTTCTGATAGAACAGCCGTCCAGCTCGAAATTAGGGCAGTCCGTCTGGCAACCTGCCAGGTGATCTCGACCTGTGGAATTATGCATGAGACCTATAAGCGTCCGGGTTGATGCAGTTATGAACAAATGATAATATTATTCTAGGTATTGTTTTTGTCTGGTTAGTTCATGTTCTGCTTTTGTGATGGACGTTTATTTTTTAATGCAAATTTTTTATTTGAATACCAGCAAATGTAGGTAAATGTTTCGTTTTACTGAGTGCCAAGGACATTTACGCTTATTCTGTTACCAACGATTTATTAATGATTCTGAACCGTAGGTCACAAATTTCTATGAAATAGCTAGCTCTTTATTGATAACTGACAAAATATTTCTGCGCTAAATGGAAAAGAATTATGTACTGAATTTATGATTTTGCACGTCATTGGTGCCATCCTATATTAAGTATAGACGAACGAAATGAAATGAAGAATAAACGTGGTGGTATGTCTCCCTAAACACAAAGAGAAGGTATGTCTTCGCCCGTGTCCCCGCGTTAAAACCTGATACGGGAAGATTTTCTGTCATATAGGTACTTACGTAGGTCATACGTAATTAAAACCACATTTGTTATTTTCTTGACTTTATCATTAGAGTCGATGCATAAACCATCAGTTGGTTATATTGGTTAGTTTATAAAATGACTTAACAGAGCAGTTTCAAGTACTTATTATATAATAACAGCATTATGATTATTCTCCTCCCCTTGACAAAACTTGTTTGTGGTTCAACATATCTTTTTCATCAACACTTCTCTTTTATTTGTCATCTGGGTAGTCACTAATTTTTCTTTGTGCATCTCTAATGACCTTACTTATTTAACAACTAGCTTTCCGCCCGCGGCCTCACCCGCGTGGATTGCGGTTATATCGCGCTTTTTAGATTTACATTTTTTTATTTTTTAACCGACTTCAAAAAGGAGGAGGTTACTCAATTCGACCGTATATATGCTTTTTTTTTTTATGTTTGTTCGCGCATAACTTCGTCGTTTATGAACCGATTTTGATAATTCTTTTTCTCTTGGAAAGAAGACGTTCCCAAGGTGGTCCCATGATAAGGATATCAGGGTTTGATGGTGGAAGACCAGAGAAAACAAGGGGAGCTTTAAAAAATTGCAGGGGCGACAAGTGCATTTCTTAGCATTTCATTAAGTATTTTAAAGCAATACAATTTAATAAAGGTCTGGAGTAGATCTGATGATGGAGCCGGGAGACAGTCGAAGGAACTCCTCAACAATTCACAGCAGCTACCTTGTGTTTGTGCTTGAATAATTTGTATTGACAAGAACCTTACACCTTGATGGGTGGTGACTGTCATTAGCTGATGATGATGACAAAGGTCAGTTCAGGGAACTCCTAAACGATTTACAGTAGCTACCTTGTATTTGGACTCAATTCATTTATATTGATGAGACCTTTGCACCCATTGGGTTAAAATAATGGTCTGCAGTAAATTTGATGATGAAGACCATAGGTAATTGAGGGAATACTTACGGGTAAAAATTAAAATAAACAAAATTACGTCGTTTCCCAACTATATTTGCGTCAGCTTCCAGTCTGACCGGATGCAACTGAATACATAGTACTTTTAACAACTAAAAAGTGTAAAATAAAAACTTTTTACAAAAAAACAACCGACTTCCAAAAACCACTACAAAGTGAAAAATAACTATTTTCGGAAGTCGGTGTCAAAAATGAATATATGTACAAAACCAAAGACACCGACTTCCGAAAATAGTTATTTTTCACTTTGTAGTGGTTTTTGGAAGTCGGTTGTTTTTTTGTAAAAAAGTTTTTTTCCAGTAATTACAGCGTGAAAGCAGAACAAACAAACAAAAAAACTCACTGTGCCATTTCATTTATAATAATAGTATCTTCCTCAGCCTATATATGTCCACTGCTGGACAAAGGCCTCCCCCAAGGCTTTCCACGATGACCGGTCTTGTGCTGCCCGCATCCATCGGCTTCCCGCGACCTTCACCAGGTCATCGGTCCACCTTGTTGGGGTCTCCCTACGCTGCGTCTTCCAGTACGTGGCCGCCACTCCAGAACCTTGCTGCCCCATCGGCCATCGGTTCTACGAGCAATGTGCCCTGCCCACTGCCACTTAAGTTTAGCGACTCGCAGAGCTATGTCGGTGACTTTGGTTCTTCTGCGGATCTCCTCATTTCTGATTCGATCACGCAGAGAAACTCCTAACATAGCTCTTTCCATTGCCCTTTGTGTGACTCTGAGCCTTCGTATGAGGCCCATTGTGAGCGACCACGTTTCAGTTCCGTAAGTCATCACTGGCAACACACACTGGTCAAAGACTTTAGTCTTGAGACACACAATAATAGTATGATTCGGTTATATCGCGCTTTTTAGATTTCCTTCGGGAATATCAAATTTTTCCGCGATAAAAAGTACCCTATTATTTAATCCGGACTTCTAACTTTACGTCTACAAAATTTCAAAGCAATCCGGTTTAGTAGTTACGACGTGAAATAGGAACAAACAAACTTACTTTCCCATTTATAATATTAGTATGAAGTATGATACATGGTTGAGTTTTAGATAATAAAACTCTGACATTCCCACATTCAAATAACAGTCTTTGACTGTCAAAAATCCCACCCGTGTTCCTTCACTTACCTATACGTCAGGGCCAAAACCAGCAGCCCTGACAGTTGGTAATCTCCCATTGATAGTCATCCACACAGTTTACCTATGTATTGTTAAATGCAATGCTCAATCGTTGCCGTTTCAAAATAAGTATCAAACTGCTAGAAATCTACGAATTTCGGAACAATTAGGAAACCAATCGAATTCAAGCTCGCGTGCAATGAATTTCCTGAATTTCAGTGTGCATGCCAAATTGGAAATGTCGATGGGATGTAAAATTGAGGCATCTGTTACCGTAACGTGTTTAATGAGTATTTAGATAGCATTGGTTTCGGTTCCTAGGCCAAGTATTGATGAAGAAGTAGTTCGTTATTTACCGAGTTTAGCAAGATGGAGTATTTCTAACGTATTCTAGTCGGCATGTCTCAAGATAAGAAAAAAAGATTTTTGTCCAGGAATTTGATGCCTCAATCGTCTGTCTTCAATGGCGCCGATTTCCTTTTCCAGGAAAGAAGAAAAGAACAAAAGATTTTGCAAAATTTTTGTCGTCAACTAAAAATACGTCAGGTACTGACAAATTTTAGTCGCCCGCCAAAAGTAGGTCAATTTACGTCTGGCATTGACTAATTCTGAATGAAAATGCTTGCAGTGGTATCTACAAATGTCATAAAAAAAAGCAACGCGTCATACTGACGTCACACTCCTCTACTGGTCCACTGCTGGACAAAGGCCTCCTCCATGGCGCACCAACAAGCTCGATCCTGAGCAGTTCTCCGCCAGCCACTACCAGCCACCTTTTAGATATTATAGTCTTCCGTGCAACTATACATGCAACTTCCCAATATCAACCGTTGGGCAATTGCCCGCCAGACATAACACCCATAGTCGGAAGATCCTATCTTTTCAATACAGAAAGAGTGAACTTTACTCCCTGTTCCTCAACCTCTATAATGCTATTGCGATAAAGTTGAAAATCTAACAAAGAAATTTGACGATTGCAGTACCTTTATGTGCTGCCGTCAGTATGTACTGACGGCAGCATATAAAGGTACTGCAATCCAAAAAAATGCAAAAGTTTCCTTTTTATGTAAAAAGGAAACTTTTATTTTATATATTGTTTGGAACAATTCAAAAGTACCAACATTTGAAGCCATATAACCACAACATATCATTACGAACTTTCCGAATTAAGAGGTCACGGCCAGGAAACTCCACACAACCAAAGAGAGACCCTTTTAATGAACTCTTCAAAACGCAAAACATAAAAGCTGAGATATCTTTTCTCTTTCTCCCTTCAAAAGATAAAAGGGTCGAAAAGATTGTAAGAGGGAAATGGAGCGGCTAAGACTTGGACACAATATGTAGCATCGGAAGTACTTTGGAATTTTTATTCATATTTTATTCTCGATATTCTTTTAGGGTTGTTAAACCTTTTCTACACTTTTTCCTTATTGGGAAGATGCCTTTTTAATAGCTGTTGGTGTAGTAAGTATTTTATATGACGTTTTAATAATGTCTTGCGCAACACAATTCGTAGAATACAATATGGAGAAATACATCAATAAATGAAAGATCTGGCTTTTGTTTTGTTTTTATTTTAATTTTATTTTGTTACTCGCTAAGATTACGATATCTCTTCCATAATTTAGATGGTGTCCTTTCTCATAACTTCCTTACTTTAACTCATGTAGTGATAGAATTAAAGTAGCCTACCAAAGTTGTTTGATATCATGTGTGCCTGTGATTGGTGAATGTCACATTTTTTTCGTTCTTCTCATACTTTTTCTCTTTTTTCCTTTAAGGTTTGTCAGCCCATATACAACGTGTAACATAAAGGGTATATACATAACAAAGGCATGGCATCTTTACATGATATCAAACAATATTGGAAGGGTTTTTTAATCCTATCTCTTTATGTTAGGAAGTTATGAGGAAAAACACCGCCTGTGATAGGCTACTATCATACTAGTCTCACAGAGATATTGGAAACATTTATCGAATTTTGGCAAGTAACGTGATGGGTAACGAGTAGTTATTAACGTATGTAGTGTGCTGCCACGTTTTTATGATTTGATTTTAAGAAACACACGAAACCGAAAATTTGGTACCAATTTTTTGAGTATTTTATTTTGAGTTGAAACCCTTCCGATATCGTTTGATATCATCTAAAGATGCCTTGCCCTTGGTATGTATATACCCTTTTTGTTACACGTTGTATGTAGATATATCACATTAGCTGTTTTATACAAAAAGAAACATTTTAAAACATTACTTTAGAAGTCCCTCATTCCTCTGTCAGAATCCATACAATTTAGAGCTTACACGTTTATCGAAAAAATATCTAATATAGCCCAAATTACAGTACTTAGTACATACGAAATTTCTTTACCGTAAATGACTTTGAACGAATTTGGGAAACCATTTTGCATTTAAATTACTTATTCAGAAGTAATTTTAGATAATGAGGATTATTTTCGCTTATAACGAAGTAAGCTTCGCTTAAAACGCTTACGTTTTAAAAATACTGAATAATGGAGATTGGGAGAACTGTCGTGTTAGTTAATATTATACATTATTGAAAGAGAATAAGGTTTATATTACCGGCTAATTTTTCAATCGATGGATTTTGTATTCGTCGAATAAATATTAAGTGTGAGAGGTTTTGTATGGAATAACTGTCGAGAATTTCAAAGTTATTCTTTACATAAAATTATCAGGCGAGGAAATATTAGCCCCTAGAGGCATAAGTTAAAGTAATGTAATATATCATTCATGAATCTTTCGATGACATTGAGGAATGTTTAGTCTTTTTAACCGACTTCAAAAAGGAGGAGGTTACTCAATTCGACCGTATATATGCTTTTTTTTATGTTTGTTCGCGCATAACTTCGTCGTTTATGAACCGATTTTGATAATTCTTTTTCTGTTGGAAAGAAGACGTTCCCAAGGTAGTCCCATTGATAGATTTGATGGTGAAAGACCAGAGAAAACAAGGGAAACTTTCAAAAATTGCAGGGGCGACTAGTGCACTTCTTAGCATTTTCATTATATATTTTAAAGCACTACAATTTAATAAAGTTCTGGAGTAGATCTGATGATGGAGCCGAGAGACAGTCGAAGGAACTCCTCAACAATTCACAGCAGCTATCTTGTGTTTGGGCTCGATTAATTTGTATTGACAAGAACCTTACACCTTGATGGGTGGTGACTGTCATTAGCTGATGATGATGACAAAGGTCAGTTCAGGGAACTCCTAAACGATTTACAGTAGCTACCTTGTATTTGGACTCAATTCATTTATATTGATGAGACCTTGGCACCCATTGGGTTAAAATAATGCTCTGCAGTAAATTTGATGATGAAGACCATAGGCAGTTGAGGGAATACTTACGGGTAAAAATTAAAGTAAACAAAATTACGTCGTTTCCCAACTATATTTGCGTCAGCTTCCAGTCTGACCGGATGCAACTGAATATAGTACTTTTAACAACTAAAAAGTGTAAAATAAAAACTTTTTTACAAAAAAACAACCGACTTCCAAAAACCACTACAAAGTGAAAAATAACTAATTTCGGAAGTCGGTGTCAAAAACGAATATACAAAACCAAAGACACCGACTTCCGAAATTAGTTATTTTTCACTTTGTAGTGGTTTTTGGAAGTCGGTTGTTTTTTTGTAAAAAAGTTTTTTTTATGTTAAAAGACTGTATGCGGAGTTTCTTACCCGTTTTTTCTTTTGCTTCATCGTTCTGATTAACCGACCCTTTAAAAGCCCAAACGTGATTTAAAATTGGTTTACTTGAAATAAATGTTTTTATCTTGTGTAATATGTTTATTATGTATTTTTGCATCACGTAACTCTTGAATAGAACCCATATTATATAAGTGAAAACAAAAAAAAATACAGAAATATCTATACAAATATATAAAGCTGAAAAGTTTGTTTGTTTGTTTGAACACGCTAATCTCAGGAACAACTGGACCGATTTGAAAAGTTATTTGTGCTTTGGATAGCCCATTAATCCAGGAAGGCTTTGGGGTATATAAAATCACGCTGCGACCAATAGAAGGGGAGCATATAAAAATACTCATCGAAGCCGACGCGGTTGAAAGCGCGTGGCGCAGCTACTGGTCTATAAATGCATAGTTTTGAATAAGTAAGATATATGTGTAGGATTCTAAGTAAAAAGTCTAAGTTTCCAAACCAATGATGAAACCGTTATTCTTCCAAAATTGTTACTGGCTAGAGGTACTATAAATAAGGGGCGGTTAAGGGTTACGAAGATTATTGACAACGATGGTACAGTAGATTATAGGCAATGACAATTAAAATGTAATTGATGTCGCAACGTAGTCTTCTTTTATGTACACAAAGTCCGTGACGTACAACAAGACTACAGAAGTTAGTTCACGTAGTTCTTGAAGTGTCCACTGCAGTTGTCGCTGTAGATGTTCTCGATTATCGCTTGTTTCCCTTCGATAGCTCGAAGCAAGTAAAATGCGAAATTGTCGTATTTCACGTAATGGTGATTTATACTAATAAATAATAAATAAATATATACGGACAAATCACACAGATTGAGCTAGACCAAAAGTAAGTTCGAGACTTGTGTTATGGGGGATACTAACTCAACGATACTATATTTTATAATAGATACATATATAGATAAACATCCAGGACAGAATTGAAAAACAATTCATATCCAAGTTCTTTCTCACTGTAGAATTATGGGGCGTCAAAAAACACCAAGTATAATATTTTTTTCTTTAATTTCATCAAATGAAGATACATAAATAATTTTGAAATAAAAAGAGGTTTTATCTCTTATATACCACAAAGCTTCCATTCCCCAGTGGTCTGTATGCAGCCTAAAAAGGGGGGTAAAACGCTCCTAAAATAGGGCAATTATGAGGGGGCCTCCACCAGATTTAAGGGTGGATTCTCTTAATGATAATTGCGATAACAACGAGTATTTCACGCATTTTGTAGAGATAAGTATCTCCCGAGGGGTCTTTTAGTAAATACCGCATTTCACCCCTCTAAAGAATCCTGGAAGGAGTTGGCAAAAATTGAAATTAAAGACGATATAATGGTTATACTAAGGCTACGAATAAGATGGCGTGTGGTGGCGCGATGGGCGTGGGTTTGATCCCCGCTCAATCCAAATATTTGTATGCATGAATATGAATATTTGCACTGGTCTGCTCGAGCCTCGGAAAGCATGTTAAAACGTTGGTCCCGGTTGCCATATGAACATCTAAAGGCAGTCGTTACGGGTTGTTGGAGTCCTCAAAAATCCAACAATTGGTCTAACTGCAATGCTTAGATATCGCCTTCGGGTTGTGGAGGTTAGACGGTAGTCGCTTCACGGAAAATATCGAAGTTTAGCCAAAATCAGCAATTAGACTGGTAAAGCGGACCCCAGGCTCCAAAGCTGAAAAAGCTTCGGATGCGACTGGGATTAACGCTGAGATGATGATGATGTCCAAGGCTAAGAATGAAGCTAAAATATAAAACCCGTAACCACTCCGTAAATGTGTATTGTCACTGGACCCTGGTCCTGAAATAAAACAATATAGGAAATAGCTTAGCGTAGTGATAAACTAGCTCGCTTTATTATCAACTATTGCCATCACCGCTTACCATCAGATAGGATTGCATAGAAGCACTAGTTTATAACTTCGAAGATATGTGATTGACCTGACCTGAACGTATATTTATACAAAAATCCATACATAAAACACTGTTAATGAATGCGGACGGCATTCGCGATATCTTCGCGAGAGGCCCACACGCTCGCGATTACCGGCGAATATCGCACGAAGTCCCCCTTGATCCGGTCGGCAGGCATCGCGGTCGATTTCAGTTGCAGCGTAGGGACCTCCCGAGCTCTGGGAAGGTCCTAAGCTTTGCGCTCGGCGGAGCTAGGCTCGACGCCCGCTCGACGTTGCACTCGCGGCCACAGGCAGCACGAGGAGCTTTGCTCTGAATGGAGCATGGGCGTTAGAGCTTTGCCACGCCGAGTCATCACGAATGGCCTCGCTTGTAGCGCCTGCTGGTGCTCTACGACCGCGTTAACAGCAACCGCCGTAACAGCAGCCGCCGCAGCACGGGGAACAACACGAGTGACACCTACCAACCCGCACTGGATCAGCGTAGTATATTACGGCCCACTTCTTCTCACCGAGAGGCCTGTGTTCCAGGAGTGGCAACATTATAGGCTGATCTACATCTCATACAAGGCTTTTGAATATGTTGTATCTAATGTCGTGGTGACTTAGTGGTTAAAACACTAGTCTCTCAAGTATGAGTGAGCGGGTTCGATTCCAGGTCAGGCAAGTACCAATGTAACTTTTATAAAGTTATATGTACTTTCTAAGTATATCTTGGACACCAATCACTGATTACAAGGTGAAGGAAAACATCTTGAGGAAACCTGGACTTTAAGTCTGAAATTGGCAACCCGCATTGAGCAAGCGTGGTGATTACGCTCAATCCTTCTCTGTAAAAGAGGAGACCTGTGCCCAGCAGTGGGACGATAAAAAGGTTGATGATGAGTGTCTTTAGGATTCCATGGTTCTGTTTCGTTTAGTAGTCTCATCATGTCCATCGGTCTGTACGCCCGTCCTTACGGTTAAAAAAAAAAGAAAAACGGTTACCATTGGAACGATAATACTTTGCACGGATGTATGCATTTACCACTTAGACAAAATTTTGAGGCGAAATCTTGATTTTTTCTACACGCAAAGTGGGGACGGCTTACCCAATAATGTAGGATATCTTTAAAAATATATTTTAAAACATTGAGACGTTGTTAAGATTCATAGTCTTTTTTTGAAGCTGTATAATACACCTAATTTAATTTGACCCTGTATAGCTTACCTAATTTTCGACAGCTATATTTAAGTCGAGAGCGAGCCATGTGTAACCAAATTCATTGGGCCGACAAACAGCCTGAAATCATCCCTAATGTTACCCCCAAAATGTAATGGATATTGATATTGATACATACATAAACCTACCCATGGTTCACTTCAGTGAATTTAGAGCTGGCGTACTTTCAATTGAAATCCCTTCTATTTCATACTCAGTAATTAATTAGAATAAACGTTGGGGTAACTTATAATGTACCTTAAAACTTGAATTTATTCATCATCATCGTTTCAGGGTAATCCCAGTCGCATCCGAAGCTTTTTCAGCTTTGGAGTCTAGGGTCCGCTTTACCAGTCCAACTGCTCATTTTGACTAAACTTCGATATTTTCCGTGAAGCGACTGCCGTCTGACTCCACAATCCGAAGGCGACATCGGAGATTGCAGTTAGACCAATTGTTGGATTTTTTGAGGGCTCTAAAAACCCGTAACGAGTGCCATCAGATGTTCGTATGGCAACCGGGATCAACGGCTTAACGAGCTTTTCGAGGCACGACCAGGCCAGTGCAAATATTCATATTCATGCATACAAATATTTACACTGCGCGGAGTTCGAAACCGCGCCTCCTTGCACAGCGGCCGCGTTCGCTACTGCTACACCACGGAGGCTGTCCAATAAGATTGAATTTATTGAGAATCATAAATGGTAAATGGGCCTATGAATATGCAGACCACACTTACAACCTTATATCAATACAATCGCTAATCACTGGTAAACTTTAAGCAGTGTTTATGAATAAGGGGGTTAATGTATAAAAAAGCTATTACCTAAAAACCAGTACATGATTTAAAACTCCTAGCGCATCCGTTTTTCGTCTCTTATCGGAAGGGAAAATCTATACTTAGTAGATTTTTCTAAAAAAGTGCAAAACCTATACGACAAAAATTTATGAAACGATTTTTTTTACTGATCTACAAAGTATTTCAGCGAAAGAGGCATCAGAATCACCCACTCTTCTTCTTAGCGTAACATAAGGATTAGATCACTTGTTTGACACCATAGAATAGAATAGAATACTCTTTATTATGTACACCATATTATGTAGATTACAGAACATAAATATAAAAAATGTACAAAGGGTGACACAATGGGTGGTCTTATAGCTAAGAGCGATCTTTTACTGACAAACTTTGGATGGAATACTAAAAGAAAAGAAAAGAAAGGAAGGAGAGGGAAATAACATAAGTAGTCTACAGTGTACTATTTACATAGATTATACAATACATACATATGTACGTTAAGTGTGTCATACTAGTTTAAATAATAAACATCATATTAATTAACATCATACAAGAGCAAATGAAATATAATGATATGTTCAAAGAGAGAGGAAGTGCTTTTTATCATAGTTTTAAAAGTGAACAGAGTTTGAGCACGCCTTACGGACACGGGCAAGTCATTCCATAGCCGAACTGCTTGTACAGTAAAGGATTTATCATAGAAACTAGTGGAATGCATTGGCATCTCTAATATCAGGTTTTCCGATGACCTCAGATAACTATTATGTGTGTCATGAAGGAACTTGAAACGTTCTTTAAGATAAGAGGGGGTTTTAGGATTAAACAAAATGCTATAGAGCTGGAAATAGGATATGAGATTTCCGGCGAAGACGTATGGGAAGCCACTTAAGCTTTGTATGAAATTCAGATATGTATGTGACGCCATCACTAATGTCTAGTATCGAGTGTGACATTGTTTGTAAAACAATACGGAATCAACACTAAATCCATGGTAACAAAATTTGAGTCGATGTATACCATTCTGTACTGTAACGTCGTTAACGATTGCCAATATGAAAAAGTTATGATTTCGACTTAGTGTATGTACCAATCTGCATAACAATCATTATCAACATCACCTTTTATCATCCCACTGCTGAGCACCGGTCTCCTCTCATACAGAGACGGATTGAGTGTAATCACCACGCTTGCTCAATGCGGGTTGGCGATTTCAGACTTATAGTCCAGATTTCCTTAAGATGTTTTCCTTCACCTTGTAATCAGTCATTGGCGCCCAAGATATACTTAGAAAGCACAAATATATCTTTAGAAAAGTCACAATGGTACTTGCTTGACTTGGAATCGAACCCGCACACTCATACTTGAATGGCTGGTGTTTTAACCACTAGGCCACCACGACATGCTAAACAATGTATTTCACTAACTGTATTACGATTTAACAAGCGCAGCCTAATCTCTGCATCAAAATCTCCATAAATATGTCTGATTTATATTTTTGGTACGAGTATTTTACCATTGACTTCACCCCCGTCTTCGTAATCTAAAATTGATCGCTAACAAGATACCTGTTCTTTCAATCTGCTATTGGAGAGTGTACAAGATATTGGGGGGTGTATAAGATATCAGGGGGTGTACAAGATATCAGAGGGTGTACATGGTATCGGGGACACGTAAGAACCTACATCGGCATGCCATGCGAGCAGGTAAACTCCTAGGGATAGGGTCAAGGTCATTTATGTAACCTTTTCCTGAGGGTGCAAGTTTTAAGAGATTAAATATACAGCAATACTAGTATAAATGAAAAAAAGCGTGAGGCGCTTTGTGCCATAATTTTTGTATATTAAGCGCCTCACGCTTTTCTAATTTATAATAGTATTGTTTATATACTATTGTCATAAATTAAATTCTAAAATTATTTTTAACTTTTTAGATTGATATTCTTTAAAAGTATGTTTTTTTAGTTTTTTAAACTATATTTATTTTCAACGTTTTAGTTCGATATTCTTTTTTTTTAAATAATATACGGATGACATGAACGCTCAAGTGGTGCTCATTTGTTTTTACCAAACTTTTCTTGATCTCCAACAGACAGAATATCAAGTGCTAAAATTCGTAATGATGCATTACCCAAGTAACTAAATCTAAATCTAAAGTAAATACTTTCCCTGCACACATTAATATCGCTCGGCCAACAAACGTATTGAAAACGGTGGGACATTTTACAGTAATGAGCCGCTCATAGTCCAAAGAGTTAGAGACGGACAAACAAACAAAGAAGCAATCAAGCAAACATACAATTGAAGCTAATATAAAAAGCATGTAAAAATATGACATGGTTGTATAGGAATAATCATAAATTCATAGTAATTTAGCTATTTCAGACGCAATGAAATAGGTAAATTACTATGAATTTGAACAGATGTTCCGAAAGCGACTACTCTCGCCTGAGAGTTAGTAATCAGTTTTATTACATAATTGCTAAGCTTTAAACTAATAACTTGTTTTCTTTGAAAATCAAATAAGCTCAATCTAATTTTATTTACTTTTTAGTCGCTACATAGCATCTATTTTCTCATTTCATCTTCCATCCATACTAATATTATAAATGCGAAAGTAACTCTGTCTGTCTGTCTGTCTGTCTGTTACGCTTTACCGCTTAAACCTCTCAACCGATTTTGATGAAATTTGGCACAGACAATCTTTAGACCTTGAGAAAGAACATAGGCTACCTTTTATCCCGGAAACATTTGATGTTCCCGAGGGAAATCTAAAAAGCGCGATATAACCGAACTCCACGCGGGCGAAGCCGCGGGCGGAAAGCTAGTAACTAATATTTCTATGCACCACAACTGGCTCCTAGAAAAAAAATCTAGCAAAGGATAAAATACACTCGCCATCCCATAAAACAATATCTACTGAACTAACTTACAGAATGTCATTTCCCTAGAAACAATAATCTAACACAATTGTTTGCGCAGTACTTTTGCTCGCTCAGCGCTCATAACTTTAGCGCATTTACTGGGACCTGTGCCTCCACTTCTCATGAATATGTAACGATTGTACCCTGCCACGATTTTCGGCGGGGTGAAATAACGCATGTAGATTCATCCCTCTCTAAGGTAGTAAGTGTGAGGGGGATGAAAGTGAAAAATAAGCCGTAAACGTGTGATATATGCGATGATGTTTGTGTTTAATTGACCTAGCTGTGTTCAGTGTTCTCTGAAACCCGTGGAGTTTTTAAATAGATATATATTTTATTTTTCCGCACAGAAATTTATGCCTTTTTTTGTTTATGGGTGATAATATTGAAATATTTGTTGACAGCCTCCGTGGCGCAGCGGTAGCGGACGCGGCCGCTGCGCAAGGTGGCGCGGGTTCGATCCCCGCACAGTGCAAGTATTTGTATGCATGAATATGAATATTTGCACTGGTCTGGTCGTGCCTCGGAAAGCACGTTAAGCCGTTGGTCCCGGTTGCCATACTAACATCTAGTGGCAGTCGTTACGCGTTGTTGGAGCCCTCAAAAATCCAACAATTGGTCCAACTGCAAAACTTCGATGTCGCCTTCGGGTTGTGGAGGTCAGACGGCAGTCGCTTCACGGAAAATGTCGAAGTTTAGCCATATCAGCAGTTGGACTGGTAAAGCGGACCCCAGACTCCAAAGCTGAAAAGGCTTCGGATGCGACTGGGATTAACGCTGGGATGATGATGATGATGAATATTGAAATATTTGTGTTCAACGCGTAAAAAAGTAAGAATGCAAAAATCTTTAGCCATAACAAGTACTTAGCTTTGAACACTGATTGTCTCTACTAAACCCAAAAACCATAAAGGATATTTGAGATCATAACGAAAGATATACCCGAGCCCGACTCTTTAGTAATTCAATAATTTTTATATTCTTTTTTCAGACATTTCTATGTATTCAGAACAGACATATTTTATACACAACCTGTATAGTGTCAATCTCTAAGAATTTGATATTGTACGGTTATTTTAAGCTTACGTCATTTCAGTTGACCTAATTTTCAAATTCTTTGTCATTGGAATTCTATTTCTTTTTTTGTTTTTAATTATAAACTAGTGCTTGACGGCATGCAATCATTTATGGTAAAACACGTTAGTTTATTAAGAGCCTATTCACTAGCGCAAAACCGCTGGATGCGAGAGGCGCTAGACTGGTCGTCGTGGAGATTCTTGGGGGAGGCCTACGTCCAACAGTGGACGTCTTTCGGCTGAACTGACTGACTAACTATTCACTATAGCCTTGAAGATACTTAAATTGTAGTCATCATCATCATCTTAGCGTTTATCCCGGTTGCATCCGCAGCTTGCACGTTGGAGCCCGAGGTCCGCTAAACGCTGCATGTCCGCTTTGAACACTGATTTTCTCTACTAAACCCAAAAACGCTAAAGGATTGAGACTATTTGAGATCATAATAAAATGTACTCACGAACCCTACACGTTTAATAATTTTTATATTCTTTTTCTCAAAGATGTCTATGTATTCAGAATATACATATTTTATACACAACCTGTATAGTGTCAATCTCTAGTTATTTGATGTTGTACGGTTATTTTAAACTTACGTAATATCAGTTGACAAAATTTTCATATTCCTGGAATTCTACATAATTATATATATATATATATATATATTTTTTTTTTTTGTTTGTAATTATAAACTAGTGCTTGACCGCAATCCCGTGATAATAAGTAGTGATGCAATCTTTGATGGTAAAACGCGCTAGTTTATTAAGAGCTTATTCAATATAGCCTTGAAGACACACAAATTGTAGTCAGATGAAAACACCGCCGCTGGCAAATTGTTCCAGTCATGTCAGTCTAAAAGACGAGGTGAAACGCTTCATCCTGATCGTGGTGGTGACAGCAACGTAAGTATAAATACTTACTCACCGTACGACGGGTCGTCCGATGATGGAACGGAGATGGAGGAATTATGTCATGTACCTAATTCCTTCACACACTCTCCAATATGCATCCTATAGAACACCGACAGGCTGGCTACTCTTCGTATGTGCTCTATACGATCAGATCTGACCTTTATTTTTATAACCTGTATTTTAAACATACTACCCAACACATTGATAAAATATTAAACAGATACGATATATTCTAACAAACTGACCAAAAAAATGTGCCGAACACAGCAGCAGCACACATGCATATTTTTATTCGGCATACATTGGTACAGTGTGAGTGAGATGGGGCGCAATCTAAAGCATAGAGAAGAAAAAGATGGCTAGTGTTTGTCGTTTGCGCTGTTAGTGTTTGTCGTTTGTTTTTACGAGTGTATCGAGAGTGACTAAAGCGAGATACAGGACTTACTTCCTTTTGTACGCTTCATTTTTAGTGCGCTAGTGACATATCTACCTTAGTTTAATATTTTATCAATGACCCAACATATTTTTTCCAATAAGGTTTGGGTTGAATGATCGATTCAACTGCACCAGTTTACAGGATACTAGTACTCATCTTACGTCTAGAATCCAATAACCAAGTAACAGATAGAGTATACTAACCATCTACTTCAAATTCCACAACCATTTTTGCTGACGTCATTTCTTATGATGACAGCATTAAGCTGCCGATAAAAGCTATTCAACTAAAAATAAATGACATATTACGGTGACTCTGCCAAACGTCGGCAACTACGCCCAATTATGGGGTAAGAGGTCCCAAAAAGTCTTCCCGTGGGAGTTTATTATAAACCCCACTCAAAAGGGTGTACCGTAAAGCGATATTACAAAATCAAATTACATAGTTTTTCGCCTCATGACTGCGGATGGGCCGGACCTTAGATAGTCTTATTATGTAACTAGCATTCAAGGAGATTGCTTAGCAGTCGTTATTGAAACTAAATCGCAGGGCAGCATTCCATTTTCGTGGTACGTGCTGAATTAATTTAATAGTTATGTTATGATGGTCCTTTTTTCCTAAGGTGAACCGTTTTTTTATACAACCGATAAAGGATAAAATCATGTTATAAAATATTTAGTTAGGAAGGTACCCTTATGAAATTGTGTAATGCTTGACTGGTTGAATCATCATCATCATCGTTATCAGTCGCATACGTAGCTTTTTCAGCTTTGGAGTCTGGGGTCCGCTTTACCAGTCTAACTACTGATTTTTTGTTAAACTTCGATTTTTCCGTGATGCGAATGGTTGACTGGTTGAATGCCGTTATTAAAATATAAAAATAAAAGAAACAGTTAAAAGCCATTGTGTATGCGTGGATCCACGTTCCGGCACACGAATGTCCAAACTTGGTGATGGTGATAAATGGCGATTCTTAAGTGTGTTCGGTCTGTTATAGCCATCAGTCCCACTTGATTAAAGAATCTTTTAACATTGCGTTTATTCCTGCATAAGTCGGCCTCCCTACTAGTGTCACTATTTACCTACGAACATTTGCATTAAATTGTATTACACATGACCGAGTCTTACCGAATTTAGCCGACAACAGCCGATGTTTGCCGATCTAAATATATATGATGTCACACATGAGTGGCAAGCAGGGATGAGTGGACAAGTGGGACGAGGGCAAAGGATGGCTTTTCAAAGGCATCTAATACTTTCAAGGGAGTCTTAATTTATGTGCTGAGTTAACAATCTATTTGCTACGAGTGAACTTTTGTTTGTAAATGGATTGAGAAAGGACCTCTCTGACATTGAGCCATTTTTATAGGCTGAATTCTCAATGGACTCCGAAATACGTTTGATAATGTATGTAAACCGCAGAACAATACTAAGTCAGTGGTATCGGTCCTGACTTGTGAGCCGTTGGTTAGAACTAAAACAGGTGTTTTTGTTTGTATAAATTTACCAGCGCTTTTTTATAAACTAGGGCTTGACCGCAAGCCCGCCCAATAATAAGCAGTGATGCAATCGTTGATGGTAAAGCGCGCTAATTTATTAAGCCTATTCACTCAAAAAAACTGAGTGAACAGGAAGGACGACGGCAGTTGAACGAGGTGATGCAATGTTAAACCTAGAGGGAGATTGATCTGGAAACCCTCCACGATTAAACTCCCGACACAATGACATTTGGCGCATCGTACCTAGCACACATCGCAACACAATTGCTTAGACCCGTCCTCCGTGCGGCTTCACCAGACTTCACTGATCTCAAAACGGCGAAGAAAAACATGTTAAGGAAGCCAGGCTATCCTATGCTACCTATTTTTTTTTTAAAGCATTGCCTCTCACTATGAATTTCTCCTGTATCGTGGGCGCATATACAAACATCTCCTTCTCTGTATGAGAGGAGACCTGTGCCCAGCAGTGGAACGATAAAAGGTTGATGATGATGATGATGATGATTTACAAACACATAAACTCATATACACAAACAACTAGACCCAAAACAATACTTGTAGGTCTTAAAAATATTTGTTCTATGTGAGAAACGAACTCGCGACACACAGCGCAGCAGTCAAACATTTAACAACTACGCCAACCGTGCCGTCAAACTATTAAGTCCGCGTAGTAAATTTATTAGCTTACTTCATCTCGAAGAGAGGAAACTTGCAGGTAATTGCGTTATAAACTATCAGTAGCAATCGGTTTCATTTTGACAGTTCAACAACATTCATTGCGTTATTAACCTTCCTGAGCAGATACATTTTTCTATTCTAAAGAACAATGGATTAGCGATATACCTTAAAATGCTTCAAATTATGAGTAATAAATAGTATGTAGTAGTAGATAGTAGTACAGTAGTAGGATAGTAGTGTAGTGGTAGTATGTAGTAGTGTGTAGATTAGGATGCTGTGTGGGAACATTATAGGATTATGTTTCATGGCAACTTTTTTGAAGTTTTAAAAGACGAAGATAAAAAGCATAGTGTATATATATATGTATATATCTATTATTATGGTTGAGTGAATGATGCTGATCCATACGTCATGTTCGTAAACGGACGCCGTCAGTGGGGACTGGTCATCTCTTAGCTGCCATTTCGTATTTTAATTTCTGAATTGTTTTTTGTGTGTTTTCTATGGACGCTCTCAGCGTACAATATGTTTCTGCATCGTTCCCAGACGGTTGATTTGTACATGAATGATGTAATCAAATATTTGTAACAATAGCTTGAAAATTTAAAAGTGTCCATGCAGTTTCTTGCCCGTTCTTCTCCATAGGTACCTACTCTTTGGAATGGGCGACTAGCTTCATCTTATTGACTGACTAACCTTCTGACAATTCAAAAGTGCCTGTAATTGGTTTATTTGAAATAAATGATTTGATTTGATTTGATATTCCAAATATAATTTGGTACTCTTGATGCGAAACCATGTATATTATGTACCAAGAAACAAAACACCCCAAGATACTCACAGGGAAACAACACAATAACAGAACAGTACAGGGAAAGTTGGTAATCGAACTTGTTTACAATATGACTAGGCATTTGATGACTGTATTCTAAGGCAGCATAATAATTCTGATGAACGAAATGAATGGAAACAAACTCTTCATTAAATAAGATATTTATCAAAATTAATCAAAATCCAAAGTAATTTATTCAAAGTAGGCTGAGAATTAGCAGTTTTTGAACGTCAGTATTACTTAAGACAGTCCCCCAAAACGCCTGTATCCAATAATTAAGATAAATATTGCTAAATTAAGCAGTGTCATTTGGGTCTCATTTTACATGACAGCCTCTGTGGCGTGCACAAGGAGGCGAGGGTTCGATCCCCGCACAGTGCTAATATTTGTTTGCATGAATATGAATATTTGCACTGGTCTGGTCGTGCCTCGGAAAGCACGTTAAGCCGTTGGTCCCGGTTGCCATACGAACATCTAGTGGCGGTCGTTACGGGTTGTTAGAGCCCTCAAAAGTCTAACAATTGGTCTAACTGCAATGCTTTGATATCGCCTTAGGGTTGTGGAGGTCAGACGGCAGTCGCTTCACGGATAATGTCGAAGTTTAGCCAAAATCAGCAGTTAGACTGGTAAAGTGGACCCCAGACTCCGAAAGCTAAAAAGCTGCGGATGCGACTGGGATTAATGCTGAGATGATGTGTGTGATGTGATTTGGGTCTCATTTTAGATAGTAAGTTTACTTGGGAACCCCATATTGATTGCACAAGTCCAAACTATTTGGAGCATTGCGTCAAATGTTTGATTGCATCCCTACTAAAGCTCGCGCAGTGATATGAATCCCTCATTGAGTTTTTTTTTTAAACTGAAATAAAGATATGCAAACACTACAAAATAGATCAATACATATATTATACTCTACCAACTACTTTATATCAACAATAACAACAAAATTTACAACACTACCAAAATACTTAAAACAAAAATTCTTATACATATAAACATCCTTATATTAGACGTAATACATAAAATCATAACACAAGGCACACATTCGTAACCAAAACTTAACTTTAAAAGAAAACTCACTCATATAACACAAGACGACGTGTTAAAATATAATTAAGAAACCCTAGAACCAATTCATCATTGGAGCCCGGTGTCCGCTTTCCTGCTCGTTTACTTCCATTTCGCGCGATCATTAGCATCCTGTGGTAAGAGATTTTTGGCACGCATGTCATCTCTAACAACTTCAAACCATAATTTCTTTAGTCTACCTCGCTTGTTCCGGGCCGACGGAGGCGCCATGGCAAGAATCCAAACCATAGAATCAACTATGGAAAGAAAAATACATGAGGAAGATAAACTTCATAATGAAATACCTGATGATGTATTAACAGTCACAGATGGTACATACAATATGTAAAGAAAACCCCGTCCGACCCGAAATGATAATAAAGGCTAGGTGTACAGATGACCAAATAAAATATGAATAGTAACAGTACTAATGAATTTTGAAATAATCTTTTTTCAAAATTTTGTAATTTTTATAAAGTGACATCACTATTTTAGACAATATTATTATGAATGCGACCACGTGCCGCGTGCCCTGCCCCCCTTCGCCCGCGCATATATGCCTACTGTGTTGCCTACCAAATATGTATTAACCACCTCGCATTTTCACAATAAAATTTATTTTTTAGGGGGATTTTTTTTAAGTTTAGCCTGGCTTTGTAGGCATTAGTAGAAACAGTTATCGATACCTAACAATACCTTCACGGATCGGACAGGGTTTTCTTTACATATTGTATATATAAAAAAAAAACATAAAATAATATATTACAGCGAAGTAGATACTGACACTGAATGACATTTATTATCTCTTTTATTTCCGTTGTTTTGCATAACTTTATGTGATTAGAGAGACTGTATCTATATTTATTTACATGTTATGCTGTTGTATAAAACTGATTTACATCCGTCACCTCTATTCACATCAGGTTCAGTTGAAAACCAGCGTCAGGCACTTGTTGTGTGGCATTTTTGGTGAACTGGGCCTTTTTGGTGCAGCCACGAGGCACACTTTGCGGCTATTTTTTACATAAGGGTTTAAGGGTTTTTTTTATTTTTTATTTGGTTTTTATTTTATTTTATTATTTGGTTTTTCATTTTATGTTTTTTATTGTTTTTTTGTTGCTACCCGAAGTGTGTTTATGCTACATGTATTGTATTGTGTGTCAAGTCTGTGCTGAATAGAATAAATGTAATTTCTTTCTTTATTTTATATTTTCTATATATTTTTCAATGTATAAGTGAAGTTTTATGTTCTTTTTCAAAAACATAAATGGTTTTAAACCAAACTACTGAGTGCAAATATTCATAATTACTTCACCCATAATTAATCATAGGGGCCGAGACTGCTGATAGTAATAATGTCGATTATATAAAATAATTAAACGAGGGGTGAAATTAAAAGGGCGAGGGGGTGAATGCACATGTGGTATTTCAATTAATAAATGAAAGCGAAATGATCATTGAAACTCATTCGAGCAGATGAAACCATGAACATTTTAGATGCGATTATATTTTATAAATAGATGTTGAACATGAATCAAATTTTAAACTTGAAGTGAATCTTAAGATGGATGTGGGAAGCGCCCACAAAGAACCACGCGTTACAGCAATAAGGATGAATGTAATGATATGAACAATTTTACTCTTTGATCTTACATTTTTTTTTTTTTCTTTATTTATTTTTAGGGACTTTTATGCAATTATTGCACATGCCAGTCCCATCAGACCTTATAATTAATAATATTAGCAAAACACAACAATAAAAAACCTACTTTATGCCGCAAAACGTAATAACACAAACTTAATTAATTTATAAGCAGCTCCAGAGGTTGGTGTCGACAATATATGATGGTACATACAAACATCGTTTACATTTAAATTTAACTCTCTAACTAGATCCTCTCTGGCGGACTGAAATCTGACACACTCCGTCAGTAAATGTACGATATCTTCCAGAGTGCCACACACCTCACAATTGGGTGAATTAATTTTTTTCATTAGATATCCAAAATTATTCAGCGGCATGTGTCCAGATCTCAATCTGTGAGCTACAACTATAAATTCCCTAGTTAACCTAGTGTCATTAAACCACGGTATATGAGGAGGTTCCGAAACTATAGACCTATACCATATCCCTTTATCTTTCGATCTTTGATTAAAATGCTCTTTCCAAACCTCGTGACACATATGTTTATACTTAGGTAATATTTCTATATAATTAGTTCCAATATTTTTTTCCCTTCCATCAACAATACCTAACTTCGCTAAACGGTCAGCCTCCTCATTACCCTTAATACCTACGTGTGAGGGAACCCATTGCAACTTCAGATCCATATCTCTTAAAGATAGGTAGTAAATTTTAGATAAAATTTCATAAGCTATCGGTGCACCTCTGAAACCAGAGGCGCATCGAGCTATATGTTGTAATGCACTTTTACTGTCTATAGAAATTAATATTTTTCTATTATTTTCAATGGATATGCAATACGTAAGCGCTTCTGAAATTGCAAAGAGCTCCAAGGACATAACTGACATATAGTTATTTATTTTATAACAGGTATTTGTATTCCCCAAATTCGCAGGGTCATAGAAAGCAGCTCTATTACCATTAGCACTCTTAGACCCATCAGTATATATTTTATAATAATCTTGATATTTATCCGACATTTCTCTCAAAGTTTCAGTTTTAAGTGAGTTGACATCATACATATTTTTAGGATTTTTAATTGAGTCTAAATTAGTCTTTATTATATTTTGAACGTTAATACTAGTTACCCATATATCCAATGAATACATTTCTAAAATCGGGGATGACGTTATACGTTCTTCTCTGACCTTATCAAAAACACTAATAAGTAGTGGAAGCTTTTTATTTGCCCAATATCTGTTGTGTCTAAGAGCGCTAAGCTCCGACAGCTGCTTTATAATTACATTATCGGATATAGAATACGACTTTAAACAATATTTGAATGCTAACCATTTTCTCCTAACGTGCAGTGGAGGCACACAGAGCTCGCACTCCATAACGTGTATAGGTGTGCTTCTTATAAAACTCCCTACTATTCTTAGAGCTTGATTTTGGATTTTTTCTAGTTTATCAGTATTTACTTTAGCACTATTATCATATAAGAAGCACCCGTAGTCTAATCTACTCCTTATTAAAGCTACATAGAGCCTACGAAGATGAACTTGATGGACACCCCAGGCGGGACTTGTAAGTATTTTAAGTAAGTTGAGAAGCCTCTGAATTTTTCCAACTAATTCGTTGATCTGTTTACCCCAGCGCAATGTCTTATCCAACCAGACGCCCAAATATTTATAAAAACATACGTTGCTAAGTTCTCTATTACCTACTAAAAGTTGCAGTTGCTGTTGCCTATATCCTCTACTAAAAACACAATATTTCGTTTTACTTATGGATAGTTCCAGTCCTAATTGATCTAATAAAACTGTGAAAGTATTTAGAGCATTTTGTATTTTATTCTGACCTTCTGTGATATCCCTGCAAGTAAAATATAGTGCAAAATCATCTGCATATTGACATGAGTACACATCAACAATATCTCGACAAAACCTATATGTAGCTATATTGAAAAGTAACGGAGAGATGGGGTCACCTTGCGCCAAGCCATTTCGTGCATATCTGACCATATCGATTGCAGACTCGTCAGCAACTTTAAGATGTCGTTCGCTAAGAAAATTCCATAAGTATTGGCAAATGTTTTTACCAACACCCAAGCTATCAAGAACCTGCAGTAATTTTTCTATTAATATATTATTATACGCGCCTTTAATATCAAGAAAACACGCAAGAGTTGAAAGATTCTTTGTAAAGCCTATCTGAATTTGAGTTACTAGACTTGTGAGACAATCATAGCTCGACCGCCCTCTCCTATCTTGGTATGGGTATAACTCTAATATCACGCCACTGCGATGGAAATTTACCGGAATTTAATATAATATTGTAGATATTAAGCAAGAATAATTTACCAAGATGTGGCAGATGTAAAATCATGGAATACGTTATCTGGTCTTCGCCCGGAGCAGTATCTTTTTTCTTTAAACAATTACTCAACTCTTGCAACGTAAACTCAGATTCAAGTAACACATGTCTAGACGTAAAGATAGGTTTTAGCGAAACGACATAATCTGGTGCCAGATCACATAACATTTCTCTTTTTAGCTCTTGAGGAAACTGAATATTAGATTTCCTATAACCCTTCACCCATCGCAGTCGACGCCACATGTCTGAAGCTGAAACTTTGTGATCAATGTCTGCACATAGTTTCCTATAATCATTAGATTTCGCTTTTTGAATAGCCTGTTTAGCCTCCGAAGTTTTTCTTTTAAGTGAGGCAAGGTTTCCTGGTGTTGGATTCCTTCTAAAGTTTTTGAGTGCCAGTCGACGTTCTGCAATCATTTTAGATATATCAGGACTCCAATATCCTTTCGGCTTAAATTTATTATTTGGTATATTACAAAATTTGATACCTGGAATATTCTCATCGGCTGCATTATTTATTTGACAGGTGAAATAATCGTACAAAAGCTGAACATCACCTTCCGCATGAAAATGAGAAAAGCTATCGAGAAGATCATTTTTGTATCCAGTCCAATTGGCTAATTTGTAATTTCGTTTTTTATGAAAGTAAACATCCTCGAAATAATTTATTTTAAACCTAATAAATAAATGATCACTTCCTAAGTTTTCGTTCATAACATTCCAGTCAAAATTAATAGCAATATCCACAGATGCAAATGTAACATCGGGTGAAGAGGATTGGAGGATATTATTTACTAATTTAACCCTAGTGGGCTGTCCAGTATTCAGAGACGTAAAACCAAATTCTAATGCTGACTCAAATATTAGTTTCCCTCTATTGTCATTTTTATATGACCAGTTTGTGTGGTGAGCGTTAAGATCTCCCGCTATTAAACAATTATTTGGAAACAAAGAAAAAATTCTATCCCAATCAGATTGAGTAGTATGAACAGAACTAGGACAATAAATTGAAATTATATGCTTAATATAGCCACAGTTACTAAGTTTAATACCTAACATCTCGATGCCCGGATTATTTGAATTTACCTGTAATTCCTGTACCTTTATAGACTTGTGAGCAACGATAGCAACCCCACCATACGAATCCCCTCTATCTTTTCTATAAATATTGTAAGGATTAGTATTTATATAGACCTCTTCTCCCAACCAAGTTTCACTAATTAATGCTATATGTATTTTTTCTTGCAATAATAAGCATTTAAATTCTTCTAGTTTGGGTTTCAAGCTCTAAAAAAAAAAAAAAAAAAAAAAAAAAAAAAAAAAAAAAAAAAAAAAAAAAAAAAAAAAATCTTACATTTATATTTATATCAAGACTATAGGTATATAAGTATACTTCACACGACTTTGTTCTTAGGCACTCTCATCCATACTAATATTATAAATGCGAAAGTAACCCTGTCTGTCTGTCTGTCCGTCTGTCTGTCTGTCTGTTACGCTTTCCCGCTTAAACTGATTTTGACGAAATTTGGCACAGACAATCTTTAGACCCTGAGAAAGGACATAGGCTAACATTTATCCCGAAAAAATTTGATATTCCCGAGGGAAATCTAAAAAGCGCGATATAACCAAACTCCACGCCGGTGAAGCCACGGGCGGAAAGCTAGTAATATATAATTCCATGGGTTCTAATTCAGATCTGATGGTTCAATCTCTTTCCAAAATATTTTCACACCGATTATTTCTTAATTTCCTTATATAACAATATCAATGACGCCATCCTGAAATCCGAAGTTATAATTACAACGTCTACCGTTTGTTTTAGACCTACAAGCTCAATGCTAGTTAAGCACCCCTTGTTATCTCACACCGGTGTAGTCCAGATAGCTTCGGTTGAAACCGGTTCCAACCGGTATTGTTCCGTAACTTGATGTTTGTTCGTGATTGTATGTTATTGTGATAAGCCCTGTAGTTCAAATTACGTATGATAATTTGGATTTTGGTTCGTGTATTTTGGGACTGTATGTTTTGTTAACGATATAGGTATTTGGGATAATCCAGTTGTAAATTTTGGCAAAATATTGAGTATAATTTTTGGAACCGTATAAGTATACTTTAAAACTTTCCGATAAACCGATGTTTTTCAAAAAACAAGGCTCCTCACTCTAAGAGAGAATGGGTCATAATTCACCATATGGACTCAGTTCGGGTTGGTAGATAACACTTTTCGATTAAGAATAATGGTGTTAAAATTATTTATTTAAATAAAAACTCGAATAGAAATAAACCTTTTCCTCTAAGCATCATCAAATATTACTAAGAAAAATAAAAAAGATACTACAAAGCCAGAAAATAAACAGCCGGAGCAGCTAATGATAAAGATGGTGGAAAAATAATTTTCCAAACAAATATTCCTACAATTTCTTCTGGAAAGCCCGAGGGATGTTGGCAATCTAATCAAATAGAATGTAATGCACCAACGCAATTTTAAAGGCTCAACGATAATCCTGTTGAACAGGAAACACCATTTTGTTTCCCAAATTAACCCTCGAAACATTAAACTCAATTTCAAACATCCAGCTCATTTGTAAAAAAGAAGATTACCAACTCATTCCCTCAGAGAGTAACATTGTATAATAACGCATTTCCGCGCAAACAAAGCGCAAAAAAATGTTCAACATTTGTCTAAACACATTCATTCTCTTAAACAAATTAACTCGAAGAACGAAAAAAAGGTTTTTCTTCGGGAAAAAAAATGTTCCAAGGTATACTAACGATGTTACTAAATGAACGAACGAATGAACAAATAGGCCGCAAATGAACGGCTAATGTTTGTTGACAGTGAATGATTTGCAACGTTACGGAGGGTTCAGAAGGAACTGACCGGTCATCCACGAGACGATATATCGATTTTAGAACTTTAATTGATTTCCATCGTATGTTACCACTACTTTTCAGTTTTGAATTAGAAGATTACTATGTTATGTACCAATACAAAGACCTATTTGTATTGGTACATATCAGTGTTACTAAAGCATTTGTATCTTGTTTTTTTTTACGTTTATAAGGGACATAATTTCAAAATACTGTTATACTAATCTATCAAAGAGTAGTAATAAAGCTGAAAAGTTTATTGTTGAAACGACCAGTCGGATTTGGAACAACTAATATAACTATTATGGACCTGAAAGTTGATAAACGTCAGATAAACTGAATATGTAGTTGAAGAGTTTTAATTTCTTATTGAAAGCCTGGAGCACAGTCGAAGAGTAGCCAGCCTGTCGGTGTTTTATAAGATGGATTTTGGAGAGTGTGCGAAGGCATTGCATGATTTAATTCCCCCATCTCCGTTCCGTCATCGGACGACCCGTCATACGGTAAATTTTCACCCTTACGTTGTTGACACCACTACCATTACATCGAGGGACTAGAACAAGTATATAATGTAAATATATTATAAATGTTTCTTTACTAATTATTCTGACTTTATGTATGTGATGTTTTTGTTTTGTATAATTTGTTCTTACTTATAGCACTGAATTGGAATGCTCTGTAATAGTGCTATAATTGTATGTTTCCAAATAAATAAATTTGCCAGCGGGGGTGGTTCCGTCGGACTACAATTTAAGTGTCTTCAAGGCATGATTGAACCGGCTCTTAATAAACTAGCGCGCTTTACCTGAAACGACTGCATCACTGCTTACCATCAGGCGGAATTGCGGTCAAGCACTAATTTATAATATACTAGCTTTCCGCCCGCGGCTTCGCCCGCGTAAAGTTCGGTTATATCGCGCTTTTTACATTTCCCTCGGGAACATCAAATTTTTCCGGGATAAAAGTAGCCTATGTCCTTTCTCAGGCTCTAAAGATTGCCTGTACCAAATTTCATCAAAATCGGTTGAGAGGTTTAAGCGGGAAAGCGTAACAGACAGACAGACAGACAGACAGACAGAGTTACTTTCGCATTTATAATATTAGTATGGATAAAAAAAAATTCGTGTGCTATAAGTGCGCTTTCGCCTTAAGATATTATAAATGTGGTGCAACATTTTTAAACTTACGCTACAATTACTACGGTATGCATTGTAGCATACGTTGATGTAGGCAAAGGTTTAATACCATAAATATTTAACTATTTATTAGTAGCATAATATATTTTTAGTAGTAGTGAAGTTAAATTCAAACGTTTCCAGCACAAAGCTGTTAGTAAACACAGTTTCACATAAGCGATTATTATCAGAAACTTCGTGGCAAAATTATTAATGTCTAAAAGCATGGTAGAATTATATGTAAATATTCTTAATAACTTTTTCTAAGTACAAAATATTTAATAAGACTTTTTTATTTTTTTTTATTTTTTTATAATAAGCATAAACTAGTGCTTGACTTCAATCCCGCCTGATGGTAAGCAGTTATATATAAATCTTCCTGTGGCGCAGCATCGTTGGTCGTGTTGTTGAGTTTAACATTGCATCATCTCACTCAACTGCCGTCTTCCTTCCTATTCACTAAGTTTTTTTTTAGTGAATAGGCTAAATAAACTAACGCGCTTTACCATCAACGATTGCATCACAGCTTAGGTACTATCAGGCGGGATTGCAGTCAAGCACTAGTTTATAAATAATAATAAAAAAAGCAAAATTCTGGTTTTGTATAAAGACAAAGTAACGTTGATTATTGACTATAAAGTCCAGCCGATTGAAGTTAGGCGAAGGGAGCTTAGAGTGTGCTGTCAATAGTGTCAATCCTTAACTTCAGTTGGAATTACAGCTCACTCCACGCACACTTCTTCTAAGTTTTCACAGTGATATGGTATTTTTTTCCTTCACTGAAGTCAAAAGAATAGTCAGAAAATATAAAAACTGAAATGCACTTTCATATTTACTTGAATCGACTTAGAATCCGTGTTTGATTCTTCTTCCGCCTATAGCGGTCCTCTGCTGGACAAGGGCCTCCCCCAAGGCTTTCCACGATGACCGGTCCTATGCTGCCCGCATCCATCGGCTTCACCAGGTCATCAGTCCATCTTGTTGGTTGCCTCCCTACGCTGCATCTTCCGGTACGTGGCCTCCACTCCAAAATCTTACTGCTCCATCGGCCATTGGCGCACACAGTCATGTAATTTTTGCGACTCGAAGAGCTATGCCGGTGATATTAGTTCTTATGCGGAACTCCTCATTTCTGATTCGATCGTGTTTGATTCAAATTTAATTTTTTATGATGACGTAACCGTCACAAGCTTTGATCAACAAAATAAGTAAAAAAAAAACAAACAAACATTTTCCAAATTCAAATGCGCGAAGGTAAAGTTCGTTGGTGTCTCCAGCCAAGTCTAGTATTATTAGAATACTACCCTCCAAAACTGTAGCACTTACTTTTTACTGCAAGACTCTGTCCGCTAAACTTTAAAATTATACGGGGAGAATTGAAAATTTTGCTCAAAAAACTTCAGTTTGCGATATGAAATTGTAGAATTTTATATGTTTGTGGATATTGGAATGGTTGTATTCAAACTCCTCGTTTATACGAGACTTGGATAAAAGTATCGTTAGTGAGCTTGTTGAAGCTTGGTTTACTAGTTTTGTATTTTTAAAGTGTTGATGGAATGTTTATTATTTTAGAATTTTCCTTAAAATGTTCACAGCGTGTTTTCTTATTTAAATTATAGCTGCTAGTGAGCGAGTACTATCTACGTACATCCTATCCTACTAACAAATTCCTATTAATATACAATATGTAAAGAAAACCCTGTCCGACCCGTAAGGATAACAAAGGTTAGGTAAACACATGGCCAAATAAAATATTAAATTTTACATAATCATCATAGTAACAATACTAATGAATTTTGAAATAATGTTTTTTTGTCGCGAATTAATTCCAACTTCCCCAAAATTTGGTAATTTTTAAAAAGTGACAACACCATTTCTGACGGAGTGAATAGCGATGCGACCACGTGCCGCATGCCCTGCCCCCCGTCACCCGCGGATGTATGCCTAACGTGTTGTCGACCGCACGTGCAATAAGTTACCTCGCTTTTTCGCTGAAATAATATTTATTTTTTTAGGGGGATTTTTTTTTTAAGTTTAGACCGGCTTTGTAGGCATTATTATAATCAGTTATCGATACCTAACAATACCTTCACGGATCGGACAGGGTTTTCTTTACATATTGTATGTATGTATTATAAATGCAAAAGTTTGTGGAGATGTATAAATGTACATATGTATGGATGGATGGATGTTTCGTACTCTTTCACGCTAACTTTAGCGAACGGAATTGGGTAATATTAGACTTTAAGATAGTTCATAATTTGGATAACCATATAGGATAATTTTTATCCCGATGTTTTCAAGGGATCGAAACTAACGCTGGAGCCGCTGGGAGCAAATATGAAGTTAAAATACGTGTCCAGTATTTTTAATTAAAGAATCTATGTACAAAATTTTAAAAAAAGTCATGAAAAACCACAAAGTAATGGGCTTGTTATCTTGCCTGGTTGTCCCAACAAAAATATGGTCAACGAATCGCTCGCCCGCCCCCGAACAAAACTCGAAAAACTATCCTATCAATTGATTTAATAGAGTTCACATCAGGGGTCGACGTCATACCCACAAACACGAGCGGCGGCACGCTTGCAACGTTCAAAGGCCGAGCCGACACATTTTTTTAAACTCTGTGGTTTCTGTAACCTCTCATTAACGATATAAATGACTATCATAATTTTATTAGTGGCATGGGGTGTAGTGTTACGATGTCAGATACACCCTGTATACGTTGGTTAAAAATAGCACTAGCCACTGTACATATACTTAAATGTGCCCTGGTGGCAAAGGATAGGTATGTCATGCTCAGTCAAATGTATCACTCATCAGTGATCCTTGTCCAACGCGTGTGTTGGATTATTTACCTCCCTTCGAAATTATGAAACTGAATAGTGTTAATTCATACGTCATGTTCGTGAACGGGTGCCGTCAGTAGAAAATGGTCATTTCTTTTCTGTCATGGCGAATTACTAAGACGAAAGCCCCTTCTCATCACCATTGTATGTGTATATACAATATGTAAAGAAAACCCTGTCCGACCCATAAGGATAATAAAAGTTAGGTATACACATGACCAAATATAATATAAAATTTTACGTAATCATCATAGTAACAATACTAATGAATTTTGAAATAATCTTTTTTTCCCACGAATTAATTCCAACTTCCCCGAAATTAGGTAATTTAAAAAAAAGTGACAACTCTATTTTGGACGTACATTTTGACGGTATTATTACCACGTGCCGCGTGTCCTGCCCCCCGCCGCCCGCCTACTGCACATATATTAAGTTACCCCTTTTTGCAAAATAATATTAATTTTTTTAGGGGGATTTTTTAAAGTTTAGCCCGGCTTTGTGAGCATTAGTAGAATCAGATGTCGAACTTAACAATACATTCATGGATCGGACAGGGTTTTCTTTACATATAATTGTATACTAGCCTTCCGGCCGCGGCTTCGCCCGCGTGGAGTTCGGTTCCGTTTCCAAGAGAACTCTTCAAAAGTCCGGAATCAAAACTATCCTATGTTATTTCTCAAGGTCAACTCTATCTTTGTACCAAATTTCAATAAAATCAGTTCAGTGGTTTAGATGTGAAAGCGTAACAGACAGACAGACAGAGTTACTTTCGCATTTATAATATTACTATAGATGAAGGCTTTGAATGCCAATTTTTATACATGTTAAGCTACATTTGGGCAAGCTTAAGCAGTGTATGTACATGACATGTGTAACTACATGACAAAATTCCATTCCGTATTCTGTTTATACCCATAAAAACATATAATTGGTCCTATGTTATCTTTTCAACCATTATCCTTGTTTTATAGCTGTTGGCTCTCCTAAATTTAAATAAGTAACGTTCCCAAAAAATGACACAAATCCTATAAAAAAAAGGAGAAAAAATCTAGCTCGCAACACTTCCTTCGCCACAAACAAAACTGCCTTTCAACTTAAAAAACCTAATTTACGGTGCGAATATGACTCGTGAAATACGTGTAAAATTACGGGCAAACGCGTCCGACTTACAATCTTTATAGCGTGTAGCACGAACACCGTTGTCACGTTAAAAACAAGTGACTTGTTGTATTACCAGTTGACGTCCGTTAGTATAAATAATTCAATAGCAACAACACTGTTGGAACTCGTAAAACTCTCGCTTCACTAGTGTTGCGGTTTGTATGTTCATTCGGTAAATAATTCGGTAAATAATTTTGTGGATGTTTCTTCTCGAGGATTAGAAGGTTTTTTGCGACTTCGATTGCGGCCGAGAGTTATATGCAACTGAGTATTGTTCTCAAAGGGCAATGGAGAGGGCTATGCTTCGGGTTTCACTGCGCGAACGAATCAGGAATGAGGAGATCCGCAGAAGAACGAGAGTAACCGACATAGCCCGTAGAATTGCAACACTAAAGTGGCAGTGGGCTGGACACATTGCCCGTAGGACCGATGCCCGATGGGGCCGACGGGTTCTCGAGTGGCGACCACGCACCGGAAGACATAGCGTGAGTAGGCCCCCGATAAGGTAGACGGACGACCTGGTAAGGGTCGCGGGGAACCGCTAGATGCGGAGGGCGCAGGACCGGTTGTCGTGGAGAGCCTTGGGGGAGGCCTATGTCCAGCAGTGGAACTCTTTCGGCTGAAATGATGATGACGATAATGATGAGCATTTTTATGCAACTGTGGTCAGATAATTTTGTAGAAGTGCTGTTGGATAACTGAAAACAGTAAGGATAAACCGTTCCTCCAAATCTTTTTCTTCTTCAGCCTATAGAGGTCCACTGCTGGACATACAGGCCTCCCCAAGACATTTCACAATGAGCAGTCTTGTGCTGGTGCTACCCGCATCAATCGGCATCCTCCGAATCGTACGTTACGAAATTTTATTTCAGCGCAATTATTAATCAATTGCGGTTCGCAGAAGTGCTATTGAAATCAGTGCTCTAAGGGATCGGGAATCATCAATCTCAACTTATTCATAACTGGACCCGCGACGTCTCGTCACTATGTGTTCTATTAGCATTCCCTTTTTAGCGTGTTTTTAGCTATCTATCTAAAGGCACCCGGCCAAGAGCGCGGTCTCTTGTTTGACGACATCACCAGCGCCCATCAGTTTCTGTAACATGTAGTTGACAGCACACGTTATTAAGTGTCCCATCGTTTGTAACATTACAACTCAGAGTATTTTTCATCTCACGAAGAGAAGCGTGTTATATGTACTTGTTACCTTATGTAGACATGGTGTGAATGTGTGTGTTAGCGCAGGAGCTCTCAGTACCTGAGAGTGGGAAGTGTGTCATGCGGGTGCGTGTGTGTGTGTGTTACTGTGTTATGATTATGTAGTGGTGTTACTCGTCTTCACGTTTACATTCAAAGTGTGCTTAAATGTTGCAGCTAACTGGTTAAATTAGCCGTTTAGTCAATGCCTGGGCCTGTAGCCAATGTAACATCGCTCTCACGGGTGCCCGGGATTGAAACCTAACCCATAACAACCAGTGACCAAATTTTTAGCAGTATCTTATCTAGTAAGATTAAATACTGCTACGAATTCGGCTCGCAAGTGATTGGTTATAATTCCATCCTAAACTTTAAATTATTAATTATAACACAGTTTAGTTAAAAGACGGTTAACAAAGCGGCTAATTAAATCAGTAGTTACCACAAGTAAGGCGTGCGTTGCTTCTTGAGATAAAAATTCTAGAATGAGAACGGAAGAATATAAAATTTGTAATATCCTCTACAGCATCCGTCGATTTTATTTATCGGTAACAGAAAATGTTTTGTCTTGCATCGGCACGACCTGATTACGCAGGAATAAATTTGATTTTGACATTGTTCTTGATTTTTGTTTTGTTCGATTACGTTTCTCGTTGTCTCTTGTTGTTGCTGAAAGCGCTCCCTGCTACTGTTATGTATGTCCTTAAAAAGTTTCTATAAATCATAACACCCGAAGCACAGGTTTTACTTAAATTTATGCACTACCATCATCATCGTCATCTCAGCGTATAGTCCCGGTTGCATCCGCGGCTTTCGCGTTGAAGCACGGAGTCCGCTTTCCTATATACACGCCTGCATTTCGTACGATCTCTGGCATCCCGTTGTGTGAGATTGCTGGCACGCATGTCATCTCATACAACGTCAAGCCAACACTTCTTGGTCTACCACGCTTGTTTCGGCTCGGCCCGGTTCCATAGTTGATTTGAAAGGTAAACTGATTACATTTTTAAACTTGTCAGAAAAGATAAATGTATTTTATTATTAAGTAATAGTTTATACGCCGGGCCATTTAGCAGGTAAAGGAGAGGTAGTGAGGCTGATAGTAACTAAATGATCACCCGCCACAGTCCTTAGTGTGACGGGCGGTTTCAGCATGCTATAGAAAGATATAAATGACGATGTCAGCGACGGCAGAGAGGTAGGATCGTCACCATCTCGGTGTTGTAGTAAGAGTTCCATTACGTAGGTGGCGTTTTGAATTAAATCGCGAAGTGTAATTATACCATCCTCAATTCTATAGAGGTAGAAGCTAAACGGGAAATAACAACTGATAATAATAATTTAAGTAGGTAAATCGACAAAGTAGGTAATCGTTTCACTCCGGAGAAGTGCCCTGGTCCGCATCTCAATGTGAAGTGACCGTTCGACAATCCCCACTTCCCAGAACAACTGTCGACGTGCCGTCATCACAAAATAACGTCAAAGCGTCTGCCCTACTACTACATACATCAAATAATAAAAAGTAAAAATACTAAAACCTAACTACAACAAAAAACGTTGACTCTGAACTGAACAAAGTTGCTTATTAGCAACTTCGTTCAGTTCAGTATTCTGAAAATCTACCTACAACTACACCCACCTGAACCTACCTACCACACCACACCTACCACACCTGAACTATATTTAGTTGCAAGTAAATGGACACAGTAGACTCTACCAAGATGCCTTCGTTGTAAATTGACAATCGGAAATCAAATTGAAAACCGCAGTCACACGTTAGCAAAGTGCTATGGTAGGTAGGTATATGTAACGTGTGACTACGCCTTTTCAAACATGAAAATTTATCTCTACATAGTGAATATTGCATACTTCAGAATAGTATTGTAAGACATTATTGTCAATTTACAACGAAGGCACCTTGGTAGAGTCTACTGTGTCCATTTACTTGCAACTATATTAGCAACTTTGTTCAGTTCAGTATTCTGAAAATCTTGTTTTATACTTTTTCAGCGTCGTTTTTTGTCGTAGTTGGGTTTTAGTATTTTTACTTTTTATTATTTGTACTATTTTGGTATTAAAGTGTATTTGTGGCGCATAATATTAACAAGAGTTAAATTGACGAACTAAAAACTAGGTACCTAGTTAACATACGACATCTCTTTTGACTTATATATCGGCGTATAGTAATATGTAGAGATGTCCTATTTTACTATTTCGTAGCGCTTGGATCGTAGCGCTTATAGCAATGGTTTCCCCGTATAATGCTCCCGGTTTTTCGTAGTAGCGACGCACATTTGCGTCGATGGCACCGAATGGGTCATGAATTAGTGGATGAGGTCGTTAGTATAAATAGATTGGATGTTTTTCTAACGGTGGTAGGCCATAACATCGGCTGCCGGCAGAAGTTACCACCCACCAGACAAAGTCTTGCCGCCAAGCGATTCGTCATGTTCCAGCATGATGTCTGGTGAAGCCGTACGGAGGACGGGTCTGAGCAGTTGTGTTGCATTGTGTGGCGAGTACGATGCGCCAAATGTTGTTGTGTCGGGAGTTTGGTCGTGGAGAGTCTCCAGATCAATCTCCCTCTGGCGCAGCATCGTTGGTCGTGTTGGTCTTGGGTTTAACATTGCATCACCTGGCTCAACTGCCGTCATCCTTGCTATTCTTAAGTTTTTTAAATGAATAGGCTTAATAAACTAGTGCGCTTTACCATCAACGATTGCGTCACTGCTTACCATCAGGCGGGATTGCAGTCAAGCGCTAGTTTATAATTATTAAAAAAAAAAACATATATTAAGAGGACCTGGGAAGATTTCTTAATCTATCTAATTCTGCTAACGATCGACTGTCA
Organism: Sesamia nonagrioides; assembly: GCA_017933935.1. NCBI lineage: Eukaryota > Metazoa > Arthropoda > Insecta > Lepidoptera > Noctuidae > Sesamia > Sesamia nonagrioides. Next base: position 1,025,265 of record JADWQK010000551.1, on the reverse strand, counting down.
TGTGGATTTTTAAGTAATTTATTATGATCCAAGGCACTTATAAATAATCCCTCTATGGTTTTAACTCTACTGAGAGCGACATAGGCCTGTCCTTTAGCAAACAATGACTTTCCTAGATCTGTAACTTTTTTATCTAGAGTACAACCTTGTAATTTATGTACAGTACAACCCCAAGAAAGAATCAGCGGGAGCATTTTACGCTGAATTTGCCCAGAACCCCTCAAGCCGTCAAATTCAGTGAGGCAAGGCTCGATTTTGATAAGTCCGTTAATATCTGCTTTTATGGATGCGTCGTCAAATTGTATGAGAACAGCGCTTGGCTGTTCTCCTGTTCCAACTGATCGCGCCGAAGAGCAGGCCATTCGAAGGCCTTCACCACTCCCATCGCTCCGTTTACCAAACCCTGGCTTACACTCAAATTTCTACGAAGCATTACTAGGGATTATGTACAAACATAAAGTACTCGTGAAGCTCTTTTAAATGATACCAAATACCGTATACTTATTTTAATTTTATATTAACATAGAACTTTTTGTCCGCTAGAGGGCGTAATACTAAATTTGGTGACAAGCTTTATAGCTTATAACCAACAGAATATCAAGGCCCTTCTAATGGTTCTGCAGTGGTCTTATTCTGATAAGTAGTAAAGAAGCTATCTATGAACGAAAAGATGTGAATTATATGCAATCAGCCCATGAATACAGGTAAAGTCACAAGCAAATGCTAGTAATATATATATATATTCAAAATGTACAAGTAAAGCCCTTTCAAATGTTACCAAACACGGCATATTTATCTTAACTTTATTTTTTTACTCTGTATATTTTGTCCGCTAGAGGGCGCCACATCAGATTTTGTGAAACTCCATATAGCCTGTAACCAGCGGACAATTAAGACGCTTCTAATGATATGTCATTTATTGAATTCGAATAAGTAGTTTAGAAGTTACGAGGGAACAGATGAACATACATACATACATACATACGCAATACATACAATCATAACCCTCCTTTTGCTTTGCCGTAGTCGGGTAATGAGCATTTTTTATTAAAATGGTAAGTATAGTTCATCAAAAAAAAAAAAAAAAAACAGAATCAACAAATTAACCGAAAAAATTATAGAAGTGTGTGAAGTGAAATAAACAAATGAAGTTGAATAAGCAGCTCTAGGAAAGCAGATAGAAAATCCCTGTATTTTAAAGAACTTTCGCATTTTATTTCAACCTCTAATGATTACCACTTTTGACAAGTTTTTGAACACTACTGTCAAAACCATTACAGAAGTTGCTTACTTTTTAAACGAGTAAAAGAATGAAAAAAAAAAATTAACTCCAAAAAACACTAAAGTGATTATAAACGTAAAAGAGCCTTCCTCTATTATTGTAATTTTTTATTGAGTTTCTGTACCTTTTGTTGGAGATCCCAATAAATAAATAAAGTCTGACGATTTCTTAAGTCAGTGATAAAAAAACAAGGCCTTTCGAAATCAATATTTTTTAGAAAAAAAAAAAAGTTGATAATAACGCTAAGCGAAACCACCAGCGCGAGCAGTCAATGAGACGCGATGCGGGATCAAAAAATTTCACGTAGACGAAAATTTTAAAATTAATTGGTAATATATTCTTTATTACTATCATTTATTTCTGTTATATGCGAAATAATAAAAAGCACTAAGAAAACAGCCATTATAGTATTTATTCATTAAGCCACAATCCACAAAGCCACATCACATACATTAAACTTATGCTAGAATAATCTTAATTACGGCGTACATAGCATTGATTTATATATTTTGCTGCATTGAAAAATAACAACAACAACAAACAAGACAGACTATAGTGAATCAGACAGTAACAAAAATTTTGAACAAATGTTAACACCACTACGATCCGAAGCGTTTCGCCTTCTCCTTTATACCGCGTACATCGTAGGACTGGAACAATTTGCCCGCCGCGGTGTTTCCGTCGGACGCCAATATGAGTGTCTTCAAGGGTAGAGTGAATAGGCTCTTAATAAACTAGTGCGCTTTGCCATCAACGATTGCGTCACTGCTTACCATCAGGCGGGATTGCAGTCATGCGCTAGTTTATAATTTATACTAGCTTTCTCCCCGCGGCTCCGCCCGCGTGGAGTTCGGTTATATCGCGCTTTTTAGATTTCCCTCGGGAACATCAAATATTTTCGGGATAAAATGTAGCCTATGTCCTTTCTCAGGGTCTAAAGATTATCTGTGCCAAATTTCATCAAAATCGGTTGAGAGGTTTAAGCGGGAAAGCGTAACAGACAGACAGACAGACAGACAGACAGACAGACCGACAGACAGACAGACAGAGTTACTTTCGCATTTATAATATTAGTATGGATAAAAAAATAATAATGTATAAAACAAAGAATATTGAAAAAAAAAATAAAAATAAGTTGGCATAGTATAGTCCTTCATACAATTAATACACGTTTTTGTGCTAATCTAAGACAAAAAGAAAGACGTAAACTAAGCTGCCCCGTTTCTTATCACCCCGCATATGCGCGGCCTTGACTAAAGGAGAAGATTTATTAAGGTATATGTAACGAAAGAACTAGCCTACCTGATTTACTAAGATATACAGAAGAAAATATTCACTGAGCCAACTTTGGAAAGATTCTTGTTTGGGAAAGAAACTTCTGGCTGGGCCTTGCAAAGCTTTTTTAAGAGGATTCGCCACTAATGATCTACTAAGTAGCTATGGTGACCCAGTGGTCTCGGCTTACGAAATGTAGGTCGTCTGTTCGAAACAGGGAGCATTACTTTGTAAATTATTTCAGCGGCTCTTTGAAGGAATGAATTTCAGAGAAAAATTTGTGTGTCGCATGTGGAGTACTGCAGCCACATTTGGGTTGGTGCTGCAAAGTGGCACTTGGCGACTTTGGATACCGTGGAGAGGCATACGTAGAGGCTAATTGGCGACCCATATTTGGTTAAAAACGGTCTCCAAAGCCTGGAGCACAGGCGTAGAGTAGCTAGCCTGTCGGTATTCTATAGGACACATTTTGGAGAGTGTTCGTAGAAATTATATGACTTAATAGAAAGAAAGAAAGAAAAAAACGTTTATTTGCAGTAAACAGAACGCAAGCGTTTACAAAAACATAAAAATAAGAAATCGTTGAGGGAAACATGCGTCACATCCACGCAAAACGGCTGCAAAAAACAGAGCCCAGCGCTGGTTTTCAGCGACAGCCGCCGTCGACGTAAAAACGTCACCCGATGCAATAAACAATTAAAAGTAGCACCGAACCGGTAACACAATAAAAATAAAAACGTAATAATAAAAAGATATAAAAAGTAAATCCAATTGTAAGTGGTGAGAGTACAATTTCAACAACACAAACAGGTATATAAAAAATAAAATACAGGTTATATATAAAATAACTACGAGAATATCATCCTCAGAAATGACATAGTACATCTGATTCCGGTTTGACATTCAGCATTTTCTAATATAGTCTGTGGTTTGGGCTTCGTCGCACGCGCATCCAATCCAACGTGTGTCAATGTTTACATTGACCGACTACTGATTGATACCGGCACTTCCGTTCCGATCCGTTGTACGGCGAGTGCGAGTATCCTTACGTTGTTGACACTTTCGCTTCATCGTTCATACTGCTTACATCGAAGGATTGGTTTAAGCGTCTTCAAGGCTAGAGTGTTCTTAATAAGGCTCTTAATAAACTAGTGTTTTTTACCATGAACGATTGCATCACTGCTTACTGCCTCCGTGGCGTAGCGGTAGCGAACGCGGCCATCGCGCAAGGCGCGGTTTCGATCCCCGCGCTGTGCAAATATTTGTATGCATGGATATGAATATTTACGCTGGTCAGGTCGTGCGTCGGAAAGCACGTTAAGCCGTCGGTCCCGGTTGCCATACGAACATCTAACGGCAGTCGTTACGGGTTGTTGGAGTCCTCAAAAGTTCAACTATTGGTTTAACTGCAATGCTTCGATATCGCCTTCGGGTTGTGGAGCTCAGACGGTCGCTTCACGGAAAATATCGAAGTTTAACCAAAATCAGCAGTTAGATTGGTAAAGCGGACCCCAGATTTCAAAGCCAAAAAAGCTTCGGATGCGACTGGGGTTATTAACGCTGAGATGGTGATGATGATGATGATTGCATCACTGCTTACCATCAGGTGGGATCACGGTCAAGGACTAATTAATAATATCACAAAACGAAACAATCAAGTCATGGCAACACTCACGGGGTATGGGTGCCGGGTTACAACTCCCTTTCACTAAGAACGGCCTGTGTCCCATTATTGAGAACATTACCGGCTGATTTTGTTTTATGCTAATTGAATTTAACATTGTACTTAGTACTTTGGAGTTTACACTCGCAATGAATACTTTGAATTTGTATATAAACATAATACAAAATGTTTCAAACTCTTCAAATATTAAGTACATCGTTTAAAACATCTCAAGGAATTTACTCAAAATTTCCTTAATTCCCATTTAAAGTGAACGTTTAAGGATTCGAAACTGGTAATACCCATTTAACGTCTATAATAAAATTGGCCTCGGGCAAATTTCAAATTATTCTTTAGAAGTTATCGCACTCCTCGGCGAGCGGTATCGCTGTGAACTCTGATTCCAAGTCCATCGAAGTACAAGATCTTACTTCGTGTACTCGAAGCTGCAGGAATTTTGATGAAAACAAATTTTGGACTAACTTCTCAAGTTGTTCGCTGTTGTACACAACTAATTTAGAAGCTTGATCTTAAGCTGATTGTTCACGTATTTTTTGTTGGGTTAATTACAAGTACTAGGTTGAATGATTTTGAAATACTAATAAGAAAAAATGACCTGGTGAAGGTCGCGGGAAGTCAATGGATCCGCGCAGCACAAGACCGATCGGCGTGGAAAGCCTTGGGGGAGGCCTTTGTCCAGCAGTGGACATCTATAGGCTGAAGAACAAGAAGAATAAGAAAGAAAGAAAAGTATTTAATTTAAAACACGCACAGGGAATACACATAGAAATCATCATCATCAGCCTATAATTTTCCCACTGTTGGGACACAGGCCTCCCATCGGTGAGAGGGAGTGGGCAGTGTGAGTGGTAGGTAGATGTTACATGTCTTAGATAATTTTTTTTTTAGCTCTAGGTCATGTCGGTTTTCTCATGATGTTTTCCTTCACCGTTTTGAGAGCAGTGGTGATGACATCATTTACACAAAGTAAAGCGCCTGGGGTTCGAACCTTCTAATGCCGCCATATAGAAATAATAAAGCAAAATTTAAATCCAACAAAATACGTTATCTAGCTGTTCATTCAGTGACTGGACTTCGGAAGTGGTGTTCGTCTCGCTGCACTCTCTAGCCTCAGCCAAAAGACGTCCACTGCTAGACTTAAGCCTCCCCCAAGGATCTAAACTACAACCGGTCCTGTGCCGCCCGCATCCAGCAGTTTCCCTCGACCTTCTCCCACGACCCCTCCTTCGACCCACGCTGCGTCTTCCGGTGCGTGGTCGCCACTCGAGAACTCGTCGGCCTCATCGGGCATCGGTCCAACGGGCAATTTTCCCGGTCCACAGCCACTGAAAAATGCAATAATTTCTTCGGGCTATGTCGGTTACTCTCGTTCTTCGGCGGATCTCCTCATCTCTGATTTGATCACGCAGTGAAACCTAAAGCATTTGGTCAAGGTGCCCTGTCTCTTACGGCTCGCACGTAATTGGTTCGTTTCAACCTAAACTATAATTTATTTAATGTAGTTTATTTTTATATAATGTTAGGTGATCGGCCACCGTGTTGTGAAAGTCTAGGCGGTTAAACAACTAATTATAGCAGTGGACAGTGGGTTTCCTACCACTTTGTCCTCGTCGGTTGCTCGCGATTTTACTTCATTTACGCTTAGCGTTCTTTATGACATTATTTTTTTGGCTTTTTTCTCGGCAAAGCCTAGTTTACTCTCGTAAAGAATCTCGTATTACAGTTTTCAAATCCAACTAGTAAAGAGATTCCAGAGATTAATTAACTCGTTCAAAAAAAGACGCAACACACTCTTCATCTTTATTATTTAGTACTAGTTGCGCCCAGAGGTTTTGCCTGCATAAGTTTTGATCTGGTGGGAATATCGAGCAAAAATATCCTTAGCGTTATTCCTGGTTAAAAACTATTTGCGTGCCAAATTTTATCCAAATCCGTTTAGTAGTTTTTACTTTATGAAGTAGTAAAAATCCATTCACCCATAATATATTCATACACGCATTTTCTTAAACATTCGCATTTAAAATTTTAGTGGATTAAATAGGACACAAACAGATTTTTTAGATTAGATACAAGTAGATTTAAATAGCAATAAATTATGATATAATGGCATATTGTAGTTCAGACGTAGGTACAAGAAGGACAGCACATCAAGCTACTACAATCTGTCAGATTTTAAACTTTATCTCTAAAGAATTAAGTCTGATATTGATTGGGAATATTGACAATTTCAGGTAGCTGTCATCCGTACATAAAATATTTACACGAATCTATTTTTTTTTTTTTTGCAAGCTGGTTTTTATTATAGTGATCAGAAATTTTGCGTATGAATGTATTTTGTGAATTTTCAGCCAAGCTTTTTAGTTAAAACTGTAATTTTCCCGAAATCGAGATGAGACTTCGTGGTAGAGCAGAGACAGAGCTACCAACTTCATAATTTCAACTTTGTTAAGATGCTACGAAGTTAATTTAACTAGTTTTTAATTATGCTATTTTTAGTTTAAAGCTCCTCAAAGCGGGGAATTTTAACTGTCTCTTGTTTTACGCTTTATCATCAAAATTAAGGTATTGAGGTGATACGGGAATTATGTCTTTTGTAACGATGACTTATTCTGCATTGCTTTGTGATACACATTGCTTTATTCTCTCATTCTTTTTGTTCGTATAATTGAAACTGAAAAGATATATAACCTTAAACTGAAACTTACAGATTGGTTGCAGAAGTTAACGTACGACGAAACCGAGAATCTTATTACTATTGTCTCTTAAAGTATCAATCCAATACTGTATTTTGTTTAAGGCGTATTTGTTTTTGTAGTATTATAATTTAATTATTTTTGTATTTGTATTATCTGTATTTGTGTTCATATAAGTACTTGCACGTCACCTTATACCAATTGTGTGACATACCTTGAGGAAACCTGGCTCCTAAAACACAGGCCTTTGTCCTGGTTTAGGAGGCAACAGTTCGCCTTTTAAAGTGACTCTCTGTACAGGCGTTTTTGATTCTGTGTACTTATATGAGTTTTTTTTAAGTTTACTATAAATTATTATTAATCAGCGCATAATGCCCCCACTATAAGGGAGTTAGCTATAAACAAACACACGGGCCCATTGCGGTTGGTAGATGTCATAATTAGGTATGTCTTCGAATTTTTGGTACCAGGATTTGCCGCTTTCTACCCTTTTCCGTCTTCCCAAATAAAAAAACTTGAAAAAAGAAAGCTTTTAATTTTATAGGTTATAGTTGTAAAAAGATTACCAGGTATTTTGAACCGAACATTTTTTTTAAACCAGTTCATACTTTAATAACTGTGCAATGTGCATAACCAGTCATAAACCTAGTTACTAGATTTACTGTTATTACGAAGCTAAAAGCTGTAATAAAAGTAAACTGTACCTGAATATTCAGGAAATTCAAACATAATGTATATTAAGTAGTATATATGACTCGATATGTTACTATAACGATGGCTAATGTTGACTGGATATAACCCAGGCTTTTACTAAATTAAAATATTAATAACATATTATATTATCCACCCGAACATTTTAGTACAGCTATTGGTCTGTTTATGGAAATAGGTAGCGGCTTTATAGGATTACTTGGTATTGTAACTAGTTTACTACTTAAAATAATGTGAGAACATTAACAATGGTTTATGTTCAATTCATATCTATGATAGCTGCGTCCCGCGGTTTCACCCGCGTAGTTTTCAATATGTTTTTATATATTCGCCGCTCCTATTGGTCGTAGTGTGATGTTATATAGCCTAAAGCCTTCCTGGATTAATGGGCTATCCAACGCAAAAAGAATTTTTCAAACCGGGCCAGTAGTTCCTGAGATTAGCGCGTTCAAACAAACAAACTCTTCAGCTTTATATATTAGTACAGATATAGTTTAGCTGTGTCACGCGGTTTACTCGCATAAGTTTAAAAAAAATACCCTATGTTGTTATTCCTGGTTTTAAACTATCTGTGTGCCAAATTTCATCGAAATCTGTTTAGTAGCTTTTGCGGGAAAGAGTAACAAACATTATAAAGTAGTGCTTCACTGCAATCCACGAGCAACAGGAGCGGGACATTTATAAAAAAAACGCGGGTGATACTGCGTGGCGCAACTAGTCCATACTAATATTATGAATGCGAAAGTAACTCTGTCTGCCTGTCTGTCTGTCTTTTTTTTTTTAATTATTTATAAACCAGCGCTTGACCGCAAACCCGCCTGATGGTAAGCAGCGATGCGATCGTTGATGGTAAGGCGTACTAGTTTATTAAGAGCCTATTCACTCTAGCCTTGAAGACACTCAAATTGTGTTGTGTGTTTGTTTTGTGTGTATTGTTGTGTGTGTTGTGTGTCAGCCTGTGTGTTACGCTTTCCCGCTTAAACCTCTCAACCGATTTTGATGAAATTTGGCACAAACAATCTTTTGACCCTGAGAAAGGATATAGGCTACCTTTTATTGAAAAAAAAATATATATATAGATATTCCCGAGGGAAATCTAAAAAGCGCGATATAACCGAATTCCACGCGGGCAAAGCCACGGGCGGAAAGTTAGTAGACTATAAAATAAATGGTGTCCTCAACCAGAGCTAATAAACACAAACTACTATATTTTACGATTTAATTTCTGCATTGCAGTGGATTGTGCTTGTAATATAAATGTGGGAATAATATAAGGAGTTACGTTACAGTTCTATAGTGAGCAGGTGCATAGGTGTGCCACTCGACCCTCCCGAGGCGGTCCTCTGGCAAACAATACCGTCTACACACTGCAAGCGCGAAATTGCAACCAAGTGCCTCGGTCTAGGCGAAGAGAGAGTGCTTTTCCGCATAATTACGTTCTTATAACACACACACAGGTGATTTATAATTAGAATCAACATACGTATAGGATTGTTTTTATTTGGATATTGGCGGGACAGTTGGCGCAGTCGTTAAGCGATCGATTACTGCGCTGCGTATCGCGGGTTCGGGAACGGAAAAGTATTTGTATGATCTACAAGTATTTTGTCCAGGTTTTCGGTGTTTGTATATGCTATGTATATGCACTCAGGAGAAATTCCTAGAGTTTTAAGAGAACGATGGCCCACATCGTTCTTTTAAAACCAAAAAAGGTATTTCCACGATGTTGCAGCTTCTTCTTCTTCTTCTTCAGCCTATAGATGTCCACTGCTGGACAAAGGCCTCCCCCAAGGCTTTCCACGTTGACCGGTCTTGTGCTGCCCGCATCCATCGACTTCCCGCGACCTTCACCAGGTCATCGGCCCACTTTGTTGGGGGCCTCCCTACGCTGCGTCTTCCAGTACGTGGCCGCCACTCCAGAACCTTACTGCCCCATCGGCCATCGGCGGCGATGTTGCAGCTTATATGAGTAAAACCGCAGGGCGGAATTAGTATAAAACTAGCAGCACCCTGCAGTTTCACTTCCCATAATAACAACAATAAAAATAAAATACACACATACCGACAAATTACATGTAAGTTGTCATTACAAAGTTGAAGTCTTTATAAGTCAATTATGTAATCACAGTATTAAACTACTAATCCGAAATACTAATAATCTAACAAAATGGCCTCGTTTAATTATATCATATAATTATTGTCAGAAATAATTAATCTCTCAGTCATTATTAACTGATGAACTGATGTAGTCTTAATGAGGCCAGGTAAATAAATTACCAATCACGAAATATTTACCAAAACAATCCGGTAAAATTAATAACGGTAATTATTCGATAATTAGTATTTATTAATTGAGTAGTCAAAGCCACATGAATTAATAAGGATTCTGTTATTGACGACAACTTTTTCTCGGTGGTAGACCATAACATCGGCTGCCGGCAGAAGTTATCACCCACCCGACAAAGTCTTGCCGCCAAGCGATTCGTCATGTTCCGGCATGATGTCTGGTGAAGCCGCACGGAGGACGGGTCTGAGCAGTTGTGTTGCGATGTGTGGCGGGTACGATGCGCCAAATGTTGTTGTGTCGGGAGTTTGGTCGTGGAGAGTCTCCAGAGCAATCTCCCTCTATCGCAGCATTGTTTGGTTGTGTTGGTCTTGGGTTTAACATTGCATCACCTCGCTCAACTGCCGTCATCCTTCCTATTCCTTAGTTTTTTAAGTGAATAGACTTAATAAACTAGTGCGCTTTACCATCAACGATTGCATCACTGCTTACCATCAGGCGGGATTGCAGTCAAGCACTTGTTTTTAATTATTTAGAAACAACTTATTGGAAGAGAAAAGCAGCATCACAACTTGTCTAATCCATTTCCATGAACTAAATTGTAACAACTAAATGCAGATTCGAATGCAATAGAGCTTTGAATTTATTTGAACAAGTAACCGAATTCTGGACTGGTTCCATTTAGATTGTTACTGGTTCAGATTCCATTGTTCACCAACTGGAGTAAATTTAAGCTCACTGCATATTTTACTCTCTATTTTATCATGATCAACCTTTTTATCGTCCCACTGCTGGGCACAGGTCTCCTCTCATGCAGAGAAGGATTGAGCGTAATCACCACGCTTGCTCAATGCGGGTTGGCGATTTCAGACTTAAAGTTCAGGTTTCCTCAAGATGTTTTCCTTCACCTTCAGTCATTGCTGTCCAAGATATACTTAGAAAGTATAATATATATAACGTTAGAAAAGCAACATTGGTACTTGCCTGACCTGGAATCGAACCCGCGCACTCATACTTGAGAGGCTGGTGTTGTAACCACTAGGCCATCATGACTACCATGAAAAGGACAGGAGACTAAATTCAAAAGTCATTTATTCAAATTAAGCTGAGAATCAGCACTTTTTGAACGTCAAAATTACATAAGTCAGTCCCCCAAAACGCCCGCCTTTAGCCACTTCCCAGTGCTTTCATTGGGCAGAAGAAGTGGCGGAACTCCCCAGCAGTACAGCTGTCTGTTCAACTAAAAAAAAAAAAAAACTAGACATTTGTTCTGTCAAATACTTATTAATTAGACAGTTAACAAATATTATAGTTTAGCGAACATGGCTCGGAAAGCACGTTAAGCCTTTGGTCCCGGTTGCTATAAGAACATCTAATGCCATTCGTTACGGGTTGTCTGAGCCCTCAAAAGTCCAACAATTAGTCTAACTGCAATGCTTCGATATCACCTTCCGGTTGTGGAGGTCAGACGGCTGTCGTTTCAAGGAAAATATCGAAGTTTAGCTAAAATCAGCAGTTAGACTAGTAAAAGCAGAACTCAGAATCGATGGACTAACAGAAACTCAGATGCGACTGGAATTAACGCTGAGACGATGATGATACGACCAAAAAGCACATTAATTTACGTCAAGAACTGGCTAATTTAAACTCATTTTCCTTTTTAAAATGGAATAGAAAGAAATACGTTTCAATCAACATCATCATCATCAGCCTCTACTCGTCCACTGCTGGACATAAGCTTCCTTCATGGCACGCCAACAAGCTCGATCCTGAGCAGTTCTCCGCCAGCCACACCTTTTTGATTTCGTCGCTCCATCTCGCCCAAGGGCGTCCTACGCTACGTTTGCCGAAACGCGGTCTCCACTCGAGGACTCGTAACACGTATATTTAATTTAAATTTAGGTTACCTTGGGAACTTGATAATCGGTATTACAAAATCGCTCTCTCTTACCTCATGCATCCCACTTCCACAAGATCTCTAGATTGTTCGATGAAATGTACATAAAATTATGTAGCTCCCACCTCTCCCGCCGCTGCTAGGGAATAAGGTGGCATAAAGATTCAACTGTTTATTTTTCTTTATACTTTAATATCGTGAACTCTCGCCCGATATCATAATCTTTTAAAACAAGCACCCAGAAAAAATAATAACAGGGGTATGAAATTTTTAGCTTGTTTCTTTGAGTTTTATGAAAAAAATTAATTAGTTTTTCAACTTTAGGAATCTGGGAATGTCTTCAACAGTAGTTACGGGTCCTCAGAAGCCCGAATGCCTGACAGGCAGTCTTACTAAAACCTATCTTATGTAATACTTACGTTCAGAAAGTGCTGATTCTCAGCGTCATCATCATCATCAACCTTTTTATCGTCCTACTGCTGGACACAGGTCTCCTCTCATACAGTGAAGGACACACTTGCTCAATGTGGGTTGGCGATTTCAGACTTATAGTCCAGGTTTTCTCAAGATGTTTTCCCTCATCTTTTAATCAGTCATTGGTGTCCAAGATATACTTAGAAAGTACATATAGGTAACTTACAAAGAAAGTACATAAAAGTTACATTGGTACTTACTTTCCTGACCTGGAATCGAACCCGCACACTCATACTTGAGAGGCTGGTGTTTTAACCACTAGACCACCACGACTTTTACATTTTTAAACTTTCTTAGCCGAATTTGGATAAATGACTTTTGATTTTATCATATTGCCCAGTAGTTAGATACTGGGTCTTGGCTTGAGAGGCAGTTGCTATTATGTAAAATACTGGTGTACAGCTAAATCCGGTTACACTTGAAGCCGATCCTAACGTTGTCGGCAAAAAGGCAAGGCAGGACGACGAACGTTGGGAATGGTTGAAGTGTTGGTTTTTGTGAGAATTGTAGAAATAGAAACACTCACGTTCAAACAATGTTGTGTTAGGAATAATACTCACTAATTATAATACAAAATACAGCGGAGAAAGGAAATGTTTCATTTTGAGCCACTACTATGTACGCTATATAGTTAAAAAGGAAAAAGACAACAGATTTTCATAAAAAATACTACTAAATTAATCTGAATAAAAATACTAGGATATATAATTAATTATTTGAAATGTTTTTTTAGTGAGATAACCCTTTTTTAAGCCATGACAGTGGTTATGACGTTTGATTGACGACTTTGACAGTTCTATTTTCCCGTTGTGTCCGTATGTTCGGAATTCATGTTTGGTTTTATTCCCAGTCATATGGTAGATAATATAGATACGATAGCCTTAGATACATCACACGTCAATCAAATGTCTCTGTCAATATCCTATTCCGCTTATTGCTGACCACCATATTTATTAGTAGTTGTGTTGCACTCCTTGACTGAGATAAATTGAATCTATGTAAAAACTAAGCCAAAATATAGGAAATTAACATTAAAAACAGTTAACTATAGCGTAACTATACCTAGCATTAAGTATACAATATGCTGGCCCAGGCTCCATACATTTCTGAAACATTTCCTTTTGTTTGTTCCAATGTCGAGCAGATGAACTTTTGACGGGTCAAGGCCTTATGATCCGATGGATCCGGCTGCAGGCACGAAAAACATTTCTCATGCGGCGTTACTTCGCTCTGAGGCGTTCCATTTAAGTCTGTAAGTGCAAGTGAGAGCGTGGAACGAGCGACAAAGAGGTACAATCAGCCTCCGCGTTCGGCAGCGTTCGACATCTGTCTCTCTCCTTCTTGAGTGACTACACTCACGATGCGTCCGCGTGGACAGCTGCTATACAATAATACATTCATACATGTTTTCGTCAAGTATGAAGTGCAGTGAAAAGTGAATGTGGTGTCAATTGTTTATAGCAACGATAATTGCAGCGATAAGGTTAATGATTCTTTCAGTATTAAATATAATTATGTTCAGTGATATATTGTCGAATATTCGTACCTTCATCATTATAATAGATAGCATCGGTCCGCTAGTGCAGCGTATGTCGGTTATGCTATATTTGACAAAACTATGACAATAAGTTAACCATTCCATCAATAATTTCTTATGACGTCGACACGTTCAACTATCGTCAGTGAACCGAGTTTACAGAGAACCGATTTTTTAAACATATGAAGTAACTAGCTTTCCGCCCGCGGCTTCGCCCGCGTGGAGTTCGTTTATATCGCGGTTTTTAGATTTCCCTCGGGAACATCGAATTTTTTCAGGATAAAAGGTAGCCTATGTCCTTTCTCAGGGTCTAAATATTATCTGTGTCAAATTTCATCAAAATCGGTTCAGTAGTTTTGGCGTGAAAGCCGGACAGACTGACAGACAGAGATACTTTCGCATTTATAATATTAGTATGGATAATGGATCAGGAATTTATTTCGAAATCCTTTTGATTCTAATGAAAGTTACACAATTAGGGTGTTACAGTATTAGCCCAACATTTTCTTAAGACATTTATTTCGAATGCCTTCTATTTGACTTTTAATAAAGCTGATTTGATCTCGGCATTTCTGCCTAAGAGAAACTTTGTAGTAATTATAATGAACGTTAGGATTTTTCCAATTATTATTGTCTTTGGTAAAGTAATAAAGTTCTCATTCTATTATTAATACTCGTAACATCTAAGTGTGTGTGAATTGATTCATATTTGATTAATTCTTATAGTAAAATTCTTACTCTCGAAAAGCTTAACAAGGCACCTAATTACAAACATTAATTTTCAGATATATAATTAATCCTATTGGCTCCCAATAAATGGATTAAATCCATTAACGAAGATATTTTTTAATTAAGAATTCTTTTAAGTAACTTCGATTAATCATGCTTTGAAAATTTCTGTTTCTAAAGCTTTTATTTCTTTTGAAGTCTTTTGTTGGCCACTTGTGATTTTTTAATTATGATCAAAAAATAATTAACAAAATAATGACGTCATTTTTTTTAAATAATTAGTTTTTATACTTTAAAAGGTTTTGTTTTTACTCTTAGTAAAAAGAATAAGAAATACAAGCCAAGCTTACACACCAAATGATGAGTTCTGTTGGAGAGGCTGTTGTCCAGCTGTGGGGATCATAGCTTACAGTGACAGTAACAAGATTTACGAATACTTCAAATTATTTTCATTAAATTTAGTCATAACACTTCAAATTCATTCTATAGTCATTTTCTATTCAAATATATACGCGTATAGGGTATTCAATGCTTCCAGATTAGGATTCCCGGACAATGGGATACTAATCTCCACATATGCATGTTAATTCCCCGTTAATGGCTATTTAAGTACCATTACTCTGATTGGACCGTCTAACAGTAGCTTAACTATTCTATTCCCAATTAATTACTAATAGTAGAAAGGCCTAGATGTCCTTAAAGTTTAAACGTGGCGTAGCGGTAGCGAACGCGACCGTTGCGCAAAGAGGCGCGGTTTCGATCCCCGCACAGTGCAAATATTTGTATGCATGAATATGAATATTTGCACTGGTCTGGTCGTGCTTCGGAAAGCACGTTAAGTCGTTGGTCCCGGTTGCCATACGACATCTAGTGGCAGTCGTTACGGGTTATTAGAGCCCTTAAAAAGTCTAACAATTGGTTTAACTGCAATGCTTAGATATCGCCTTCGGGTTGTGGTGGTCAGACGACAGTGGCTTCACGGAAAATGTCGAAGTTTAGCCATATCAGCAGTTGGACTGGTAAAGCGAACCCCAGACTCCAAAGCTGAAAAGCTACGGATGCGACTGGGATTAACGCTGAGATGATGATGATGATACATTGCGTATACAACTCTATTTTTTGTTTATGCGAAACGTGAATACAGTTTGTTCTAAATAAGCAACTGAATCGATTTCAATAATTTTTACACCATGTTATATTTTTTCCCAAATACATTTAGAGATTTTTGCTGTTTGGATACAGAGCGCGTGCACGCAGTTTTACGTTAGATCATAATAATCGCGCGCATCAGCTGACGCCGAGAGGTCAACGCCCCGCGTTCGCTTTGACCATATTTTTGTTGGGACAACCAAGTAGAATAGCAAGGTCATAATTTTATCGTTTTTTATTCAATCTTTTGAAATTCTGTACATAGATTCTTTACTTAAAAATACAGGACACGTGTTTCGGGTTTCGTATCATCATCATCATCAACCTTTTATCATCCCACTGCTGGGCACAGGTCTCCTCTCATACAGAGAAGGATTGAGCGTAATCACCACGCTTGCTCAATGCGGGTTGGGTTGGGTTGGGTTTCGTATAAAAAAAAAAAAAATATAATTACACAGTTTCTTTATACAACGTTATTTGTATATGCGAAACCCGAAACACATGTCCAGTATTTTAGGTAAAGAGTTTATGTGTCAGAAAAAAACTGTCAGAATTGCTTAAATCCTTCTCCTACGAAGCAACAGAACAACTTGTGGTATCATAATACTAACATAATACTTACATTCCTGATTCCCATAACATCAATCTTATTACTTGAATACTTTCCACCCCTCCACTTACGCGTTCTACACACACAAACACACCCCCACACACCCACACACACACGCATACACACACACAGACACGCATACACATACACACATAGGGATGTAGTTTAATTAATTATTAACTTTATTACTAGTCTGGAACTACAATGTAACTTATTGTTTAGCTAGGCGTCGATAGCTGCGCCACAGTTTTAACTTTTGTAGCTATCTTCGTTTCAATTTGTAAACTTATGTCCTAAAACTTGTTCCAAATAAACGTTTATTATTATTATGTATAAAGTTTCAAGAAAAATCACAAATTTATGAGCTTGTTATCTTACCTGCTTGTATTAACAAAATATTATGGTCAACGCGCGTTTATCTATACTAATACATAAATAAATATAAAAAGTTTGTTTGTCTGTTCGAACGCGCTAATCTCAGGAACTACTGGTCTGATTTGAAATATTCCTTTTCGTTGAATAGCCCATTAATTCAGGAAGGGTTTAGGCTATATAACATCACGCTGCGACTAATAGGAACGGATCATAACTAACCACATGCGAACGACGTCGCTGGCGGCCGCTAGTTGATAATAATTTCTGTTTGTAATTAACTAGTAAAAACATTTTTCATCACACTTACAGGCTTTGGACTGTCGTTACGGTAAAGTATAATTATGTAGATATTATTATGTACTTTACTCGTAAATTCAACCGTAAGTGGTAAAATCTGTATGTATGGAGGTTTGTGACCCTTTCACTCAAAAACTGCTGAACTGATTTGGCTAAAACCTTCTTCTTCTTCAGCCTATAGACGTCCACTGCTGGACAAAGGCCTCCCCCAAGGCTCTCCACGCTGACCGGTCTTGTGCTGCCCGCATCCATCGGCTTCCAGCGACCTTCACCAGGTCATCGGTCCA
Source organism: Sesamia nonagrioides (assembly GCA_017933935.1). NCBI lineage: Eukaryota > Metazoa > Arthropoda > Insecta > Lepidoptera > Noctuidae > Sesamia > Sesamia nonagrioides. The sequence continues at coordinate 1,007,981 of JADWQK010000551.1, read as the reverse complement.
CCTTGTTGGGGGCCTCCCTACGCTGCGTCTCCCAGTACGTGGCCGCCACTCCAGAACCTTACTGCCCCATCGGCCATCGGTCCTACGAGCAATGTGCCCTGCCCACTGCCACTTAAGTTTAGCCACTCGCAGAGCTATGTCGGTAACTTTGGTTCTTCTGCGGATCTCCTCATTTCTGATTCGATCACGCAGAGAAACTCCTAGCATAGCTCTTTCCATTGCCCTTTGTGTGACTCTGAGCCTTCGTATGAGGCCCATTGTGAGCGACCACGTTTCAGTTCCGTAAGTCATCACTGGCAACACACTGGTCAAAGACTTTAGTCTTGAGACACTGTGGTATCTTGGACGACGAGAAGATGTAGCGTAGCTTCCCGAACGCTGCCCAACCGTGCTGGATTCGCCGAGACACCTCTTTCTCGAAGTTGGACCTATCTAGTTGGACTGTTTGTCCCAGGTAAACATACTCGTCAACAACTTCGAGTGCAGAGCAACCAACTACAATTGGAGTGGGTGCGACATGAGAGTTCGACATGATCTTCGTCTTATCCATGTTCATTGTTAGACCCACTTGTTGGGAAGCTCTGCTGAGGTCATTGAGCATTTTGCCCAAGTCTTCCAGGGTCTCAGCCATGACCAGGATATCATCTGCGAAACGGAGATTAGTGATGTACTCGCCGTTGATGTTGATGCCAAGTCCTTTCCAGTCCAGGAGCTTGAAGACATCTTCCAACGCAGCAGTGAACAATTTAGGAGAAAAGGCTAAAACCTAGCACACAAATAATTTTTAATCAGAAATAACGCATAGGATACTTTTGATCCAAATATTCTCAACGGATATAAACTTAAACTTACACTTGCGATTGAAACTGCGAGACTCTGTTAGTGTTATACATATTTACTACTTTTTTGTGGATTTTCTAAAGGAAAATTTTAATTTGGTATAATATTTAGTTATTAAAAATAATCGGTTACTAAAACATCCACTTTATTGTCCTACCACTACCTACTGATCAAGAAAATCCATAGCATTTAGATTATTAATAAAGAGACTCGAGAACAGCCGAGCCTGTTATTATCCTCCTTTAACAAAATTGGATTATTACGAATTTCATGGACCAATAGAGGAAATTAAATAATCAACGTAACGTCTTCTATCCTGTCAGATATTACCGCTACACTGCTTCGCAGCGATTGACGCTTTATTAGAGTTTCTTGAATGGAAGGATTTGTATTAGCGTTTAAAGCAGCTTTAACCGCTTTAATAAAAAGTTGTTCAGCATTTACTGGAGCTACAGCTTTTCCTATTACGATTTGGTAATGTTCATGTTGTATAATGTTTATGATATTTTATATTAAAAGGAGTTGAATGTTAGTAGGTAAATGAACCCACGATATAGGAGAAATTGCTAGTGAGAGCAGCGTTTTTTTTTTTTAAATGTCCGTTTATAATATTGTTACGGGCTAGGGGTACTTAAACGCCGGTTAAGGGTTACGAAGTTTATTAGCAACGAAGGTACAGTCGCTTGTAGGCAATGACAAGTAGAGTGTCGCTGACGTTGCACCGAGGTCTTCACTTACGTCCACGAAGTCCGTATTGTAAACACCCAATAACGCTATAGATGTTACTTTACGTAGTACTCACAGTTCTCGTTACAGTTGCGCAGTAGGTATTCTCTAAGATCGCTTCTTAACTGTCGCTGTTTTCGTATCGCTAGTCGAGTGTAGACTGACTGTGCGCCGGCGTCGCGGAGTTATACATATATAGGCCAGCTGATCGAACATTCCGGAATCCTCTAGAGTTATAATAATAGCGCATAACTTCGAGGTCACCGGCCATGTAAGTACCTACGGTAATTCCCGGAAACGGGTTTTTGGAAATCTCGATGTCGACACTTTGTTGACAAAACTGTTGAGACCTGTACCATTCGATAGGCCGTCCTAAGTCTAGCAATGCGTTTTATTATTGTACCTAGAAAATGTCTAGATCTGCAGAAATAGGGCTTAAAAGTGACTCACTGCATGTCACGCGATATTGAACCTTATGCCATCGACATAAGGTCCATTCGTAACAATATAAAGCTTTCCGCGTGGTATACGGTTATATCGCACTTTTTAGATTTCCCTCGGGAACATCTAATTATTCCGGGATAAAAAGTACCCTATTATTTAATCCGGACTTCTAACTTTACGTCTGCAAAATTTCAAAGCAATCGGTTCAGTAGTTACGGCGTGTAAGCGGAACAAACTCACTTTACGATTTATAATAATAGTAAGGAATTATTATTTATGATTATAATATTAGTAAGGTTTTGTTAGGCAATCATTCCATCAAAAAAAGGAACCTTCAGAAAACATTATATCCAAAATAAAAATCTTACTATGGTCCTTAGATTACGCTTCTGGATTTGTTCATGATAAGTTAATCTATGTGTAAAAAAAAATAATAGTGAAGTAGGTACAGAAAAGGTGATTGTGAAAACAAGCGCCCAATTGTAGATGTAACGGAAATGAGATGATCCCAAATGACAGCGCGCCGTCGAATGTCACTCATTGCCGTGCCGTTTCACGACGTGTGAAGGGCATAAACTCGGACTGCGTTCGGAAATAGGTTAACATAGCCACATTAAGTTAGTGTAGACTCCCATCTGCCGAAATTATGCCACGGACAGTTTCTGTTTCCTGCTTAAATACTTGAAATGATGATGATTGCTGTATACTTGAAATCTTAAATAATAATAAAATTGATTCATTCAGACAATCATGGATCCATTACTTTTAATTTGTTAGTATGAACGCTGGTAGGCCATAACATCAGCTGCTGGCAGAAGTTACGTATGGGTCATGTTCCGGCATGATGTCTGGTAAAGTAAAGAGGACGGGTCTGAGCAGTTGTGTTGTGATGTGTGCCGGGTATTATGCACCAAATGTTGGTGTGTCGGTAGTTTGCTCGTGGAGGGTCTCCAGATCAATCTCCCTCTGGCGCAGCATCGTTGGTCGTGTTGTTGGGTTTAACATTGCATCACCTCTCTCAACTGCCGTATTCCTTTCTAATCACTCAGTTTTTTTTTTTTTAAGTGAATAGGCTCTTAATAAACTAGCGCGCTTTACCATCAACGATTGCATTGCTGTTTACCATAAGGCGGGATTGCGTTCAAGCACTAGTTTATAATTAAAAAAAAAAAACTTATAGCTTCAAAGGTTCCTAGTACTAAGATCTACCGCCAGCTGTGTTCTGCGCTCGGTAACCACATCAATTTCTAAAATTATTGGGTAAAATATATAACATGGTGTATAAATGATCGGAATCGATTCAGTTGCTTATTGTGAACAAACTATATTCAGGTTTAATATTTTTATATATATATATTTTTTTACAAAGTAAAAATAACGTTGTACGTTTTTTTTTTTTTTTTATTAGCCTATACTTTAAGTTTGTTTTTTTTAAAAACGTTACCCCACACTACCGTTTTTTTTTGTATCGTGGCTGCGTTACAAATATTTAAACTCGCAGACACAGATACTATCCTACGGCTGGTCAAAGGCTTACCCTAAATCCTTCCAGGAACTTTTTCTAGCACTACTTCGAATCAGCCCTCGCGGTTTCATCCAAATCATCTCACCATCTCTTCCTGTGCCGGTCTAGGCAGCGCCATCCATCTTCAGGCACCTATTGTATGGAGAATTTTGCTAGGCGGACATCGTGAAATCGGCTAATGTGACCCGTCTAATGCCATTCAAGCCTGGCAGCCTTCTTTCCTACATCCATTAAGCCCATTTTGGAATGCAGTGTGGTCCGAATGCTGTCCTGTTTTTTAACACCCAGAATACTATACCTACACCTTCGCTCGGCTTAAATAATAATACTGAGAATAAGCAATTTTAAACCAGATTGGTTCCCAGATTAACATGAGGATTACTAGCCGTTCCATTTCGTATAGGTAATTGGATACTAACGCTAATGGGTTGTACTAGTGCTTACCGTGTACGTACCAGTACCATTTATGTTTGTATTTGGAACAAAGTTAGAATACAACGTGTAGCAAAAAGGGTATATATGTATATACCGTAGTCGGGTCCTTGATATGTATCAAGGGCCCGACCCTTTTTTGATGATATTCAAAGGGAATAGTTAGTTTTCATTGGAAACGTAAATTATGCAGATAAAATTTCGAAGCGCAGCAAGTAATATACAGTATGTTAAATAACAGAGGGCGTTCCCTTAAACTCGTTAATATATATCATTAATAGATTGAAATAAAAATATCAGCATAGAAAAATAAGCATAAAATAATCCGAATAAAAAGAAATAATAATTGAAAATAAATTTGAAACCTCCTGTTTTAAATCAAAATAGTAGCGCGGAATAGTATCTACCTAACGTTGCATTGCCCAACACACATCAATCAATCAATTAGATCTTAGATCGCCGCCGCATACACGGCTCGTCATTAATAAATAAATTGCGACGTTGCCGTCTTTCATGTTCGCGTGTATAGTGTGTTTCTTTTACATGTCAATTTAAAATTTTTATTGAATATTTTCATATTGAAAAAATTTTAAAACATTTTGTTTTCGAATGGAAATATTTTTGTTTTAGCATGTATGTATGCTATACTATTTCGGGTTAACGGGAACGCCCTCTGTTAGTTAACATACTGTATAAAACAAGCGTTTCGTCTCGTCTTTTATACACTTAATTATTTATAATATAATAATAATAATAATATATATATATATATAATATATAATAAAATAATAATAAATTTTATAATCTTTATATATATAATTCTGCTGTACGTGTGTATGTCATTAAACTCCTCCTAAACGGCTTGACCGATTTTAATGAATTTTTCTATATGCGTTTGAGTGGCGCCCTGAATTGTTTAGATTCACAAATCAGCCCGGCAGATGGCGCTGATTGCTTGAAAAAGCATGTGATCTCGGAAACGGCCTTAACGATTTCGCTGAAATTTGATATGTGGGGGTTTTCGGGGACGAGAAATCGATCTAGATGGGTCTTATCTCTGGGTAAGCGCATGTTTTCGAGTTTTCTCTTTCGCAATATTTCCCGCATAATATGGGCGCTAATTTCGCGCGGCTTGACATAGCCCCTGTGGCGTAGTCGATAGTGGTATGGTCTACTCGCGATGGCTGGTGTTCCTCGGTTCAATCCCGGGCAATCACAAGTCTTTTTTTTTATTTTAGACAAGTTTATAGTTTTTTTTTTTATTTTTGTAATTACTTAAAACGAAAATTGTACATAAAAACTAAAAGGGGAAAAAATAAACAAAAATACCTATTTAATTTTTTTTTATTTATTAAAATTGTACTTAGGTATGAACTAAAAGAGAAAAAAATAATTAGAAATAAATAAATATTTAAGATTTTTTATTTAACCTTAAGAGACTGAAACAAGAGCTCTAGATTTGTTACAAATGTAGATGACAATGCTTTCCATGGGTATATTCCTAAATCTGCTGTACCTGTGTACGTCACTGAATTCCTCCTAAAGGGCTGGTCCGATTTGAATGAAGTCTATGTATATAAATGAAAGTCGTGTTAGTTACTTTATTTATAACTCAAGAACTCCTTAACCAGTATGGCTCAAAATTGGTAGGGAGGTAGATAAGAACTGGGAGAAGGAAATATCACATAGGATACTTTTTATCCCGTTCCCGTTGTTCCCGTCATTCCCGTGTGACGTGACATAAGACATGGTATAACAAAACGCAACTGACATGGAATTACAAAACAACCCAGTCAAAATATACAGTTAGCGGTTCATTTGTTAAAAATGGTATAAACACACTGCTGCACTACTCAGCATATTAAAAAAAAATCTTACCGGTTGAATGTTGATGCATTCATTTAAAGCAAGGAATATAAATACTCTCTGCCGGTTTAATTATTTAATAAAAGCCCCAAAGCAAACTTCAACTTCAAAATTTCTAATATTGAATTGCTGTGCCATTTACCACTTCACTACATACTATAAAACAAAGTTACCTTCTCTTTCCCGATGTCCCTTTGTATGATTAAATCTTTAAAGCTACGAAACAGATTTTGATGAGGTTTCTTTTAATAGATAGAGTAATTAAAAAGAAACGTTTATATGTATAATAACATCCATTAAATTGTGGAGAAACACTATCCCTCGAACACATGTGGGAGTGACGAGAGGAGGCATAACTCCGTTGCCGCGAAAAATCGCAGTACAGCGGACAAAGCTCCGGCGGGACCTCATGGCGACATGGAAAGTGTGATTGTCGCAATCCAGCACTGAACACGCCACAATAGCGGCGGTAAGTCCTCTCTTTGAGGAGTAGCTAGAGAGGCGCCACGGCGTCCTCACCTTCCGACTGACGTAGGTCCTCACCGGACACGGCTGAATCGGGAGGTTCCTGTTCCGTATAAGGCGGGAGGAAACGCCAGGGTGGTCACCCTGGCGTGTGCATCGTGCATGTGTGCATGTGTGCATCGCCCTGAGGACACGGTGGAGCATATGGTGGAGGTCTGCCCGGCTTGGGTAGAGCACAGCCGTGTCCTCGTGGCGGCTATCGGCGGCGATCTCATCTCTCGCGTCCGACCCTGGTCCAGGCCATAGTCCGGAACAATAGTGCATGGCAAGCTTTTACCTCCTTCTGTGAAGCAGTGATGCTGGCAAAGGAGGAGGCGGAGCGCGTGAGGGAGCGGAAATCCCTCTACCCTCACGCCTCAAACCGCCGCAGGAAGCGCCCTGGTCGGGTGGCAACATCGGACTCCTGACCACCGTAGGCGCGGGCTTGCGGGCGGCGAGCGATAGGCAGCTCGCCTTCTGGTAAGAACCAGGCCCGGGTTGACGGCGCGTTGTGTTTCACACGCGCCTCAAAGAGATGTCAGCACACCTTGACGGGGTCCACGAGGACTGTTCCACAGGGTTGCGGGTTGGTTAAAAAAGAAACCATGGCACTGGCCGTTGCACAGGCAAGTGAAGTAACACGGGTGGGTTTTAGTCAATAAAAGTCTGACACGCCCTTCCGCTCCGCCCAGAGCGGAAGAACTCATTTGATGATTTCCCACCCTAACAAAAAAAAAAAAAGAACTGAAGAAGAACAAGAAATTGCACTTGAAGAGCGCAGCCTTAGTATGGCTCGACTTCGTGCTTCTCACTCACCAGAGCATTACGAAGCACAAGAAGAAATTCATCAAATACTGATTTGAATCAGGCAGCGTTTCAATACGCATATAATATAGCGCAATGGCGTTCGCATTGGGCTAATGGATGTTGTTTGCGAGTATTGTAGCACATTAAAGATTTCCGGAGAACCGCCAGAATTGTGCTCCCAAATAAAGAATCATTGAATAATACTATTTATTTATTTAAAATTATCCTAATTTAAAAAGTAGTCATGTGATATTCCCTTTAAGGCGGAACGAAGTTCGCCGGGTCAGCTAGTATATAATATAATTATTACTTTCACATAATTAATTGTTCCAGTCCCTCGATGTAAGCGGTTTACATCGAGGAACTGGAACAATTTGGCAGCGGCGGTGTTTCCGTCTGACTACAATTTAAGTGTCTTCAAGGTTAGAGTGAATAGGGTCTTAAGTTAATAAACTAGCGCACTTTACCATCAACGATTGCATCACTGCTTACCATCAGGCGGGATTGCGGTCAAGCACTTGTTTATAATTTAAAAAAAAAAAAAACAAGAGAATAATGGCCAATTTTTTTAAATCATGTGCTGAGAATATTTTTTTTTTTTATATTATAAACTAGCGCTTGACCGCAATCCTGCCTGATGGTAAGCAGTGACGCAATCGTTGATGGTAAAGCGCACTAGTTTATTAGAGCCTATTCACTCTAGCCTTGAAGACACTCAAATTGTAGTCCGACGGAAACACCGCCGCTGGCAAATTATTCCAGTCCCTCGATGTACGCGGTATAAAGGAGGAGGCGAAACGCTTCGTCCGGATCGTAGTGGTGTTAACAACGTAAGGGTGGAAACCAGCCGTACGACGGGTCGTCCGCTGGTGGAACGCAGATGGGGGAATTAAATCATGCAATTCCATCGCACACTCCCCGAAATGCATCCTATAGATCACCGAAAGGCTAGCTACTCTACGCCTGGTAGCGTACACCTGCCTCTACTCTATATCAATGGTAACAGGTTCGTTCAGTATTCCTACCATCCTGTATGCTATGTACTGGATAATAATATAAACTCATACCTTTTGAGCTGAAGGTAGACCGAAACTATTTAACTATTGATAAACCTGCAAAGCAACACCAGACTTTTGACTAAACGCCTTTGGAGGCAGTGTTCGCCTCGATTCACTCTCTTGGCTCGCACATGCCTTATGACAATTCTAACCTAATCTATTTGGCTTAGATACTGCGACCAATACAGCTCATACGTGATTGGGTACAGAAGTACAGATCATACCTAAACTATAATTTGAGTAAGTCAATTAACCGCCGTTATATTCAAAGACGTCGAGGTGGCTTAGTAAATCGTGGTGGCCTAGTGGTTAAAACACCAGCCTATCAAGTATGAGTGTGTGAATTCGATTCCAGGTTAGGCAAGTACCAATATAACATTTTATATGTACATACTTTCTACGTATATCTTGGACACCAATGACTGATTACACGGTGAAGGAAAACATCTTGAGGAAACCTGGACTTTAAGTCTGAAATCGCCAACCTGCATTGAGCAAGCGTGGTGATGACGCTCAATCCTTCTCTGTATGAGAGGAGACCTGTACCAAGCAGTGGGACGACAACAAGGTTGATGATGATGATGATGTTCAAAGGCTAGGCGGTTAACTGATCGGCTAATTAATCCAATTGAGACAAACACAACACACACATAACAAAACTAAATTCCTGAAAACGATGCTTACTGATAAGGAAACAGATGATACCAACCGAATTTCCTTTCCAGTTCCTTATCAGTCATTCAGATTGGATATTTGTCTTTGATATCTGTCTCCATCGGCAAATATTCCACGTAACACGTATATCGAAACGTATCCAATCATTGATCCAGATGGCTCAGTTATATCGTCACACATTCCCGTGACGTCACAATGTAGACAGGTGCAGAAAAACATGGTCTTCATAATGGATAATTAATGAATGAATAACTTAACTAAAAATTGCTCACATTATAAATCAAATCCAACGCCATCAAACAGAAAAAAAAAAAAAAATTTTTTTTTTTAGTAATTATAAACTAGTGTTTGAGCAGAGATGCAATCGTTGATGGTAAAGCGCGCTAGTTTATTAAGCCCAGTCACTCAAATAACCTGAGTGAACAGGAAGTAAGGCGACATTTGAGCGAGGTGATGCAATATTAAACAAAACAACACGACCAACGATGCTGCGTCAGAAGGAGATTGATCTAAAGCCCCATACGACCACACTCCCGACACAACAATATTTGGCGCATCATACCCAGCACACATTGCAACACAACTGCTCAGACCCGTCCTCCGTACGGCTTCACCAGACATCATACCGAAACACGGCAAATCGTTTGGCGGCAAGACTTTGTCTGGTGGGTGGTAACTTCTGCCAGCAGCCGATGTTATGGCCTACAACTGAAATAATCAAGTCATTTCGGATCCGAAGTAGGTATGTCACCTGCCACAAACATAATGACAGCTCAGTGTGCTATTCTCTGCTTTATACTCCACACCTCTCCACCCCCGCAGTACTATGAATTATATGTTTCCGTGCAGCACCTCGCCTCGTATTCACAGCCGCCATAAAGCTTTAATCAGGTTATAGGTACGGTAATCTCAAACTCAACATCATCTCAGCATTAATCCCAGTCGTATCCGACGCTTCTCTGCTTTGGAGTCTGCTTTACCAGTCTAACTGCTCATTTTGGCTAAACTTCGATATTTTCCGTGATGCGATTGCCGTCTGACCTCCAGAACCCGAAGGCGACATCGAAGCATTGCAGTTAGACCAATTGTTGGACTTTTTAAGGGTTCCAATAAATAGTAACGACTGCCATTAGATGTTCCTATGGCATCAGGGACCAACGTCTTAACGTGCTTTCCTAGGCACGATCAGACCAGTGCAAATATTCATATTCATGCATACAAATATTTGCACTGTGCGGGGATCGAACCCGCGCCATGTTGCGCAGCGGTCGCGTCCGCTACCGCTACGCCACGGAGGCTGTCGATTAAACCCAGTCGTATCCGCAGCTTTTTCCGCTTTGAAGTCTGCTTTACCAGTCTAACTGCTGATTTTGGCTAAACTTCGATATTTCCCGTGAAGCGACCACCACAATCCGAAGGCGACATCGAAGCATTGCAGTTAGACCAATAATTATTGGACTTTTTTGAGGGCACCAACAAACCGTAACGAATGCCATTAGATGTTCGTATGGCATCAGGGACCAACGGCTTAACGTACTTTCCGAGGCACGACCAGACCAGTGCAAATATTCATATTCATGCATACAAGCGGCCACGTTCGCTACCGCTACGCCACGGAGGCTGTCGATACGGCAATCTCAAACTGTTTCAAGCGAAAGCCAGTCACAAACAGTACTGTATATAATGCGAAGGTTCACGGCCTCGGTAGATGTGAATTTAAACGCGATTTGCGTTAAATGACACACGCGTTTCACTCATCTTCTTCACTCATCATGTAGCGGTGAATCGTGGCATGCTCTAAACAACTTATTTTATTTGTTATCTTCGCAAGACGCGCGTCGCTTGAGCGTATAGCTCGTTACCAAGAGGGAAAGCCTGTTTATGTGTGCGTGAATTTTCATTGTGTCTATGTGTGCGTGCATTTTCATTCATCGTTTGGAAGGGAGCCGGTCTTCTGTTCTTATCTACTTTGTGGCATTGTGTGATTGTGTGAACTGGCACTAACATTGATTGCTAACATCTGAGTAGTCATATGTGTAGTATTGTTTCGGCAATTTGATGACGTTGTTACTATACAAATTGTTTGTGGGATCCGGGAAATCATTACGTTTAAGGAAGACGGTCGATGACCTCCTTTCTAGTACCCACAAGTGCAACTACTGTGATTCAGTGCCCCATTTTTTGTTTTAGTAATAGCGTTCAGTCTGAAATCGTTCCTGTGTAATTGCAAAAGTGTCACTCATTATAATATGTAAATTAAACATAACTTTGTTAAACCATTTATTTGTCCTATAAGACTTCCCAACTTGACATAAGTAACCTTGGATACCTTGGAAGTCTTTAAATAAACTCCGGGAACCCAGGTTGGCCGAAGCAAGGAAACCTGTATAGCTGAAGATTCATAGACGGCTCCGCCTTAGAGTGTAAGCGTGGCGCTATTCTATAAATGATGGGGCATTTTATAACGTGTGTTGCATGTTCTGTCAGCTGCATGTATGATAGACGCTGGTAATTATCATCATCTTAGCGTTAATCACAGTCGCATCCGAAGCTTTTTTCAGCTTTGTAGTCTGGGGCTCGCTTTACCTGTCTAACTGCTGATTTGGCTAAACGTCGATATTTTCCGTGAAGCGACTGCCGTCTGACCTCCACAACCCGAAGGCGATATCGAAGCATTGCAGTTAGACCAATTGTTGGACTTTTGAGGGCTCCAAAAACCCGTAACGGCTGCCACTTGATATTCGTATGGCAACCGGGACTAACGGCTTAACGTGTTTTCCGAGGCACGAGCAGACCAGTACAAATATTCATATTCATGCATACAAATATTTGCACTGCACGGGGATCGAACCCGCGCCTCCTTGCGCATCGACCGCGTTTACTACCGCTACGCTACGGAAGCTGTCTTTATGATGGACGCTGCTGGTGATAACGCCAAACAAGTAGCCGCATTTTGTGGGCAATTAAGTGGGCGTTTTGGGGGACTGTCTTATGTAAAATTGACGTTCAAAAAGTGCTGATTCTCAGCCTAATTTGAATAAATGACTTTTGATTTTGATTCTAGGCCGAGTGCATTTGGATTGCTATCAACGCGCTAAGCAGAAGAAGAAGAAGTAACGAAATGTGGAAACCTTATACCTCTGTCCCTTCTTTGTAAAGATACCGGCGTGATACCATCATTTTGAAGGTCAAAATAAGAAAAAAAAGTATAATCATCTTTGATTTCCATTTCACTATATCCTGCCAGCTAATCTGAAAATAATATTGCATTTGATTACATGATTTAAAATCACTTAGGTACTAATTATTAAACCGACCAATCACTGATCTATCGTCCTCATTGCCATCGGTTTACGTGCTGTCATGTGTGAATAAACTCGTATCATAAATGATATATGATTTAAAATCACTCACTAAATATTAAACCGCCCAATCACTGATCTGTCGTCCTGATCGTCACCGATTACTGTGCTATCATCTGTGAATACACTCTTGCCATAGAATGATATGAATACATTTATGACCGTGTATATGACTAGCAACACGACAGAGCCCATGTCTGTGCGCATAGGCGATGACATGGTCGAGTGCACAGACCAGTTTAAATACTTGGGGTCTGTACTCCACGCATCCGGCGACATTGATTGCGACGTCAGGGCACGTATTTCGGCAGCTTTGGCAAAATGGCGTGAGGTAACAGGTGTCATTTGTGACCCCAAAATGCCGGTTAAGCCGGGCGGTTAACCGGGGCAGGTCTATAAGACCATCATTAGACCTGTTCTCCTGTATCGCAGTGAGGCGTGGCCTGTGCTTGAGCGACACAAGCAGGAGCTGCGTGTCACGGAGATGAATATGCTGCGGTGGATGTGTGGAATTACGCGGAAGGACTGCATCCGGAACTCCCGCATCCGTGGCAGTCTTCATGTCCGTGACATAGCGGACAAACTGCAGGAGGGTCGCCTACGTTGGTACGGTCACGTCTTACGAAAACCGGCATGTTACGTGGGTCACAAATGTCTTGCCATGGCCCCTCCGCCAGGCTGGAACAAGCGGGGTAGACCAAAGAAGTGCTGGCTTGACGTTGTATGACAGGATGCTAAAGATCGCGCGAAATGGAGGAAATTGAGTAAGAAAGCGGACCCCGGGCTCCAACGCGAAAGCTGCGGATGTCACCGGGATAAACGCTGAGATGATGATGATGATGATATGAATACATTTGTTTGTGCGATGTCTTGCAAAAACAAAACGCGTTGGGAAGCACAGAATGGGTACAGATTCTCTTTAAATTCTATTTTTTTACAATAAAATAGATACATAGAGAGAATCTGCGCCCTAATTGCAGCAGAAGTGACCACCCACCAGACAAAGTCTTGCCGCCAAGCGATTCATCATGTTCCAGCATGATATTTGGTGCAGCCATACGGAGGACGGGACTGAGCAGTTGTGTTTTGATGTGTGCCGGGTAGGATGCGCCAAATGTTGTTGTGTCGGGAGTTTGGTCGTGGAGGGCTCCAGATCAATCTCCCTCTGTCACAGCGTTGTTGGTCGTGTTGTTGGTTTTAACATTGCATCACCTCGCTCAACTGCTTTCTTATTCACTCTTTTTTGGGTGAATAGGCTCCTAATAAACTAGCGCGTTTTACTATCAACGATTGCATCACTGCTTACCATCGGGCGGGATTGCGATCGAGCACTAGTTTATAATTACATATATAAAAGCGCAAATAAGACTTTTATGCCATCATGAGGAAGAAGGCGGCCTCGTTGCTAGATAGAACTAGGACAAGTGCTAACAGCATCCTACAAACCATGGCGGACAAGTACGATGCGCCGGTGCTAAAGCACTGGTTAATATTGCTTGTGCGGCAGTCTTGATTAGTTTTTATGTGTTACTAACCCTTAGTTGATATCAGATAAGTTACTAACCATTGGACCTTTGTTGTCATTAAATAAATTAAATGATTATTATTATTAATCCAATGAATGTTGTGACAATGTGTTACGCTGTTTATCCTGCGCAGTTCTATTCAAAGAGCGAAAACGCACTCACACATACATAACACACTTCAGATGCACCGAGTCGCACTCCCGACTGTCATTTGTTTGAGATTACCGTCGGGTTGAATGGTTGTGTGCGTGTGGCTGATTCAATGTTTTCTTCGCTTGTGTTCCGTCGCTTCACAGTCCGCAAGTTTCTAGCAGTGACTCGATGTCTAGAAGCACTGTTGCAAGTCGTGTGTCGCTTGATGATGTCGGGCGTGGATAAAAGACAAAGCGTGTCAATGTATGCGTACATTTTCTGTCTTGGTTTGAAGCCTGCCTTCTGTACTAATCTATTCTGTGGTAATCTGATGACTTCGTTACTATATTCAGGTTGACTACCGCTTTAGAATATAAATGAGATAGAGAGAAAGAGATAAGGAGAGAGAGAGAAGGAGAGAGAGAGAAAATACTCTTTATTCATCATCAACCTTTTTATCATCCCACTGATGGGCACAGGTCTCCTCTCATACAGAGAAGGAATGAGCGTAATCACCACGCTTGCTTAATGCGGGTTGGTGATTTCAGACTTAAAGTCCAGGTTTCCTCAAGATTTTTTCCTTCACCTTCAGTCATTGGTGTCCAAGATATAGTTAAAAAGTACATATAACTTTAGAAAAGTTACATTGGTACTTGCCTGACCTGGAATCGAACCCGCGCACTCATACTTGCTGGCTGGCTGGTGTTTCAACCACTAGGCCACCACGACTCTTTATTATGTACACTATATAAATTAAAGAACATAAATATGAAGATTTTACAAAGGGTGACACAATGGGCGGTCTTATCGCTAAGAGCAATCTGAATTGACCTGATTTTATCAAAGAAAGTGATTGTATCGGTGGTATTCCGGTATTCAGTTCTGATTTATGATGGTGCGTGACAACCCCATTGTTACTACTTTCCCAAGTATGCCGCTCTCTGTCTTTCCGTCTGCCACAGGGCTGTATCTCTTGAACCGTAATATGTAGACACTTGAACTTATCGCGGTATCTACATCACGCAAAATTCCTGCGTAAATAAAATTTACTGTTGTACTACAATATTTACAACGCCCCGACTCAAATCATCGGGCAGTTGCCGACAAGACACGTTACCCGTCTGGCCGGATGATACTCCTTTTTCTGTCATCCTCCGTGGCGCAGCGGTCAACACGCCTGCCTGCGACGTGGAGGCCCCGGGTTCGATCCCCGGCCAGGTCATGATGGAAAACGATCTTTTCCTGATTGGCCTGGGCCTTGGATGTTTATCTATACAATATGTTAAGAAAACCCTGTCCGACCCGTAAGGAGAGTAAAGATTAGGTAAACACATGACCAAATAACATATGAAATTTTACATAATCATCATAGTAACAATACTAGTGAATTTTGCAATAATGTTTTTTTCCCGCAAATTAATTCCAACGTCCCCAAAATTTGGTAATTTTTAAAAAGTGACAACATTATTTTTGGCGATATAATTCTAAATTCTCTCGAATAGCGATGCGACCACGTGCCGCGTACCCTGCCCCTCTTCGCCCGCGCCTGGATGGCCTACCGCACAAGTTTTAAGTTACCCCTTTTTGCGAAATAATATTTATTTTTTTAAGGGTTTTTTTTTAGCTTTAGCCCGGCTGTAGGCATTTATAGAATCAGTTATCGATACCTAACAATACCTTCATGGATCGGACAGGGTTTTCTTTACATATTGTATATATACAATACTAGCTTTCCGCGCGCGGCTTCGCCCGCGTGGAGTTCGGTTATATCGGCTTTTTAGATTTCCCTCGGGAACATCAAATTTTTCCGGGATAAAAGGTAGCCTATGTTCTTTCTCGGGGTCTAAAGATTGTCTGTGCCAAATTTCATCAAAATCGGTTGAGAGGTTTAAGCGGGAAAGCGTAACAGACAGACAGACAGACAGACAGACAGACAGACAAACAGACAGACAGACAGACAGAGTTACTTTCGCATTTATAATATTAGTATGGATATTGTATTATAAATATAGTATCGTAGAATAAAAGTCTCGAACTTACTTTGGGGCTAGCTCAATCTGTGTGATTTGTCCGAATATATTTATATTTATTTTTGGATGATGTGAGAGAAGTTTAGTGCTTGTTCCTCATTTCCCTATAAAGAACAGTGGGCAAACTTTACACGGATCGTTGCTCTGCCGAGTGGGAGGGCAGACTTTTACTGACTAAAACTCACTCGTGTTTCTTTACTTGCTGGTGTGCCAGGGCCACGGTTTCTTTTTTAACCAATTCGCAGCACTGACCTCACACACGTCACAATGTGCTGATATCTCTTTGACGCATAACGCACCGTCGACACGGGCCTGGTCCTTACCGGGCGGCGAGTAGTGGGCAGCTCGCCGCCCGGTAAGGACTAAGAGAAGCCTGTGCCTACGGTGGCTGGGAGTTCGATGTTGTCTCCCGACCAGGGCGTCCCGATCAGGGTGTGGCTAGAGGCGTGATGGCGCTGGGATTCAAGCTCCCTCACACGCTTCACCTCCTCCTTTGCCAGCATCACTGCTTCGCAGAAGGAGGTGACGGCCTGCCACACACTCTTACTCAGGTCAATGACCTGGACCAGAACCGGACGCGAGGACACGGTGATGCTCTACCCAAGCCAGGCAGACCTCCATCGTATGCTCTACCGTGTCCTCAGGGAGATCCACACACTTTTTTACCTACCTTCAAATGGAGATAAGAATATTCTCAACATAATATTATTATATGACAGCATTACTCTAATGTGCCAAATATAAAAGTAAAATAAAGTAATTTGAAATAATCAATTATTACCGTTAAAAATGTTAATGGATGGCTGAATGATGCCCAAAATTAAATTATATTTTTTATAAATAATTGAAACAACGTAAATATGTTGTTTTAATAAATTAATAGCATGAACATAAAATTCGTGGAATTGAATAATAATGTACTCAAACATTATTAAATTTGAATTAATTCTGTGTGTGTATGATTTAATTCCCCCATCTCCGTTCCACCAGCGGACGACCCGTCGTACGGCTGGTTTCCACCCTTACGTTGTTAACACCACTACGATCCGGACGAAGCGTTTCGCCTCCTCTTTTATACCGCGTACATCGAGGGACTGGAACAATTTGCCGGCGGCGGTATTTCCGTCGGACTACAATTTGAGTGTCTTCAAGGCTAGAGCGAATAGGCTCTTAATAAACTAGTGCACTTTACCATCAACGATTGCGTCACTGCTTACCATCAGGCAGGATTGCGGTCAAGCGCTGGTTTATATTTAAAAGAAATAAAAAGTAAGGAAAAGAGTGGGTATATTCCCACTGTGTTACTTATTCATGTTAGATATATTTCTTCGACAACTCACATCTACATATGTTAGCTGAATTTGAACTTAGCTGAAGAGGGCTCCGCAAACATTCCGTATTGAACTACGCTTCCTGGAGTTAGTTTTTAGATCAATCATTGTTACTAGAAGTTTTGCCCGACTGAGTTTCTACAAAATATGGCAGCAAACGTAGGTACAGCATAAATTCAAAATTGTATTCCAGGGAATTTATTTCCGAACTGTTTTACTTTAACTGGTAACAAAAACTGTTTATTTATCACTGATTACAAGGTGAAGGAAAGCATCTTGAGGAAACCTGGACTTTAAGTCTGAAATCGCCCACCCGCATTGAGCAAGCGTGGTAATTATGCTCAGTCCTTCTCTGTATGAGATGAGACCTGTGCCCAGCAGTGGTACCATAAAAAGATTGTTGATGATGATGATGATTTATGACTGTACCTATACATTAATAAACTACCATGTAAACTTAAATCCATACTAATATTATAAATGCGAAAGTAACTCTGTCTGTCTGTCTGTTACGCTTTCCCGCTTAAACCTCTCGACCAATTTGATGAAATTTGGCACAGTCTTTAGACCCTGAGAAAGAACATAGGCTACCTTTTATTGAAAAATATTCCCGAGGGAGATCTAAAAAGCGCAATATAACCGAATTCCACGCGGGCGAAGCCGCTGGCGGAAAGCTAGTAACTAAATAAAAGAAATAAAAAATGTTGTAAAAAAATTTAAATGATAATAATTTTTTTACCATTAATGATTATCTTGTACACAAGTTAGCCATTTTGATTGCTTTAGTCTTAACCGTAACATATGTATGTTTACAACGTTTAGTTGTTATATACTTACTATGTTATCCTTAACCTATGTATGGTATACCTTTGTTTACCATATTTTATTCAAATAAATAAACTAATTCAGTATTGGCAAAAGATATAGTAATAATATATTAGTAATATCGTATCTCAGAATCAATTTACGACTACATGTCCATTATTCCCATTTGTTCGACACAAAAATACTAGCGGGGAAATATAGACATATCTGTTTATGACATGCCATTGCTCACAATAAGAGAACCACATAAATTAGGCTCGAATAAACAGTACACTTATTCCGAACGAGCCTCTCGCGACTTATTACCCTGGTCCTGAGAGCTCGACCAAAAGTCACCATTAGTTGAACAACATAGGGGTCAAAATCCTATGAAAAGGGTAGAGAGTAATCCCAATTGACTAATCTGGAAACACTCGGTTCGCCTTTCGCAGATGTCGATTAATCTTGGCATCGGAATTATTCGGGCTGTTGACTGGTTGCCATGACAACGGGCTGGTGCCCGGGTCTGGATACCCGGGTACCCGAATATGAAGGGATTGATTAAAGATGATGGAAATGCAAATATATTTGCAAAATAAATCGCTGTTTAAGTAACTTTGATATTCCGAATCATATGTTTACTTTGTATGATGTATGTTTGATGTTGAATAAAGTTTTAGAAGGAACTTTATGAACAGAGTCTTCTTCTTTTTTCAAAATGGGATTCAGTGACACTCATCTTAGCTTTCCCGTCAGAACTCCATGAACAGAGTCTAAATTTATTACCAAATGTCTCCTTCTATGTGGTTAGAGCAAAATCGCCTGCGTCTTACAAGTTGTAGTTTCTGTCTTAGAGGCAAAACTTCGAAGATATGTGACATCTACCAACCCGCACTGGGCCCACGTGGTAGATTACGGCTCACTACTTCACATCGAGACGACGTCAGTGTTATCATGATCATCATCTCAGCGTTATTCCCAGTCGCATCCGAAGCTTTTTCAGCTTTGGAGTCTGGGGTCCACTTTACTATTAGATTTTTTCCGTGAAGCGACTGCTGTCTGTACTCCACAACCCACAGGCGATATCGAAGCAATGTTAGACCAATTATTGGACTTTTGAGGGATCCAACAACCCGTAACGACTACCATTAAATGTTCGTGTGGTAACTGGGACCAACGGCTTAACGTGCTTTCCGAGGCGTGACCAGACCAGTGCAAATATTTATATTCATGCATACAAATATTTGCATATCGCGGGGATTGAACCTGCACCACCTTGCGCAGCGGCCGTGTTCGCTACTGCTCCGCCACGGAGGCCGCCATGACGACATTACGAGACGAGTTCAGTGTCCCAGGAATATCATAGGCTGATTATTTTATGTTTATGTTATGTAGGGATCGGCTCCCGGCCTATTGCAGGTTGTACGAAAGGAATACCGTGGCCCTGGCGCACAAGTAATTGATGGAACACGGCTGGGTTTTAGTCAGTAAAGGTCTTGCACGCGCTTCCGCTCCGTCCAGAGCGAGAGATTTCATTTGACGATTTTCCATCGACAAAAAGGGAGTCGTCTCCCGATATAAACGAATGTATCTAAAAACCAATATTTTATACTTCTATAAAATATAAATATCATAAAATTATAAATTACTATTCGTTTTAATTAGTACCTTTTTTTTCTTTTTCCTCAACAAGAGCGCCTTTATCCTCACTCCTATAACAAAAATTATGCAAAACACTTTGCTGTGCCCGACAGGGTCCATAATTGATTCTCGAACTATTATATAACATTATGGAATGCAATAAAGTATTGAGTATAAAGGGTGTATCTGACATCGACGCACAAACGAGTACCATGGATCCAGTACATGATTTTGAACCCCGCAGTGGTGGAATTTTTCGTCGGCTTTTTCATGATTTAGAAAAAATACATGTAGTTTTTTTTTCACTTCAGACCATTCAGAATTGCTATATTTTTATAACCCAATAAGATTTTAAAGTCAAAATTAAATTATTCGCTAATTACATAAAAAACGCAATGAAAACAAAACCCGAAAAACGATCTTATCAGCTGATTTAATAGAGTTCACATCAGGGATCAACGTCATACCTACAAACTCGCACGGCGGCACGCTTGCAACGTTCAAAAGCCGAGCCAACACTGTTTTTTAAACACTGTGTATTTTGTAACCGTTCATTAACGACATAAATGACTATCATACTTATATTAGTGGCATGCGGTGTAGCCTTTTCGCGAAGTTTGCGTTACGATGTCAGATACACCCTGTATGGAGCATCTGTCTGTCTGACCTCCAGAACCCAAATACTGGGTTGATATAAATACTTGGTAAAACTGGTTGTAAGATAACGAATAGCTTTTTTGTTTCACATTCCGTAAGACAAGTTGTTTCTTTAATAAGAATTATAAATACTTATATACTACGAAATTTCCTTATTACAGAATACTTTAATATTCGGTTTATAGCTTTAGTACAACTAAATAACATAAATAATGGTGACGCCACCATTTTCAAATATCTTTGAATGACTTTGTATCGCCCCTCGAGCCACTAATACAATTTGCACTTCCCTCTCCGGCCTTGGTCAAACGGCCCAACCGATCCGAAAACGATACATTACCCACATGCAAATTCCATAAAATAACCCTAACAAAAACCATGTCCCTGCGGATATCCGGATATCCACATAAATCTGCCAATAAAATATCGGGTTGCCGGTTGTTTATACCGACCGGTTGACGAGTTATGACCATTCTGGTTTCTAAGTAACATTCACCAGGCCAAAATAATAATATTTTATTTGGTAACCATAATGCACTCAAGAAAATTGAGTTCCTACTCCGTATGAAATAGGGTATGCCTGAATCACCGTATATTTATTAGTGAAAATTTTTCTCTAGAGGTGCTACGGTCGCTGTTGTGATATTACCCTGAATTTGGGATACTACGCTGAATTTGGGATATCACCCTGAATTTGGGATATTACCCTTGAAATTTCATTTGTGCGAAGTGACTTGTTTATTTATGAACAGTCTAACTTTACTTGGATTTGGCCTATTTTTCTCGAACGTGGTATAATACTTCAGACACGGACAACCCCATTTAAGCCAGTCCGCTTTTAGGTTACCGCATCGATTCTACACTCGTGACCAAATTCTTAAGTAAATTCACTGTATGGAAGGAATAATTTTAGTAGCGGAACTGTAATATATACAACAATGGCTTCCGCCCGCGTGCAATTTGGTTATGTCGCGCTTTTTAGATTTCCCTCGGGGATGTCAAATTTTTCAATAAAAGGTAGCCTATGTCCTTTCTCAGGGTCTAAAATTTTTCTGTGTCAAATTTCATCAAAATCGGTTGAAAGGTTTATGCGGGAAAGCGTAACAGATAGACAGACAGAGTTACTTTCGCATTTATAATATTAGTATGGATTGATCGGGACGATAAAAAAAATAGTTTGTTTTCTAAACCAATGAAGTTTTGTTCTGAAATTTGAGTCAGAGTGAAAAACAGTTTGTCGAAAACCTTTAAACATCACATCCATATGAGCATTTAACCATTTTTAGAGTTCCGTACCTCAAAAGGAAAAAACGGAACCCTTATAGGGTCAGTTTGTTGTCCGTCTGTCTGTCTGTCTGTCAAGACCATTTATCTCAAGAACGCGTAGACGTATCAAGCTGAAATTTACATGAAATACTCAGGTCTATTGTCCCTTTAAGCTGTAAAAATATCAAACTTCTAAGCCAAGCCAATCAAAAGATACAGCCGATTATGTCGATATTTTCAACAAATTTTCGACACTCGCAAAGGAATCAAAACCTACAGGATACTTCCCGTAAACTCAGAATCTTGAAAATTTGGCATGAAGCATTGTCATATAATGCAAATATAGGAAAAATTGCGAAAATCACATTTTTTTAGTTATATAATATAATAAACATATTTTAATAAAATGGAACTTACTACCTTATTTCTCACGAACGAATAAAGTTATCAAATTGAAATTTATACCAAATACCTAGGTCTATTGTCCCTTTAAGCTGTGAAAATATCAAATTTCTAAGCCAAGCCAATCAAAAGATACAGCCGATATGTCGATATTTTCAACAAATTTTCGACACTCGCAAAGGAATCAAAACCTACAGGATACTTCCCGTAAACTCAGAATCTTGAAATTTGGCATGAAGCATTGTCATATAATGCAAATATAGGAAAAATTGCGAAAATCACATTTTTTTAGTTATATAATATAATAAAAATATTTTAATAAAATGAAACTTACTACTCTTATTTCTCACGAACTAATAAAGGTATCAAATTGAAATTTATACCAAATACCTAGGTCTATTGTCCCTTTAAGCAGTGAAAAAATCAAACTTCTAAGTTAAAGCGATCAAAAGATACAGCAGTTTATACCGACACCTTAGACGAATTTCCGTCACACGCTAGGGAATCAAAACCTACAAGGTACTTCCCGTGAACTCAGAATCTTGAAATTCGGCACGAAGCAACATTATATTATAGTACAGACAGATAAAGGAAAAATTGTGAAAATGATAAATTTGAAGTTACATAAAATATTAAAATATTATTTTTGCTTACATGACATAAAATATTTTTTTAATAATTATAAACTTACTACCTACCCTTTTTCACATGAACGCGTAGAAATATTAAAGTTGAAATTCATATCAAACACTTCTTAAATCTAATTGCCTCTAAACTGTGAAAAAATCTAAATCAACGCTAGTATTATAAATGCGAAAGTAACTCTGTCTGTCTGTCTGTCTGTTACGCTTTCCCGCCTAAACCTCTCAACCGATTTTGATGAAATTTGGCACAGACAATCTTTAGACCCTGAGAAAGAACATAGGCTACCTTTTGCCCCAGAAAAAATTATAACCGAACTCCACGCGGGCGAAGACGCTGGCGGAAAGCTAGTACGTCATAAATTGTAAACCGCTACGTTTGTACGGCGGAACCCTCGGTGTGCGAGTCCGACTCGCATTTGGCCGGTTTTTTTTTTAAATAAATTGTTGTTTGTATTAACAATCATTATTTTGTGGAACATAGGCATGGTTACAGATCATCATCATCATCTCAGCGTTTGCCCCGGTTGCATCCGCGGCTTTCGCGTTGGAGCCCGGGGTCCGCTTAGCTTTGGGGTCTGGAGTCCGCTTTACCAGTTTAACTGCTGAGTTTACTTAAAGTTCGATATTTTCCGTGAAGCGACTGCCGTCTGACCTCCACAACCCGAAGGCGATATCTAAGCATTGCAGTTAGACCAATTGTTAGACTTTTGAGGGTTCCAACAACCCGTAACGACTGCCACTAGATGTTCGTATGGCAACCTGGACCAACGGCTTAACGTGCTTTCCGAGGCACGACCAGACCAGTACAAATATTCATATTCATGCATACAAATATTTGCACTGTGCGGGGATCGAACCCGCGCCTCCTTGCGCAACGGCCGCGTTCGCTACCGCTACGCCACAGAGGCTGTCATTACAGATACATACATTTAAATATGTGCACTACATTTTTTTTTATACATACTTATAAACTAGTGCTTGACTGCAATCCCGTCTGATGGTAAGTAGTGAAGCAATCGTTGATGGTAAAGCGCGCTAGTTTATTAAGAGCCTATCATAGAGAGAATATCATATGTATTGTAAATTAATCCCGTTCGTGTCTGTCTATCGGACCATTTACGTAGCAGAATGTACTCCACTATGTTTATACTGACGTACTTTAAACATAGTGTTAGGAGTATATTCTGCCACCCACGACGAAACAAACTCTTCAGCTTTATATATTAGTATAGATGTATATACTAATATATAAGGCTGAAGATTTTGTTTGTTTGTTTGTGCGCGCTAATCTCAGAAACTACTGGTCCGATTTGAAAAATTCTTTTTGCATTGGATAGCGCATTAATCCGGGAAGGCTTTTTTTATATACAGTATGTTAAATAACAGAGGGCGTTCCCTTAAACTCGTTAATATATATCATTAATAGATTAAAATAAAAATATCAGCATAGAAAAATAAGCATAAAAATCCGAATAAAAAAAAATTCTAATTGGAAATAAATTTGAAACCTCCTGTTTTAAATCAAAATAGTAGTCGTCATGTATAAATAAATTGCGACGTTGCCGTCTTTCATGTTCGCGTGTACAGTGTGTTTCTTTTACATGTCAATTTAAAATTTTTATTGAATATTTTCATATTGGAAAAATTTTAAAACATTTTGTTTTCGAATGGAAATATTTTTTTTAGCATGTATGTATGCTATACTATTTCGGGTTAACGGGAACGCCCTCTGTTAGTTAACATACTGTATATACAACGTGTAACAAAAAGGGTATATACATACCAAGGGCATGGCATCTTTTGATGATATCAAACGATATCGGAAGGGTTTCAACTCAAAATAAAATACTCAAAATATTGCAAATTTTCGGTTTCGTATGTTTCTTAAAATCAAATCATAACAAACGTGGCAGCACACTACATACGTTAATAACTACTCGTTACCCGTCACGTTACTTGCCAAAATCCGATAAATGTCTTCAATATCTCTGTGCGACTAGTATAATAGTAGTAGTATAATAGTAGCAATCACAGGCGGTGTTTTTCCTCATAACTTCTTAACATAAAGAGATAGGATTAAAAAACCCTTCCAATATCGTTTGATATCATGTAAAGATGCCATGCCTTTGTTATGTATATACCATTTATGTTACACGTTGTATATATATATATCATAAACTAGCGCTTGACCGCAATCCTGCCTGATGCTAAACAGTGACGCAATCGTTGATGGTGAAGCGCACTAGTTTATTAAGAGCCTATTCACTCTAGCCTTGAAGACACTCAAATTGTAGTCCGACGGAAACACCGCCGCTGGCAAATTGGCTTTAGGCTATTAAATTTAACATAACGCTGCGACCAATAGGAGTTGAGCATATAAAAAAATAAACATATCGAAACCTACGCGGGTGAAACCGCGAGGTGCAGCTAGTTTATAATAAAACTTAGAAATAAAATCGAAAAACCCGTGTGAAGCAGGAGTAGCACCATAATTACGTAACACGATATTACTATAAGTTGGAATCATTTCGAAGCATATTGGTAATCCATTTCTTCAGGTGATCGAAAATGTATCTGCTCAGTAACGTAAATAATAACGTAATGAATGTTGATCACCTGTCAAAATGAAACTCATTGCTATTGATAGTGTGTTACGCAATGGGGAAGAAAACTGACAAATCTCGCCACTAGAGGCGCTGATATCGTTTGACCCAAATAAACTGTCAAAGGCCATTGTAATTTGTTCGAGTTTACGTTGTTTCTAAAAATGTAAAAAATATGCCGCGTTGTGTAGCAATTTGTTGCAATAATAATGGAAATCACTCTTCCCTAAAGATATGAATTTCAATTTAGAACAGAATATAAATAGATTTCAATAAAGATTATGTTGATATCTCTATAGCTTTCTGGAGGCGGTAAATCATTTTTTTCTCTTGAATTTCTTTTTCTTGAGGAACTTCGAAGTTAATTCCGGTCATACGATTCAAGTCCTTACCTATGTTGGTGATTCTGCGTCAGGTCGTCTGGATGTTGAGTGAAACCCAAGACTGCTCGTACTATCGATTTAATTATGCTTTTTACAATGTTTGCTTATACTAATACTTTGAATTTAGGTAGGTACAATAAACGATGGTTAACGGTCAACGTCGCGTCACACAGTCCCCACACCAATCGTCCCATTCGAATCGCGCGCGAAGATGTCGCTTTGACAGCGCGACCGAGCTGTCAATTGACGCTTCGTCGATTCACTCCCGATGACTCGTCTCGCCGTTCCTAGATGGCGCTGTGGTCGTTAACATGCCCCCGGCCTTGGAAGCACCAGGTTTCAATGAGGCTGAGCTGCTTTTTGCGGGGATATCATCTGGATGTAGGAGTGGGCAGATTTTCGAGAATGATCGCCGAATGTCGCCCGTAGATGTTTTGATGGTTGCGACGCGTGATATACCATCGTTGCCGGTGAATACTTTCAGCACTCGTCCGAGGCGCCACTTCAAAGGCGGTAAGTTATCGTCTTTAATTATGACAAGGGTGTCAGGGATGAGTGTGTCCTGATTCAGTTGCCACTTAGTTCTCTTCTGGAGTTCAGAGATGTACTCGGTGGACCAGCGGTTCCAGAAGTTCTGTCTCATCTGTTCCACACGGTCGTATCGTGCTAGATGCTGCGTAGCTGTTGCAGTGAGGTCCCGGCT
Organism: Sesamia nonagrioides; assembly: GCA_017933935.1. Classification (NCBI taxonomy): domain Eukaryota; kingdom Metazoa; phylum Arthropoda; class Insecta; order Lepidoptera; family Noctuidae; genus Sesamia; species Sesamia nonagrioides. The sequence continues at coordinate 981,620 of JADWQK010000551.1, read as the reverse complement.
GGCTGGTGCAGTGAGCGGTCGGCCAATCAGGAAATGAGCAGGACTTAAAGGAAGCAGGTCATTCGGGTCTGTGGACATCGGGTACATGGGACGGGAGTTGAGGACAGATTCAATTTGTGCCAATATCGTACTCAACTCCTCGTACGTAAAATGTGCATTGCCTACAATGCGACATAAATGAAACTTGCAGGACTTGACCCCTGCCTCCCACAAACCACCAAAATGAGGCGAGTACGGAGGAATAAATTTAAATTCTATTGCATTTTCAGTTGTGAAATCTATAATATCTGATTTTGATGCTTCAAAAAATTTATTTATTTCTTTTAGTGCTCCTATAAATGTCGTGCCATTGTCGGAGCAAATCTGCATTGGTTTGCCGCGTCGAGAGATGAAACGTTTCAATGCCAACAAGTATGCTTTAGTAGTAAGGCTTGTGACCAGTTCTAAATGAATTGCGCGCGTAGTGAAACATACAAACAGACAGACGTAACATTTCGTTAGCTTTGCCCCTCTTCCTTCGCGATTCAACATGAGCAATGGCCCTGCGTAGTCCACGCCACTACGAATGAATGGATACCCTGGCTCCAATCTCTCAGTAGGTAAATTACCCATTTGTATGTTTAATGGTTTAGGCCGCATACGCTTACACCTCATACAGCTGTGAATAACTTGCTTAGCCAAGTTACGCCCTCGAGTAGGCCACCAGGTATCTCGAATTGTGGCCAGTAATAACTGAGCCCCTGCGTGTAACAGTTCTCTATGCTGATGCTCAAATATGAGTCGAGTAAATGTGTGTTTACCGCATAACAACAAAGGATGTTTATCATGTGGATTTTTATCATAAGAGAACTTATTCGAGTATGATATATTCGGCCACCCACTCTAATTAAATCGTGATTATCTAGAAATATGTTTAAACTAGAAATACTACGTGGGCCTTTTACAAGCTGATTATGTTTTAAAATTTCGTAAACATAACGAACGATTGTTGTTGAGCGATTTGAGTTAGAATTCTAATTGCAATATTTATTTCATCTATTGAAAGGCAACCGTAAGACGTAGTGTATTTTGTTTTATACGACTATTGTGGATAAAAAACGCACTATGTACGCCACTAAGCGCCGCAAACAACGTAAACATAAATACCTATCGAATAGAAAGGAATTCGAATTTACTTGCACGAGAAATGAAGTTTTAATTGATTTTAATTCAGGCAATTCACTCTGATTAGCATGATTATATAGATATATATATAGATAGATAGAACTAAAATCAAAATCATGTTTCCAATGCGCGTTCGGAATATGTAAAAACGATGGCCCGTGCCACCGTATGTCGGATATTTTAAGTGAATCATTTTGTAACGTATGTCTAATGTGCTGTATGTCATTTAATGACTTGCCCGATGTGGACTTTGCACTAGCGTTAAAAACAACCCTCAGTTTAGTTTTGGAACTGTGTTCCCTGTAAACGCCATGATATGGCAAAAAATAACATGGAGATGAGTATTCTGATATGCGACTCATGTGACCCAGACGTAAATATTCATTCATAAATTCTTTATACATTTGTCTATAGCTAGGCGCGCCTCTAATCAGTTTACGTTATAGTGTAAGAAACCTGTTTTTTGCCATAGAAAACGTGTCGTGTAACTCATCAGCTGATCGACTGAGTGGAATGCGCACAGAAAAACGGCCCTTATCGTCGCGTAATGTCGTCTCTCTGCATAAATTTTCGCATGCACTTTCGTCTTCAGTGATAATATTGTTTGTTGAAGGTATTTGTTTCAGTTCCCAAAATCGTTTAAGGTCTGATTGTAACTTTTGCGTGAAATTACAATTAGTTAAATTAATAGGTGAAACCTTATTGTGTACTGTACCCGATATGATCCAACCAAGTTGTGTGTTTTGTAAGTATGGACCATTCGGTAACCGTATCAGACCATCACTAAGAAGATCCCAGAACTTATCTGCACCTAACAATAAATTAACGTCGCTGGGCAGATGAAAGTCGGGATCGGCAAGTTGAATATGGCCCGGTATTTCTATGTGATGATTATCACCTAATGCGGGTAGTTGCGCCGTTATACGAGGCAAAACTAAACAATTCAATCGCGTATTATACGTGTTTGTTTTGGATCGCATATGAATACGACATGATTGCGTGGATTGAGAGGTGGTGTTACCTACTCCTATAATTTGAACAGTGGACTGTATCAATGGAAGGTTGAGGTTTTTACAGAGCGATTCGGATATGAAACAATGTTGGCTGCCGTTATCCAAAAGAGCTCGCGTTGTGTGATATTTATTATGTATGTCTGCTATTTCTACTAATGCGGTCGATAATAATACGGGGTTTGAAAAACCATGCGCTGTAATATCATTATCTTCCTGGTACATTGTGTGTGATTTGTTAGAAGTAGTGAGCGACATGTGTGTGTGTGAAGCACTCGCATCACTTGAATCAGACTGTGGCACGTTTTGCGTGATTTGAGCAACAGCTGATGAAGTACGAGTGTCAACAACATTATCGATGTGAATTAGTGTGTTGTGTTTTTTATTACAATGCCGGCACGGTCCATACCAACACTCGTTAATTGCGTGATCTGACCGTAAACAATTACGGCATAACTTTTTCTCCTCAATGAAATTTAACTTCTCTTTTAGAGTTAGATTAAGAAAATATTCACAGGAGTACACTGGGTGGTTGGAACCGCACTGGACGCATTTGTAACGGGGCTTAAATGGTTTTTTGTTATTGTTGTTATCTTTGCGTGTTGTAACATGACTGTGTGATTTTGTGACCGACTGTTTCTTTGTGTGTGGATCTGACGATTGTTTACTTTGCGGCTTAATCGATTCCAAGAAATCAGCACGATTCGTGAGAAATTGTAATAATTGAGACAATTTTAATTTTCTTACTTTCGGGAGGGTACTTTTGTGGCTTTCCCATTCGCGTTCGGTTGACGAATCTAACTTTGAACTTACTATGTGGATAATTAAAGTATCCCAGGAATCTGTAGGTTCTTCTAAAGTTTTTAATGCCCGAATATTTCTTAAAACTGTGTCTACTAACCTACGAATTTGAGAAGCTGATTCTTTATTCATCGACTGAGCATAGAACAAAGCTTTCACGTGATTACTAACTAGCAAACTATCATTATTGTATCTATTCTCTAAGAGACTCCAAGCAACTAAATAATTGTTGGAGGAAAACTCCAGCGCCTTAACTACTTGTAGTGCATCACCCGTAAGAACTGATCGCAAGTAATGGAACTTTTGAATATTATCTAAATCGTTACTAATATGTATCATGGATAAATAAGTGTCGCGAAACTCGAGCCATTGGTCATATGAACCGTCGAACTTCGGTAATGAAATAGTGGGTAGCTTCATATAATTATTATTTCGACTTTGAGCACCGGAATTTTGAGTGATATTATCCTTTAATAAACACTTAACCTTGCCTACGATCGCATAATACTGATCTTGAAACGTTTCTCTCTCTAGCAACTCGCCGTCTAAGTCGCTATCGGAAACGTGGGAATCTAATTCGTCCTGAATCGTAGTAAATTGATCGATTAATATTTTAAAATGTTGAAAGCGCTCCTCTAACTCAGCTTTCTGAGCACCCGACATTTGCGAATCATCTAATGACTGAGCATATTTCGAAAATAAAGTTAACTTTCTCTTGACTATTCCTCTTTTTTTGACTAATTCGCGAATGATTTCTTCACTACTGTTAAGTTCTACAATAGAAAGTCCTTTGCTGCTGGTCATACTGGTGGCTTGCAAGAGAAAAAGATCAAGTACTTACAGTTGACCGGTAGGGTATGCGTGCATGCGGTGTAGGTAGGTAGACACCGCAGACACACAATTCGCACCGTAAGACACTGGATTAATGTGGAAAAAGACAGATATTAGCACAAACTGAACTGAGAACAGGGCTTGGGAAGGAAATTGAGCGGATTGACCTGACCGTTGTTCCAGATGGTTGTTCCAAAGTTGCTGCTCCGGATGAACGTTCGGCTCGAGGGTCCAAATTATGTTGGTGATTCTGCGTCAGGTCGTCTGGATGTTGAGTGAAAACCAAGACTGCTCGTACTATCGATTTAATTATGCTTTTTACAATGTTTGCTTATACTAATACTTTGAATTTAGGTAGGTACAATAAACGATGGTTAACGGTCAACGTCGCGTCACACAGTCCCCACACCAATCGTCCCATTCGAATCGCGCGCGAAGATGTCGCTTTGACAGCGCGACCGAGCTGTCAATTGACGCTTCGTCGATTCACTCCCGATGACTCGTCTCGCCGTTCCTAGATGGCGCTGTGGTCGTTAACAACCTAATAATTTTTGGTTAATAGGGTTGAAAATTTCAAAATATGGCAAAAATAAATACTAATATTTACTTAAATATAACTAAAGAAACATTAAACCTAATACAAAATTAATGTAACTTAACACACTAATAAGTCTGCATTCAGTTTAAAGTCTGGGCATTGTTATTTGCCTGGTAATTGGATCAGCTTTTCGTCCTTTTACTGAAGCTCCTCTAGACTTTTAACTCCTTTTTTAACTTGAAACAGTCCATGTAGAATACATTGCTGTGCTTTACCTAAAAAAACTCGCCAAACACAAAAAAAACTCAACATAAATATATATTCGGGTATATATTTGGGTATATTCGTTTAAATATTTGGGCCATATTGTGACGTCCGACCTGAAGGACGACGCTGATATTGAACGAGAAAGGAGGGCGCTGTCGGTGAGGGCGAATATGATTGCCCGCAGGTTTGCTCGCAGCTCCAAGAGTGTGAAGATCACCTTGTTTCGAGCCTACTGCACATCTTTTTATACGAGTAGTCTGTGGGTGTCATATTTGCAGAAATCCTACGGCGCTCTCCGCGTTCAGTATAATAACGCGCTGAGGGCGCTGCTGCGGCTGCCTCGCTTTTGCAGCGCGTCGGGAATGTTCGCGAGCGTCCGCATAGACTGTTTTTATGCTAGTATGCGCAAGAGGGCGTCCTCGATGGCGAGTAGAGTGCGGGACAGCGGCAACAGTCTTCTTACCGTTGTTGCCAGCAGATTGGACGGGCCTTTCATGCAGCACTGGCAGGCCTTACATGCACCCGTTTATCAATCTTGGGGCAGGTAAAATTGACATTATTATTATTTTGTTTTGAATTTGGACATTTTGTATTTTATATTTTGACATTTTAATTAACGTTTTATTTTACGATTTGACAATTTCAATATTTTTAGATAATTCAAAATTGGGACACTTATCGGGGCCATCAATTGCGCTGTTCAAATAATTTTAAAATATGGGGTTTTTAACGAGAAATGTTTTGGACTGTCAGTTTGTGAACCACTGCTGCTTTTGTATTGTTTGTATTACTAACATAGTTTGTAGGCACATGTAACTAACACTATGAGTCTGGTTGCTCGAAATAAATAGATTAATAATAATAAAAATACTTGCACTGTGCGGGGATCGAACCCACGCCACCTTGCACAGCGGCCGCGTCCGCTACCGCTACGCCACGGAGGCTGTCATTGTCGCGTATAGTGTAATAAGGGCAATTTCACAATAATCAATATTGCAAATGACTAATCTCCATCTATTGTCTTATAAAACGTGATACGACTGACAGCTAATATTGTTATGAGTCAAACGCCATCAGCGACATCTGCAAATAGCTTTGCGTTTTCTTCCCCATTACCCTACGGGTCGTTAGTGTGTCAATAAAACGTCAGATTTTCATTTCCTATCCTTCTTTATTCAAAACGTCATACAGCTCACCAATCAACACCCTCCAATTTGGAATGCAATGTTTAAAAACGGCAGTCACACAAAACAATTGACTATCATTTTCGGCCCCACTCCCGTGACTCGTTAATGTCAGTTTATCATCCACTAAACGGTTTTATATCCGGTGGGGAAGGGAGAGACCTCCATCCGTGGTATGTGGATGTGAGAATTAGGATGGGATTGAATTGGGATTTTGTGATAACGAATTAGGTTAGTTTGTTAAACTGTAGTTGTTTGAAGTTATGGATGTTAAACGTGGCCAGAGATCTCACAAGACAGAAGACGGTGGAGTCTTAGGTTACAGTGCCCCGTTTTCACTTTTTGACTGCGGAACCCTAAAAATCGACGAGTCATAATAGTGGTCCCAGACATACAGTAGGTTAATTACGTTACACACTAACTCTATAAATGGGTTAAATTTTGACAGTTTCTTCTTCTTCAGCCTATAGATGTCCACTGCTGGACAAAGGCCTCCCCCAAGGCTTTCCACGCAGACCAGTCTTGTGCTGCCCGCATCCATCGGCTTCCCGCGACCTTTACCAGGTCATCGGTCCACCTTGTTGGAGGTCTCCCTACGCTGCGTCTTCCAGTACGTGGCCGCCACTCCAGAACCTTACTGCCCCAACAGCCATCGGTTCTACGAGCAATGTGCCCTGCCCACTGCCACTTAAGTTTAGCGACTTGCAGAGCTATGTCGGTGACTTTGGTTCTTCTGCGGATCTCCTAATTTCTGATTCGATCACGCAGAGAAACTCCGAGCATAGCTCTTGACAGTTTATCAACATTCATTGCGCTATTTACATTGTTGAGTTGACACAATTTTCGAAGATATGTAGTAATGGAAGCATATTTGTAGCTTCAAAATGATTCTAGTTGATAATAATAGTGTGTTAGTATGCCGGTCGATGAGTCAGATTATGTTACGCTTGTCGTGGTTAGTCTCTAGAGGGATTACTATCTTTACATACTGAGACCAGGGGGGGAAGGGGAAACTTTCTCTTCTTCTTCTTCAGCCTATAGAGGTCTACTGCTGGACAAAGGCCTTCCCCAAGGCTTTCCACGATGACTGGTCATGTGCTGCCCGCATCCATCGGCTTCCCGCGACCTTCACCAGGTCATCGGTCCACCTTGTTGCGGGCCTCCCTACGCTGCGTCTTCCGGTACGTGGCCGTAACCCGCCACTATAAGAATGTTACTGCCCCATCGGCCATCAGTTCTACGAGTAATGTCCCAGCCCACTGCTACTTAATTTTAGCCACTCGAAGGGGGGGGTCGCGCTAAAATAATTGAAACAAAACAGAATCAAGTTTCGTATCACGCTAACCTTTTGACAGTTGGGTCAACCTTAACTTGGTCACAATTTTCCTTTTTTTTCTTCTGAAAACGTTGCCCCACACTAGGAATTTCTCATGTTTCGTGGGTGCATGTACAAACACAGATATAAACTCACATACACAAACAGCCAGACCCGGAGCAAGTAATTGTAGGATATACAATAGGGATTTTTCCCGGGTAAAAAAAATTGATTCTATTTAGTCCGTCATTCAGATTTTAGAAAAATATTGGATACGTATAATGTATATTTTGTTTTATCAAATCAATAAAAATTGACAAATATAAAAGGCATCAAAGATCAGGAGTGGTGGCTGGTGACGTCACTGGCCGCTAAAAAGTGTAGCGTGCAGTGACGTCACACGAGTTTTCAAAGCGCTGTGTCGTCTTCATTTTTTGTTTATATGAAAAAGGAAAAAATACGTATCTAGTATTTTTTGGAAATTTGACTAACGGATTAATTAGTTTTTTTAGTCAAATATCCTATTATGCGACACGCGGCACAGCAGTCGATCGCTCAGCTCACCAATCGTGCCGACATAATTGGAATATAACCGCTGTCAAACAAAAAAGTTGAAACGCAGTACCTAAGAATCGATGATCGATTGTGTGTCGGTATCAGGTAGGCACTAAAGTTTTACCGTGGGAGTTTAAACGTCTAATGGTTTTACCACTTCCGAACCATAACCGCATAAGAATCTTTCAATCGAAGTTAAAACTTTAGCGCGATACGAAATTGGGATCGAAACTAAACCACAACTTGAACTGGATCAGATACGAATAAGAGTTTAATTTTTACTGTTTTATTGAGCGTGATTGCCCTCCTAAACATGCTGTCGTGCCATAACATCGGCTGCCGGCAGAAGTTACCACCCACCATACAAAGTTTTGCCGCCAAGCGATTCGTCGTGTTCTGGCATGATGTCTGGAGAAGCCGCACGGAGGACGGGTCGGAGCAATTGTGTTGCGATGTGTGGCGGGTACGATGCGTCAAATGTTGTTGTGTCGGGAGTTTGGTCGTGGAGAGTCTCCAGATCAATCTCCCTCTATCGCAGCATCGTTTGATCGTGTTGGTCTTGGGTTTAACATTGCATCACCTCGCTCAACTGCCGTCATCCTTCCTATTCCTTATTTTTTTAAGTGTATTCGCTTAATAAACTAGTGTGCTTTACTATCAACGATTGCATCACTGCTTACCATCAGGCGGGATTGCAGTAAAGCACTAGTTTATAATTATTTAAAAAAAAAAAGAAGAAAGATATTTGACAGTAGTTACGAGTTATCAGTGTGGCTACCACGAGTTTTCATAACGGAGACTCGATCATCGACATCGACCGCGTTTGACTCATCGATTGGCCCACTTCAAGGTTGTAAGAACTCTCAACCAATGAGAGAGCCAAACGCGGTCGATGCGTATGATCGAGTCTCGTAATGAAAACTCATGGTAACTAAACAGAAGTCTGAAAGTCTGATCAACAGACTTACCAAGGGGTATCTAGTAAGGAACCCGTCAACCCGCATTGAGAAAGCTTGGTGATTACGCTCAATCCTTCTCTGTATGAGAGGAGACCTGTGCCCAGCAGTGGGATGATAAAAAGGTTGATTATAATCCAGTACAGAGGCGGTCAGATAGGCTGTCGGTTCATGTAAAATATCAGTATTCGCACAGACTCTAAATATTTTCCGTGAAGCGACTGCCGTCTGACCTCCACAACGCGAAGGCGATATCATAGCATTGCAGTTAGACCAATTGTTGGACTTTAGAGGACTCCAACAACCCGTAACGACTGCCATTAGATGTTCGCATGGCAACCGGCACCGACAGCTTAACGTGCACAGTATAGTGCAAAAAATATTCATATTCATGCATACAAATATTTGCACTGCGCGGGAATTGAACCCGCTTCTCCTTGCGCAGTGGCCGCGTTCGTCACCGCTACGCCACTAACTATAACTATTGAACATCTATGTCACAAAAATGTAACGTTACACTTTTGTCTACAAATATCTAACCGCCTTTTTCTACAAATAACCTTTCTCGACCTCAAACTACTATAACTGAATAGCTCGACCTTACCGTCGTCAGGCGTCTCCAAATTACTGTATAATTGTTTCATATAATGTCAACTATATCCAGTAATGGTGTGGTTACATTTGCTACGTTTGTTGATATTTTTTCTCATCGTGTACTTCTGTGAAAATATAACCATGTTTCTATTAATTCATGCACTTACGTGAAAGTGGCAGTGGGCTGGACACATTGCCCGTAGGACCGATTCCCGATGGGGCCGACGGGTTCTTGAGTGGCGACCACGCACAGGAAGAAGAAGTAGGTAGGCCCCCGACAAGGTGGACCGACGACCTGGTGAAGGTCGCGGTAAACCGCTGGATGCGGGAGACACAGGACCGGTCGTCGTGGAGAACCTTAGGGGAGGCCAATGTCCAGCAGTGGACGTCTTTCGGCTGAAATAATGATGATGATGCACTTATGTGGATTTCAGTGGCGGTCACGTAGCGGAAAATGCAGCGTAGGAAGGCCCCCAACAAGGTGAACCGAGGTCGCGGGAAGCCGATGGATGCGGGCAGCATAAGACCGGTCATTATTGAAAGCTTTGGGGGAAGCCTTTGTCCAACAGTGGACCTCTGAGAGCTGAAATATACGTGGATTTCAAGAATGGAGTTGTTAGAACAAAATATGCTTTATTATTATGAAAAACTGAATTAAATTCAACAAAGCATTTATTTCAAAAAAGCTCATAACTAAGTACCAATTTTAAACGTCAAAAATTAGAATATATCGTATTGATTAAATCTCAACCACAACACAACCAAGCACCCGGAGTATTTGGTTTTATTGGAAATGGTCGTTTAGTGGTAGGTAACCATTACCGCATCAAGTAAATTAAATATTAAACTTAAATGACAACTTCACGATTAAATTTCATGTTCGATATTATGCTCACAAATATGCTCATGCATTGGTCCCAATAATGGATCTCAAAACTGTTAATGATTGAAATTAAGAGCTTAATACTGGATATTAAATAACGCCTACGGCTGGGCGGAGTAACAGTTCGGCAATATTGCCTATAATAACTGCATCTTTATTTTTGGTAATTACTCGAATCTGAATAATCGGAGCATTATTAAAATATGCATTTAAATCTCATTGTATTAATGAGTAGCTTAATAAGGCTTATTAAATACAAAATAAGTAGCCTCGTTTCGTATCATATCATAATGCATTAAAATTATGGCACAAAGGTTAAGCTATTGATAGGTAGGTGAGCTGCGTGTCGAGGGTTTTATTTCCGCACGGAATATTTGTATGACCTACAAGTATTTGTTCCGAGTCCTGGCTGTTTGTGTATATGAGTTTAGCTGTTTGTAAATGCACCCACCATACAGGAGAAAATCTTAGGTTCGTATTACAGAACGTCACTCAAAACTCAAGATCTGCTTAAGTCTCGAAGCCTTTTCATTGGTTGAAATAGTTTTAAGTAATGTTTAAAAAGAGATCAATGCTTGAGTTTCCTTCTGGAATACGAACCTTAGTGTGGGGCAAGGTTTAAAAAAATGGTAATCCTATTGATTGCTGCGCTTCGTGTCGCGATTTCGATAACCGCACGGAACAATTATTGCTTATATGTCCTACAAGCAGTTATTTCGGGTCTGGCTGTTTGTGAGGTGTATATGTTTGTATACGCACCCACGTAATAGAGTAATATTCCTAGAGTGGTTCAATGTATTTTTTTATTCTCAATATTTTGCTGACGATGATTTCAGACCTTAGGGATTGACAGCTGGCTTGCTTAGTACCTAGAGATTTGTGACTTTATTCCCTTCGACCTTATTCGGCCTTAATCCTAGTGCATTCCTTACTTCTCACTACTTACAAGATTCTAGGATGTAAGCGAGCCACTACAGGCATACATTTAGTGCAAACGTAGCCGAGGACTAGCTTTTGTGATGGTAATTACCCGCCTACCTCATCACCAAACCGAACCTATTCAAAATTTAATCTAATTTACTTGGTGGTAGGCCATAACATCGGTTGCCGGCAGAAGTTACCACCCACTAGGCAAAGTCTTGTGTTCCGACATGATGTCTGGTGAAGCCATACGAAGGACGGGCTTAAATAGTTGTGTACTTACAAGAGATGTGTGCCGGGTACGATGCACTAAATGTTGTTGTGTCGGGAGTTTGGACATGAACGGTCCCCAGATCAATCTTCCTCTGACGCAGCATCGTTGGTCGTATTGTTGGTTTTAAAATTGCATCATTTCGCTCAACTGCTATCTTCCTTCCTATTCACTCAGTTCTTTTTTTTTTTAGTGAATAAACGTTTTTTAAAGTAGAGCATTTTACAGCCTCCGTGGCGTAGCGGTAGTGAACGCGGCCGTTGTGCAAGGAGACGCGGGTTCGATCCCCGCACAGTGCAAATATTTGTATGCTCGAATATGAATATTTGCACGGGTCTGGTCGTGCCTCGGAAAACACATTAAGCCGTTGGTCCCGGTTGCCATACGAACATCTAATGGCAGTCGTTACGTGTTGTTGGAGCCCTCAAAAGTCTAACAATTGGTCTAACTGCAATGCTTAGTGTAGTGTATTGACTAAACTGTGGGTTGTCTCATGCGCCGCGTCACGAGTCAGTCGAGTTCCGGCAGCCGAGCGAAGCGGTTGGGTGGTCTGATTGTATGCGTGGTGTGGTGTTGGTGAGCCGTAAAATACTCCAATAGGCAGGACAATACATGTGGCGACGAGGACAAAACAAAAGTGAGTACGCAAAAAAAATATAATAAAAAAAAAAAGAAGAAGAAAGGAAATTATGATGATTAAAATAATGAAGTAAACAAGATACGTCATTCTGAACAAATATTTTATCATAAACCGGTTGTTTCAAACGTTAAATAATAGCAATAATACAGCTGCATTTCAACAAAGAATAGAGAATATTAAAAAAAAATACCAGCTTTCAATTAGTTACGCAATATAATATGGATTATAACAATAACTTTCTACTTATTTCAAGTGTAGGTATGCTACAATCATTGCTTTGATTTAAATAAAAAATAAACCAGTAGGAAATTATATTTTAAAATAATGTTTGACTACCCACCTTAATTCAATATTATACTTTTGTTGCTTAAGTATAGAATATATGTACGATTAACTATTTAGTTGTAAGGTGGTTACAAGGAACATTTTGCTTTTAAGTTGCTTGATAAATAGTAGGAGTTAAACCACTAACCATTTAATCGGTAGTTGCATATGCATTATATTATGATCTATTGAGAGCATATCTCCATATTATCAAGGAGAATAATTATTTAATGGTATAAATGAAGTGTTTATTTTCTTTATATTTGTTGTCTATGTTCTATTTATCTCTTTCTATTGTCTTTAGCTTGTGTAATTAGTACAAGCCGTTTACGCGAGTAAATAAATCTAATCCTACGCAGAACTTAATATCTACTTCATTAAATCAATGCAAAACTGTGTGCGTAACTAATGAATTAATGACACGTGTTTATTGACGACACGGTTGGTGCAGTGGCGGAGCGATCGACAGATGCGCTGCGTGTCGCGGGCTAGATCCCCGCACGGAAAATTTGTATGGCCTACAGATAGTTGTTCCGGGTCTGGCTGTTGGTGCATGTGAGTTTAAATGATTGTAAACGCACCCACGATACAGGAGGAATTCCTAGTGTGGGTCAACGTAAAACTACCTAAAGCAGTTACAACTGAACTGATCATTAAATTTATTAATTTATTAATGAAAAATTAAAAGCAATAGCACCTAATATGGTTGTTGTGTATAAAAATAATATATACAAAGCAGATTAAAATCTGATCATTAAATTGATAGTAATGGAAAAATCAAAAAGAAATAGCACCTAATAAAGTTGTTGTGTATAAATATAATATATACAAAGCAGATTAATATCTGATCATTAAATTGATAGTTATGGAAAAACTGAAATAAAATTGCACCTATTAAGGCTGTTGTGTATAAATATAATATATACAAAGCAGATTAAAATCTGATCATTAAATTGATAGTAATGGGAAAAATAAAAAGAAATAGCATCTTATAAGTTTGTTGTGTATAACTATAATATACGTATGCAAAGCAGATTAAAATCTGATCATTAAATTGATATTGATGGAAAAAAAAAAGGAAATAGCACATAATACGGTTGTGAGTGAACATAATACATATTATGTACAAAGCAGATTAAAATCTGATCATTAAATTGATATTAATGGAAAAAAATAAAAAGAAATAGCAGCTAATAAGGTTGTGAGTGAACATAATACATTTATGTACAAAGCAGATTAAAAACTGATCATTAAATTGATAATCATGGAAAAAAAAAAGAAATAGCACGTAATAACGTGAGTGAACATAATATAAACAAAGCAGATTAAAAGCTGATCATTGAATTGATATTCTTACGGACTAGGGGTAATACAATACCGGTTATGGGTTGCGAAGTTTATTGACAACGAAGGTACAGTCTATAGTAGGCAATGACAAGTAGAATGTAGCTGATGTGGCACCGAAGTCTTCCCTTATTTCCACGAAGTCCGTATCGTACCCACACAACAACACTTCAGATGTTACTTGGTGCAATTCTCAAAGTGCTCGTTGGGTTGGCGTTGTAAATCGCTTCTTAACTGTTGCTTGTTTCGGTCGATAGACAAATAAAGACTGACTGCGCGCTGGCGTCACGGCGCCTTATTTAGGTCAGCTGATCGAACAGTTCAGATCTGTCTAGAGTAGTCTAGACGTAATAATAACAGTGCATAATTTCGGGTACGTTCAGCAGGTCCCTACGGGTACTTCACCAGAGATGAGTTTCTAGTAATTTCTCTGTAGACCGCGACACTTCGTTGACAACATTGACGAAACCTGTACCATTCGATAGGTCATCCTAGGTCTATCAATGCGTTTTATATCATAACTACAATTCCTAGGTCTCGAGTTATAAGGCTTAAAAGTTACGTACTGCATGTCACGCAATATTAAACCTTATGCCGACGACATAAGGTGCATTCGTAATAATATCATGAATTTAGTAATAATGTGGACCAGCTTCGAGTGCAAATAGTTTGATATTAGTGTGTTACATTAAATTGACACATTGGTTGATATAAACAACTAAGTATTAAAATATAGCGGATAAAAGTAATCCGATCATTCAATTGATATGGGCCAGAAATGTGTTCCATTAAAACACAATAGCAGATAATATTAATTATCTGAAACATTAAATTGATTATTCCAGGGCGTCCCAAAGACGTCACTCCTTTCATTGAAAAAGTTTTGAGCAATGGTGAATCTACCTCTGCGGGCATACGATAGAAGCGATATTTGTTCATATATTTGGAAGCGTCCAATATTAATAAAAATGTGAAGAAAAGGGCCCCTCCTTCCTACATTTCAGCGGCTTAGATTTGCAGGAATTGTTATACATCATTCCTGAAGTCAATATCGAACCAAGTGAAGTCGTGGACTGAAGCGTTTGAAGTAGCAATATCTAAACTAGACTCTATTTTGCACCGTAACAGAGTAAAATCTACGAGCGACAATAGACATACAGTTCGGATGTTCAAACAAGAACCGAATAAAAAATTAGAAAAATCCTGGTGAGATTCGGACTACTTAATTTCACCCGTATCACAACATTACAGCTACTCATTTCATTGTTATTAAATAATCAATAAATAATTAATCCAATATAAACATAGGTATGTAAAAATAAAAAAAATAAAAAATTGAGTTCGAACTGATATTGCAGAATATTGGCGGCCAGAACAATAGCAATGTTTTAAATTATTGAAGGAAATTATAATTAAATTACCTAGCTCAGGATATTATGCTGTAGATGATCGTACGATTGCCATAGCAGATACAAGCCCCGTAGGCCGATCCCAGGGTACTACATATTATGATATTGCATATTATGTTCACAAAACTCTGACTGATTTTGAACGCCAGAGAGACATAAAAAGAGGCTTTAGCCCTTATATGGCCAGTAGAGTAGGTACTTTCATATTCCTCTACGGTAAAAAAATTTGAACTAATAATGGACCACAAACCATTGGAAGTTATATTTGATATTAAGTCCAAACCATGTGCTAAGATAGAGAGTTGGGTTATGCGCCTTCAATCGTACGACTATAAAGTAGTTTATCAATCTGGGAAAACCGATATCGCAGATTCATTGTCTAGACTCAGTAAAGCTGCAGAAAAATCTCTAACACAATTGAAAGACAATCATATTTGTCAAATCGTGAATGACATCGCGGTCGACTTGATGGACCCACTTCCAAGTGGAGACCGCTTATTTGATGTAGTCGGCTATTACAGCAGATATAAGAAGTAAAGATTTGTCGCAAAATTACCTCTACAGAAATTGTAGTAAAACTTATAGAAATATTCAGTCGAATAAGTAACCCAATTTCAACAACTGCAGATAACGGAATACATCAGTCAGGTTTTTAAATCACTTTTTTACAGAAAGAAATATAAGTATTTTCAATACAGCGTCGATCCCACCAAATATAACCCGTATATATTTATATTTTATTTATTTAAATGTCAGCCGATTTCAATAACCTCCATACTCTGCAAGATTATGGAACGTGTCTTGAACTTGCGCCTCTTGGCTTACCTGAAAGGTTACGAACTCCTCAGTGACCGACGGGTGTCACCGCAATCGGTCAACTAGAGACCTACTAGTGTATGCCACTCACTTGTGGAGCGAGACCCTCGAGAAAAATGGGGAAGCCATGCCGGTCTCCCTTAATGTCTCCAAGGCCTTCGTATGGCACGCCTTTTGAGTAAGCTTCCAGCGTACAACATATCCGCTGACCTGACTGGCTGGGTACAAGACTTTCTGACTGAACGGTCTCTCCGAGTTGTTGTCGACGGATGCTCATCTGAGCCTATGTCTTCTAATGCCGGTGTTCCCGAGGGATCTGTTCTCTGCAACTCTGTTCCTGCTGCATATTAACGTTCTGCTGATGCCCAGTATCTATGGGTATGCAGATGACAGCACAGTTGTGGAGAGATACCTGCCGGAAGCCCGGGCTAGTAAGGAATCAATCCGGTCCGAAAGAGAGGTTATGGTAGAGCGTACGAATGCTGTACTAAAGGCAGTCTCCGAATGGGGCAAAGCCAATCTTGTTGCATCCAATGCCACCAAAACAGAGGCGTGTCTTTGCACTGCCAAAAGAAGTCCGTTCACCTTGGCTTCTACTTTTAGGAATGTATCCTTGGAGTGCACCGACCGCCATCAGCTTTTGGGAGCTTAGATTTCCTCGAACCTAAATTTTGGACGGTTCAGTGGGTCCAAGGCCAAGGTGGCTGCCAAGAAACTTTGCATTAACGCAAAGGTCTGGCGGTACTTCACAACAGGGCAGCTTCTAATGTTGTACAAAGCACAGGTCCCCTCATATGTGGAGTACTGCAGCCACATTTGGGCTGGTGCCGCGAAATGTCACCTGGTTACTTTGGATTCAAGAGGCGTGCGAAGAGGCTGATTGACGACCCAGATTTAACTAGGAACGGTCAGCGTAGAGTAGCCAGCCTTTCGGTGTTCTATAGGATGCATTATGGTAAGTGTGCAAGGGATTTGTATGATTTAGCTGCCCCATCTCCGTTCCACCATCGGGCGATCCGTCGTGCGGCGAATTTCCGCCCTTACGTTGTTGATGCCGCAACGATCTGGACGAGCCGTTTCGCTTCCTCTTTTGTGCCGCGTGAATCGAGGTACTGGAGCGGTTTGCCGGCGGCGCTGTTTCCGTCTGACTGCAGTCTGGGTGTCTTCTGGGCTGGAGTGAGTGGGCTCTTAATGAACTTTGCCGCGCGCTTTGCCATCGGCGATTGCATCGCTGCTTGCCACCGGGCGGGGTTGCGGTCGGGCACTGGTTTGTAATTAACATACATATACAAAAAAAAAAAATAACATAAATAGAGAAAACAAATTAAGCTTGGACTACAATCCAAAAACACACACAACTGTGTAAAATAAGAAAGATGGAGATATCACAGTTCGCCGTGATGAGACTGGACAAATTCGCAAAAGAAATGTAGGTAGGTAGTACATTTGGAAAAGATTCAAGGAGAATGGAGCGTGTACCAGAAACCAACGACGAAGAAATGAATGCTGACACCTGAACTTACTTCAACTTGATAATGGTAAGTTTGAACTTACCTATTGACACTTTAAATTATATTTGATTAATTTAGAAAACAAACAAATATTAATCATGCTCGATGAAAAGCCCATTACATATAAATTCGTCTTATAATTTAGATTTGTTAATAAATTTATATTTAAAAAAAAAATAAAACAAAAAAGGGATGTAGTGTATTGACTAAACTGTGGGTTGTCTCATGCGCCGCGTCACGAGTCAGTCGAGTTCCGGCAGCCGAGCGAAGCGGTTGGGTGGTCTGATTGTATGCGTGGTGTGGTGTTGGTGAGCCGTAAAATACTCCAATAGGCAGGACAATACACTTAGATATCTCCTTCGGGTTGTGGAGGTCAGACGGCAGTCGCTTCACGAAAAATATCGAAGTTTAGCCAAAAATCAGCAGTTAGACTAGTAAAGCGGACCCCAGACTCCAAAGCTGAAAAAGCTACGGATGCGACTGGGATTAACGCTGAGATGATGATAATGAAAGTAGAGCGTTTTACCATCAACGAATAAATAACTGTTTACCATCAGGAGGGATTGCGGTCAAACACTAGTTTTTAATATAAAAAAAAAATATTAAACCTTATATGGCAGTGACACTAAGATAAATTTTCATATTAAATTAATTCATAACTTGATGTACCGTTACAAAGATGGTGCCTCCACAGTAATATAAAAGATTTAGTTGCCATAATATTCATACTCCGGGAAGCTCCATTAACCCCTACTTTATAAGGGTTGCTTCTTAAAAGGGAAATCTTGCGCTTCTCGTAAACTTGTGCAATAACTTTGAAACGGATATTCATGATTATTTATTGGTAATATACGTCAGAAGTTTTGGTGCGTACTTAACGCGTATACCATTCAATATGTGAGCCAAGTTCCTATCAAATAAAGTTTACAAAGCTGTAGAGAGAGTTATTGCGGAATAATTGATTTCAGAACCTGAAGAATATATATTTATTTCTTCATGCACTTAAAGTATCATTACAAGCATAACCCATATCTGACAGTTCAAAAATTTTAAAATATTTTATACCTAAATACTATTTAATGAAATAGAAACATACACAAACACTTATAATCTACTAAATTTAATATATCTAACGGCGCGTGACAGGTTGATTTTGAATACTGTGATCTGTTTTATCGTATCAGTATCAATTGACCGTAAATTAATCTACTATTTTTGAAGTCGATTAATCGGTCGGTATTCGGATAAATTATGATTTTTATTAAGAGCGAGTAACACCATGGAGCGAATGGTCATACCGACTGCAGTTGCGTGTGACACAGCGATCGACCGTTGGCGCGGGCATTTCTTTGCTCAAGCTTCGATCGAGTGGGTTGGTCATACTTAAACCCAGTGGCTCTTATCTGTTTTAATCTAAGATTATCTTTGAAATTCCTTAATATTAAAGTGATCTAAGTGTCTGTACAGTTAAAATAATAAGAATCGAACATCACACTATAGTTATTGTTCAACGTTTTCTTGAAATACCGCCCACAATGGATGCTCATGCGGATGAGAAAACACCTCAACTATCCGGAACTTCGGCCCCGCCTTCCTGACTGTTTCCTCCGTCATGTACATAATTAGTAACAAAAACTTATTTATTATGTTTTAAACATAGAATAAACAGCATTGCTTTTCTCAATTCACTCCTGCCACATGTAAATACATAATAAATCTCAACTTGTATCTCTTTGATGGTGTGCACAGCTCTGGTGAAAATGATGACAAGAATGATGATGATGTTAAATTTGAAAAAGCGGTTAATCCTAAATTACTAACCAAAGCTTTAGATTCAGATCCGCAAGAAACAATTAAGACAATAGACCTTTTAAAAACTGAAACAATAACAAAAAATGCGGTGACCCTAGCAGCGGACGACCAAAATTGGTTTAATAAAACACGAAAATATATTTCCTTTTCAAAGCGAACAATATTAACGTCAGATACTTCGCAATGTCGAGTATAGTTGAGTTTTTGCGAACGTTTGCAACAAACTGAGCGTCATTTGCTTTTTCTGTTTACTGAGGAACGTAATATATCGTTTCACTAGGAACTGTTGCCTACCGGATAGCACAGTTGGAAAGCTATTTCGTACGTTGGACTTTGCTAGAATATTGTAAACCTTATAATATATTATGCCAGAATATTGTATACCAGGTTTCCCTTCATTTCTATAATAAAGCTTTGTGTGTCTCTTATTATTATTGTATAGGTATATATAATAAGAATTATAAACTACTACTCAAAAAAACTGACTGAATAGGAAGGAAGACGGCAATTGAACGAGATGATGCAATGTTAAACCCAAAAACACGACCAACGATGCTGCGTCAGAGGACCCTCCACAATCAAACTCCTGACACAACCACATTTGGCACATCGTACCCGGCACACATCGCAATACAACTGCTCAGACTCGTTTTCCATTTCAGCATTTTGGGGTTGAAACACTAGGGCCATGGGGTCCGAGTACATGTACACTATTTCGAGATATCGCCAAGCGGTTGATCGACTCACGCATTCAACCAGTGCCTATTTTTTTTTTTTTTCAAAGAATCAGCATGGCCATACAACGTGGCAATGCTGCTGGCTGGGCACGTTTTCTGCTAATAGCGATGCGATGAAATTTTTGATGCTCTTTGATTATTTATTACCTTTCTTTTTTAAGGTTCTGTACCCCGAAGCGAAAGGAAAAACCAGTAGGTACCTTTATTCGATCACTTTGTAATCCGTCCGTTCCGCAAATTTTCGACACTCGCAAGGGAATCAAAACCTACTGGGCGCTTCCCGTGAACCCAGAATCTTGAAATTTGGAACAAAACAATGACTTAGAGTACAGTTGAAAGAAAACTTTCTTAGAGAACGTTACAACCACTATTACAAATTAAAACAATCATAAAATGTAAAAGAATTCAACTATTTTAATAAAATATTATGCTTCCTTTTACAACTACTAAAGAATAGAATAGAAAAACCTTTATTTCAGACAGGAGTTCATTAGGTTAGTAACAATTTCAATTTACTTCCAGTGTTAGTAGGTTTCAGTCACAAATATAAGGACACGTAAAATTAAAACTTAGCATACACCTCCAGTAGCAACATCGAGGAATCAATCAATTACAGAGTTTAAATCAGAACATTAACAAATTATAAAACAGTGTATAGATATGGAAGAATAAAAGTCTATCAAATCAGCCAGTTTCAAATATCATCAACCTCTTTACACAAGTTATCTATAAGCGACTACAGTTGGCTGCAAGAAAAAGCGAAAGAATTTTCAACCGAATTGAATTCCTCGCTATTTTCAATTAACATCTGTGTGTCTCTAGAGAGGTTTCTTTCGTTACGAAGGCTTTGTGTCGAGTTGAATACAGTGCTTCCTCTTTGTCTCCGCAGTTTTTACGAACGAGAAGAGTTTCCTTTTTGTATTGTGTCTCTATTTTAAATAACTCCGTGGTTGTTCCGCAAGGACCCCTTTTTGGTCCTTTTGAACAGCGTCATACAATGTCAATTGTTAAGTTTTTTAATCATCTGGAAAGCATATTTATAATGTATGACAATGACATAGAACGCCTATAAGTGTCTGGTATTTTCTAGGATTCTTTATACTTTTATTTAATTCTAACATAAAATCACGCCTAGGTTGTCCAGTAGAGTTGGGCAGGGTCGAAATGAGGGCTATACTATAGTAACACTTACTATATTTGAACTGGTCTAGTCGTGCCTCGGAAAGCACGTTAAGCCTTTGGTCCCAGTGCCCTACGAGCATCTAATAGCAGCCGTTACAGGTTGTTGGAGCCCTCAAAAAAGTCATCGATATCGCCTTCCGGGTTGTGGAGGTCAGACGGTAGTCGCTAAATGGCAAATATCGAAGTTTAGCCAAAATCATCAGTTAGACTGGTAAAGCGGACCCCAGCCTCCAAAACTGAAAAAGCTTCAGATGCGACTAGGATTAAGGCTGAGATGATGATGACGATGACTATAGTAACACATACATTTAAATAATTCTGTTTAGTCCCCAGTAATAGGAGATAGTTTACTGCCATCGACCGGGAACAAATACAGACTCGAGGCTCCTTTGTATGTTGCGGGTTGGTTAAATAAGAAACCGTGGCCCTGGCCGTCGCACAGGCAAGTGAAGAAACACGGGTGGGTTTTAGTCAGTAAAAGTCTGACACGCCCTTCCGCTCTGCCCAGAGCGGGAGAAGTCATTTGATGATTTCCCATCCCAACAAAAAAAAAAAACAAAAAAGAGGCTCCTTTGTATTTTAGATGAAAGCTTCAGATAAATGCTGGTCTCCTTAGTTATCTAGAAAGTATCAGATATACGTATTTACATCATTCTTATATTTTGGCAGTATTTATGACTGACATTAATAAGGCTGACTTCTAAAACTAAGAGTCTTGGATTTCAGAAATCGTATAATGGAAATCAAAACTGACAGGTCATCTGGTAGGACGTAGTGATGGCAGGTGGATTAGGGCTGGGCAAGGTGGAGCCTAAGGACAGGACGTCGATATGTTCGTCGTATGGTGGAGAATGATTAAATTAACTGCTGTTAAAGAAGGCAAAACATGGATGTGACTACTATACGAGCGTGAGATTGGAACAAGAAAATGGAGACGTACCCAACAGTCTGTGAAAGAGACCAATGGTCTTCTAGATCATTGTATAAAAACGACGATAAAAGAAAGATAGAAAGAAAAAGTATTCATTATGACTTTTCCCATTGCTAAGCCTACCTCTACTTGTTCCAATTCCCACATTGTCACATATACAACGTGTAACAAAAAGGGTATATACATACCAAGGGCATGGCATC
Organism: Sesamia nonagrioides; assembly: GCA_017933935.1. Lineage (NCBI taxonomy): Eukaryota > Metazoa > Arthropoda > Insecta > Lepidoptera > Noctuidae > Sesamia > Sesamia nonagrioides. Next base: position 959,421 of record JADWQK010000551.1, on the reverse strand, counting down.
TTTAGATGATATCAAACGATATCGGAAGGGTTTCAACTCAAAATAAAATACTCAATAAATTGGTACCAAATTTTCGGTGTCGTGTGTTTCTTAAAATCAAATCATAACAAAAGTGGCAGCACACTACATACGTTAATAACTACTCGTTACCCGTCACGTTACTTGCCAAAATCCGATAAATGTCTTCAATATCTCTGTGCGACTAGTATGATAGTAGCCTGTCACAGGCGGTGTTTTTCCTTATAACTTCCTAACATAAATAGATAGGATTAAAAAACCCTTCCAATATCGTTTGATATCATGTAAAGATGCCATGCCTTTGTTAGGTATATACCCTTTATGTTACACGTTGTATACACAACAAACTGTAGCAAAAATAGTTCCCAGCGAAATAGAAAATTAATAGGAGGCAACTGGTTGGTTTATCTGGGACATAACTTATCGTTTCTCGACGCCATATTACAATTTCCAATTAAAAGCCTCAATCCTTTTGAGAGTAAGTCGCAATGGTGTAAGGAAGCTTTGTTTCTACATTTCTCAGAAAGTTACGGGTTTCAATATTACCGGAGAGTAAGAAATGACTGGATTCTCTAGTCGGTTGACGTTCAGAATATTGTTTACTAGTTGCGCATCGCGGTTTCACCCGCGTAGGTTTCAATATGTTTATCCTTTTTCATGCTTCGCTCCTATTGGTTACAGCGTGATGTTATATAGCCTAAATTTAAAGTTTAATGGGCTATCCAACGCAACAATAATTTTTCAATATGACCAGTAGTTCCTGAGATCAGCACGTTCAAACAAACAAACTCTTCAGCTTTATATATTAGTACAGATTTAAGGCCTATTCACATCGGAACGGCAGAAGCCAGCAGCGGTCAAACACAACGCCAGAGTGCGCCATAATATTGATATTCGTGAAACTGATTGCCAAGTGTCTCTGTTTATTTTGTCTACTCTTTTCTTTATCGGGGTGGAAATCCTCATAGGATGTCCGTCGCCCTGGGGTAGGCGACGGGGTCTGTCAGACTTTTACTGACTAAAACCACCCCGGTGTCTCTTCTATCACGAGCGCGCGTGGGACTGTGGGAGTCTAAATGCTTCCACGGCCCGACACTCTCGTGCTGGCCCGGTTTGTCCGGGCCTCGTCTCTTGCACGGGGTAGTGGGGTGTTAAGCTACCCCGTGCATTGCCTCACAGGCGCGCGCCGACACTTGCGCGCACCTCCGCCTCGGGGTCCATCGAATAGGGGGCGGGGACTTCCCCATGTCCCTCGCCCCTGGACCCATTCATGGAGGGAGGAAAAGGGCGTTATCCGCCCTTCCTCGACGCCCGGTGCGTCTTCTGCGGCCCGGGAAGGGAGTTGAGATCTCCCTCTCCCGTTCCGCAGTTTCCTTCCGCGACATCACGTCCTCGCAGAAGGACACCACCGCGTCCCATGACACTGTGCTACCGACCATCCTCCGCACTACTGCCGGCAGCGACAGGTCGCCTCCTACTTCATTTGTGAGGACACGATGCTGCTCCTCCCAAGCTACACACTCGGAGAGCGTGTGCTGCGCCGTGTCCTCCCCGCATTGGACGCAGTGGTGGCACCGAGCGTCCGGCTCCCTGCCTAAGCGACGCAGGTACTTGCCGACGCAGCCGTGCCCCGCAGTACCTGCGTCACCCTGAACGACAGGGAGCCGTGCCTTCTCCCGAGCCAGTCGTCGAGTACTGGCCGGATCGCCTCGACGGTCGCGAGGCCGGCGGTAGGGCGCATGAGCCTCTGCCGCCAGTCCGCCACCAGGACCTGACGGAGCTCCTCTCGGCGCAGCTCGATCTGCCGCTGCGCCAAACTGGAGCCCCGTGTCGGTACAATGACGCGAGTATTTTCGCCTCTAGGTCCCAGGGCGGGGATCCGGCCAGGACGCAAGCCGCCTCGTAGGAAATCGTGCGATACCTGCGGACGACCCTGACGGCCATCGCCCTCTGAGGCTTGCGCAGAATGGCGAGTGTTCCGGCCGTCAGGTCCATCGCCCACACAGGGGCCCCATACAGGGCCATGGATCGCACGATTCCCACGTACAACCGCCTACAGGCGGCGCTCGGGCCCCCTTGTCTACCCTACATTAGCTCTTTGGACTCTGCTAAGTCAGCATTTATTTTCGCTGAGACATAATAAATAACAGGCAGCCACTCACCTATAATACCTTAAACTGACGTAAAATTATCTCAAAACAGCTTTAAAGGAACAGACTACTACTACTACGCTATACACTATCCCCCTTATTCATTAACGTAGCTTAAAGTTAACTAGTGATTAGCGTTTGTTTAACCAAACATTTATGAATAAACACCATAGTGTTTAAGGGGTTTATTTATAAACGATCATTACATAAAGTGAAGTTAAAACGTCAAAAATGTATGGTTAAACAGTCACACCACACTACACACAGTCATACTACACTACGCTACACACTAGACTACACACACGCTATATACACTATACTACAGAATAGAATAGAATACTCTTTATTATGTACACCATATAGATTACAGAACATAAATATAAAGATTTTACAAAGGATGACACAATGGACGGTCTTATAGATAAGAGCGATCTTTTACAGACAACCTTTGGATGGAATACTAAGGGGAAGGAGAGAGAAATAGTGTAGGTAGTCTATAGTGTATTATTTACATTGAGTATACAATAAATATGTACGTTAAAAATATCATACTAGTTTACAGACTCCTTTTAATACAAAATAAAGGCGAATGTGATTTCAAGTGAAGTCCGAGATTCACAAGTTTCGTTCTAAGTGAAAATCTTTTCAGATAATATCTAGCTTTATGAGCAACTGGCGAAGATAAAGTGCAAAATATATTAAAGTACTTTCTAGGTGGATTAAGGTTTTGTACTCTCAAGTTAGTACTTAAGTGGATTTGTTTTTTTAGTAGTAAGTAATGTAATGGCTTTGACATTGCTAGGTTCGTTCATAAAGAACAGACAAATGTAGGTATTAATCAGATGAGTACCCACATTTCTTGTGCAATTTGCTTTTATGTGATGTAATCCAATGAATTCTTTTTATGAAATACTAGCTTTTCGCCCGCATGGAATTCGGTTATATCGCGCTTTTTAGATTTCCCACGGGAATACCAAATTTTTCAGTAAAAGGTAGCCTATGTCCTTTCTCAGGGTCTAAAGATTGTCTGTGCCAAATTTCATCAAATTCGGTTAAGAGGTTTAAGCGGGAAAGCGTAACAGACAGACAGAGTTACTTTCGCATTTATAATATTAGTATGGATTAAGAATTCTTGGATACTGTGATTTTTATTATAACTTTATGATTTCTATTTTGACTTTATGATTTATTCTTTGACATTATGGTTTTTTTATTTGACATTGTAATTTATATTTATACGTCCAACATTTCTTATATATATAAGCAGTGATGCTATCGTTGATGGTTTAGCGCACTAGTTTATTAAGAGCCTCTTTACTCTAGCCTTGAAGTCACTTAAATTGTAATCAGAGGAGAAGACCGCCTCAGGTCTTTGATGTACTCTTTTAGATACAAAATTAGTTGAGGTTTGAGGTTTGAGATATCTTTATTTCCCATAAGAAATTAATCACTTACATGAGAATTTTTTAAATACTAAATTAAACAAATATTTAAGACGTACAGTACAGTAAGACACTATACAAAAATAAATATAAAAAAAATAAAAATATCTAGGGTAGATTGTTAACACAACATGGAGCACGCACAACTAGATTTGGCATGTACTAAGGTGCGCTCGCTTGATTGAATATATGCAATTGACAAAATAAACTTCACATACAGAGACTAAATAAAATATAGGACCAAATAAGTAACATAAAATCATTGATAGTAATTAATCAATTTCATCATCAACCTTTTTATCATTCCACTGCTGGGCACAGGTCTCCTCTCATACAGAGACAGATTGAGCTTAGTCACCACGCTTTTTCAATGTGGGTTGGTGATTTCAGATTTAAAGTCCAGTTTCCTCAAGATATTTCTCTTTCACCTTTTAATCATTCATTGGTGTCCAAGCTATTCTTTGAAAGTACGACTTAAAAAACTTACATTGGTACTTGCCTGATCTGGAATCGAGCCCGCACTTGAGAGGAGACTAGGCCACCAAGACTATCTCCATTTAATTACAAAACCCATGACAAGTTTTCCCAACCTTTACACTAAACTCAGGATCTTACAGACATTGTCGTTGTCGTCGACGTGACAGTTGTCACGCATAGAATCACTAAGCCACCGAAGTTGTCACGTAAAGGACGTTGCCCTTACAATAACTTTTCTGCTGTAGCGTGTTATATACAAACAAAACCTTGTACGAATACCCACATCCGGATAAAACTAACTATAGGCTTTACAAACATTTTCTTGACGGCGGAATCCAAATTGAGTGTTGCTTGAAGCCTATACGTAAAGTGCTTTTACCGCTTTCTGCCCCAAGTGTTTCAAACGTAAATTGTGTAGGCTATAAGTATGACTTAACATTCGTGGGACTATATTAAAAGGAAACGTATCTATGTATCATCAAGCAGTGTCGCTGTATCCCAGTTTTGAGTGCGGTAATTACATGCTGAAGAAGAGAGCCACTGCGATACTTTGCGGTCACAGTTTAGCTCGCTACCTCAATGTCACCTCCATGTAAATACGGACAAGCAAACCCCTAAGCAGTTCGCGACTCGTATCGCAGCAAGGTATCCTTCGGCTTGTGTGTGTGTTATCATGCATTTGTTGTACATGGACGTTATATCGAGGTAGCGAGCAGCAGCGTTTTCACGGGTTACCGCAAGGAGTCATCTTCGGTATTAAATTACCCCAATACCCTCTTTTAGGTTTTGGTGACAGAGTAATAACCCCTGACCTTGTCACCTTGTTCGAAAACCAATATTTTCTAAAGTGAAACTTTTATTGCATCGTCTCAAATTTTTAGGTCTGTGTGTTGCATGTCGCGTGACGGTCGTCCGCGGAGTAGGGATAAAGTGGGGGGATGGCGGCGCCTATAGTTTATAGCAGCTGACCGTAGCATAAAAGTTTTACTTTTACCGTGATTTCATAAAACCACCCAATCCTTTTCATGAGTAACAACCAAAACCATTAAACATGTGTACAAGATGAATTCTTCTCTTTGAACATGGATACAAAGAAAATAAAAAGCATACAGTTGGAGTTAACATGGCAGTCAGAATAAGTTGTTAGCTGGAAACTCTGCGAATCCCTCTACACGCTACAGATCGTTCAATCTTGTCGGGAACCGCGAAAATGTTAACAATGTTTTACAGCTGATTGCGTCTTTTGTTTTTGAAGTCACGACGTTCAATGATCGAATAAGGGATGGTTTCGAGGGATAATTTTGAATTGTTGGCAGTTCTTCCTTACAAAATCTGTCAGACGTCAATTTCACGAATAAACCTAAGGTCTAATTTAAATATAGATGTTTCAACGAATCCAACTCGGCTCGGCAGCGTTCGGGAAGCTCTGTAGTGTTTTCTCGTCCAAAATACCTCAGTGCCTAAAGACAAAAGTCTTTAACCAATGTATGTTACCGATGATGACATATGGATCAGAAACATGGTCCCCCACTGTGTGGTCGTATAGAGAGATATGGAGAGGGCTATGCTAGGTGTTTTTCTACGTGATCGAATCAGGAATGAGGAGATTCGTAAAAGAACTAGAGCCAGCGGATTAACTCTTTGAAGTGGCAATGGGCGGGGCACAGCACGTAGAGCCGATGGCCGATTGGGCAGAAAGGCTCATGAATGGCGACCACATATCGGCAAGCGCAACGTCGGACGCCCACCGACTAGGTGGTCGGGTGACCACCTAGTCGGTCTTTTTGGAAATCCGTGAGGGAGGCCTATGTCCAGCAGTGTCCCGTGGCTAATTTGATGATAATGATGATTAAAGTAAGTATTTAGTCCTTTCAATCAGCATTTCATTTTGGATAAACTATTTTATCTTCTTTTTCTTCAGCCTATAGAAGCCCACTGGTGGACAAAGATCTCCCACAACAAAGCTTTCCACAATAACCAGTCTTGTGCTGCCCACATACATCGGCTTCCAGCGACTTTCAATTACATAGAATATTAATTTCAATTATATAGTTTAAACCAATCTATTACGTCACTTATGCTGTACTTAAACGAGGTTTAATTACAGCATAAGTGGATACTTATGCTTTACTTAAATATCGTTTGAAGGCTTGAACAGCACAATTCCGTGAGGTTCTGTAATTCTAGCGTTAGTGTTTTTTGCAAATAGTGTGCTGTTTATGTTCAATATCCTTAAGAGTGTTTTCTTACAAAGAATAGAATAAAATAACGAAATCTTAATACCTTCTGACGTCCCAATTTGGATGCCAAAAGTCAGCACGCACGTGCAAATTCAATTACCAACTTCCAAGAGCATTTACTGAAGATTAAACTCCATCGCAATTTTCCTTATTCAATTCTAGTTCTAAATAAATGCAGCATACACGCTCCCATTTAGTTTCCACCTTAACACATTAAAATAAGAAGAAACTTCTCCAAAAGAACGGCTAAGCAATCTTTTTGTTTCGCACTCAAGTAACGAATGCCACATCCAGACAAAATAGGGGTAATCAACTTTATGACATCCATGTATCTTCGAACTGCACAAATTGCGTTCTTACAACGTATAAAAGTTGTTCTCAGCAATCAGCTGATTAAAGTCAACTTTCCAACCAAAAATAAACTCTAACATCGAGAAAATACAGGCTAGGTTTCATTGAGAAGCTGGAACCAACATATGTGGAGATGGCTTTAGTATCTGCCATGAATTTAGTAGTAAAGGAAATTAGATAAACCGGCTATTTCGTTAGTCTTAATATAGTTACGAGTATTGAAGTTAAAGTAATATTTCTAAATAGATCGGCGCTTGGAGAGTTTTGTTCTGACTCACTTAACTTATTCGTAACTTAGTTAGAGAATTGGAAGTAAGTTGAATGTCACAGGAGCTTGGATCAGTTCGAACTGAGCTTATCTATGTTGTACTTGTAATTAACTTAGTTTTTCGCTTTAGTTAGTGAATATACTATTTTGGTACATTAAATATAGTCTACGACTCTTGCAAAGTAAGAAAACAATTATTATTAATATTGATGTTTATAAATACATAATAATTAAATAATAATAATATATAATTTATTGTTTATTGCATTATTAATTTATTTGACATTTTCTACCATTTATTTATTTTTATGAATTATGTATTTAATGCGATGTCAACTATAATTTATTGTGTAGAATGATTTAATGAAAGTTTTTACTACGTTCTATTTTTATTTTTTCTTAGTTCGTATTTGTATTTGCTTGTGTGAAGTTATGAATATTACCTGAAATAAATTATATTATACTTTTAATTTTTCATTGGATCGATTTTAGAAACAACTACATAGGTTTTGATAAAGTCCTCAAACTAATTAAAATAAACAATTAATTTGCCCCACTTATTATTTCTTTTTTGGTGTGGTTTGGTTTTGAAATCATGAAATGATCGCTCCCTTTCTAGGTGAAGCGGAAGGGCGTCTTTTACTGACTAAAACACCCCCGTGTTTATTCACTCTTCGTGCACCTTGAATATTTTAATATAATACCACAATCAACGTTGCAACATACTGGGCTCAAAAAATATAAAATATCTAATAAGGGAAGGTACACAAAAGGAAACATAATTAAAAAAATATATATATACTTTTCAAGTTAGTGAGGATGATCCAAACGAAGCGTTACTTTCGCCTCTTCTTTTATACCGCGTACTTCGAAGGACGGGAGCAATTTGCCAGCGGCGGTGTTTCCGTCAGACTACAATTTCAGTGTCTTCATAAGACTAGAGTGAATACGCTTTTAATAAAGTAGCACGCTTTACCGTCAACGATTGCATCACCGCTTACCATCAGGCGGGATTGCGGTCAACAACTAGTTTGATTTTTTTTTTAAATGTAGGTTTAAAAAATGCCCGCGCTAACGGTCGCTTGCTATGGCAAACGCAACTCCAGTCGCTGTTACCCGTTCTCAATAAAAATCATAATTTATCCGAATACCGATCGATTAATCGCCTTCAAAAAAATAGATTAATTTACGAACAATAGAAACTGATACAAACAAATCACAGTATTCAAAATTAATCAGTCATGATCCGTTAAATAAATAAAGATTACAAAGAAAAATATAAATAACCACTCTTAGCGATAAGACCGCCCATTGTATCACTTTCTATATACGTATGTCATCATCATCATCATCAACCTTTTTATCGTCCCACTGCTGGGCACAGGTCTCCCCTCATACAGAGAAGGATTGAGCGTAATCACCACGCTTGCTCAATGCGGGTTGGCGATTTCAGACTTAAAGGCCAGGTTTCCTCAAGATATTTTCCTTCACCTTCAGTCATTGGTGTTTAAGATATACTTAGAAAGTACATATAACTTTAGAAAAGTTACATTGGTACTTGCCTGAACTGGAATCGAACCCGCGCACTCATATTTGCCCGTAATTTATATGGCGTACATAATAAAGAGTATTCCATTCTACTATATCTACACTTTCAACGTCAATAAAGTTTATCATTAATTATATTATACCTATTTTGATATCCATTATGATACAAGGACAAAAACATGCTTGAATAATTCATGTAACTTTTATTCCCGCTTCCAACAAAAATAGTAAACAATATGGACCTTTTTGTAAAGAACTTTTATTCTATAAATGATATCGGTAAGTTGACGGAACCTCTTTGCGTTTTCCTGGTACAAATAAATGTCACATTAATATTCTTTTGCTAAAGTTTAAAAGCTAAAAGGACTTTCATTTTAGAGGGTGCTACAAAAAACAGCTTTTAGGCAATGAAATAGTAAAAAAACAATATGACAATACGATTTTTTGAAGATTTCTGATCCATTAGTTACATAGTTATTTTTGTGGAGATCAGATAGGTATTCCATGTGAAATACTGGTATGGTTAGACTCCAACCCAAACCCAAGATAGCTGGAAGAAGGCTGAGCAGATGATGATGGTAAGATTTATAACCTTTAGACGAAATTTCGGCTTTAGCAGCGAATCTCAGCGGAACCTAGCCATCTACGCTTCGCGCCTTCCACATGGGCCATCAAGGACTAACCACCCAATGAGAGAAGTATATTTTGGGAAGAAAAGCCACATTTCGTTAAATCCCACACCAAAATTTGCTTACTTTATTATAACGTTGAATAACATTAGAGGTATGAAGAACATGATGTAAAGATCTCTCATCATCTACCTATAGAAAATGAAGCATCCTCCAACTAAACAGGTGTTGTATCACTTGCCCCACGATTGATGTCAAGAAGCTGTATACAACGTGTAACATAAAGGGTATATACATAACAAAGTCATGGCATCTTTACATGATATCAAACGATATGGGAAGGGTTTTTTAATCCTATCTCTTTATGTTAGGAACTTATGAGGAAAAACACCGCCTGTGATAGGCTACTATCATAGTAGTCCCACAGAGATATTGAAGACGTTTATCGGATTTTGGCAAGTAACCTGACGGGTAACGACTAGTTATTAACGTATGTAGTGTGCTGCCACGTTTGTTATGATTTGATTTTAAGAAACACACGAATCCGAAAATTTGGTACCAATTTTTTGAGTATTTTATTTTGAGTTGAAACCCTTCCTATATCGTTTGATATCATCTAAAGATGCCATGCCCTTGGTATGTATATACCCTTTTTGTTATACGTTGTATATTCTAGTTGTACGGTAAACGGCTTGCGAGATCTAGGAATTGCGTGACGTCAGTATCACGAGTTGTATGGATGTGGAGTTAGAGACAGCGCTACAAACACATAGGATTATTAACACGTTTTCGTGGAATTTCTAAACTACACCCGGGCGAAGCCGCGAGTAAGATCTAGTCAGATAATAAAAAATAAAAAGCACTCAAACGTTTTCGAAACTAGGCCATACATTTGCCGTCCGTTCATCGAATGTGTAAAGACCAGCGGTACACCGGGACTGCAGCAAAAAAGCTTGTTTTTACCTCTTGTTTAACTTTTGAAATCTATGCGAGAATATTTACATGTTGTGCGAAGTAAATCTAACCGGGTATCTTGAAGGTACTTCAGGTTTTACACTTTGATTGAAATATATAGTTTCTCTGCGTGATCGAATCGGAAATGAGGAGATCCGCAGAAGAACCAAAGTCACCGACATAGCTCTGCGAGTCGCTAAACTTAAGTGGCAGTGGGCAGGGCACATTGCTCGTAGAACCGATGGCCGATGGGGCAGCAAGGTTCTGGAGTGGCGGCCACGTACTGGAAGACGCAGCGTAGGGAGACCCCCAACAAGGTGGACCGATGACCTGGTGAAGGTCGCGGGAAGCCGATGGATGCGGGCAGCCTTGGGGGAGGCCTTTGTCCAGCAGTGGACATCTATAGGCTGAGGAAGAAGAAGATATATATATATATATATATATATATATATATATATATATATATATATATATATTAATAACTATAAACTGGTCCTTGGCTGCAATCCCGCCTTATGGTAAGCAGTGACGCAATCGTTGATGGTAAAGCACACTAGTTTAATATGCCTATTCACTTAAAAAACTTAGGAATAGGAAGGATGACGACAGTTGAACGAGGTGATGCAATGTTAAACCCAACAACACGACCAACGAAGCTGCGCCAGAGGGAGATTGATCTGGAAACTCTCCACGACCAAACCTCCGACACAACAACATTTGGCGCATTGTACCCGGCACATATCGCAACACAACTGCTCAGACCCGTCCTCCGTACGGCTTCACCAGACATCATGCCGGAACACGACGAATCGCTTGGCCGCAAGACTTAGTTACAGTTACGAATATTCCATTCCTCGTCTTAATTTCTTAACTAAAATTCAAAGCTGTCAAAGATATGGTAAAGGAAAATAAAATATCTTAAAATCAAAAACTCGACGACATAATGAAAATCAAAGGCCAATTATTCAAGAAGAATAAGATCAGCCGATTTCAAACATCAAAATTACATAATACTCCCCCCGCAACCCCCACCCTAAACCAAATCCTAGTGCTTTCGCTGGGGAGAAGTGGCGTTACAAACTCCACAGCAGCGCAGCCGTCTGTTCAGGAAGAAAAACTTCTTTCAACACAATAGTGGGGATCTTACGCGAGTGAATCCGTAGGGCGCAGCTAGTAACCAATCAATAGAATTTTATATTAATACTAACAATAAAATATTTATTGTAAGCAAAACACCAGCCTCATCATCACCATCATCATCATCTCAGCGTTTATCCCAGTTGCATCCACGGCTTTCGCGTTGGAGCCCGGGGTCCGCTTTCCTGAACATCTCCTCCATTTCGCACGATCTTTAGCATCCTGTGGTAAGAGCTTGTTGGCACGCATGTCATCTCTTACAACGTCAAGCCAGCACTTCTTTGGTCTACCTCGCTTGTTCCGGCCCGGCGGAGGCGCCATGGCAAGACATTTGTTACCCACATAACCTGCCGGTTTACGTAAGACGTGACCGTACCAGCGCAGGCGACTCTCTTGCAGTTTATCTTCTATGTCACGGACACGGAGACTGCCACGGATGCGGGAGTTTCTAATGCGGTCTTTCCGCGTAACTCCACACGTCCACCGCAGCATATTCATCTCCGTGAAACTAAAGCAAAACACCAGCCTCTCGCGTTCAATTCCAGGTCAGGCAATGTAACCACCAATGTAACTTTTCTAGGTTATATGTACTTTCTAAGTATATCTTGGACACCAATGACTGATTAAAAAGTGATAGAAAACATCTTGAGGAAACCTGGACTGAAATCGTTAACCCGCATTGAGCAAGCGTGATGATTACGCTCAATCCTTCTCTGTATGAGAGGAGAGCTGTGTCCAGCAGTGGAACGATAAAAAGGTTTATAATGATAATGCCGAGTCCGCACTGGGCCCGCCTGGTGAATAATAGGACAATGGATCTTACAGAGAGGAGGCGTCCAACCCAGCAACATGAACGTAATAGGCTATGAAATGAAATGAAATCGTTTATTATGCATTTAGGATCACTAATCACTTTTACACGTCGCCGGCATATCCTAACTGACTACCTCTCAGAAGAAAAGCCGAAACAAACTCAGGGATCATCGTCTTTTTTCAAGTCCAGACATTAAAAATGACAATGTTTACAATAATTTACGTGATTAAAAAAAAAAACAGTGATTAAAATGTCATAATTGTAGCATAATTACGCACTTTGCTTTATGACATTGCTTAGCAGAGCGAGCAGTTCAACCCTAAGCTTTATTGTCTTATTAAGTAATGACTGATTAAGTAAGTGATTATTTAATACGACCCGATACTGTACCTAATTCGAAATAAAACAATTATCGACAATTTTCATTAGAACGTTGGATTGTTCGAAGCCCGAATGCTTCAGTAAAATCCAATTACTTAAGTAATTCCTTATCCATAAAAATCCAAGAGAATGTCTCGTAAATCGTGGTGTAGGGATTATTTAATATCATATAATCCCTACTCCAAAATTTATAATCACAGTTATAATAATAAACCAAAATCTCATGCATATCAGAACGGTTTATATAATTTTTAACTCAAAAAGGTTCATAAGTTAAACCTCATCCTACAAGCTCATTCCACATTTCCACCACGTTTAAATAGAATAAAGACATCCATTCAGAAAACCCTATCAAGTATATGGAGATTTCTAAAATTCAGATACCCGAGTATCCGAAAATCACTTGAAACAAATCTCTATGTAATAACCACGCAGACGATAAATTGTTGGAAAGCTGCGCTTATCAGATTTAAATATCCGCAGACCGCACAGAGTGCTCCAGTCTCTTTTCATATTACCAGCCCGGACTGATATAATTAGATGAATCTACTGTTTCGAGTGGCCCAAGTTACGAGAGGAAAAAAAATCGTGTTCATTTAATGTAGAAAATTTGAAGTTACACCTCCTCTATGTAACAACATAACCCTGTCTAGTTGAAAAACAATTTAAGAGTTGATCGTCAGATTAAATTTTTTGCATTGACCATAGACAAGATAGATAATACATTCGTCGAGATAGTAGTCATGGTGGCCTAGTGGTTAAAACACCAGCCTCTCAAGTATGGGTATGCGGGTTCGATTCCAGGTCAGACAAGTACTAATGTAACTTCTCTAAAGTTATATGTACTTACCAAGTATATCTTGGATACCAATGACTGAAGGTGAAGGAAAACATCTTGAGGAAACCTGGACTTTATAAGTCTGAAATCGCTAACCCGCATTGAGCAGGCGTGGTGATTACGCTCAATCGATACCGAACGCAGTTCAAATATTTGTAGGCATGAATATGAATATTTGCACTGGTCTGGTCGTGCCTCGGAAAGCACGTTAAGCCGTTGGTCCCGGTTGCCACACGAACATCTAGTGGCAGTCGTTACGGGTTGTTGAAGCCCTCAAAAGTTCAACAATTGGTCTAACTGCAATGCTTCGATATCGCCTTCAGGTTGTGGAGGTCAGACGGCAGTCGCTTCACTGAAAATATCGAAGTTTAGCCAAAATCAGCAGTTAGACTTTTAAAGCGGACCTCAGACTCCAAAGCTGAAAGGTTTCGGATGTGACTGGGATTAATGCTGAGATGATGATGATGACCAATGATTGAATCTGAAGGAAAATATCTTGACGAAACCTAGACTTTGTAAGTCTGAAATCGCCAACCTGCTTTGAGCAAGCGTGGTGATTACGTTCAATCCTTCTCTGTATGAGAGGAGACCTATGCCCAGCAGTGGGACGGTAAAAGATTGATGATGATGATGATGCCCATAGACAAACGTCTTATACCTTCCTTTAAATGCTTTACAGTATTTCCTTTGTAAACTAGTGTTTGACCACGATCTCGCCTGCTGGTGAGCAGTGATGCAGTCGATGATACTAAATCGCGCTAGTTTATTAAGAGCCTATTCCAATCTTGAAGACACTTAAATTGTAGTCTGATAGAAAGCCGAGTTGCTTTACGCGATTTCGTCTTTCTTGACTCCGTCGTGCTCATTCTTAGGCGCTGGATACACAGAAGAGACTTAGGACGCAGACGGGGCGCGGACATTTGTCTCTACCGCGTCCCATTCATGTAAAATGTATAGAAGCGTCTCGACGCAAAGCATAAAGAAGAGACGAGGCGCGGGCGCAACGCTTTTGTCTCCGCCTTTTCCGAGACGCGTCCTAGTCTTACGTCTTTTCTATTTGGTCTACGTCTTAACCTGAAAGCATAACAAACAAACTTGTTTTTGCAATAGGCTATTTGACAGTATGAATATTTTTGTGATCATTTGCTTTAAATGCATAAAATGAGGGTTCTTTATGTCATTTACATGAATTTTAATGAAAATAATAACAATTAATATATCCAAAAACATAAAAATATGTTTGGCATTTTGTTTCTCGCGCCACATATTGTGAAACGATCCTGATTGGCTAATGTCACGATGATGTCATACGCTCATAAACACGTGTTGTCGTTCTATGTGTCCTCATATGTTTTAGCGTTTTTAGAAGATTTTTAACGATATTTGGAGCGATTTGTGGTATTTCCTTGTTTTCTGACTGACAAATAACAGATAAACATGAACACCACTGCGGAACCGCATATCGTTTATAAGTTTGTGACGTCACTTACAAAGCGCGACGCCATATTGCTGAATAAACCGTTTCGGCGGCTTATTTGAATTTTGAATTTTTATTTGCATGTTTCTTACGAAATGCGAATTTAAAATAAAAAAAAAATCTTTTGGTGAACTTCATAACCGCAACCAAGTAATTCAAGATAGAAATTATAAATCTGTCAAGTAGCCTATTATAATGTTACAATTTTTTTTTTTATGAGTTTTAAACTTGCGCTTGACCGCAATCCCGCCTGATGGTAAGCAGTGATGCGATCATTGATGGTAAAGCGCGCCAGTTTATTAAGAGCCTATTCACTCTAGCCTTGACGACACTCAAATTGTAATGTGACGGAAACCCCGTCGCTCCCAAATTGTTGCAGTCCCTCGATGTACGCGGTATAAAAGAGGAAGCGAAACGCTTCGTCCGGGTCGCAGTGGTATCAACAACGTAAGGGTGGAAACTCGCCGTACGACGAGTCGTCCGATGGTGGAACGGAGATGGGGGAATTAAATCATGCAATTCCCTTGCACACTCACCAGAATGCAATCTATAGAAGATCGAAAGGCTGGCTACTCTACGCCTGTGCTCCAGGCTTTGTAGACCGTTTCGAGTTAAGTCTGGGTCGCCAATCAGCCTCTTCGCACGCCTCTCCACTGTATCCAAAGTAGCCAGGTGACATTTCGCAGCACCAGCCCAAATGTGGCTGCAGTACTCCACACACGAGCGGACCTGTGCTTTGTACAACATTAGAAGCTGCCCCAGTGTGAAGTACCGCCGGACCTTTGCGATAACGCCAAGTTTTATGGCAGCCACCCTGACCTTGGACTCAATGAACCGCCCAAAGTTAAGGTTCGAGGAAATCTCTACTCCTAAAAGCTGAAGGCGGTTGGTGCACTCCAAGGATACATTCTGAAAAGTAGGAGCCAAGGTGAACGGACTCCTTTTGGCGGTGAAAAAGTTAGAATCCGTGAATGATCCTCGGTTTGCGTCTGAATTGGTATGCTAAAGCCGTGCATTCATTAGTAAACATTTGTTGATAAACTGTTTATGACTAGCGTTAAACAAGTTTACAATAAACATATGTTTCTGAAACATGCCCGTACACACTTGTCACTGTCAGTTGTTCACAGGATGTCGCCCGAGGAGGTGATGATGTGGTGATGCTCTCTGCTGCTTACACAATAATTCACAAGAGCATTAATAAAAAAAAGAAGAAAGTGGTGAATTCGAAACTGTTTGTTGAATAGAAGTTATTTATTTAATGACCTCCGCAGATTTGATGGGTCATTTCAGAACTTATCTGATGATCCAGACCTTGTTGCACCACACAATAAAACTTGCAGCGATTCAAATCACTGCTATTTGCTTTTAATCACTCCCTCGGAAGCGCTTCCAGTCTTTTTTGATGGTTGAATTTTTTTTCTTTTCACGACTTAATTCTGTGTCACATTTCTTTTTGCAATATATGCAAATCTACAGAAATGTCGGTCCAAGCATTTTTTTTTTTCAATTTATCTTTATCCGAGGCATCCCAAACAATACTACGTTGGTGATACAGCTCTATGAGCTTCGAAATTTGGTTGTTGGACCACACTACCTCCATGCATATAAACTCGCGCAAAACCCGTCCACACCAGTTGACTTTTTTTTTTAAACTAGATCTTTCGTCTTACTCACCACTCGTAATCGGGAGCACAGCAACACGTATCATAAACAATGTTTCATCACCTATGTTTATGAACTGTTTATAGAGGTGATGAAACATTATGATACATTGTTTATGAACAGTTTTTAAATAGTGTTTATTAAAAAATGTTTACTAATGAATTCATGGCTTTATACCTACATTTACTTCCGTCTGTTGTTTGAGTTAACAGATTGTGAATGGTATAAAAACTTTAAAAATTACAACACAGCCCCGTAACACACTATCAGTGGCAATGGGTTTCATTTTGATAGTTACTACATTTACTACATTCATTGCATTGTATACTTTGTTGAGCAAACATCTTTTTCGTACATGTGAATCAATAGATTGGCAATATGCTTCAAAATTGATAGCAATATTGTGATACGCGATTTGGATACAGATTTTGGTTAATTCTAGACACGAGTCTTTTGTACCTTTTTTGCATTATTTCCTGAACACTAAAACTGTTTTGTCATTTTCTTTTTACCCGACTACGGCAAAGCAAAAGGAGGGTTATGATTTTGACAGGCTATGTATGTATGTATGTATGTATGTATGTATGTATGTATGTTCATCTGTTCCCTCGTAACTTCTAAACTACTTATCAGAATTCGACAAATGACATATCATTAGAAGCGTCTTAATTGTCCGCTGGTTATAGGCTATATAGAGTTTCACAAAATCTAATGTGGCGCCCTCTATCGGACAAAACATACAGAGTAAAAAAATAAAGTTAAGATAAATATACCGTGTTTGGTATCATTTTAAAGCGGTTTACTTGTACATTTTGAATATATATATATTACTAGCATTTGCTTGTGACTTTACCTGTATTCATGGACTGATTGCATATAATTCACATCTTTTCGTTCATAGCTTCTTTACTACTTATCAGAGTAAGACCACTGCAGTAACATTAGAAGGGCCTTTATATTCTGTTGGTTATGAGCTATAGAGCTTGTCACCAAATTTAGTATAGCGCCCTCTAGCGGACAAAAAGTTCTATGTAAATATAAAATTAAAATAAATATACCGTGTTTGGTATCAATTGAAAGAGCTTCACGAGTACTTTATGTTGGTACATAATTACAGGAATGCTTTTTAGTTCATCAATTTAACTTTTGTTAACATTATGCGCCACAAATACACTTTAACACCAAAATACTACAAATAATAAAAAGTAAAAAAAACTAAAACCCAACTACGACAAAAAACCACGCTGAAAAAGTATAAAACAAGATTTTCAGAATACTGAACTAAACGAAGTTGCTAATGTAGTTGCAAGTAAATGGACACAGTAGATTCTACCAAGATCCCTTCGTTGTAAATTGACAATAATGTCATACAATACCATTCTGAAGTATGCAATATTCACTGTTTAGAGAAAAGTTTTCATGTTTGGAAAGGCGTAGTCACACGTTACATATACCTACCTACCGTATTATAACACTTAGACAACGTGTGACTACGCCTTTCCAAACATGAAAACTTTTCTCTAAACAGTGAATATTGCATACTTCAGAATGGTATTGTATGACATTATTGTCAATTTACAACGAAGGGATCTTGGTAGAATCTACTGTGTCCATTTACTTGCAACTACATTAGCAACTTCGTTTAGTTCAGTATTCTGAAAATCTTGTTTTATACTTTTTCAGCGTCGTTTTTTGTCGTAGTTGGGTTTTAGTTTTTTTACTTTTTATTATTACAAGTAAATTACCTTTATCAAGAGACTAAATTATTTACCATAGGTAAAGTTTAAACCTTTTTTCGTCGAACTTATTTGGTGATTGCGTTGCTAAACGTGTCTATTTGGAACATAGTGTAGTGCAGTCAAAATCATTAAAGATAAACCTTACAATCACTATCTATTGGGAGGAAATAATAGTCCGTAAACTTTAAATAGCGCCTTTTGTGGTATATACCTCTGCGGTGTGAATCAATGTGTCTATTCGCGATATTTTCACCTCTAGTTACTGAATTGATTTCAGAGATGGTTATTTATAGTTACTAGCTATGAAGCTAGTCAATACCGGCCCCTAGTCGAAAAATAGAGCGACAGGGGCTTCACAATACATCGAGACATCTCCGTAATACGTACAGTTTTTTTTTTTTATCCATACTAATATTATAAATGCGAAAGTAACTCTGTCTGTCTGTCGGTCTGTCTGTCTGTCTGTCTGTCTGTCTGTTACGCTTTCCCGCTTAAATTTCTCAACCGATTTTGATGAAATTTGGCACAGACAATCTTTAGACCCTGAGAGAGAACATAGGCTACCTTTTATCCCGGAAAAATTTGATATTCCCGAGGGAAATCTAAAAAGCGCGATATAACCACGCGGGCGAAGCCGCGGGCGGAAAGCTAGTAAATTATAAACTAGCGCTTGATCGCAATCCCGCCTCATGGTAAGCTGTGACGCAATCGTTGATGATAAAGCGTACTAGTTTATTCACTCTAGCCTTGAAGACACTCAAATTATTTTTATAAATTATAAACTAGCGCTTGATCGCAATTCCGCCTGATATTAAGCAGTGACGTAATCGTTGATGGCAAAATTTGCTAGTTTATTAAGAGCCTATTCACTCAAAAAAACTGAGTGAATAGTAAGGATGACGGCAGTTGAGCGAGGTGATGCAATGTTAAACTCAACAACACGACCAACGATTCTGCGCCAGAGGGAGATTGATCTGGAGACCTTACAGGACCAAACTCCCGACACAACACTTGGCGCATCGTACCCGGCACACATCGCAACACAACTGCTCAGACCCGTTTTCCGTACGGCTTCACCAGACATCAAGCCAGAACACGACGAATCGCTTTGGCGGCAAGACTTTGTCTGGTGGGTGGTAACTTCTGCCGGCAGCCATTTTATGGCCTACCAACGAACAAAGAACATAGTTTCAAAACCCGAGTAAGGCTCGGTGTTCTATTAACAAACATTCCTTTAACAACACAAAACACAAGCAAAAAGATTGCGTTTTACATAAATGCTATGTTACCATCATCATCATCATCATCATCATGCTGGGCACAGGTCTCCTCTCATACAGAGAAGGATTGAGCGTTACCATAAAAGTACAAAATTCTCAGCTAACCGCATCGTCAAAAATAAGCCCGCTACAAAATCAACTTACACCGAACAATACATTTTTATACTAAATACTATACAGTACTCTATCCATCGCTGTTGAGCATCTGGGACCCAAGTTATAATCGGAAAAAGTACTGCTATGCCCTGAAACGAGCAAGTTGCAAAGTAACCCAAGTTTTCACGACACTCTACTGGGCGAGGGACTTTTAGTTGGTTTTTATGAAGTTTTCAATGGAACCCCGTTTTATCTTCTACTAGGATCTTTTTGAACTATTTTTTTTATTATTAAGTATTTGATGTTTTCTGTTGAAGGTTGACGGGGTCTTTAAATGTTTCGGTTGAGTTAAAGTACAGTGATTTAGATACACCTTGATTTTTTCCCTTGCATCGTAAATCAGTGCTTCAATATTTATTTTTTAAATATCGAAGCATTATGCTGAGATATGAGCCTTTTGGCCTCGTAAAGGACTTTTTGATATTTTGGGTACTTTTTTATATATATCTGTTTTTTTCTTTTAATTTTTAATTGTGTTTAAATTAGTTTTATGATCTTTCTGGGTCAGTCATAATAAATACTTTTTGATTCTTCTTTCTAAATGCATTTAAAAGAGTTTTTTTTTTAATCTAAAATATTGTATTATGGATTATGGAAATTTTTCAAATAAGTAAAATGTATAGGTAGTTTATTTAAGTTATTGAACATTGGCATTGGCCGCTGATACCTATAACTATAAAGATATTATCTTAGTTTAGGTATTGTCTGCGACTCTAACATACAATTTTATTTACCTCAAGCCTTCCTTTATTGTAAAACTAATTTTGGTTATTTACTTTAAGGTACAAATAAAACTTTTATATTTCATTTATTTTATTCCACAAAAGAAAACAGTACACTTTATTAGAATTATGTAAGCACTCCTTAAGCATTCTTAAACAAATGTTGTTTTTCTCTTAGAAGGCAACGATAATTCACAATTCACACACGATATTCACGTAAGACATGGAATTTTCCTACTTATAATTTTAAAAACAGTTCTAAGATGTGCTTTATTTAAAAGCATTATCGGTACGGTAGTACCTAGTTTAAAATGCCGTCTTTTCTACCCGAATATCCGAAACACATGACAGATATCCGAAAATTTTTACAAAATTCTTGTAACAAAATGCATCTTAAAACTTCATGCAGGCTACATACTTATAGTTTTATTGTCGCCCGGAGACCTGAGTTTCAGATAAAAGAAAGTCTGTCGTCTAAGTTTGGTAACCACGTACTCTGTAGTTGTGCTTAGAATGTCTTGTTCAGAGTTCTACTTTACAGCAGTGGATTTTTCTTTCCTAAAGCTTGAGTGTCCTACTCGGTACCGTCATATGATGGTCGTCCTTTTATAGTGAGGAGCGGTCCCGCAATGCGAAATAACTGTGCTGTCTTTTTTATGATAGCGCCTTTGCGGTTAAAGAAGAATGAGAAACTGTATTAGCCTCATTTTTTCTCGGTGGTAGGCCATAACATCGGCTGCTGGCAGAAGTTACCACCCACCAGACAAAGTCTTGCCGCCAAGCGATTCGTCGTGTTCCGGCATGATGTCTGGTGAAGCCGTACGGAGGACGGGTCTGAGCAGTTGTGTTGCGATGTGTGGCGGGTACGATGCGCCAAATGTTGTTGTGTCGGGAGTTTGGTCGTGGAGAGTCTTCAGATCAATCTCCCTCTAGCGCAGCTTCGTTTGGTCGTGTTGGTCTTGGGTTTAACATTGCATCACCTCGCTCAACTGCCGTCATCCTTCCTATTCCTTCGTTTTTTAAATGGATAGGCTTAATAATCTAGTGCGCTTTACCATCAACGATTGCATCACCATCATCTCAGAGTTAATCCCAGTCGCATCTGAAACTTGTCAGCTTTGGAGTCTGAAGTCCGCTTTAACAGTCTAACTGCTGATTTTGGTTAAACTTCGATATATTCCATAAAGCGACTGCCGTCTGACCTCCACAACCCGAAGGCATGTCGAAGCATTGCAGTTAGAATAACTGTTATATTTTGAGGGCTCCAACAACCCGTAACGACTGCCATCAGATGTTCGTATGGCAACCGGGACCAACGGCTTAACGTGCTTTCCGAGGCACGATCAGACCAGTGCAAATATTCATATTTACGCACACAAATATTCGCACTGCGCGGGGATCGAACCCGCAAGCGGCCGCGTTCGCACCACTACGCCACGGAGGCTATCAGTATTAGCCTTCTTAATATTAGTAGTTATAGGTATTCTAGGAATTGTGAGGATCATGGCATTAACAAATGGAGAAGGAACCTGTCCTCGTTATCATCAATCATATTTTGATTACCGCGAATTATGGCAGTAAGGTTCTGGAGTGGCGGCCACATACCGGAAGACGCAGCCGCTGCGTCTTCCGGATCGGTTCACCTTGTGGGGGGCCTCCCTACGCTGCGTAAGGAGGCCCCCCACAAGGTGAATCGATCTGGTGAAGGTCGCAGGAAGCCGATGGATGTGGGCATCACAAGACCGGTCATTGTGGAAAGTCTTGGGAAAATCTTTGCCCAGCACTGGCCCTCAATAGGTTAAAGAAGAAGAAGATGAACCATGGATAATGCTTGTTTTATATTTAAATTACCTTATTATGCAAAATCCATGGCAATTTTTAAAGGCACCTAAAATTACACATATTTAGTAAAATGTGGGGCACCTGAGTGCATGCCACTTCTAGTTGTTCATGCTCCATGTATGTATACGTTATAAAGTATTAGCGGATACCATGTTTTATATTGTGTATTTTTTTCTAAAGCTATACGCCACAAATAATACTTCAACCAATTTTTAAATTGTACATGTGAGTTAATATTCTTATGGGAAATAAAGACATCTTCAAATTTATAGAAGGTTCCTTCACATTATGATTTTGCGAACAAATTTATTACTCTAGTGATTCACCTCACCGCACAAGGCACAACTAGATACGGAACTTGAGACAGTTTCTATGCATATGATGTCCAATGTCTACACCGCTCGCAGAGCTTTCGTCCCCTCGCACGAACTCAGGCTAAACACTATTGAATACCAGATGGCGTTGGCGTATATGATACGATTTGATTGAACATCATCATAACCATCAGTTTAAAGACGTTGACTGCTGGACATAGGCCTCCCCCAAGGATCTGCACGACGACTGGTCCTGCACCTCCCGCATCCAGCAGTTTCTTCTTACTCGCACTGCGTCTTCCGGTGCGTGATCACCACTCGAGAACCCATCGGCCCCATCGGGCATCGGTTCTACGGGCAATGCGCCCGGCCTAGTTGTTATTCTTTGATTTGATTTCGACATGTATAAGTATACATATGTTTAAACCTTCGACAAAAAGAATATGAAAATCTACCAGAAACAGGAAAGTGCCAGACTTTTTTAATTTATTGTCACACGTTTCCCTTAAAACCACAAACTCGACCAGCAACCTGATTTTTATAATTAGTCACATAAATTACAAATAACCACTTCGCAATCGTGCCAAGGGTCGTCGCACTAAACAAATGCGACCGCAGCGAGTGGTCGCCCGACCGGTCGCTATAAGCTATCAGTTGGAACTCTCTACAAAGAGATGACCACAGAGTCCACCACATCATTTAAAATAGTACCCTTATGTTTATTGCAGTATTGTATAATACAGAACCGCAATTATCAATTCTGCGCAGTTTGTAACAGTAGCCTATCGATTCATCTGGAAAGTTATTTAGTAACCCGGATTTAGCTCAAAACGGTCTCCAAAGCTTGGAGCACAGGCGTAGAATAGCCAGCCTGTCGGTATTCTAAGCTGGCAGTACATGCGCGAACCAAAAATTGCAACCAACTGACATTGGCAGCCTTTCTTTTCTTTATTTATTTTTTGGCTTCGCACGGTTTGTGCATTTAGCGAATGTCACGTAATGAATTCTTCATAATTCAAAATACGAAAAAGACGACAGTGTGACCCGTCTTACGAGGGAGGTTTGAGGCAGAGTCATGATGTGGCCACTATACTGCGATATTTCACTGTTGTTTATGAATTATTTACTGAATGCACCCCTTACTACATAAATCACGCACTTTTATTTAGTAAACAACACTATAAACAATTTTAAAAGTCCAATGAAAAATGAGCGTGACATTCAGCTTGACTTTCCCGTTAAAACCCCCCCGAACCCCCCCTTTCCCGTTCTTTCTTTAGAATCCAGTTTAAGACTCCGAGCCATTTTTAAAATTCGAAGTTTAACCCGACAAATTAAAAGTTAAATTCAAGTCAAATTGTTATTACAAAAATTGACATTAAACACTAAAAAGTCTTTATCAATTTTGAATTAAGAACAATATTTTTTTTTAACTTTATGAACTAAAGCTTGATCGCAATTTCGCCTGATGGTAAGCAGTGATGCATTTGCTGGTGGCTTGGTTGATGGTAAAGCACACTAGCTAATAAAAAATCTACTCACTCTAGCCTTGAAGATACTTAAATTGTAGTCAGACGGAAACACCACCGCAGGCAAAAAATACAGTAACTGTGTCATGGGTTTATGCTAGGTATTATTCTGAAGTTAGAATTCGTTTTGTAATAAGACGGTAGATGTATGACATGACATGATTTGACAACTGTCCTTACTCCTCATGTTTTTTTGCTCATCTGAAAAAGTTGATAAATTGAGAGCAGGATAGGGATCATTTTGAAGAATCCAGCTACATTATCTAAAGGACGTGCCCATATCTCTGTAGACGGACTTGAAGAGTAGGTCTTCCAGAGGTAAAGTAGACTGCGATTTGGTATTGTGGATGTTCCGCCCTCGGTGACTAGTTAACAAATACCTACATTTTTTGTAGCCATTTTCTTGTCTGACTTATGGGCAATTTATTTTTTTATAATTAAAAACTAGTGCTTGACTGCAACCCCGCCCGTTGGCAAGCAGTGATGCAATCGTTGACGATAAAGCGCGCTAGCTTATTAAGCCTACTCACTAAAAAAAAACTGAATGTTAAACCCAACAACACGATCAACGATGCTGCGCTAGAGGGAGACCCTCCACGACCAAATTCCCGACACAACAACATTTGGCGCATGGTACCCGGCACACATCGCAACACAACTGCTCAGACCCGTCCTCCTTACGGCTTTACCAGACATCATGCCGGAAGACGATGAATCGCTTGGCGGCAAGACTTTGTCTGGTGGGTGGTAACTTTTGCCGGCAGCCGATGTTATGGCCTACCATCTCTCCAAACCTCTATTTTTGTGCGATATTTGGTCATGTTGATTGCAAACATATAATTTAGATTAATACACCACATTTGTTGCGGTGTACCTAGACAAAAATTTCCTCCCTCAGGTCTACAATGAGTTGCCCATCTCTCCTGGAGCACTCGTGCAAGGTGGCTTGACCACTTCCACTTCAGTTTTGCTGTTTTTTTTTTGTAACATCGGCTACTTGTGTGATTCAAAAACTAAAAACGTAAAATAACTTGACGACACGGTTGGTGTAGTGGCTGAGCGATCGACTGTTACGCTGCGTGTCGCGGGTTCGATTCCCGCACGGAACAAATATTTGTATGACCTACAAGTAGTTGTTCCGGGTCTGGCTGTTTGTTTATTCGAGTCTAAATGTTTCTATGACCTACAAGTAGTTGTTCCGGGTCTGGCTGTTCGTGTATTCGAGTCTAAATGTTTGTAAACACATCTTTGATACAGGAGTTCTTCCTAATGTAAGGCACCTTTTTTAATGTAAGACTCAGCATAAGCGATAGATGCCGCTAGCGGTTGCATGAAGTTTATACATCCGTTTAAGATAGTATTATATTCATTTGTAAAATTATTAATAAATGAATACCGTTTTGTTTGCTTTGTACCGTCATGTTTACTTTCATATATTTTAGTTAAGTAATTTTAATATTTCCTGTTTACTCTGATTGGTCGAATGGTCGGCTGAGTGTTCACTTCCGTTTAAGGTGGGGATCATTCAGTTGGCAATTAATTTGCTTGGACAGAGTCAGTCAAAGAGTCAGTCTTTTTCCAGACGTCGAACTGTAAGCATATCTTACGGTTTCGTGCTACATTTATTATACATATATTGCTGTGTACAATTGTAATAACTGTGATAACCTAATTGTGTGGAGAGAAAGGTGAATAAACGTTATTAAAGTTGTACTTGAGGTATACGATTTCATCACAATAGGTATACTAGCTTTCCGCCCGCGGCTTCGCCCGCGTGGAAGTCGGTATTTTTGTTTTCCCTCGGAAATGTCAAATTATTCCAGAATAAAAAGTACCCTGTTATTTAATCTGGACTTCTAACTTTACGTCTACAAAATTTCAAAGCAATCAGTTCAGTAGTTACGGCGTGAACAAACAAACAAATAAACTCACTGTCCGATTTATTATATTAGTAAGGATTAGCAGGTGAACTCAGGTGTACACTGCACATCTTAACGGAGCCAAACCAATTTCAACTTGTCAAAAACCTGATTAGCTTCAAGCTCCATTTCCCCATACATCCGTAAACAAGGTTTCCATCTATCACTTCCACATAAAATCAACACAGGCAAGTCGACACTCAGGGAATGTAACGGGAACATAATGCCGGGAGATGTTCCCGTGATGTATAGCCCCGGCCCCCGGGATGAAAGTTTGAGCCGGCAAAAATCCTTGGGGTTGAAACTAGTCGTCGGTAAACAAAAAACTGTGAGGTTTTTGTTAGTCTTCTATGTGACATACGGATGGGGAGATGGGCACACATTTTGTGCAAAATAAAAACTAATTATGTATAGAATCTTCATAATCATACCAATCTCTGGATTTAATTAAAAACCGGTCTCCAAAGCCTAGAGCACAGGCGTAGAGTAGCCAGCCTTTCGGTGTTCTATAGGATTCATTTTTTAATTGCATAATTTAGTTCTCCCATCTCCGTTCCACCATCAGACGACCCGTCGCACGGCGAGTTTCCACCCTTACGTCGTTAACACCACTGCGATTCGGACGAAGCGTTTTTCCTCCTCTTTCATACCGCGTACATCGAGGGACTGGGACAATTTACAGGCGGCGGTGTTTCCGTCAGACTACAATTTGAGTGTCTTCAAGGCTAGAGTTTTTTTTTTTTAATTTATACAACGTGTAACAAAAAGGGTATATACATACCAAGGGCATGGCATCTTTAGATGATATCAAACGATATCGGAAGGGTTTCAACTCAAAATAAAATACTCAAAAAATTGGTACCAAATTTTCGGTTTCGTGTGTTTCTTAAAATAAAATCAGAACAAACATGGCAGCACACTACATACCTTAATAACTACTCGTTACCCGTCAAATTACTTGCCAAAATCCGATAAATGTCTTCAATATCTCTGTGCGACTAGTATGATAGTAGCCTATCACAGGCGGTGTTTTTCCTCATAACTTCCTAACATAAAGAGATAGGATTAAAAAACCCTTCCAATATCGTTTGATATCATGTAAAGATGACATGCCTTTGTTATGTATATACCCTTTTTGTTACACGTTGTATACTAGCGCTTGACCGCAATGCAATTATTGAATAGGCTCTTAATAAACTAGTGCGCTTTACCATTATCGATTGCGTCACTGCTTACCATTAGGCGGGATTGCGGTCAAGCCCTAGTTTATAATTAAAAAAACTGAAGAAAGTACAGATGACAGCACATCAAGCTATTACAATCTGTCAGATTCTCAGAATCTCTTACTAGCGACCCGCCCCGGCTTCGCACGAGTAGTGCTGATGGCTGATACTAAATATTCTACAGAAAAACTGTGGACGTTGTATAAAGATCTCCGCGAACGCCGCGAATACCCGCAATTTTTAAATCTGTACCTAATACATACTTATCTTCGAAAATATTCATTAAAATTTTATGCTGTAAAGGGCAATATAGATCTATATTAAATCTAAAATGTATTTAAGGTAATAAATTGGATAATGATTAATGCTATATTGTTTAAAATCGCATTGAAAATTAGCCGGTATTTGACGTAAAAAGTAAATGACAAAAAAAAATTATTGTGGGATATTCACAGACATATACTATCGAGGACTTTTTTGTAGACCTTTTCAATGTGTACAATATTTCGACATCACATTAGAAACCTTAAAAATAATAATACTTATCCACAATTTAATGGATGTTAGTATACATAGAAACCTTCCTCTTTAATTACTCTATCTATTAAAAAAACACATGAAAATCCGTTGCGTAGTTTTAAATATTTAATCATACGAAGGGACATAGGGAAAGAGAAAGTGACTTTGTGTGAAAAATGAATTTGTGAAGTGAATGTAGTGAAGTGATGTGGCTATGAGTAAATTATATGTATTTACTAGCTGCCGCCAGCGACTTCGTTCGCGTGGAGTTAGTTATGCTCCGCTTCTATTGGTCACAGCGTGATGTTATACAGCCTAAAGCCTTCCTGTATTAATGGGCTATCCAACGCAAAAAGAATTTTTCAATTCGAACTAGTAGTTCCTGAGATTAGCGCGAACAAACAAACAAACAAACTCTTCAGCTTTATTTATTAAGTATAGACTATAGATAAGTCAGTAGAACTTGAATTAAAATGATCATATTTATTTTTATTTCAGTATTTATAGCACTTGAATTTTAACCATAAAAATACTGTGTTCACTTAACAAAAAGAAATAACAGAACGCATCTAGCAGTCAATTAAATTTATGCACTTAACTACTTAGAAAGTTATAAATAAAGAAAAAGTAATAAATAATAAAATTAATACACTTGCTTAGTAGCAACCACACACCGGACGAAACGCAGCGTGGGTAGGCCCCCGACAAGGTGGACCGACGACCTGGTGAAGGTCGCGGGAAACCGCTGGATGCGGGAGGCGCAGGACCGGTTGTCGTGGAGATCCTTGGGGGAGGCCTATGTCCAGTTTGGACGTCTTTCGGCTGAAATGATGACGATAAACGTGAAAGTTTGGAATTATGTTCATTACTCTTTCACTCTTGAAGTTATGGTTTGTTCAGAATAAGCAACTGAATACCATTCATTTTTACACCATGTTATATTTGTCCCCAAATTCACAGACACGCGACAGCCTCCGTGGCGTAGCGGTAGCGGACGAGGCTGCTGCGCAAGGCGGCGCGGGTTCGATCCCCGTACAGTGCAAGTTTTTGTATGCATGAATATGAATATTTGCACTGGTCTGGTCGTGCCTCGGAAAGCACGTTAAGCCGTTGGTCCCGGTTGCCATACGAACATCTAGTGGCAGTCGTTACGGGTTGTTGGAGCCCTCAAAAATCCAACAATTGATCTAACTGCAATGCTTCGATTTCGCCTTCGGGTTGTGGAGGTCAGACGGCAGTCGCTTCACGTAAAATGTCGAAGTTTAGCCATATCAGCAGTTGGGCTGGTAAAGCAGACCCCAGACTCCAAAGCTGAAAAGGCTTCGGATGCGACTGGGATTAACGCTGGGATGATGATGACTCTTTCATTCAAAAACGGCTAAACGGATTAGGATGAAATATGGCACAAAGGTAGTTTACCAGGACATTAGTAGTCTATTAAGACTCAGTCTCGATACTATCACAGGACCTAAACTTATGCTCTATCTACACTCTCACACATTACTACCCTACATACATTACCTATGGAAGCCTGTCATTTTACAAATCCTTACTAAGTTGAACAATAAGTTAACCCTCGCCAATTTAATTTATTAACGCTTAAAACTTACATAATTCTGCTTACTAAGTTTTAAGTCTAGCCCTTTCTAAGTTGAAGCACTTCGCAGAACCCACCTAAATTTTGTCCTTAAGTGACAGATGGGTTGAAACTTAACCAAGTGCTAAGTTAGAAGTGATTAAAAATTAATACAGCTAAAGGCAAGCTTAGACGAGCAACGTTTATAATAATTATTAGCCACGATTCGCTTGTTCAAAAACCTTTTTTTTATATAGATTATAAACTAGCGCTTGACCGCAATCCCGCCTGATGGTAAGCAGTGATGCAGTCGTTGATGGTAAAGCGCCCTAGTTTATTAAGAGCCTATTCTCTGTGTGCCTTGAAGACACTCAAATTGTAGTCCGACGGAAACACCGCCGTTGGCAAATTGTTCCAGTCCCTCGATGTACGCGGTATAAAAGACGAGGCGATACGCTTCGTTCGGATCGTTGTGGTGTCAACAATGTAAGGGTGGAAACTCGACATACGACGGGTAATCCGATAATGAAACGGAGATGGGGGAATTAAATCATGCAATCCCCTCGCTTAGATATATTGACTACTGCATCAATTTGTTACATACTACTCAATGTGTTGTGTGAGATCTCTATGAATAATAAATTACATTACAAATACTACGTAAGTACGTACTTATAACTTTATAAGTTAGCCCTTGTAATTTATACCAGTTTGGGGGTCGCACCTGGCACCCAGTCGTTAATAACAGATGGGTTAAATTCCATTAAGTGCCTTATTGACAGTAACTAAAAGTTAATAGAGGAATGAATATTTGACTTATTTTATATCATTTTGGCTTCCATTGCATGTCAAGAAGTCTCAACTTGGGCACAGAAAGCTCTTTCCTTGCATTATAAATAAGTAGGCAACAAAACGAGTCCTCGAGTGGAGACCGCGTCTCGGTAAACTTAGCGTAGGACGCCCTTGGGCGAGATGGAGCGACGTCATCAAAAAGGTGGCTGGTAGTGGCTGGCGGAGAACTGCTCAGGATCGAGCTTGTTGGCGTGCCATGGAAGAGGCCTATGCCCAGCA
Source organism: Sesamia nonagrioides (assembly GCA_017933935.1). Classification (NCBI taxonomy): domain Eukaryota; kingdom Metazoa; phylum Arthropoda; class Insecta; order Lepidoptera; family Noctuidae; genus Sesamia; species Sesamia nonagrioides. The sequence continues at coordinate 929,142 of JADWQK010000551.1, read as the reverse complement.
GTGGACGAGTAGAGGCTGATGATGATGATTTTGTTGCTACAACAAGAGGGAAGTGAAAGAAAAAACGCTAAGTGCGATTGTATGAGTGTGATATAATGAATATAAATAAAGATGCAATTACACGGTTAATTTTTTTTATTTTTACATTTTAAGGAAACTTACAGCTGGCATATAAAGAGGTAGAATATAGTTAGTGAAAGAAAGCCAATTAAAAGTTTCCATAGACAATATTAGGTTAGCACAAGAAACAGTAACAGGTACACCACAGCACAGGGAAGTGAAATCAAAACCAAGTAAGCAGTCGGAGTGAATTCAGTAAAGACTTAATATGTTTTAGTGATTTACAAAGAAGTAACAACAACCTTTTTTTTTATTTTAGGAGCACTGGTGGAGAATAAATCGAGATGATCAACAACAAGAGCGAGACACAACAAGTTGGATTCATAATGATATTTTACAACAATAATATCATAGAAGGTGTCGAGACAATCTAGTATATTTTCCAAAAAAAAAATATACATAACCACTTACACATATCATTATAAATATACTAATTGCATAAGTTTCGATGCCCTGAAAATATCGGAATTAAAATTCTTTTAAGTTAATCCAGGGTATAAATTATTTGTTTGCCAAATGGCATCCAAATCCATCCATCCATCCAAATGTCATACAGTAGTTTTTTTTTTTTTTTTTTTGTGAGAGTTACAAGCACATATGCGTACAAACTTTTGTATTATTTTATAATATTAGAAGGCTAATAATAGGCTCTTAACAAACTAGTGCGCTTTACCATCAACGATTGCGTCACTGCTTACCATCAGGCGGGATGGCCGTTAAGCGCTAGTTTATAATACATAAAAAAATAATTGTCGGAATGCCTAGTGTATTTGATTGTATAAGCTACTAGAATCTATCACAGTTTTTGTAAGATTTTCAGCTTTATCGCTGAAGCATTAAGGCACAAGGTTGATTGTATTTGACAATTTCGGGTAGGTTGACCGGCTGTCGTCTATACTATATCGCTCAATATACAGACGTTATAATCACTACGTACTAAGTCGGAACGCTTTACAGGACGCACCTGATACTCATCCAGAGTGACAGACGGGTTGAAACTTCACTAAGTGCCAAGTTGGAAGTGTTTAAAAATGAATACAGGAATATTGCTAAAGGTGCGGTTAGATGGAACATTTTTTCAATAATTTTTGGTTCCAAGAAACTTTTAGGTAATACTGGAAGCTACACTGAATTAAAAAATGAAGACTTAATAAATGACCTTGAAAATTGTCATTAACGCGCTATCTCTTTCATAGTAATAATTTCACGGTGTCAACGTATACGGTGTAGCCTGCGTAAGAGAGAGAAAGGTGGTCAACGTCGACCGTAAAAGGTCGCGGTCAAAATTCTTATCTTCAACACAATGGTCTAAGTTTGGCTTCCAGTTTTACCCATAGACATATACCTACTAATGGGCATACCGTACGCGTATAATCTGCAGTATTTTTTTGATTTGAAAAGAGTGAGAGAGATCGCCTATGCTTTCGATCTAGCACTACCTCTTTCCTCATAGATGATTGATGCTTTTGAGAAATAAAAGATAGACGAAACTTCGTTTCCTCCCTTTCTTTCGGAGTGCCACAATTCTCATTTCTAAGGCATGTCCATTATTATATGTCAATGGTTGGTTTATTATGCACAGATAACTAATATATTTGAGACAGTTGGAGAAGATGTCAAGCAATCTGTTTAATTACAAAAAAAAAACTGTTTAATTAGCCTAATAGTAAGTCATCTGTATTGTATCGTGCAATATTTACAATTTCACATATTACAAATTAAACATACTAAGTTTTAGTACTTCCAGAAAGCACTAAAACTAAGAAGCGTTAGCCTTGTATGTTAGAGTACTTTGGTGAACGCACCTGATACTCGATCGTAAGTAAGCGATGGGCTGAAACTGAACTAAGTACAACGTTGAAAATGATTGAAAACCAATAAGGAAATAATATATACCTGAAAGTTTGTATAGATATATGGGTGATACTCTTTCACTCATAGACCTCATAACTGATTTGTCTGAAATTTGGCACACAAATGGTTCATAAACAGGATTAATATGTAGGATTGTTTTTATCCGGAAATGATGCGGTTGAAATGGCGAGGCGCAGTTACTATAATATATTTACACCTTTATTTGCGGTTACACGGTAATTTTTTTTCCCACGATTAGTGTGTAGCGACAATTTAAGAAAATAACCGAGCCTCCGAGGCGTAGCGCAGCCAACGCACCCGCTGCCCCAACAGGCGCGGGTTCGAAACCCGCGCAGTGCAAATATTTGTAGGCATAATAATGAGTTTTTGCACTGGTCTGGTCGTGCCTCGGAAAGCACGTCAAGCCGTTGGTCCCGGTTACCATCATCATCATCAGCCACTACTCGTCCACTGCTGGACATAGGCCTCCTCCATGGCACGCTAACAAGCTCGACAAGGTCAACTACGAGATGCCACATCAAAAAAAAAAGTTCCTTTCTATATGTCGGCCAAATTCGATAAAGAATAGAGGTAAACAAACCGTTGCTAGGCAACGAGTAGTTTACGCCTAAAAGACAGATGTTACCAACCTTTTCTAGATAGATGATTTTCATAAAACTAATAATTGTACTTCCTACTCATGTAAACAGTTTATTTGTTGAGATATTTATGATTTGCATAGAACGCTTAACCGATTTCAATGAAATACGGCACACATGTAAGCTAATTTCCTAATAGGTTAAACTTAGTCCATACTTGAAAGTATTACAATGCATGTGTTATGCAGTTGATTTGAAAGTAATTAAAATACGCAAAATCGTATTGACAAATGCCTCAACTTTATTCATTGGTTGAATTCCACAAAATGTGTTTAATACCTGAAGTTCATCCATCTTTCTTTTTTTGTAGGGCTATCACGTAAAATTAATATCGACTTTTTAATGGTTTTTCGAAATACCAAGTTATTATGCTAAAGCTAAAATTCTTATGCAACGCAATTTTGGTGGCATGAATGTTGATAATCTTTGCAAAGATGCCAGCAATATAGATTGGTCTGCTCTGTTTGCTTCTGCATCAATTGATGACCAAGTTAATATTTTTACTACGAAGCTTATTGAGCTCTACGATCATCATGCACCTGTTCGAGCATTTAAGGTTAAGCATTTACCGGCACCGTGGCTCACAGATGAGATTAAAACGTTAATGCGTAAAAAAGTTACGGCAAAGTCAAAATTTAAGCGTAGGCCTAATAATGTTAACAGGGAAAAATACATCGCAATCCGTAATCATTGCAACAAGGTGTGTAGGAATGCTCATCGCCACTACATTCATGCTTCTGTCCAAAATGGGGACGCATCCAAAGTTTGGAAATTTCTTAGAACATTGGGGATCGGTAAAACCCGGCAAGAGACTATCCCAAAAGACATAGACATAAATGCTATGAATAATCATTTTACTGCTTCGTCCAATTTTGATAGGACAATAAAATTGAATACATTAAATTATCTTTCTTCTCTTCCGACTCCCAGTTATTCTCCATTTTTCTTTGATCAGTTTTCCGCTTGTGATGTTAAGAAGAGCATACTATCAATTACTTCCAATGCAGTGGGACGTGACTGTATCAGCCGTAATATGTTGCTCCCTGTGGTGGATATTATTCTTCCCGTAATTTGTCATATCCTCAACTTTTCAGCATCTAGTGGGGTTTTTCCTTGCTCGTGGAAAGATGCCCAAATAATTCCTTTACCTATAAAGTCTAATCCCGAATCCTTTTCTGAATATCGTCCAATATCCATCTTACCATTCCTTTCCAAAGTCCTTGAACGGTTAATTCTTAATCAAATGAGCACTTTTCTCTCTAAAAATAATCTCCTCAACTCCTTCCAATCTGACTTTCGTCCTGGTCATAGCACCACCACAGCGCTTCTGAATATTACGGATGATATAAGGTCAGCCATGGAATGTGGTAATCTGACGGTCTTAGCTTTGCTGGATTTCAGTAATGCTTTTAATACTGTTGATTTCGATGTTTTGCTTGGCATACTTTGTTCTCTTAACATATCTCCATCGGCAATTGACTGGTTTCGTAGTTACCTGTTTGGTCGTCGGCAACGTATCTGCTTCGGGGAGATCTTGTCTTCCTGGTGTAATACGTCTGCTGGTGTACCGCAGGGTGGCGTGCTATCACCTTTACTTTTCGCAGTTTTTATTAACTCTATCTCTGACGAACTAATTTCTTCCTATCATCTTTATGCTGATGATTTGCAAATTTATTCACGAGCGCCTCTTGGAAATCTGTCTGAGGCTATAGTAGCGATTAATCGTGATCTGGCCCGCATATGTGACTGGAGCAAAAGATATGGGCTTTTGGTCAACCCCATAAAGACGCAGGTTATTGTCGTGGGCAGTTCTAGGACGGTCTCTAGAATCGACTGGACGACCCTACCTCAAGTTTCTTTTGAAAACTCAGTGGTTTCCTTTAGTGAAAAAGTTAAGAACTTGGGAATATATATTGACAAAGCCTTCTCTTGGACTGCCCAGCTGCAGGAAGTTAGCCGCAAGCTATTTGCATCCGCTGCGTCTCTGAAGAGATTACGTAATTTCCTACCGACTGCCACCAAGATTGCGCTTGCACAGTCACTTCTTCTACCCATCCTTGACTATGCTGATGTCAGCTATCTTGATCTTACCCAAGACCAACTAGATAAGCTTGAGCGACTTCAAAATGTTTGTATAAGGTTCATATTCGGTCTGCGCAAATATGACCATGTATCCGAATTTCGTGTGAAGCTCAAGTGGTTACCAATTCGCCTTCGTCGGAATGCTCATATTCTTTCCCTTCTGTATAATGTGCTTTTTTCTCCTTTCACCCCTCTTTATCTCAAGAGCCGCTTTCAATTTCTGTGCAACTCACATAATAAATCTTTAAGGTCATCAGATAATTTAAAGCTCAAAATGCCTACGCATTCCACAACGTTCCTTGATAAATCATTCACTGTTCATGCCCCTCGTTTGTGGAATGCATTGCCAATTGAAATAAAACGTGCGCAGTCGTTGCAAGAATTCAAGAGACTTGTGAAGGAACACTACTTGTCGTTATGATCTTCGTCCAACAAACACTTTTTCGCTAATTTATTTGGTAACTTGTTCTGTTCAGTATCTATGTATTTATTTATGTATATGTATGTATTTGTGTATCTATCTTAGTATAATAATATTTGCACCAATGACAGTCCCATTTGTGGTTCGGAAGAATCTGTCCATTCCTTGGTTGCCTGGAAGAGATCGCATTAGCGATAAGGCCGCCCATTGTATGTTTTTTTTTTTGTGTTGATTGTTTTGTTTGATATTTGGTGTACAATAAAGAATATATAAATAAATAAATAAATATGCATGCTATTTTAGTGATTCTATTGGAATACGCTGCAATAGGAATTGTTAATAAATAGTTGGCATATAAAAATCGGTAATCATGTAAATAACAGAACATTTGTAAAACGTGATTTTTGATAACCCTAAATTGGTTTGTTTATCTCTATTCTTTATGGAGCTTGGCGAGAATATAAGTTGAAGTACTTCTGAGGACGCTTTTTTTTCTAAATTTAATTGTTTATAGGCTCTCTTCTGACTTCCATTATTGGTTAAATGTTTTTCTAATATTTTTATACGGTCATTCTCGTAATCTTGCTTTATTCGTTTATTTGTGGTTTTGTAGAGCATTGAAAGTTCTTCTTTTTCCTTTTTGTTTTTTGATGGTTTGTGTAATAAAGATGTTCGTTTCTGTATGAGGTCTTTTGTTTCTTCCGATAGTATTTCTTTTTTTGTTATCCCTGGGTCTAGAGCAGAAAGACTTTCTTTTATAGATGCCTCTATTTTTGAATAATAGGACTCAATATTGTCATCTTTTTCCCAATGATTTTTTTCCAACTTTGACCCTAAGGCAGCAATGTAGATCTTTTGATTTTCTTCGCCGGCGAGATTTTTAAGGACCGTAGAAAAAGTTGCTCTGCTTTTCTTTTGTTTGCTTAGTTTTATAGTTCCCCTTAAAAGTCTGTGGTCACTTGGGAAAGAGATTTTATTTAGAACTTCCATATTTGTAAAGAGCTTTGGATCATCGCTCAGGATATAGTCGATTTGATTTTTGTAGTTTTTTGGAGATATCCAGGTCCACAGATTAGCTGCTTTTTTCTTAAATATTGTGTTGATTATTGTGAGTTTGTTTTGTAGAGCATATTGTATTAGTTTAGCTCCTCTTTCATTTCTTTTGCCATAACAGTAGGGTCCCATGATCATATTTTCCTCTTCTGGTTTCCTGTGTCCTATTTTCGCGTTCATATCGCCCATTACTATTAATTTTCCTTGTGCGAGGCTTCGGGTATATTCTATTTGATCGTAGAATGCATCTATTTCCTTTTCTGTTGCTTCAATGGTAGGTGCATATACTTGAATGATTGAGATTTTCATTGCCCCAAAATTCAGACTCACTGACAGACTCTTTCAGATATTCCTGTGTAGTTTTCTATATTATTTTTATATATTTTTTTAATTAGGAATCCGACACCGTAGTGACCTTTTGTCTCTCCTGTGTAACAAAATATATGTCTGTCGTCTTCTAAGATATTGTCTCCTTGTCGTCTGACTTCCGACAGTCCTATAACATCGTACTTTACTTTTTCCAATGCGTATTTCAAAGAGACCATTTTTTCTGGTGACTGTAAAGATCTAATATTGTATGAGCATATATACTCGTATATTTTTTGGCATCTCGGAGGGTTATAGTCGAATTTTCCCGCGGTGACAAGCCGTGCTGGGTGATCGAGAGGGGGTGGTGGTGATTGCTATGCTATGGGCGTGTTTTTGTTTGAGCAGTGTGCAGTTGTGGCTTGTGTTGTAGACGGCGGCGCTTTTTCTTTGGATTTAAATGTGGGCTTTTTAATAATAAAATCATTTATGTTATTAGTTTTGTTTATTTTAGCGCGTTGCTTTGTACTTTGCTGTTCTGATTTGTAGTTTGAGTTAGGTTGTATTTCTGGCGAAGTGGATAGTGTTCTTTTCTTAACAGTTTGGTTTTGCTTCTCATTTCCTTGGTTTTTGTTGTTAGGTACCACAATTTTGTCGTATTTAATAAAGGCATTAATTCTCTGCTTTCTCATAATTTCCACCTCGTTTTGAAGTTCTCTTCGTCGTTTTAATACATCTAAGGGATAATCTTCCTTTATATAGTAAGGTGTTGATTCAAGCTTTTTCTTATTTTTCTGAACTTGTATTTTTATTCCCATAGTAAGAAAATTCACTACAATAGGTCTGGGTTTCTCATTCTTTTTTCCCACTCTTCTGATATATTCTATGTCGTTTTTCTCGCATTTGATTTTTTGTATGTTATTTATAATGTCACGTATCTTTTCTTCCAGGCCTCTGTAGCTACCTTCCCCTTCCCCGACTCCAAAAAATAGTAGGTTTTTTCTTCTTATGTATCTTTCAAAATTATTGATCGCCGACGACGTCGATTATTGATCGACACTTAAATCAGATAAAGTAACATGCAAACCGAAAACAAGAGAGGAACTAGTTAACATCGCATCAGAATTCTACAAAGAACTCTACAAGGCAAAAAATAATACTCCTTTAGCAACCAACAATGACGATATCATATTTATAAACAACGATGCCATGGTCACACCCTTTAGAGAGGAAGAAATTCTAGAAATAATACAACTTCTGAAGACAGAGAAGAGCCCAGGAGCGGACAACATCACCAACGAAGCCTTAAAAATAGGAAAATACTTACTGATTAAACCTCTTCAGACTTTATTCAACAAAATACTGGAAGCACAGGAAATACCTAGGAACTGGGCAAAGTCACACATTATTCTGCTATACAAGAAAGGAGACCCCGCTGATATCAATAACTACCGACCAATCAGCCTGCTCTCAACAATCTACAAATTGTTTGCAATGTGCCTAGAAAAAAGAATAAAACCCTTTATAGAAAGAAACCAACCGGTAGAGCAGGCAGGTTTTCGACAAGGGTTCTCTACAACCGATCACATGCATACTCTAGAACAAATAGTAGAGAAACACCTTGAGTTTAAACGACCTATATACATAGGCTACGTCGACTATGCGAAAGCGTTTGACTCGATATCACACGAAAGTATTTGGAAGGCATTATACGATCAAGAAATACCACAGCCATATATTAAAATAATGCAAGATATTTACAGGAAAAGCTCAAGCAGAATTAAATTAGACAGGCTGGGACCAGAATTCGGCATACACAGAGGCGTGAAGCAAGGAGACCCTTTGTCACCAAGAATTTTTATAGGAGTCTTGCAAAGTATTATGAAAGAACTAAAATGGGACAGAGAGGGTATATATATTAGTGGCAAATATCTTAGTAACCTAAGATTTGCAGATGACTTAGTAATATTTGCAAATAGCTCTAAACAGCTGGAAAATATGTTGGAGGAATTAAACAAAGTAAGCAATGAAATTGGCCTAGAACTAAATACATCCAAAACGAAAGTAGCTACCAACAGCACAAAACATCCCATAATGATAAATGGCACCATATTGGATTATGCTGAAAACTATATCTACTTAGGAAAACAAATATCATTCAAAAGTACAAGGCATATAGACGAATTAGAACGCAGAATAAGCACAACATGGAAAAAATACTGGTGTCACAAAGAAATACTAAAATCGAAACTACCACTAAAACTTAAGAAGAAAATTATGGATTCGTGTCTGCTACCTTGTCTTACGTACGGTGCCCAAACATGGACTTTCAACAAAAATTGTATTACAAAATTACGTTCTTGCCAGCGAGCAATGGAAAGAAATATATTAGGCCTCAAACTCATGGACAAAGAAAAAAGCTCGGTCATACGTAACAAAACACAATGTATCGACGCAGTACAACACGCACTAAGTTTGAAATGGAGATGGGCAGGACATCTGGCGCGATTGCCCGACAACAGATGGCCAAAAATTGCGACAACATGGCAAGGGCCAGGAGGGAAAAGACCCAAAGGCCGCCCTAGAAACCGTTGGAGCGATGAGATAGTAAAGACCGCAGGGAGAAATTGGCTAAATGTGGCAAAAGATAGAAATAGATGGAAGCACTTGGAGGAGGCCTATACCGAAAGGGGCCATGAATAATGCAACGAAATGGAATCTTAATTTACTATTATGAACTATTATCAAATCAACTGCTATTTTTAATTTTTATTCTATTGCTAAAGTATATTATGAACTAAGAAATTCATGGTTAAATAAAGGCTTATTATTATTATTATTACTTCTGAGGACGCACATGAACTCGGCCGTTAGTACCAGATGGGTTGAAGCTCCATTAAGTGCCAAGTTGGAAGTGTTTAAAAATTAATACAGGAATGAATATATGTAGCTAAAGATGCGGTTCCTCGGTCAATGTTTTCAACAATTTAAGTGTCTTCAAGGCTAGAGTAAATAGGCTCTTAACAAACTAGTGTGCTTTACCATCAACGATTGCATCACTACTTAGGCGGGATCGCGATGACCATGCACTAGTAAATAACTTTAAAAAAATAAACAACCTTATTTTTTGTATATGCGAAACTCGAAACACGTATCTAGTATTTTTAAATAAAGAATCTATGTATAAAATTTATCATGATAAACCATAAAGTTAAGAGGTTGTTATCTTACCTGATTATCCCAACAAAAATATGGTCGACGTACCGCTCGCCTGGCCGCGCCTTCAGGGGCGTGGAGTGAGGAGGGAAGGCTATCTAACGCGCCTAGTACTACGATCTAACGTCAGCTGAGTTGTGCGCTCGGTAACCACACGCCAACAATTTCTAAACGTATTTGCGAAAAAAAATATAAAATGGTGTAAAAATGATTGGAATCGATTCAGTTGCTTATTCTGAACAACCTATATGCAGGTTTTTCGTCTATTTCCTTATACAATTTATTAAAATCCAGTTTTCATTTCTAAGAAAGGCTTTAATTATTTCCGGCCTTCATTCCACCTTATATCCACGGTCGTACTATCAAAGAGCAAGGACAATTAATATTTTATAACTAATTTACACTAATTTGCACTAGAGATGACTTTTATTGTTTCATCCATCGTCTTCATCCATCAGGCGTGATCGAGTCCGAGGTCCAGAGCAGTCCCATTCAGCAATGAAAAATCCTGTAATTGTATGCTATATTCATTGAATTGCCAAATTCAGGCAGTGTCGCGCAACTGCTTGAAATTGGCGCGACGTCACATTATACCAATAGCGCACATAGTTGCTCAATTTAAAGTTGCCCGTGTGAGTTCGGCTTTAGAATTATTGTATTTAAGTGCTAGGGTGCTTTAGAGACCGTGCATTATTGATAACGGTATAAGTGTTCGGTTTTATGAGCAGAGAAGACTATTGATCCGTGTTTGTTGTTTTGTTTTGAGAAGTCTTGCCGCCAAGCGATACGTCGTGTTCCGGCATGATGTCTGATGAAGCCTTACGGAGGACGGGCCTGAGCAGATTTTTTTGCTATGTGTGCCTGGTACGCTGCGCCAAATGTTGTTGTGTCAGAAGTTTGGTCAAAGTCTCCAGATCAATCTCCCTCTGGCTTGCATCGTTGGTCGTGTTGTTGAGTTTAACATTGCATCACCTCGCTCAATTGCCAAACAACAAAACAAAAAAAAAAAAAAAAAACTGTCTGAATAGAAAGGAAGACCTTTCTATTCAGACAGTTTTTTTTTTTTTGTGAATAGGCTCTTAATTAACTAGCGCGCTTTACTATCAACGATTGCATCACCGGTTACCATCAGGTGGGATTGCGGTCAAGCCTAGTGCTTTATAATTATAAAACAAAGATAATCAACATCATAAAATAAACTATCTTCGTATATTCGATTACATCAACACCACTACGATCCGGACGAAGCGTTTCGCCTCCTCCTTTATACCGCGTAAATCGAGGGATTGGAATAATTTGCCAGCGGCGGTGTTTCCGTCAGACTACAATTTGAGTGTCTTCAAGGCTAGAGTGAATAGGCTCTTAATAAACTAGTGCGCTTTACCATCAACGATTGCGTCACTGCTTACCATCAGGCGGGATTGCGGTCAAGCGCTAGTTTACAATATATAAAAAAAAAAAAATCGTCATACATATCGGCGCAGAATGGAGGATATATGACAGCCGCTGTACTATATGTCGGATTAGAGTGACATTTGACAAGCTGTCATTTTTACGGAGCGTCGCATCTGTGGTTGCGCTGTCAAAACCGGAAATATTCGTCTACCGTCATCTCAAGGTTAATATCAAGTGTCAAGAGAGTGTGGTGTCTGCCGTATTTTCTAACGTAAATAAATATACGCTATCATTACAGTCAATCTGGGTAACTTTGATTGGTTCGGATAAGTTACTTACTTGTTACTTCTTGTAGCTTCGTATTTTTAAACTAGCTCCGTGATCGTTATATATTTTTTTGTTTCCATTATTTTAGCATTTTTTCTATTTAGTTATGCAAAACATTTAGTCTCAAACGTGTTTAAATGCTCATTTAAAATTTGTACAACAATGCCAAACGTTTTAGATTGATTTTATTGACTATGTTATCCTTACTTATATATCATCATCATCATCACAGCGTTAATCCCAGTCGCATCCGAAGCCTTTTCAGCTTTGGAGTCTGGGGTCCGCTTTACCAGTCCAACTGCTGAAATGGTTAAACTTCGACATTTTCCGAGAAGCGACTGCCGTCTGACCTCCACAACCCGAAGGCGACTTCGAAGCATTGCAGTTAGACCAATTGTTGGACTTTTGAGGGCTGCAACAACCCGTAACGACTGCCACTAGATGTTTGTATGGCAACCGGGACCAACGGCTTAACGTGCTTTCCGAGGCACGACCACACCAGTGGAAGTATTCATATTCATGCATACAAATACTTGCACTGTGCGGGGATCGAACCCGCGCCCCCTTGCGCAGCGGCCGCGTCCGCTACCGCTACGCCACGGAGGCTGTCATTATCCTTACTTATATGTATATATAAATGGGAAAGTGAGTTTGTTTGTTGCGGTTTCACGCTGTAACTACTGAACCGATTGCTTGGAAATTTCGCAGACGTAAATTTGGAAGTCCGGATTAAATAATAGGGCACTACGCGGGCGAAGCCTCCGGCGGATAGCTAGTAAAATATACAGGGTGGCCCATCGATTGACGTCATAAAAAAAAATTTAGGTCCGGCATTTCGTGGGGTATCCGAAACACCGCCATGTATGTTCCGCGATATTTCATAGTTTTCGAGTTATGATTTTTTTTTTTACTTTTCGAGGAATTTCAACCGGACAAGTATAAAAAATGTTTTATTTTTTTAATTAAGACTTCTTAAGATTTTTTTTTTGCAACAGAATCCTCATGTGCTGTACTTTAATACATAAAATAACTAGCTTCGTAACTTTGATGGAAATTACGAAAATGTTGGTCAGAATTAAAAAAAATACGTTCCGTGAATTATGACTTTAATTTTCAACTTAACATTAAAAATCTAATCAAGTGTTATTTCACTTCTTATTTACTCTCAAAAATGCGCCAGACTCTCAGCTTTCATAATCAGAAGACAGAAGTAGTACTTTAAAGCAAGTTTGGCTAAAACCGGGTTTGTGACAAAAAGGTTGACTTTTTATCGTCCCACTGCTGGGCATAGGTATCCTCTCATATAAAGAAGGATTGAGCGTAAATCACCACGCTTGCTCAATGCGGGTTAGCGATTTCAGACTTAAAGTCCAGGTTTCCTCGAGATGTTTTTCTTTACCTTGTGATCAGTCATTGGTCTCCAATATATACTTAGAAAGTACATATAACTTAGAAAAGTTTCATTGGTACTTGCCTGGCCTGGAATCGAACCCGCATACTCATACTTAAGAGGTTGGTGTTTTAACCACTAGGCCACCACGACTTGATTGATTCTATGTACACTGCCGTCATAAGGAAAAAAGATGCATCTAACAATTTTTTTTACGCGAAATATAAAAATATTGGTGACGCCATTTTTTTACTGATTTAGAATATGCATGTAACTCAATTTGGAAAAAATAATTAGATTCGTCTTTTTTCCTTATGACGGCAGTAGACGCCTCCGCCCTATTTAAAGTTAAACAAATATCAACTTTATTTCACACTGTCAACTAAGTTGAATTCAGCGTTACTATAAATATTGAAAAGGCTACAAAAAAAAAAAAAAAAAACGAAAATTTCGACGTAATAAAGAATTGTGCTTTATTATGTAAGAATGAAAGTTGTTTTTCCATGAACTCATATTTGCTACGCCCAATGCTACTAATAGTGTGTTACATAATCACCAAGGAGATTACATATACAGGTTAATTGATAAGACGGAGAATAGGTATAGTAACAGTATGTAATCTGGTTACCAATCACCGTATTACTAATTGGGAATTGTCACAGAAATACTCCTATAATTATACATAAGTACGATAGATTAAGCAGACGAGTAGGTTATTAATTAATGATTATTACATACTACATTTCCAAGTTACCTTACTCCTTGCTTATTACTTTTTATTTAATTAAAATATCATATCTGAACTTCTCTTTGTTAGATTTTTATATTAATATTTCTTTTTTCTTTCCTAAAAAAATCTGAAAATTATCTGAATAAAAACAACGGTTTTACTAAATTTTTATTTTATATGATGTACGTATATTGTTTCTGGATGTGGTAATTTTATAAACTTACATTATTTTTGTAATGTTCAACACAATTTTAATTGCTTATAAATAAATTAGTGTTTAACATTACTTGTCTTTTTTAATACTTAATGAAATTTCGCATAAAGTAGTACCTATAGGTATGATACTTCTCAAGTAATGGAACAGCGGAATCTCCTAACAGATACTTTTCTGCTTAAAAGCAGCCCCTTATCGGCGGACACGTTTTTAATAATCATAACATTAAATGTTAAAATGTTAATGTTAAAATTTTAACAGCTTTGTATACATGTATTTCGCAAATAAAAATTATTTGCGAAATACATGGTACACAAAGCTGTTAAAATATGAAATGAGCTCAAACATGTTTTGATTAAAAATTAAGCATGTAAAATTATGATGAAATGTTACAGTTTGTGCTCCAATAATTCCTTAACAATATAAAAAGCCTTTTCATTTAGCCAGTTGTACAATTTAATTTTAAATAGTCTGCCAGTTAGTTCTTTTAGTGCAATTGGTAATTTGTTAAATATACGTACACACCTTCTCTGTAGGAGAGGAGACCTGTGCCCAGCAGTGGGACAATAAAAGGTTGATGATGAATAAATGAATGATGACGTACACACATAGCCACACAGTTTTTATTGTATTTAGCACTTCTAGGCAGATCATCTAGAGTATATGTAGGTCACGGCGACTTCATGAACATACTTCTTCCGCTGTTTTGTTCAGTTCACAGTTCTTTATATTTCTGTACAAATACGTTGTCAAATGATTGCGACTAGTTTGAATCAGTTCGGATCGTTTGGACCGCCCATTGGTCCGTTCGGTCCAAACGATCCCAACTAGTAGCAATCATTTGACAAAAATGGTTTGGCCGATTAGAGGGCAGGTTCCAATCACTAGATTGTAAATTACTTGTTATAATGGTGAACATTTCATATCATTTCATTTCACAAATAAATGAAATGATTTGAAATAAAGGTGCTGAGTGTCGCATCTGTATAAAAGTTTAAACGAACTGCTGCGCTGTGGTCATGGGTCTGATTTTAAGATGTCTGGTTCTCCGTGGTAGGCCATAACATCGGCTGCCGGCAGAAGTAACCACCCACCAGGCAGTCTTGCCGCCAAGCGATTCGTCGTGTTCTGACATGGTGTTGTTTTGCAATGTACGATGCGCCAAATGTTGTTGTTTCGGGAGTTTGGTCGTGGAAGGGTCTCCATATGCATTTCCTTCTGGCACAGCATCATTGGTCGTGTTATTGGGTTTGAAAGAAAGAAAGAAACACATTTAACATTCGGGTTTAACATTGCATCACCTCGCTCAACTACCGTCCACCTTCCTATTCACTCTGTTTTTTTTCAGTGATGAGACTTATTAAACTAGGGCGCTTTACCATCAACGATTGCATCACTACCATCAGGCGGGCAAGCACTTGTTTATAATTATAACAAAAAAAAAAAACTCCTGCAAAGTGTAAATATACTTTGGACACACGCATTTTTCTTACCGTACAAGACTAGGCAGTGTTGTTTGGCACTATGAAAACTTGCTGTCAGATTGTAGACGTTTAGTGTGACGTACTATTATACACCTCTGAATAATCCTCCTGGATGTCTACCACCCTGGGCGGGGTCTGTCAGACTCTTACTGATTAAAAACTACGCGACCCTCGTCGCGATAATGTAGGATCCTGCCCCCGACCCTGCTACTGTCGGCTCCCTCGGTTCGGAGTCCCTCTCCAAACGGAACCGATTGAGGTGTTTAACTCCCCTCGCAATGTTTAAGAGGGGGGCGCACGTGGAACACTAAAAGCCGCTACCTCATTTCCTGATGTGTGGGGGACGATGGATGATGTTAATGTCCTAATATCATTGAATTTGTCAGGCCATAATCTTCCTTATATGACAATGTGACCACAACACAATCTATGTGACGGTTTTAAGAATCCAACTTTATAATGCCCTACCGAATAAATACCTACACCTAAAAAGTTTTTGAAACATTAAAACCACAAAATCCACTTTTTTTTAAGTTTTTGAAACATTAAAACCACAAAATCATTTTTTTTAATTTGTTGTAATTTAATTTTAAATAGCAACGAATCATGAACTAATATAACTTTATTTGATTTATTCTAATATAATAGGCTTTTCAACCGATTTAATTTCACTCCAATTTAATAATTACTCATTTCATTCCAAATATACCTTCGCTAAAACAAACAGTAGGTACTGGCGCGTGTTCAAAGGACTCAAAGGAAATAAAATAAAACGAAGTTCAAATAATTAATACGCCAACATCTCTTCAAGCGATTTATTCGACCAATAGATTAGCTAATTTGGACAAACATACCGACTAGTTGATCAAACTTCGGCCAACATGCAAATATCAAAACACACGTTGGCAAATTGGCCTTTTGGTGCAAACTAATACCAACAAGTTGGTGGAACTTCACAGCTGTGCGCACCGACCGATAGAAAGTTCGAAAGCTGCAGGGCTTACCAACCGCGTCATAAACGAAGTCGAACTCGATCACTTCTCATTTTTTGTTCGCGTGTAATTCGCAGGATGTTTGTTTTAGAACTTCTTTTTTCTTTTTTTTAAACATGTTGCCCCACACTAGGAATGGAAAACTCGTGTATCGAGGGTACAAACATTTAAACCGGCGTACACAAACCGCCAGACCCGGGACAACTACCTGTAGGTGTACGTCATACAAATATTTCTTCCGTGTGGGAAACGAAACCGCAGCACGTGCAAGTGCAGCGCTCGTTCGCGCAGTCAAAAACTGTCAAAAGTTCATATTTCATTCCACAAATATTTCTTTTGTACGACTATTTGGTAATTTGCTTAATACATAACCATAAGTCATATCTCAATAGTACTCATTCCTGCCAAGCCGTGTTACAATGACCATTTCCACACAGGTAAACCGTACTACATCACTTTTTGTTTTTTTTTTTTTTATGGCATCAAAAAGTCGATATATGATTATGCCAAAAAGCGTGCGTATTTGTGTCACGACTAAACATCGCATGTTATTAGGCTGTATGGATGAATTGCCTTTGCCTGTCATTTGTGGAATTATAACAACAAAACAACATTGCGCGCGCCGCGCTAAAGTTCAACATTGACGGTTTTTTGTATTTATTTATTTCAAGGTCGTAGAAAAAGTTTTGTATGCCACTGTCGCAGACAGCTATTGTAATACTCGTGCTGATCTATTGTGCCACTCAGCTTCGCTTTATGGCACATACTCGCGATCTATTGCGCCACTCAGCTTCGCTTCGTGACACAAAATATCACTCATATTACAATAGCTATCATTGCTTGACAGTGACATAAATAACTAATTTCGGTCGATTGTAAACTTTCGTTCCAAATTAAAAAACCATTGTCCTAAAATAACGCGTTTATCCAACACGGGACATTGGCTAAATGCAAAAACCTTGCGAAAGCGAAGCCAAAGGTAAAAAAAACGCGTATATCAAATACTTTCTTATCAAACGTAGCAGTTTGAATGCATACATGCCTGTGCCACCTATACCAGTAACAAATATCTATGAACTGAGGGCAGTGGATCTGCCTCTTATACCCTCCGGCGCAATGAGCTACTACCGCCGTCAAGTTGAATTCCGTCAAAGTTTTCTGGAACTTTAAAATTAAATATTTTTGCGTTTATAACCGTTTGGAGAAAGAAATTTTTTGTGTGCACTAAGTTTAATTGCTTTCTATGTGGCACAGAATAAGTGACCTATTGATGTAAATATAATTCAAAAGAGCACTTTATAAAATTGTGCAACTTGTAACTACATTGATTGTAAGTAGGTATATTTTAATCTGTCAATAAAATCCCAACAAAATTTAAACTTCGTTTTTAAATTGACCACTGCGATTCATCTTTTTTTGTCAACGTAATAAAGAGGTCAATCGCAGCTGTCATTTATGCTTACAAATTAAAAATCATAGTTAAGGTGCAGACAACCACTACAAAAATATACATACAGATGCTTCAAGTCAAGCTAATTAAAACTGTAAAAAAATCCCTTAATGCTTATTAAGCGATAAAGATGAAAATCTATTAAATTAATTTGACATAATATTGTAGTGCTGCATAAACATCATCATTTTCCTGCCCTTCTACGAATTTATTTGGAATCGATGCAACATTTATTTTCTTACATTCTTTCATATTAAGTTATCGCAATTTCCATTTTCAAAATATGGTAGCTACTAATTCTTTTTTCATATTGGAACATGTCAACCAGCTTTCCCGCCACTACACAGAGATTCAATTCAAATATAGAATATGAATGACGTCACTATATTCCTGAAGCCACGCTTTAACCAGTTTATACTTCGGTACCAAAGCAAAGCTTTGATATGAATGTCAACGTGGAAGCACATTCTCGATGCATTTATACGCATGGAATTAGTATGTACAATTTTATATGTCAGGCACCACGTAATTACGAAAGCGGTTGGCTTTTATTCTTTGTGCGAGATTCCAGACGTCATATGGCTGTATTTCTATAGTGTACCTATTCCTTTAATGGTGTTTTGTAATAGGTTTTGCCAGGAGCGCTAGCTTAATGACTTTATTCTCATTTGAACTGTAATGTCAGGTTTTAATGAACACATTTGTGGAGCAGCTTTGTGGTGGAAACGTGTTTAGAGGATCCTAATTGATTTTCTGTGGGGAGCATGTGGCGGGTCTTTATTTCCTTTAGCGATAGTTAAATACGAAAACCATTTAATTTATTGTTATATGACACTATATATCGTATCTTTTCTGTAATTACCTATTTTTTAATCCATGCTAATATTATAAATGCGAAAGTAACTCTGTCTGTCTGTCTGTCTGTCTATTCCGTTTTCCCGCCTAAACCTCTCAACCGATTTTGATGAAATTTGGCACAGACAATCTTTAGACACTGAGAAAGAATATAGGCTACATTTTATCCCGGAAAAATTTGATATTCCCGAGGGAAATCTAAAAAGCGCGATATAACTGAACTCTACGCGGTCGAAGCGGCGGGCGGAAAGCTAGTAAAGTATATAACAATCACACAGACAAAATATGATCTCGGTGATGCTCAAGAGTATATGTACTAAGTACTGACTGTGGAAAATAAAAAGTTTTTGAATATTGCATAAGTCTATGGTCCTTACTCTCAGACTGTCATCATAATCCATCATCAACCTTTGATCGTCCCACTGCTGGGCACAGGTCTCGTCTCATACAGAGAAGGATTGAGCGTAATCACCACGCTTGCTCAATGCGGGTTGGCGATTTCAGACTTAAAGTCCAGGTTTCCTCAAGATGTTTTCCTTCACCTTTTAATCAGTCATTGGTGTCCAAGATATACTTAGAAAGTACATGTAACGTAGAAAAATTACATTGCTACTTGCCTGAGATGGAATCGAACCCGCACACTCATACTTGAGAGACTCTCAGACTGTAAATACATATAATTCATAATCACATGACAGTATCCTTATCATCTACTTGTGCAGTAGTATGATAGCGTAACATATTGACAGTTCAACAACATTCATTGCGTTATTTACATTGTTGAACAGTATATTTTCTAAACATTTCTCCCAATGGTCCAGCAACATCATGTCTTTTCTCGGTGGTAGGCAACAACATCAGCCGCCGGCATAAGTTACCACCCACCAGACAAAGTCTTGCCGCCAAGCGATTCGTCGTGTTCCGGCATGATGTCTGGTGAAGCCGTACGGTGGACGGGTCTGAGCAGTTGTGTTGCGATATGTACCGGGTACGATGTGCCTAATGTTGTTGTGTCGGGAGTTTGGTCGTGGAGGGTCTCCAGATCATCCTCTGGCGCAGCATCGTTGGTCATGTTGTTGGGTTAAACATTGCATCACCTCGCTCAACTTCTGTCTGTAACTAATAAAAATAAAAAAAACATCCCTCCAGCTCGTTCAGATTATGAAAAATAGTGTATTATTAGGGGGCTGTTTGTAAGATTCTGAGGTGGCGGCCACGTACTGGAAGACGCAGCGTAGGGAGGCCCCCACAAGGTGGACCACCAATGACCTGTTGAAGGTCGCAGAAAGCCGATGGATGCGGGCAGCACAAGACCGGTCATCGTGGAAAACCTTGGGGGAGGCCTTTGTCCAGCAGTGGTCATCTATAGGCTGAAGAAGAAGAAGGAGAAGGGTGCTGTTTTGAATAAACACAACCCCTACGATTAATTGTTGATCTGCTTGACATGGCGTTAAGGAGTAACAAAATTAATGAGTGTTTCCTTGTTTCAGATTCCAAACGGGATCATTGCAACAAGACGGTGGAGATATATGAGGACGTGTCCTCCCCTCCGGTGACCTCTGAGAACTTCGGGAGACCTCTCACTTGCACTTATAGGTAAGGATGTATTGTTGAAACTTTAGGATCGATACTTTTCGTGAACAAAAGTTTATGATACAAAATAAAAAAAATGGTCGTTTAATTCGTGAAATGCTTTTGGAGGACATATTTGGAGTTAAAGAATGAAAAACTAGATATCTCTCAGTTTATTTTTTTTATTCTTTATTGATTAAGGAGGGTAAGATCAAGCATGATCATGCCACCCTCATAGGTACACACATACGTTTAACAAGATTTACTTACGATCTATTTATTTTTTATTTATATTTTAGTTTATTAAATAGGAAAAAAATTGTTTTATGTGGCGATTTAAATATTGATGTATTAAAAAGGAACAGGACTACTTTAGAATTAGAGAATTTTCTACTGAGCTATAACTTGACGTTAGAAATAAATCAACCAACTAGGCTTAGTAGTAACTCATGTATCGATAATTTCGCGCATAACATGCAAACAGGATGCAAGGCTGAAATTATAGATCTCATCCTTTCTGATCACACATCGCAACTACTTAGAGTTCCTATAAATAAGACATGTCGCTTAAAATTTTGGAAAATGGTTAAAAAGGACTACTCCACAGAGAATCTTTATAAGTTCCGAGAATGCATTCGTAGCTTATCTTTTAAAGAAATTTATGAAACCAATGATGCTAATTTAGCCTACAAATTATTTTTTGAATCATTTGACTTGTTTTATAAACTCTGCTTCCCAGATAAAATAATAACCATTCACACCACTAAAAACGTAAAATGGATTTCACGAGGTATAAAAATCTGTAGTAAAAGACAAAGAAAATTACTATGGAAATACAGACTTAATCCTATATTAAAAAATAAAACTGACTTTCAAAAATACTCTTTACAATATAAGAAAATTATAAGACTAACACAACAAGCTCAAAATAATTACTTTATAAGAATCTCGCGTAATAAATCGAAAGCTACATGGCAAATAATTAATAGACAAAAAAATAACATTCCTCGAGAACAAATAATGACAATTAATAAATATGACTTGACCTTTACAAAACCTATTGACATTGCAAATGCATTTAATGAGTATTTTATATATGACATTGAGAATAATAGTGAAACTGACATGGAATTTGACAATAAATTAGGTAATTTAACAAGACAATCAATGTATATGCAGCCGGTTCTATCGGCAGACATTGTGTCGGCCATAAAATCACTTAAAAATACAAGTACTGTAGGATTTGACGGTATGTCAACAAAGGTTATAAAATCGGTGAAAGAAATTATAGCACCTGTACTAGCGCATATTATGAATCTTTGCATTATTGGCGGAGTTTATCCGGAAGACTTGAAGAAAGTCATTATTAAACCCCTTCATAAAAAAGATAAAAAAACCGATATGAAGAATTATAGGCCAATTGCAAAAATTACAGTTTTTTCCAAAATATTCGAAAAAATTATTTATAAGTCTCTGTACTGTTATCTCCATAAATTTAATTTATTATGCAAGGAACAAAATGGCTTTAGGAAGAATACCACTATCAACATGGCTATTTTTGATTTTTTGCATAGCATTATGTTAGCAGTGGATCAAAGAGCTCCTATCTGTGCTATTTTTACAGATATGACCAAAGCCTTTGATTACGTAAAGCACGACGTATTATTAGCGAAACTGCAGAGCTACGGCATCAGAAGTAATATTTTAAAACTACTCACGTCATATCTCTCTAATAGAATGCAATGTACAGAGATTGCAAGAGTACCTATGTAAAAAAACGAAAATTGAAAAGAGTTTCTTTTCTCATCCTAGACTGGTAAAGTTTGGTGTCCCACAGGGTAGCGTCCTTGGGCCACTGCTTTTCTTAGTCTACATAAATGATCTCCCAAATGTGACTCGACATCAAATGGTGATGTTTGCGGATGACTCTACTGCCATAGTCAAATGTATTAATCGCAATATGTATCAAGATGACATAAATAGTACCTTATCAGACATAATTACTTGGCTTAATGAAAATAATTTAGTTATAAACTTACAAAAAACGAAAATAATGCACTATCATCAAAGAACTGTAGCACCAAAAGTAAATATCAGATATAGTAACTGCGAAATTGAAGAAGTTAAAGTAGCAAAATTCTTAGGTTTATTACTAGATAACCAACTGAACTGGAAGGCACATGTAGATGACCTAAGTAAAAAAGTAAATAGATCATCGTACGCACTTTTCCAAATTGCTAGAAAAATAAATATGGATGCGCTGCTAGTTGCATATCATGGCTTAGTAGCCTCCATTTTGCGATATGGCATTATTTTTTTGGGAAACTCTACTGATAAAGATGTCATATTTAAGGCACAAAAAAGGTGCATAAGATCGATGTGTGGTCTGAAAATTGACGATAGCTGTGTACCATTTTTTAAGTCGCTGAAAATTTTAACCTTACCATCATTGTACATTTATGAAGTTAGTGTTTTTGTCAAGACAAACATAAGATTGTTTGAAACGGTGTCAACGTTACGAGATGTTACGATTCGTAGCCAATATGCAAATACTTTGAAAAATGAGCGTTGTAATACAGCTTTAGTAAAAAAGAGTGTTTTAGGAATGGCATCGCGCATCCACAACAAATTACCAGTTAGCATAAAAAATTTGAATGTTATGCAATTCAAAACCAAATTAAAACACTTATTAATTGAGAAGTGTTATTATACAACTGATGAATTCCTAAATGACAAATTAATGTAGACTTATTTATTTTGACTAGCGAAATTACTCCCTATTGTGACACTTGTGACTTTGTTTTTATTCATTTATTATTATTTAGTTTCATTTCGACATAATATAATTAATAATTTGTTTTTTGCCTCTAGCATGATTGACTAAAATTTTTTTAATGTTTTGCATGCATTTATTTATATTTGTACGCTTCTTAGCATAACATAGCGACCTATAAACATAAATTTAAGAACTGTATTCACTACCTATGTTATACAAATAAAATTGATTTTGATTTTGATGATTTTGATTTTGATCTACGCTTAACTGCTATTTGGACAAGTTTGTACATCTATCAGCTTAGATAACATTCTATCGATTTCAGAAGATGCATGCACTCACAGGTTAAATAGATCGACGCGTTACGTCATTTGCCATGTACATATATAAACATGCTATATGACCAATAGTATGTACAGAAATAAAAATTTAGACAAACCGCTGTATTTGTTCAGATAATTTTCTGAATATTTTTAGAACGAAATAAGTAATAATTACTTGACTGCATAGATAACGCGGTGGTTAAGCTAATGACTGCTACGCCGCGTGTTCGATTCCCGCACGGAACAAATATTCTTATGACCTACAAGTAGTTGTTCTGGTTCTAGCTGTTTGTGTATGTGAGTTTATCCATACTAATATTATAAATGCGAAAGTAACTCTGTCTGTCTGTCTGTCGGTCTGTCTGTCTGTCTGTCTGTCTGTTACGCTTTCCCGCTTAAACCTCTTAACCGATTTTGATGAAATTTGGCACAGAGAATCTTTAGACCCTGAGAAAGAACATAGGCTACCTTTTATCCCGGAAAAATTTGATGTTCCCGAGGGAAATCTAAAAAGCGCGATATAACCGAACTCCACGCGAGCGAAGCCGCGGGCGGAAAGCTAGTATGTTTATAAACGGACCCACGATACAGGAGAAATTCCTAGTGTAGGGCGACGTGTTTATATAAAAAAGAATATATAAAAATAAAAACAAAAAAAAACTTCATCCATACTAATATTATAAATGCGAAAGTAACTCTGTCTGTCTGTCTGTCTGTCCGTCTGTCTGTCTGTCTTTCTGTCTGTTACGCTTTCCCGGTTAAACCTCTCAACCGATTTTGATGAAATTTGGCACAGACAGTCTTTAGACCCTGAGAAAGAACATAGGCTTTTATCCCGGAAAAATTTGATATTTCCGAGGGAAATCTAAAAAGCGCGATATAACCGAACTCCAGGCGGGCGAAGCCGCGGGCGGAAAGCTAGTAATATAATATTTCCATTGCTGGGATCATCATCATCATCATCATCAGCCCCTACTCGTCCACTGCTGGACATAGGCCTCCTTTATGGCACGCCAACAAGTTTGATCCTGATCCTTTCATTGCTGGGATATAGACCTCTTTCCTATAAAGAAGTCGGCTGAAATCTGCAACGCGGGTTCAGTGTTAGTCATTCGATATCTCATATCTCATGTCTTCAGATATTTGGTTCTAGAGCATGCCAATTTCCTCCTTGAAATAATTTGCTCACAGCAAAGCGTCTGTCTGGTACCTGCGACCTACAACTACAACTCATGAGTTTTTCATAAATTATGAATTAGTGCTTGACCGTAATCCCACCTGATGGTAAGCACTGCAGTGGCGAAGGGTGAAATTTTGACAAAGGGAAGCCGGTCCAAAAAAAATAAACACTTAAACACTTACCTACTGCAGGATATCTTGAATAATATTGCCGGTAGAATAATATAAGCCATAATAACAAACAAAATCCACAGTATTTAACCAAATCTGCGATTAAATTACCTTACAGAATCAGTCACAGTTTAAATAACACAAATATTAAAATATAACAAACGAAATTATCACGCACCAGTGGTATAGCAACATGTCACATACTAACAATAATTTATTTTCAACCTTACGAAATGGAACACGAAAATATGCCAAAATAAAAAGAATATGACTTGCGAAGGATTTCGTTATAACGCTAATTTTTTTAATTTTGTCGTGTTTTCTTTCTCCCGTGCCGTGCTTCAATAACAATAATTTCTTTGTCTCTTTCTAATAGAGGAGAGGAGAGAACTGCAACCCGGTCGCGAATAGCCTATCTTTCTTTAAATTTTACGTACAGTTAGCGAGCATTAGAAAGAGATGGTGACACGCTCTGTCTCTTTTCGCCTCATAGTAAAACGTTTGCCGAGATAAGCTGTAATTCGTCGAGTTACCTTTACGACTATAAAATGAAATGTGATACTTAGGGTATTGCTAAGAATTACTATTGCTATTGTAAATCGCGCAGGCATTTAATTAATAATACTTTGTTAATGAAATAGATAGAATGTAAATACTTTTGTATGAATATGGAACTGATTTTTGAAAGGTAACCCGGTGGGAATCGGCTTGTATGGACTCTTCGCCACTGGTAAGCAGTGATGCAATCGTTGATGGTAAAGCACGCTAGTTTATTAAGAGCATTCACTCTAGCCTTGAAGACACTAAAATTGTAGTGCGAAACTCGTCGTCCTCCGTGGCGCAGCGGTCAACAAGTCTGCCTGCGACGTGGAGGCCCCGGGTTCGATCCCCGGCCAGGTCATGATGGAAAACGATCTTTTTCTGATTGGCCTGGGTCTTGGGTGTTTATCTATATAATATGTATCTACTAGCTTTCCGCCCGCGGCTTCGCCCGCGCGGAGTTCGGTTATATCGCGCTTTTTAAATTTCCTTCGGGAACATCAAATTTTTCCGGGATAAAAGGTAGCCTATGTTCTTTCTCAGGGTCTAAAGATTGTCTGTGCCAAATTTCATCAAAATCGGTTGAGAGGTTTAAGCGGGAAAGCGTAACAGACAGACAGACAAACAGACAGACAGACAGACAGACAGACAGAGTTACTTTCGCATTTATAATATTAGTATGGATTAGTATGGATTATAAATATTGTATCTTTGAGTTAGTATCCCATAACACGAGTCTCGTACTTACTTTGGGGCTAGCTCAATCTGTGTGATTTGGCGGTATCAAAAAAAAAAAAAAACAACTCGCCGTACGAAGGCTTCGTGGAGCGGAGATGGGGGAATCAAATCATGCAATTCCCTCGCATACTCACCAAAATGTATCCTCTATAGGAACTCTCTATAGGGTGGCCAAGTGGCGTAGGTTGTGCCTTTCGTTGTTCTATAACAACGAAAGGCACAACCTACGCCACTTGGCCACCACTGCTCATAATAAACAATGTCAATTAAGTATAAGAAAAAAGTTTGTAAAAGTAGTAAGTAAGAAGTAAAGTAACTGTTATGTCAGCTCGATAATACTTGAAAAGTATCAAGTACTTAATATACTAAGTATCGATACTTTTCCCGAACCCCAACATTTAGGTCAGTAGCTTACCAACTCCTGCGAAGTTTGCACGTACATTTTCAGCGAACAAAGGAACAATGATTGATGTTATTTGTAAGGAGGTTAACTTCCTTAATGAACATGGGATCAAAGGAAAACTACAAAATATAAGAACCTGAAAAGAGGAGTATCATTGGAAGAAAGTTTGGGAATATGAGATCTAAATTCAAAATTTCCGTACCTGGCAGAATAGTCGACACGGTTCAGTTGCTACGGAAAAAGAAAAACAAAAGTTGCATGTTTTTTTTTAGTGGCCAGTTAATTCGATTAAAGCCGCCATCTTGTTCTCTCAGGACAGGATTAACAATAAAAATTTCTTAAATTTTAAAGCATTTTATTATTTTCTGTATGTTGAAACTTTTTTATAAGTTTGACGGAGAAATTACGTGTCTCTAGTTATCATGATCAGGGCTATTTTAATTATTTTGGGCTTCTTTAGTAAGCCCTTATCTTATTGTGTATCTTATTGTGTTTGATCTGGAGACCCTCCACCAAACTCTCGACACAACAACATTTGGTGAATCGTAACCGGCGCACATAGCAACACAACACTCAGACCCGTCCTCCATACGGCGACGACGTAATACGATGAATCACTTGGCGGCAAGACTTTGTCTGGTGGGTGGTACCTTCTAATGGTAGCCGATATTATGGTCTACCGCCGAGAAAGTGTTTATTTTGATTTAACTACAAAGAAGTATAGTAGAGTAGCAAAGGAATTGTAGCATTGTTTGATTCCTTCCATATACCTTAGAGAGCTTGCTCTCTCACAGTACGTCCGATTGGACGTACTGTGATACTTCTCTTAGTTAGCGTTATGCACGCAAAATGAGCGTAAACGCGTTTTTTACTGATTTCGTCACTATGACAATCGAATCTCGCCAGCAGCGGTGTGAACGATCAGCGATCAATATTATTCCCTAATTAATACACCTTGTAGCTAAACTCATCACCACCATTATCATCATCAAACTTTTAGCGTCCCACTGCTGGGCACAGGTCTCCTCTCATACAGAGAAGGATTGTGCGTAATCACCATGCTTGCTCAGTACGGGTTGGCGATTTCAGACTTAAAGGCTAGTTTTCCCCAAGATGGTTTCCTTCACCTTTTAATCGTACCCGCACACCCATACTTGAGAAGCCGGTGTTTTAATCACTAGGCCACCACGACTGACATTCAGCATAATGACTGACCACTGGCATGATAGACCTCCGTGGAGTGACACATTTGTTATCATTTAATTCTTTTAGAAACATCTGAAATTTCGATGTCAATTCTTAGGGCATTTTATTTTGACTTGAAACCTTCCAATATCGTTTGATATTATCAAAAGAGACACTTCCTTTGATATTATCAAACCATATTGGAATGTATATTTCATTCACGTTACAGTTTGTTTATGTTTATCCATTATTAACATGGGACTTTAATTCCTTTTACGTTTTTCGAAGAGGAATATGCTATGATAGCTTTTTTTTTTATTAGTTATAAACTAGTGCCTGACTGCAATCCCGCCTGATGGTAAGCAGTGATGCAATCGTTGATGGTAAAGCGCACTAGCTTATTAAGCCTATTCACTCAAAAAAAAACTGAGTGAATAGGAAGGAAGACGGCAGTGAGCGAGGTGATGCAATGTTTAACCCAACAACACGACCAACGATGCTGCGCCAGAGGATGATCTGGAAACCCTCCACGACCAAACCCCCGACACAACAACATTAGGCACATCGTACCCGGCACACATCGCAACACAACTGCTCAGACCCGTCCACCGTACGGCTTCACCAGACATCATGCCGGAACACGACGGATCGCTTGGCAGCATGACTTTGTCTGGTGGGTGGTAACTTATGCCGGCGGCTGATGTTGTTGCCTACCACCGAGAGAAGTTATTCGTTCCTTGTGCCTTAGGACATTTCCTTTGGTCCCGTAACTATAATTTTCGGACTGACGTTTAGACACAACTCTTCCTAACAGAACTTACAGCCTTACTTAACTTCCTCGTGTCCTTGACATGCTGTCAGTTTCATAGAATCGAATACGTGTTTTGCGAATTTGAGCTTTATTATCTACCAGAATTGACGCATTCTCTCGTTGGCAAAACTGTAGACAACTTCACAGTAGGAAGTATTTTGTTAATACTTAAAGTATGACAGCTATTTATAAGTTCAGTTTTTACTTAAACACGTCGAGGAACTCGGTCATAAGGATGAAAATGCAACATCAATATACATAAATTAGTTATTTTAGAAACAGTACTGGTGTATTTGCTATTTCCGTGAAACCTTATTAATACATCTACTGCTGCAATTAAGGTCACCCATATTTCCAGTCTGTTTACCTTCATGACAGGGTATTTGCGTAACATACTACCAGTAGAAATGGGTTTCATTTTGACAGTTCAACAACATTCATTGCGTTATTTGCGTTGTTGAGCAGACACATTTTAGAACACATGGATCAATGGATTAGAAATATGCTTCAAAATGATTCCAATTGATAGTAATAGTGTCTTACGCGATTAGGGTACTGGATCTTGGTAAGGACCAGACCCGAGTCGATGGCGCGTTGTGTTTCACGCGCGCCTCAAAGAGATGTCAGCACATCGTGACGGGGTCCACGAAGACCGATACCTCCTTAACGGCATGTTAACTCCTCCCACTTGTCCGACCTTCCGCCGACCGCACACTGTTAGACGTGAGGGTGAGCTTAGGTCACATAGTGTTGATTCAGGAGGTTCCTGTTCCGTATAATTCGGGAGAAAACGCCAGCGTGTCACCATTGTGTGGATCGTCCCGAGTACACGGTGGAGCATACGGTGGAGGTCTGCCCGGCTTGGGTAGAGCACCGCCGTGTCCTCGTAGCGGCGACCGGAGGCGATCTCTCGCGTCCGACCCTGGTCCAGGCCATGGTCCGGAGCGAGAGTGTATGGCAGGCTGTCACCTCCTTCTACGAAGCAGTGATGCTGGCAAAGGAGGAGGCGGAGCGTGTGAAGCAGCGGGCGGGCCTGCGGGCGGTGAGCAGTGGGCGGGCCTGCGGGCGGTGAGCAGTGGGCAGCTCGCCGCTCGGTAAGGACCAGGCCCGAGTCGAGGCGCGTCGTGTTTCACGAGCGCCTCAAACAAATCTCAGCACATCGTGACGGGGTCCACGAAGACCGATACCTCCAGGGACAGAGTTGCGGGTTGGTTAAAAAAGAAACCGTGGCCCTGGCCGTCGCACAGGCAAGTGAAAAAACACGGGTGGGTTTTAGTCAGTAAAAGTCTGACACGCCCTTCCGCTCCGCCTAGAGCGGGAGAAGTCATTTGATGATTTCCCATCCCAACAAAAAAAAACTTGATTTTAATAAATTATTATACAAGATGAAGCGAGCAGTGGCCCAGTGGTGACGATTTGGACTTCAAATTTATGATCATGGGCAGAGGCTTTATTTTCACACCATTGCTTGCATCTACCAAAACATAGAAGGAAAGCATCGTGAGGAAACCGGCGTGTTCTAGAACCTGAAATTCAATGACTTGTGACATCCACCAATGCGCATGGCGCCGTCTGGTGGCCCATGTCCAATTAATGAGAATCTTATAGGCTGAAGATTAACGTCGAGGTCTTTCGGGGAAGCGATAAATACTTATGCGAAGTTAGGTAGAATAGAACATCCCAGTAGTCTTAGCAGCTAAGAGTTATCACCACTACGATGGAGGGAGTCCCTGAGGATATCCCCAGTGAAAACAAAAGGGAAAGAGATCTCAGCACGCAAGCACTATTACTCTGATGGGTTCAGAGTTGACCTGATTCTGCCGTTTGTTATGTGATTAAAATACCTGTTCCTTACAAAAGTAACATACCTAAGCTATCAAAATGTATGGAAAAACGACTGTATAAATATCTTTTATTAAATCTATTTCGGGCAACCGTAAGGGCTCCTGCACACGATGCCGTCACCGCGCCGTCGCTGTGCCGACGCCGCGCAATTACACTGCACTACTTGCGCAAGTTAACTGTGCACCTCGCCGGAATGCAGTCCATATGTATTAATTGCAAAACGTCACGAGTAAAATGACCCAGTATTATGACGCTTTATCATCAAAACGACCTTTTATTGACATAAAAAAAAATAATTTATATTTTTTAATATGATTCTCATTTTTTACAAACGGTACCGTCCGCATGACGTCACAGAGCGAGGTGCACCGTTAACTTGCACGAGTTATAGATACGAGTCGCGCGAAGCCGCCACGCCACCGCCCTACCGCCGCGACCCATAAGCCGCTGCTTCGAATCTTGCGGGCAGCGGGACGGCGGCGGCAGTGGCGCGGGAGCCAAGCGGGCATCGAAGACCCGTTCTCGAAACTAGCAGGCAGATCGCGCGTCACTATAGCCGCGTAGTGTTGTGTTCACGATTGTGTCGACGAGATATTTGTTTTTATTCGCGAAAGAAATGTCTGAACAATGGCGACAACATCTTTTTGATTCAAATTTATTCCTAACGCTCGATTACCGCTCGCTACTCCGCCCGCTGTCCGCAATTCGAGCGCGAGAAATACACCGCTCGCTGCCCGCCACCGCCGCCCCGCTGCCATGCCGCTGTTTTAGAAAACCGGTCCGTTTGATTTTACGCATAAGATCCTACCGCTCACTCGCCGCAGCCGCCGCCGCCCCGCTGCCCGCAAGATTCGAGGCAGAGGCCTAACTCATAGTATGCAGAGTAGACACAATACAGAAAACAGAGAAAGGCTTATATAAAAAAAAAACCGGCCAAAAATTTCTATGTCTAAGGCCAACGTGCGGAATTCACAGATACAGTTGGCGAGTCCCTCCCAACCTGTATAAGACAAACGCACAAAAACTCACTTATAAAAATGTCAGGATTACCTAATGCTTTTCGCACACAGGAACTAGCGATAAGGAAGTCTCTAACATTTTCGTCGAAAATAATACCGATGATAAATTGTCGTAATTTATTACAACCAATATTGTACAAAAATAATGGTTTCTCCTTTTCTTTGCGTTAGATAACAATAAATGATACTTACGTGGGTCGTTTCTTATCATAAAAACTTTTTGCTTGCAGGTTTAGAGCTTTCCGAGGGTCGCCCAAGGATTGGATTCTGAGGATAAGGTTTAAAAAGTTCAAAGTCGGCACCTTGATTAACGGTACGACTTGCCACAAAGGTTACATGCAAGTAAGTACTTTTTTATTTCCATATTTATTTTTTTTTTTGTTTACAAGCACTGAAACAAACGACCTATTAAAAGGAAACTACCAGACCAAAGAAAGAAAGACTCTTAAAATACTATACATTTATTTAGCATAGACTAAAAGTCGTACAGATACATACATCAAAGGGCCTACTATAACGGGTTAAAACCATCATGATTCCATTGTGGAAAAGGGATAGCGCTATTTACTCTATATAGCTCCATCTTTGTCTGATACGGGATTAAATATGGTTATAACATGTCATAGAAACCCTCCAGATAGCATAGATAGAGCTGCTCGCTCTGCTAAGCATTGTTATTAAGCACGATGCGTAATTATGACATTTTAAACATTGTTTTTTTTTTAAATCACGTAAATTATTGTTTTCATTTTTAATGTCAGGACATGAAAAAAGACGATGATCCCTGAGTCTGTTTCGGCTATTTCTTCTCAGAGGTAGTCAGTTAGGAAATTTCTGCTCCATCTAGTTTAAAAAAAAAATATTTTGAATGAAATGAAATCTCATTTCATTTCATAGCAATAAATCGGATAGAAAACTGTAAATACCAATGAAACACAATAGCAGAAAAGTATGCGTCGCGGCTGAACCAAAATGGATAGATGACATCTATAAGACGGTCCGTATACCACGAATTGCTCGTGTGGTACCGGACTTAGGATCATGATCAACCTGTGTATCGTCGGCATAGAATAGTACCAACCCATATCCTTCCGTCGGTGTCGTAAGAGGCGACCAGGGGAACTCTCACCAGGGAAGCGGGCAGCAGTACTTCTCCTGTGGAATATCAAATTACTGCGATCCCCAACCTGCCTGCCAAGCATGGGGTTTATGGCGAACCTCCCCCCCCCCCCCCCAAAGCAATAAAAGCCTTGGGCCAGGCCTTAGTCCAGCAGTGGGCCTCGATATACTGGAAGAAGTTTCCACCACTAAATATGCTCCATTGAAAAATCGGTTTTAAATTTAGAAATGATTTCGCCATAAATTATTAATTTCTGAAAAATAGTTATGGCTTTAGTTCAGCACCAGCTAAAAACCAGAATTTTATTGTACAGACAACATCATACAAGCTACTACAATCTGTCATATTTATTTGTTAGATTTTCAACTTTATCTCTAAAGCATTAAGGCTCAAGGTTTATTGTGAATATTTGACAGTCTCGAGTAGATTGACCTGTTGTCGTCCGAACATGGAGTACATTCGGGTAGACTGAAAACCAATGACAAAATAGTTGAGAAATGTTTAGACAGGTGAGGAGTTATGCTAGGCAAAAATTTAGTCTCATTACAAACTTAAGCGGTGCCTACAACGCAACGCGTCATACTGCCCACGTCACGCGAATCCTGCATCTCGCAATTAGAGTTTTCTGTGCAACTAGCACGCATACAAGTTCGCGATATCAACTGGCGGGCAAAGTAGCCCTCCAGACAATCTCAGTCTGATTGAAGGATCCTCCATTTTCTATGGAGGATGAGTGAGCTTTACACGCTGCTCCAAACTACATACCTCCACAAGTTCATGGGTTTAGCGTAGCGGAATTTCGTCCATTTTGGTTTATTTTGACCGGACAGCGGAGGAGAAATGTGTCTGCAATTTTCTTCCTCAGCCTATAGATGTCCACTGCTGGACAAAGGCCTCCCCCAAGGCTTTCCACGATGACCGGTCTTGTGCTGCCCGCATCCATCGGCTTCCCGCGACCTTCACCAGGTCATCGGTCCACCCTGTTGGGGGTCTCCCTACGCTGCGTCTTCCAGTACGTGGCCGCCACTCCAGAACCTTGCTGCCCCATCGGCCATCGGTTCTACGAGCAATGTGCCCTGCCCACTGCCACTTGAGTTTAGCGACTCGCAGAGCTATGTCTGTGACTTTGGTTCTTCTGCGGATCTCCTCATTTCTGATTCGATCACGCAGAGAAACTCCTAGCATAGCTCTTTCCATTGCCCTTTGTGTGACTCTGAGCCTTCGTATGAGTAGTGTCTGCAATTTACATAGTTATAATTATTATCGGAATAAAAAATAACAGATTAATTATTCTCATTAAAATTGGACAAAAACAAACATTCGTTCTTAACACAAAAACAAAAAAAAAATAAAAATCGATATTTTTATCAAACTTGTCAAAAGCAGACATCTAACGGTGAAACAATGGAGTCTTATTACATTTTTTCTTCTCATTTCAATAAAACAGATTAACTATTTTCATTAAAATTGGACAAAAAAAAAAAACATTCGTTCTTAACTCAAAAACAAAAAAAAATAAAAATCGATATTTTTATCAAAACTTGTCAAAAGCAGACATCTAACGGTGAAACAATGGAGTCTTATTACATTTTTTCTTCTCATTTATAACCGTTTTTAACGGAAACGCTGAAAAGGGGGAAAGGGCGATCACTGAAACAAAAAGTTCTTAGTCATAAAGTCGTGAAACTCGGCCGCCATCACGAGTACTAATTGAGACAGCCCACGCTTTCGAAATCCTACTAATTAATTTTTGAACTCGTCTGACGGGTGAAAGAACTGGGAACTGGGAGCGTACCAATTTGAGCGTAATTATTGAATCATTCTCCGTTTGTAGATTTGCGAGTTTACAAACTGGGAAACTTTCGGAATCCAGAGTGATTGGGATTTGAAATGTTTACGCATATTTGGGATGAAACAGCTATTAGCTAAATCCGTTATTAGAATTATAAATAGGCGAAATATTGAAATGTTTTTGGAGCGACAATAATTTACTAAATAGAAAATTTGAATAAAATTAATACTTAGTAAATTTTAAACTAATTTTAACAAGGAATAAATACTTAAAATTACGGTATTTTTAACGAAAAGAACGTATTTCTTAGAAGAGAAAAAGCAAAAACGATTCAAGAGCGCAGACCATATTATACGAACTGAAGACGCCTTTTTATTAAATTTACTGTGCTTTGGCATACACTGTTCTATTCTAAGAACGAAATTTGATCAATAAAAATATGTAAGTATGCCTGTATCAAACTCAAACGTCATTTATTCAAATTAGGCTGAGAATCAGCACTTTTTGAACGTCAATATTACATATGACAGTTCCCCCAAAACGCCCACCCTTCGCCACTTCCTAATGCTGGGCAGAAGAAGTGGCCGGACCAAACTCCCCAGCAGCAATAGACAGTTTAGACGCGATTATAAACAGGGCGACTAAAAATACGCTTATTTATAAAGTAGTGCGCTTTACCATCAACGATTGCGTCACTGCTTACCATCAGGCGGGGTTGCGGTCAAGTGCTAGTTTTTAATTAAAAAAAGAAAAAAAAAAACGCCAGTTTACGTCAGGAGCGCACTAACTTGACAGATCTAAACTGACATTTTATCTTCTGTCCTTTTCTTAACGAAATGGAAAGAAAAAGATGGCACATAACTTGAAATTAGTATAG
This sequence comes from Sesamia nonagrioides, assembly GCA_017933935.1. Classification (NCBI taxonomy): domain Eukaryota; kingdom Metazoa; phylum Arthropoda; class Insecta; order Lepidoptera; family Noctuidae; genus Sesamia; species Sesamia nonagrioides. The sequence goes on along the minus strand of JADWQK010000551.1, from coordinate 894,243 downwards.
TTTGTGAACAACAGAATCGGCGCCATTCAATGATATTTAATATTAACAGATATGATATGTTCTAACAAACTAACCAAAATAAATGTGCCGTTCAAAGCAGCAGCACACACATGCAATTTTTTTATTCTGCGTATATTTCACACGTTGATAGAGTGTGAGTGAGATGGGGCGCAATCTAAAGCATAGAGAAGAAAGAGATGGCTAGTGTTTGTCATTTGCGCTGTTAGTGTTTGTCGTTTGTTTTTACGAGTGTATCGAGAGTGACTAAAGCGAGACACTGGACTTACCTCCTTTTGTACGCTTCATTTTCAGTGCGCTAGTGACATATCTACCTTAGTTTAATATTATATCAATGGCGCCATTATAATCAGACTAAAATGTTCACAATGCTTTGAGCAAATTTTGAGGGCTCCAACAACCCTTAACGACTGCCATTGATGTTCGTATGGCAACCAGGACCAACGGCTTAACATGCTTTCCGAGGCATGACCAGACCAGTGCAAATATTCATAATCATGCATACAAATATTTACACCGCGCGAGGATTTAACAGCGGCAACGTTTGCTAAAGCTACGCCACGGAGGCTGTGGTCATACCAATCAGTATTACCAAGTAACTGTTGTGGAGGTCAGGTGCAGTCGTTTTATTTAAAACAAAACAACAGGAACATAGTTGATAAAAAGCTAGGAGGATGATGATGGATTGAATTTAAGCCATGCATCTTAGACGATGCAATATGCTAACAATCTTATAAATTTTCTTCTTCTCAGCCTATAGTGGTCCACTGCTGCACAGAGGCAAGGCTTTCGTTCCTTTGGAGCGCATTGCCATAACCCCCACGCTTGGCAGGCGGGTTGGAGATCGCAGGAATTTTTGGCAGGAGATGCGCTGCTGCCCGCTTCCCTAGTAAGAGTTCCCTAAGTCGTCTCTTACGACACCCACGGGAGGATATGGGATGGTACTATTCTACGCCCGGTACCAAACGGGACACCTTATCTATAAAACGTGTAACAAAAAGGGTTTAAACATACCAAGGGCATGCATCTTTAGATGATATCAAACGATATCAGAAGGGTTTCACCTCAAAATAAAATACTCAAAAAATTGGTACCAAATTTTCGGTTTCGTGTGTTTCTTAAAATCAAATCATAACAAACGTGGCAGCACACTACATACGTTAATAACTACTCGTTACCCGTCACGTTACTTGCCAAAATCCGATAAATGTCGTCAATATCTCTGTGCGACTAGTATGATAGTAGCCTATCACAGGCGGTGTTATTCCTCATAACTTCCTAACATAAAGAGATAGGATTAAAAAACCCTTCCAATATCGTTTGATATCATGTAAAGATGCCATGCCTTTGTTATGTATATACCCTTTATGTTACACGTTGTATATATTAATCTTATAAATAGACCATAAAAATTATTGAAATTGATAGCCAACCTTCTTCTCAATCAAGTTCGTCATCTTTTCTATCATAAGACTCTCCGTGACATCATAACCACTATGTAACTTTTTCATTGTTCCTTATTAGGACCGGACTGCTTCTACTTACTTAACACATGTTTCCCTAATCAAGCTGGGAGAGCAGCGCTCACCCACACTTATGGTAGAAATAGTACCTTGTACTAACTGTAACTGTAGATATTCTCAACAGCCCTTTCTTTTGATTCAGTTTTTTGACTGCACGGTTAGCGCAGTGGTAATGTATTGACTGCTGCGCTGCGTGTCGCGGGTTCAATCCGGCACGGAACAATTATTTGTATGGCCTACAAGTAGAGTTGTTCCGGGTCTGGCTGTTTGTGTGTGTGAGTTTTATATGTTTGTAAACGCACCCACGATACAGGAGAAATACCTAGTGTTTTTTTTTTTTTTAACTAAACTGGACTTATGATTTTTGTATAAAACCTAATAAAAAAACGAACTTAACTTCGTCCGTGTTCAAAGACTTCACTACAAATAAATAACCGTCCACAGATAGTCGACGGAAACGCCAAAACCGACGTCTCCAACCGGAAAGAGCCAGGTCTCTTCTGTGGCGAGATAGAACAGCCTCAGACGTTCATATCAGAGACCAACTTCGTCAAGATTGTGTTCCACGCCGACAACTTCACTGATCAAACTTACTTCAGCTTCGACTCCAGGTCAGTGAGCATTTAACGGGTTAATAATTTAATATAGAACTAAAGGGTAGACTAGATTTTAAGTTCTCTGTTGGAATCAGTTGTTGAAGTATTTCTATTATTAGTTTTGAATTCAATTATAAGTTTTCTGGTCTTCTAAAATTAGAATAACTGAAATTTTAACATATGTTAGCAATTACTGGGATGATTTAATTACTTTGGTGAATAACTGGTAAGGGTTTTTTATTGTAGATAAAGTAGGTGTGCTTGTTACTGATAGAACATTTAAATTGAATTAAAAATTTGAAGTAATTTTGAAGTTATAAAACAATAACATTAGATATGTCTTCAGACGGAAACAGAAATTTCTTATGAAATAAACATCACCTTTGTACCTAGTTTTCTAGGTGTTATTTTTATAATATCTCTGTAGATAAAGTGCAACTAAAAACATGAACCTTCAGTTAAAAAAGATCACTTAGATCAACGATTATATTTTGCTAAAGCAAAAATCTGATTAGTAGCGATGGAATGTTAATTATCTGATCTTAAGAAAGAAAACCATTATAGCTACGAAATAATGTTGTAAATGAGAAATCAATTATATAAAAAAACCTTTTTTTCATCGAATTCAGTAGGTAAATAAGATTGTTTTATTTGGAGTGACCATGAATTGAATACTGGCTTAAATGTCATTTCATTCACATCTGTTCATTACTACCTATTTTCACATTTATCTATGTGTAAGAAAATAAACCATAGGGAATTCTGAGTGCATGCAAGAAGTATATAACAAAAAAAAAGGAAAATAATAAAATACATAAATAGGAAATGGGCACTAGGCTTTGTTCCCATGAAAGCGTGGTTACTATACTTGCAATTTTTTTATGTAATTTTAAAATGGAACTAATAATGCAACACATATGAAATTGTGTAAGTAGGTAACTTTGTTACTAATGCAGAAAAATGAAATAAATTATTGTCGCTGATCGAAATTGAAGAACCAATTACGGAACCAAATTAATAAGGCTTCAATAACGATGTAACACACGACTTTTCCAAAAATAAGGAAGTTGTATTAATTTGAAAATATTCAACAAAGCAACTTGATACATTGTTTATCTCTCTAATGAAACTTAAATTAAATTACCACAACATTTTCACAGAAACTGAGCAGTATAGTAAGTTTAAACATTTAATTTCCTCTTCAGAGCGGAGCAACAATTTGAAGTATATCTACGCTACGGACAGCATCCGGAACTATATCCAAACAGAAGAGGGGAAGTTGTTGCTGGGTATGTATTCAGTTACTACATACAGGGTGTATCTGACATCGTAACACAAACTTCGCGAAAAGAACACAAACTTCGCGAAAAGGCTACACCGCATGTCACTAATAAAATTATGACAGTCATTTATGTCGTTAATGAGCGATTACAGAAATAACAGTGTTTAAAAAAAAGTGTCGACTCGGCCTTTGAACGCTGCAAACGTGCCGCCGTGCGTGTTTGTAGGTATGACGTTGACCCCTGATGCGAACTCTATTAAATCAGCTGATAGGATAGTTTTTCTAGTATTGTTCATATTGCGCTTTTTGCGTAATTATAGAATTAATTAATTTTTACTTTAAAATCTTATTGGTTTATTAAAGTATAGCAATTATGAACGGTCTAAAGTGAAAAAAACTGCATTATTTTTTTTTTATCGGAAAAAGCCGACGCAAATTCCACTACTGGGGGGTTCAGAATCATGTACTGGATCCATGGTACTCGTTTGTGCGTCGATGTCAGATACTCCCTTTATATTAAGCATAGTACAACGTCAACATTTTATCGATATAATCTATCAAACATGATTGCTTTCGTAAATATTGAGACACTAAAAGGTTTCCACAATAAAACACAAAAACCTTGACTAAAAATAAATAACTGTATCTTTTAATCTAAACGAATAACGTCAATCGAACTAATATATACATGTCTAGATGATGTATTACAGGATGTAAAGGTTTTCCTCAAAATTATACTGGGAGGTTCATTGAGCCAAAGTGGCTGCTAGGAAACTTGGTGTTCTCGTAAAGGTCCGACAGTACTTCACACCGCTACACAGCAGCAAGTGCATAAAGCAGCGTTTGGGAAGCTACGCTACATCTTCTCGTCGTCCAAGACTAGTCTTTGACCAGTGTGTGTTAGTGAAGACATACGGGACTGAAACGTGGTCGCTCACAATGTGCCTCCTACGAATGATCAAGGTCGATGGGCGATGGAATGAGCTATGCTTGGAGTTTCTCTGCGCGATCGCGATAGCGACATAGCTCTTCGAGTAGCTGAACTTACATAAGTGCCAGTGAGCGGGGCATATTGCATTTAGAGCCGATGGCCGATGGGGCAGTAGAGCGGCCACGTACTGGAAGACGCAGCATCCTCCCCACGCTGCGTCTTCCAGTACGTGGCCGCCTCCACAACAAGGTGAACTTCGATCACCATCAGACGGGATCACGGTCAAGCGCTAGCTTAAATATTAAAAAATAAAAAATAAACGCGAACTTTCAGAAGAAGACCAACAACTCTGAAAACAAGACCTAATTGGATAGAGACGGTCGTCGAGAAATATATAAAAAAAAAATATATTCAGCAATCACAAAAACTATTAACACTTTAGTTTTCAAAATCTTAATTCATCATCAACTTTTTTTTTTTTTTTTATCGGCCCACTGCTGGGCACAGGTCTCCTCTCATACAGAGAAGGATTGAGCGTAATCACCACGCTTGCTCAATGCGGGTTGGCGATTTCAGACTAAAGTCCAGGTTTCCTCAAGATGTTTTCCTTCACCTTCAGTCATTGGTGTCCAAGATATACTTAGAAAGTACATATAACTTTAGAAAAGTTACATTGGTACTTGCCTGACCTGGATTCGAACCCGCGCACTCATACTTGAGAGGCTGGCGTTTTAACCACTAGGCCACCACGACATTAAAATAAATCTTAATTAGTGAGCGATATTTTATATTTAAATGACAGCCTCCGTGGCGTAGCGGTAGTGAACGCGGCCGCTGCGCAAGGAGGCGCGGGTTTGATCCCCGCGCAGTGTAAATATTTGTATGCATGAATATAAATATTCGCACTGGTCGTGCTTCGGAAAGCACGTTAAGCCGTTGGTCTCAGTTGCCATACAAACATCTAGTGGCAGTCGTTACGGGTTGTTGGAGCCCTCAAAAGTCCAACAATTTGTCTAACTGCAATGCTTCGATATCGTCTTCGAGTTGTGGAGGTGAGACGGCAGTCGCTTCACGGAAAATGTCGAAGTTTGGCCAAAATCAGCAGTTAGACTGGTAAAGCGGACCCCAGACTCCAAAGCTGAAAAAGCTTCGGATGCGACTATGATGAACGCTGAGATGATGATGATGATTTTATATTTAAATAGAAATCGAAGTCATCATCATCATCATCCCAGCGTTAATCCCAGTCGCATCCGGAGCCTTTTTCAGCTTTGGAGTCTGGGGTCCGCTTTTACCAGTCCAACTGCTGATATGGCTAAACTTAAATAGAAATCGAAGTGACCTTGAATAAAAGAACAGCACGCTCTTTCTTTTTCTCTTCTTTAATTATCAGCTTCTTTCATAAAATTCCAAAGTGCATTATCAAATAATTTCGTGTTAATCGACTTTTGCGCTGACCGATAAACTTTTGTTTAAAAAAAATCTTGCCCTATACTTTTTTCAACGTTTTCTTCAATTTCAAAGTCTTCGAATTTTTTCCTGTCGCGTCGTTATTCAACTCAAAGTACATACCATAAAGAAAGGAAAGATTAATGATAGTAAATAAATAAGGAACGACAAAATTTACGGAACAAAATTGCCTCGTCTCATTTTACATACGTTCCTAACGAGGTCTAATAATAGATTCATTTGGGTATGCACTACAGGGCATAGAGTCAACAGCATCTAGACAAGGCAATACTTTTCACACTGGTGGAGCTGAAAGTGCATTTAGCGAGGTTTGTCACTGACCATCGGTTTCGTCATTAAAATACATCGTAATATTATGAAACATAATATTTTATAAAGGAGATGTTTCATTTTGGGCCACCACTATGTACGCTATGTAGATAAAAAGAAAAAATAGAAGATTTTCATAAAAATACTACTAAATTAATTTGAATAAAAATACAAGTATATATAATTAATTATTTGCAACATTTTTAAGTGAGATAACCCTTTATTAATGTAGCCATGACACTTTTTATGACGTTTGATTGGCGACTTTGACAGTTCTATTTTCCCGTTGTGTTCGTGTCGAGTGTTGGTTTGTGTTTATTTAATAGGCCGTATGTTCGGAATTCATGTTTTGTTTTTTTCGCAGTCATATGGTAGAGAATATAAATACGATAGCCTTAGATACATGACACGTCAATCAAATGTCACTGTCAAAATCTTATTTCGCGTATTGCTGACCACCATATTTATTAGTAGTTGTGTTGCACTCCGTCAAGGAGTGCAACACAACTAAACGAGTTAAATTAAATCTATATAAAAACTAAACAAAAATATAGGAAATTAACATTAAAAACAGTTAACTATAGCGTAACTATATATAGCATTAAGTGTACAATGTGCTGGCCCAGGCTCCATACATTTCTGAAACATCTCCTTTGCATCTTAAATCCTCAAAATTTGCTAAGTAATCGTTAAAAATGCCAAAACTATATTATATAAATATATGCCACAAAGATGTTTTCCTAACGAAACAGCTATTGAAAGTTCATGAAGCTTTAGCACTGGTGCAAATGCTTAGTACCTAGATTGCTCCTTCTATTTCAAACATTTTTGGTATCATATTTGCATTTTTCGAAACATAAATTATTAGAAACGTGATTTTTGGTATCATATTAGAATTTTGCGCAACAAACAATTATTAGAAATGTGGTATTTGCACGATGTTAAAAATAAGCCAACATCATAATATGAATACATAATTATGCATACAAGCATTCTCTTAACTTTAGTGTTATTATTAGATTGAGTAAACCGTGACACTCTTCATTTGTATGGCAAGTATTTTTAATGTTAGTTCTAATAGCGTAGAGCTCATCGAAGCATCTGCTTCACCTCTCTGTAGTAAACATTCCTCGTATGGACAACACCAGGTTAAGCTAACCTTAAGCCTTAATAACTTAGAGATAAAGTTGAAAATCTAATAAAGAAATGTGACAGATTGTAGTAGCTTGATGTGTTGTACCTATAAAATCACGGTTTTTCAATATTTCTTGCTCTGTGGTACACACCACAACGATGTTACCTTAGGGTGAAGTCACCCCTAACAAACATTACCTCAGGCAACAGAAATTGCTTTAAAGAGATAATTTTATTGAAATCAGATAAATTATTGCGAAACAAAACATGAACGGCGTTCCACGAGGAACGGTCCTCGGCCCCGACTTTATTTAAATTATTTGCCAAATTGCGATGCCAACTTCAAAGGGAATTCAAACGTACGTGATCAACATTTTAAAGCAAATCGTTTGGAAAAGCTATTCGGTATTGTCTGCGCTTACTTCTGAGTGTGATCGATTCTATGTGTTGAGAGCACAAAGGGTGTTTTTAAATGATCACGTTCCTGTTTATTGCTAGAACTAGAAACTACGGGAAAGTTTATTAGATTTGGAAAATGAATGATCCTCTGGAAAACAATTGTTAGCTTAATGATCATTATCATTACCTTATCCAGTTTATGTAACATAAGAAAAAAAAATTGTGCATAATTATGTAAGTAGGTAGGTACAGTAATGATTGTATGAGGAAACATTATTTAAAAATAATGATTATTTAAATTATATACAAAAGAGGTTTTAAATAATTTGACAGTCTTATGTAATATTGTCGTTCAAAAAGTTCTGATTCAGCCTAATTTGAATAAAGACTTTGATATTAATTTCGTTACTTTTTCAGTTTGCGAATCAATCAATAATTATGATCTTGTTCAACAAACACCTTTTGGCTAATTTATTTGTTTACCTGTTATAATCAGTGTCTATGTATTTATTTATGTTTGTGGATGTGTTTGTGTATCTACATTAGTATATTGCATTAATAATATTTGCACCAACGACAGTCCCATGTGTGGTTCGGAAGAAACTGTCCATTCTTTGGTTGCCTGGAAGAGATCGCATTAGCGATAAGGCCGCCCATTGTATGTTTTTTTTGTGCTGAATGTATTTTGTTCGATAATTGATTGGTGAACAATAAAGAATATATAAATATGAATCTTTATGAACTTGTGCGATTTACCATCGACGATAGCATCACTGTTTACCATCAAGCAGAATCGTAGTCAAGCACTAGTTTATTAAATAAAATATAAGTAGGTACATTAAAAAATCCATGGCAGTTTTCAGGTGATGATGAGTTTTAATTATAATGAATTTTAGATTTGCAAACTTCAGCCAAGGTTATTAACGAAAATTTTAATAGCCCATATCATCATCATCATCAGCCTCTACTCGTTCACTGCTGGACACAGGCCTCCTTCATGGCACGCCAACAAGCTCGATCCTGAGCAGTTCTCCGCCAGCCACTACCAGCCCATATAATGCATAAAAATAACCCTTTAACAAAAATGGATTAAAATCTGCGTAATAAAAATAATGAATAAGTTCGGTAACAGTTAATTTGGCGAATGATAAATTGTTATTTGTTGCCGTTATATTTCGGTGCCGAAAGTTTTCAGTAATTTAGTATCACATTTCAAACAATTTATATTCTTGTTTTTAACAAACAAATACATTGGAAAAAGAGAAGTTCAGGATTTATATTTTAACTAATCGTGTCATCAAATCCAACAAAAAGTTGTTTTTTTTTTTTTGCTGATTTTGCAATTGAGGCAATTTATTCATTCAGAATTAGAATTATATGTAGGTTGTTAATTATAGGCACCAAATTAGTTTTTCTTATTAAATAAATATATACGGACAAATCACACAGATTGAGCTAGCCCCAAGGTAAGTTCGAGACTTGTGTTATGGGATACTAACTTAACTATAGTGTATTTATAATATATACATACATAGATAAACATCCAAGACCCAGGCCGATCAGGAAAAGATTGTTTTCCATCATGACCTGGCCGGAGATCGAACCCCGGGGCCTCCACGTCGCACGCAGGCCTGTTGACCGCTGGGCCACGGAGGACGACAAAAAGGATTAATAGCCAGGATCGTCGGATTTAGTTGAAGTTAAGTAAGAAACCCATGGATGCATTCGGATAAGATGAAATTACATAACACAATCAGCCTAGATTATTTCCATTGTTGGGACACATGCCTCGTCTCGATCAGAGGGAGTGGGCGGTAATTTACTACGGGGGTCCAGTGCGTGTTGGTAGATGTCACATGTCTTCGAAGTTTTGACTTTTTTTCCTCACCATTTGAGAACTGTGGTGTTAAAATAATTTACACAAAGTGCCTTATGGGATTCGAACCTACGATCTACAACTTGTAAGTCACTGTCGATACCACAAGGCTACCATTGTCTTGATGAAATTAATTATTTGGGACAAAACAGTTATTTATGCGTTACAACATTAATAGTTAGCTAAGATAAAATAGTAAATAAACACATAACGAGCGACGACATCAAAAAGGTGGCTGGTAGTGGCTAGCGGAGAACTGCTCAGGATCGAGCTTGTTGGCGTGCCATGAAAGAGGCCTATGTCCAGCAGTGGATGAGTAGAGGCTGATAATGATGATGATGAAACACATAATCCACACCATCATATCGTTTGACGACCAGCGGTGGTGTTTCCGTTTGACTACAATTTAAGTGTCTTCAAGGCTAGAGTGAATAGGCTCTTAAGAGGGGACTCTAGTGCCGAGGAATTTGGAAAATAGGTATTTGAAGAAACTATTGCCGTGGCGCTGCTTCCAACTTCTCCCGGTAAAGTGCGAAGAGGACAGTTGCAGTTCAGCCTGATTTAACCTACAAAAACGTTGACCAAAAGACGCTTAGTAATCCGCTGTATTCTTTTTCAAAACACGACTTACTTTTTTGTCAAAAACTTATCACGTTTGGCTAATAGTCATCTGAACATCACGGTAAAAATGTGTTATTTTTTGCGATTTTGAAATATTGTATTTCTTTTACTAATTAAGTTTCGGAATAAATCAAATGATAGGGGCACGTATAATCACGGTGTAAAAATGTAGAAAAAAAAATGCTCTAAAAGCATTATCCATGAACAAAACAGCGGAATACGATTTGTATAGAGAAAGCACCACTAGAGTTCCCTCTTAATAAACTAGCGCGCTTTACCATCAATGATTGGATCACTGCTTACCATGAGGCGGGATTGCCGCCAGTTACAACATAAACTAGTTTTATAAATACATATATATGAAAAGATTTTACAAGAAATATGGAAAAGTAAAACGAGAAAAAATAAACCATCAAGGTCACACCTGAAAAGTCGCACAAAACAGCACTACATTATTAAAAAAACAAATAGCTCATTTATGAAATTAAACTTCATCTGAAAACAGCCATCGGTTTCTTTGTATACTTCAACTATACCAGACTACCCTATTTACTTATCTCATTTGTTAACTGTAATAATAAAGAACAAACTATCTTAACTAAGACTATTAACAAACTAAAATACGGCGTCGATAAATTCATCCGTATCGCTTTGTTGTCGACTGCTAATGGCCCCAAGACACTAGCGGCAATGCCACGTCCGGCCAAGGTATAAGCGCCATTTGGGTCATGGGAAGTGTCAACCAGCCAGGGAGATTTCCTTGAACATGCACGGCCACTACCCAAAGGGTCTCAAGCCGGAACGACTCGAAAATATAATTGCCAATAAAGTTACACTTGAAACATTACTATGGTACATACAGGCTGCTTTCATTATTTTCACCATAACTAGCTGTTGCCCGCGACTCCGTCCGCGTGGACTTCAGAAAGAGCTCAGTTGATATAAAATAAGCGCCTGTTAAAATAATGGGAGCAATATGTACGGCCGCGTTTTCTCCAGTTTTCGCAACATTTTTTGTTACTGCTCTGCTCTCATTGGTCATAGCGGGATGTTATATAACCTATGTCCTTTCTCAGGCTCTAGACTATCTCTGTACCAAATTTACGACATGAAAGCCGCACAGACAGACAGACAGAGAGATACTTTCGCATTTATAATATTAGTATGGATTATGAAAAAAAGTTGACATAGATAAAATTAAAATATTTGTTTTCCCCCACATTTATCCATACTAATATTATAAATGAAAAAGTAACTCTGTCTGTCTGTCTGTATGTTACGCTTTCCCGCTTTAACCTCTCAACTGATTTTGATGAAATTTGGCACAGACAATCTTTAGACCCTGAGGAAGGACATAGGCTACCTTTTATCTCGGAAAATTTTGATTTTCCCGAGGGAAATCTAAAAAGCGCGATATAACCGAACTCCACGCGGCCGGAGCCGCGGTCGGAAAGCTAGTTCATAATAAAGTTTAAATTCTTTATACCGCCTTATATATAAAGTTAGATTGTATTAATTTTAAATGAAACTCTGTGTCTTACATAGGGTAGGGTAGAACTTTATGATTTGTATTACAGGCATTTCATGCCTAACTCAGACACCAGCTCCTAGAATAGCTATAAAAAATTAATAACACGTGAAAACTAGCATGAGCTTGTCATTCTGAGGAGAAATAAAGAACGGTTATTATTATTGGTGTTTTCCAAAAAAAGAAAAACGTAGACATAAACGAACTCAAACCATTCATCATGGTTGGATTGAGTTCGTTTATTTTTCTTTTTTGGACTACGTAATTTGTATCGCGTGAGTCAGTGGGTATTTTTAAACAATCCAATACTTTTCAGGATATATAAAGACAATCATCCACAGCCCGATTTCACCCACTACTGCTCCTATTCCCTATCTCTTTTCATATTTAGATTATCTAGAAGAAATCCTTTACATGTTTAACACAAACTCTACTCATAACTTTAAAAATTACCAACTAATTTCAAGACATCCCTCGTTTCTATCCACAATCAAGATAAAAGGAGACATGCAAATGTTGTTACCTTTAACGACCTCAGGTACATTAAGTGTTCTACTACAGAACGTGACCTGAAATTTCCAAACCTCTCATAACCAAGAACTTCCCAAAGTCGTGACACCCAATTTCCATGCCAATAAATCAATAACTCAATACTTCAAATCATCATTCGACGGCCACTGCATAAATCAAGTTCGAGTTGCCAATTACTTAAGAGGCTTATCCCGAATGTCGCGAACGTTCTAGAATCATTCTGACTAGCTCCGAATGGCCCCACTTTGGTGGGTACGTGACCGAAATGGCTTATAAATCGTGTTGAATTGTCGGCTCGGGCTCACTGCCCACCTATTATTGCAGCCGCAATGATTTATGCGCTGTAATCAAGTACTCGAATTAAAGTGAGTAAGGTGCGTAGTTGCTGATTCTGGGATTTTCTTTTTTTTTTTTTTAAATTGGGTGCCCTTTTGGAGGTCCCGAAAGGGTGCTTTAGAGAATGTTATTTATATACGTGATTGTGCAGAAATTTTGCAGCGTATTTTGTTTTGCTGACACATTTTTTATAACCACGTTACTGGCAAAGGTTAATGTCAATATGTTTAAAGTTGCAACTCATGCTGGAGAGAGTAGAGGGAGGTATAAAAATACTTAAATTTAGGGATCGTAAAAATTCTTACAATGCTTTCCAACGTTAAATCTAACTTATAGCAATTTTATGGCACTTGAACTGTGTCGTTCTCTAGTTCACTCATACTAGGTGTATCTACAGAGCGAGCGCAAGTCCTTCAAATTGTATAATTGACCAACTGACTCACTTTCGTAACTTTTTATATAGTTACAATTTTCTAAAAATAATTTTTTTGGTAAGAAGTCGTGGTGGCCTATTGGTTAAAACACCAGCCTCTCAAGTATCCGGATTCGATTCCAGGTCAGGCAAGTACCAATGTAACTTTTCTATAGTTATATGTACTTTCTAAGTATATCTTGGACACCAATGACTGAAGGTGAAGGAAAACATCTTGAGGAAACCTGGACTTTATAAGTCTGAAATCGCCAACCCGCATTGAGAAAGCGTGGTTATTACGCTCAACCCTCTCTGTATGAGAGGAGAACTGTGCCCAGCAGTGGGACTGTAAAAGGTTGCTGATGACGACATTTTTTATAACAAATTAAATCTTAATTCAAAACAATAAGGCTCAATTTTATGCTTTTACATCAATATTTTAATTGCAAGACTAACTGATAACTCTTGTTGCAAGTTAATTGTGTTACACATTGTATAACAATATATACCAAAAAATAGGTTGAACACTAAAGATAATGGGCGAAGGTTTTTTCTCGGTAGGCCATAACATCGGCTGCCAGCAGAAGTTACCACCCACCAGACAAGGTCTTGCTGCCAAGCGATTTGTCGTATTCCGGCATGACGTCTGGTGAAGCCGTACGGAGGACGGGTCTGAGCAGTTATGCTGCGATGTGTGCCGGGTACGGTGCGCCAAATGTTGCTGTGTCGGGAGTTTGGTCGTGGACAGTCTCCAGATCAATCTCCCTCTGGCGCAGCATCGTTGGTCGTGTTGGTCTTGGGTTTAACATTGCATCACCTCGCTCAACTGCCGTCATCCTTCCTATTCCTAAGTGTTTTAAGTGAATAGGTTTAATAAACTAGTGCGCTTTACCATCAACGATTGCATCACTGCTTACCATCAGGCGGGATTACAAGTCAAGCAATTGTTTATAACTATAAAAAAAAGGTTTTAGGATTTTTTCCAGATACTCTCGGAATGGATAATGAAATTAGTATTATGTGCGCAAAAAATAAATATTTATTTCAATAATTCATCATTGTTGCTACAATCGTATTGAGCGCTATAAACTTATAACCTTCAATAAAACGTGCCGTTAGATTAAAAACTTCTAACAAATATAATATTAACTAATGAAACCAAACAAGAATCAGATTCAGAAACACTTACTACAGCAAAGTTCCTTCCCATAATTTTTTTAAAGTCAGCAATCCAAAACTACAGTGTACATGAGGAATGTCGAATAATTTACAGAAAAAAACTCCCAACTGAAAGTTTTCGGGATAATAACTTCGTTCAGTTTTATTAGCGAATTAACTTAATGAACTAGAGAATTTTTCTCCAGGTCTTACTGCGAGCGAGTGTTTCGAGACTGCCGGCTCCAAACGTGTTATGTGCAGTCCGCTGCCTATCCTGGAGTGTATCCAAGAAATCTTCATTGCAGGCAAGTGTGTTACCGTATTTTATGGTTGAACAGCTATCGTGCTACATCATTTAGTTTAAATTAGTGTTAAATAGAGTTAGCGTTGATAAAAGCAGTTTTACTCTTGGAAGCCGTTCGGTTACTTTTATTGAAATTGAATGCCTTCTCAAACTTAATGGTTAAATGATCTTTTGTTAAAGTCGTACTGGAAGTTAAGAATCTAGCAATAAGGACAATGGACGATTCTACTAATATTATAAATGCGAAAGTTTGTGAGTTTGGACGAATGTTTGTTACTCTTACACGCAAAAACTACTGAATTTTTGATGAAATTTAGCATACACAGTAAATTTGGCAGACATACAATATGTAAAGAAAACCCTGTCCGACCCATAAGGATAATAAAGGTTAGGCAATCACATGACCAAATAATATTTGAAATTTTGCATAATCATCATAGTAACAATACTAATCAATTTTGAAACTATCTTTTTTCCCCGCGAATTTACACTAACTTCCCCAAAAGTTGGTGTTTTAAAAAAAATTACAACTCCATTTTAGGCGGTATAATTGTCGGCTTTCCTTTTATTGTTTTGTTAGATTATTTATTTCTTTGGTGGCGTCGCGCGTGAGCTTTGTCGGCGACGTAAAAGAAATAACTAGTGATGCACTAATTTTTGCGCAATAACATTTTTTTATCGCTATTAATCGAAACTTGTATCTGGTTGAATGATTTGTTAAAAACACAGATTACCCAATGGTAAAAGTACTTTTGTTTGTTTATCTATTAATTACTAATAACATTATTATAACACAAGTATTAGTAAACAGAAACGAGAAGGACTTTTGAAACACAATTTTAGTAATATTTTACAAATATTTTAACGGACAATATCATCGATTTTGAGACAGAAACTGAAATTAAAAATTTGGCATGATTTTCATTTACAGCAGTGTACCTAACTAATTTAAGTTTTGTAAAAGTTCTAAACAATTCCATGCGATGTTGAATCTAGAATGAGAATAAGAAACTACAATACTAAATCGATAACAAAAATAGACGAGTAAATTGTTTCCATCGAAAATCAATATTTTGATTACTTACACATCCCTATTTACTCAAAGGATGCCGCGAGGCCAGCCCCGTAGGTACAATTTTATAAAATAAAAATCATTTTTACTTTAAATTATCAGTTGCGCGTAAACATCGCTCTAGTGAAGACTATTCGTGTATTGTGTGATCATGTCGTTTCCTAATGTAGAGTAATGTAACATGCTGATGGAAGGTAGCAACTGCTGTTTTGTGATCAGGTGATTGTGGTCAATGTGGTCAATGTGGTTCCAGTATGACGGTGCGTCACCATATCTTTGTCCTGTACGTGAGAACCTCCATTATCAGTTCGGCGAGCAGTGGATTGGTAAGGGTGGACCAACTGTGGCCAGCGCGGATTTGACACCACTTGATTTTTATTTGTGTACATGTCCGTGCTAATCTCGTGCGACGGTGCCAGCTGGGCCTGTATCGTTATTAGTGAACGAAATATGGAACAACATCTCCGCCACAGCCATTATGCTCATCGAATGAAATGATACATTTGGAGAGTCAGACGACCTTCCTACTTAAAAAAAAAGTTCTTTTCACGAGCTGCCTAAGTATCATTATTTCTTTCGAGACTCGATAAACGTGAATAAATTACCTATACCTACATGCATGAGGTCAACTGAGGTTATGAACTGTGCCTGTGTTGCCATGAAATTACCTATTTATTTTATTTAAGTTATTTATTTTTAGGGGGATTTTTTTTTTAAGTTTAGCCAGGTTTTGTAGGCATTAGTAGAATCAGTTATCGATACCTAACAATACCTTCACGGGTCGGACAGGGTTTTCTTAACATATTGTATATATAATTGATAGTTTACGACCAGTTTAGTAGTGCCTTCAACACAACATGCGAACAACGCGTCATACTGACGTCACGCGAATCCTACATCTCGCAATCAGAGTTTTCTGTGCAACTAGCACGTATACCTACAAGTTCGCGACATCAACCGGCGGGAAAAGTAGCCCGCCAGACAACAAGTCTAGTTGGAGGATCCTCCCTTTTCTATGGATGAGTGAGCTTTACACGCTGCTCCTCATACCTCCACACCAGGAATAACATATAGAACCTTTTTATCTTGATATTTCCGCGGGATCAAAACTTACGCAGATCGAAACTTGGGGGACCGCGATGCGCTTCTAGTATAGTATATTATTGTTATATTTAAAAATAATGAATTTTGAACTAACAGTGGTATATAACAGTTTCACGAAAATGTATAATATGTTGAACAATGCAGACTCTCACACAGACGCGCCGGATTTACATATTGATATACCACCTGTTACCATGGGTACATAACATAATTATGTACCTACCTCTTAAGACTAAAAATCTGCTGTTACCTACGTAAATACCCCCCTCCTCCCCCCAAAGCCCTTTGGTTTGATATTATTTTCCTGTTCAGAATCTTGTATGTGTGTGTATATGTGCATGTGTGTTATTATTATTACAAGTTTGTACTGAATCCATGGTGACTGTTTGCGCGTCGATAATGGCACTCCATATACAAAAGGAGAGGAGTTCAATGAGCACCCAAGAATTCTGCTAAATCCTTAGCTTTTTTATATTTTTTTCTCTAAATAAATAATCGATTGATTATCAGAAAATCGATTCATATTATTTCATGCGTAAGGAACGCATTGAATGAAATTGATATTTATCATACGAGATTTTTATTGAATGCAACTATTACTTTTAAAAACTATTTTTTTTTTTTTAGTTATCCTATTAGTTAGAATTCCCAGTTTTGCTGATAATAATTTATAATGCGATGTTTGATATAATATTAAAAATTTAGGCATATTCAAACTCAGTACCAATTTGATTGATCTCCTTTACCCGAAAAATTAAAAGACTTTTTCGCTGTAGTCGAATTTTATCAGAAGTAACAATGTGTACAGACGACAGTACGTCAAGCTACTAAAATCTGTCAGATTTCTTTATTAGATTTTCAACTTTATCCCTTAAAGCATTAAGGCTCAAGATTGATTGGGAATATTTGGCGATTTGGGGTAGCTTGTCCTGCTGTCTTTCGTACATCCCAATGAAGTAGGCTTCAACTTGTTATTTATAAAAATAACAAGTTGGATCAAGTTGAATCAGTATTACGTAACCAAATTAGGTCTTTGAATCCAATAAGTTAGATGGCAGTAAAGTATCTCTTGAAAGTCATGGAGTATGGCTGAAATTTTGATGAGGGTAGCTCCTGGCTCGGACAAATGTGTTTGTTTAGGTCCAGGCTTAAGTATTGTTTGTCAACGCTGTTATCCTGGTTTCGAGGCTCTCACATAAACGCGCGCGTAAGCGTGACGTAAACTGAAAAGATTTTATAGTTGAAAATACAAGTATCACAATATTTTAGTTAAAACGTTATCGAGAAAGACAATTCGCATGAATTTACTCTACTGCAACTCGAATCAAAATCTAGAGAAATACATACGTATTTAGAGATTCGGACAGTTTGAATTTTATATATACTAATATATAAAGCTGAAGAGTTTGTTTCTTTGTTTGTTTGCTCTAATCTCAGGAAGTACTGGTCTCATTTGAAAAATTCTTTTTGCATTGGATAGCCCCACGGAATAGAGAATGTCATCTGTTCTGTGGACAGCCCATTAATACAGGAAAGCTTTAGGTTATATAACATTGCTGCGAGCGATAGGAGCGGAGCATATAAAAAAAAACGCGAAAGAAGGCGCGGGCGGCCTGGGCGGCTTGTGTAATAATAATTTTGTCGGTTCTATTAACTGAAAAAGTAATAGCTGTTATTAATTAAAACTAAAATTTAAAGGAATGTGTCTATTGTGAGTAATATTTAAACTGGAAAAATGTACTTTTTTTTTGCAGATCTGAAGGTTAATTCACTTAATTAATAATGTACAGTAAGGGTCAAAAGTGGACTACCACTTTTGACCCTTATTGTTAGTGCAATAAAGTTCAAAAGCGGTAATGCACTTTTGACCCTTGATTGTACAAAATCTGGTCACAGTCTCATATTGGCAACAATCTCAAAAACTTGGCAAAAAGTTGCGTAAATTTTTGCCAAGTTTTTGACATTGTTGAGGTATGACTGGTATGTTGAGGTATGAGAGGTATTTTTGATCGTTTTTTTATAATTATGAACTTGTACTTAACCGCAATCCCGCCTGTTAGTAAACAGTGAAGAATCGTTGATGATAAAGCATAGTTTATTAAGAACCTATTCACTAAAAAACAACTGAGTAAATAGGATGGAAGTCAGCAGTTGATCGAGGTGATGCAACGTTAAACCCAACAACAAGACCAACGATGTTGCACTTAGAATTATAAGAATTGCTCCTCAGGTTTGAGTTATCCATACTAATATTATAAATGCGAAAGTAACTCTGTCTGTCTGTTACGCTTTCCCGCTTAAACCTCTCAACCGATTTTGATGAAATTTGGCACACAATCTTTAGACCCTGAGAAAGGATATAGGCTACCTTTTATCCGGGAAAAATTTGATATTCCTGAGGGAAATCTAAAAAGCGCGATAGAACCGAACTCCACGAGGGCGATCCCGCGGGCGGAAAGCTAGTATTAAATAAAAAAGACCGCCTGGTCTTCACTTTTTCAGTATCATGAAAAGTAATAGGTGTACCTACAAATAAGCATCCGACGTTTTTTGAACATACAGACGAGCATTATCATGTAGGAGGATAATTTTCTCATGTCTGAAGTAGTAGTGGGCGTGTTTTTTCTGTTCCTTCTATTTCCCTGCAATACTGCTTCCAATTGTGTCTTCGTACGATTTCGGTCTTCCACTATGTTTTATGGCTTCCACATCAAAGTCACAGTTTATAAACTTTTGAAACTTCTTTCGCTGAAAGCAGCTTCACCATAAGCTTCTACAAGCAATCAATGAGCCTCAGTTGCAGTTTCTTCAAATTAAAGAAGTAAATCTAAAGTTCCCGCAAGTGACGCTTATTCGGCACAAAACTTGACATATTTGCACAGAAATATGTGATACTGATACAGAGTTACTAATACTAAAAGTTTTTACCAGATGTCCAAACTTACGATATCACATTTTACATCTGACAATTTCAACGTAATCTCTTAGTTAGAGCACAGGCGTAGAGTAGTCAGCCTTTCGGTGTTCTATAGGATTCATTTTGGTGAGTGTGCGAGGGAATTGCATGATTTAATTGCCTCAACTCCGTTCCACTATCGGACAACCCGTCGCACGGCGAGTTTCCACCCTTACGTCATTGACACCACTACGATTTGGACGAAGCGTTTCGCCTCCACTTTCATACCGTGTACATCGAGGGACTGAAACAATTTGCCAGCAGCGGTGTTTCGTCGGATTACAATTTGAGTGTCTTCAAGGCTAGAGTGAATAGGCTCTTAATAAACTAGTGCGCTTTACCATAATCGATTTCGTCACTGCTTACCATCAAGCGGGATTGCGGTCAAGCGCTAATTTATAATTTAAATAAATAAAAAAAAACGTATGTTTAAACCTAGAAACTAAACTGCTAGAGCGAGCTGACCAAGTCATAAACCTCTATACCAATATGTAGAAACAGCATCACAAAGTGGCGTCGACTGGTTAATTTAATGCTCTCCAATTGCCACTCAACGATCCATTAACACATTCCTACGTTAATGTTTGAGCGTACGTAACGTGCTTTGATTCATCACTTTGTTGTCAAGAGGATGTTGATGACTTGTGTGTAGTGAACATTTGAGCAGTCGGTTAACTCGGTGACACTAGGTATGTATTAACACCTCACTCTAAACTCACTTGACGGAACCTTATAGAAAGATGAAAGAAGAAAAAGAAAGAACATACATTTATTCAGCACAGACTTAAAGGTGTGTGCCTTTAAGTCTGTGCTGAATAAATGCACACATCTAAAATAAGGACCGCCTCAACAAAACCGGTCTAGTAGCTAATGCTTATCTAATTTAAACCTATAAATAAACTTAACGTAAAAATGTATTGATTGTAATATGTGACTATGTGTGTAAGAGGGATAGCGTATAACTATTTTGATGTTGAGTGATGGTATGATGTGGAATAGTGTGGTGTGATATCCCATGGGAAGGAAATTTATGCGGGTAAAACTGCTGAGCGCGGCTAGTACTAACATAATTTTAAGTATGATTTTCTTACTAACTCTCTGAGACCTAAGGAAACATTTTATGTTTTTTTAATTATTATTGATATTGTGTGCTATTATTGCAAGAATTAAAGAAATGCATAAATAAATAATAACAATTAAAAAAGTATGCAATCTGAAAGTTGGATATAATTCACCACAATACAATTATGCAATAACATTAATGTTTAGAATGAATTCCTATAATTATTCTGTTAAAATAATGTGTCCGACTAGTAAAAGTGTTTGCACAAACCTGCTTACAGAAAATATATCATTTATCATTTAAAAAGTTAAACGTTTCTGAAAGTACAAAATATCGTTCACTAATTTTGTATTTGTTTTTCAGATATCATCTAAACACGAGGCTACCGTACATAAAGCTGTACATAGAAAACGAAGAATTCAATATAGACGGACAGCGATGCGAAAACATTATGACTTGTCCCATGAGACCCATAACCTCTGGTAAGTGGCCCAAATATTTGGAGAACTTGATTAAAAATACACAAAAACCTTCCCTCCAATGTTGTTTATACATTCGGGATTCTCATTTAGATTCTTAGGAATTTCTTTTATATTTTTATCCGCCTCCAAGTCCCCAATACGGGGAATTATCGTGAGACTATAAGTTTGCGTTAAGTAGTCTTTTAATGTCAAGTAAATGTTGTTAGATAAGGTTAGTTGGATTTTTGGCGAACTATCTACTTAACTTCTAAACGATATATTCCTAAAACAAATATGTGTTTATAGAAAACTAACTTTATATCATCATCATCATCCCAGCGTTAATCCCAGTCGCATCCGAAGCCTTTTCAGCTTTGGAGTCTGGGGTCCGCTTTACCAGTCCAACTGCTGATATGGCTAAGCTTCGACATTTTCCGTGAAGCGACTGCCGTCTGACCTCCACAACCCGAAGGCGACATCGAAGCATTGCAGTTAGACCAATTGTTGGATTTTTGAGGGCTCCAACAACCCGTAACGACTGCCACTAGATGTTCGTAGGGCAACCCAACGTAAACTTTCGTAGGGAAAACTAACTTTATATTCTACACAATATAGTTTTTCCTGCATTAAGTCCGCCTTTGCACAATTTTTTGTGCGTTCAAGTATAAATATGTATAGGTAGGTATATACATCAATAGAAGTTGTGGTGGCCTGGTGGTTAAAACACCAGCCTCTCAAGTATGAGTGTACCAATGTAGCTTTTCTAAAGTTATATATCTTGGACACTAATTACTGAAGGTGATGAAAAACATCTTGAGGAAACCAGGACTTTATAAGTCTGCAATCGCCAACCCGCATTGAGCAAGCGTGGTGATTACGCTCAATCCTTCTCTGTATGAGAGGAGACTTATGCCCAGCAGTGGGACGATAAAAGGTTGATGATGATGTTGACATAAATCAATAAAGTTCACTAGAACTTCAACCCCGTTTATATCTTTTTAATAGTTCTAATCACTCTGAAATCAAATGAATTTTGTCTAAAATAAAGTTGTTATTTGTTTAACTTGTAATAACGTTAATTTGTAACACAAATACAATATGATTATGCACTGTTTCGTGGTAATATTCCGTAAAAACAGCAGTTGTAGTCCAGTGACAACTTTCGAAACCAAGCAGGTACTTTATTTTATGCCAATTATTTCATCAGTACGATGAAAAATAGATCGTGAGGAAATCGGCATGCTTTAGAACTAAAAATTCGAAGACATTTAACATCCACCAAACCGCACAGGATTCCTATTCTCCCATCCCACTCCCTCTCATAAAAAAAGGTCTGAGTCGCAACAGTGATATCATCATATGCTGATTCCATAGTAAGTAGGCACATATTACTTCAGCAAAAACAATGCCACCTATTCTAAAAAATAGATCAACCACCTAGAGAAAATTAGTTTTACAAATGCAGCGTCTTGAAACGCGAGGCCAATATCTAAACTACGCTTACATACACTTCAATAGGCCACTTTGCTGAACGTACAATCGTTCGGACGGAATCACCAATTCAAGCGTTCAATTCCGCTAAAAAGGCAATCGAGTCCGGTTCAATGTGTCTATCAGAATAAGCCTGCATCAGCAAACAGGGCTGTCGCGTTCTTGATAAAATTAGAATGCACTTTGGATGTGTAAATATAGGAGGCGTATACTCGGGTTTATCGTTTAATTTTTCCTGTATGGTGTCGGGCGTAGATCGATAAGGCTGGTTTAAAAATAAACCTGTGCTTGGCTTCCGTATATCGCGTTTAATGCCCTATATTGATGGATTTACTGTATGTAATTTTATTGTAGATGGACTTAGATCGTATGACCTGAAATTCAAGAAAGCTTACTCCAATAGTGGGAGGATGCAGGCTGTCAGTATTAGTAGATTTACATTAAAACTGGAATTGAAAGTATTCGCGTGATAGAAGAACCACACTAGTTAAAACTAAAGAAATATTTCTAAATATTTTCCAATAGGTGGTATACCTTTATTTTGAAGTATGCTTGTCTTTCAATATTATGGAAGGAAATGAACGATATCAAAATTTCAAAAACCGCCCCAGTATAATATGCTATTTACAGAAGAACTCAATTGAACCTGATATGTCGCGTGACAGATGTTTAGTTTTAAAACTCTCAACCAAGAACAAAACACTGATTTTTCTCTCCATTTCCAAGTGATAATAATTTATCGAAACCATAACAGTTATCCAATAACCGCTATTAAATCAAGCCGGCCAGCAACTTACTCGATATTAAATTCTTAGACCGGGCGACTTTACCCGTGTTTTAAAAAGCTAAAGTATTGAAAAATTGTGAAGCAGATAGTCTGTGATTTCTTTCGTCTTGCTTTATATGAATATGTAATGTGTGTACCGCTCGCTTATATTGAGCAGTTGGCTGAACTAGAACTGGTTTATACATACGTATTGATAGGTGATCTGAATTTAAAACGAAACAGCTTAGAGAAGTCTGTATTCTTACTTTGAACTCAGAGAAAACAAGTGGAATAAAATGAGGCGTGAACATGGGTGTACAAATAATTTTCCGCCGTTTTTTGAACATTCTGACGAGCATTATCATGTAGGAGAATAATTTTGTCATATCTGGAGTAGTAATGGGCGCTTTTTCTCTTCCTTCTATTTTCCTTCAATAATGATTTCAATTCCATGTCTTCGTACGATTTCGTTCTTAAACTAGGTACGTTCGTTGTTTTCACAGTTTCTAAACTTTTGAAACCACTCACGACAACTTCTTTCGCTTTTTTTTTGATATGGCATCTCGTAGGTTGCCATTAGAGGCCGTAACTCCTTAACCGGACTTTCCCATGGATGCCTTAATTAAAATTAAAGCCTCCAGCCAGGGGCATTTAAAACTAAATTAAAATTGGGCGACTACGCACTAAGGGCACCCCCTGTGGGGTACCCTTAGTGCGTCGCTAGAGAGGACAGCAAGGGACGGCTGGATCGAATGTAACCTTCTTTCGCTTAAAGCAGCTTCACTATAAGCTTCTACAAACAATCGATGGGCCTCAGCAGCAGATTTCTTCAAATTAAAGAAGTAACAAACGTTCCAGCAAATGACGCTCATTCGGCACAAAAATTTACATTTTTACACAGAAATAAGTATTTGATACTGATACAGAATCACTAATACTCTAAGTGTATATTTGTTTTTACCAGATGTCTGAACTCACGATATCATATTTTACATCTGACAATTTCAACGTAACCTCTTAGTGAGGACATCATTTCTTAAATGGCGGAAACTTATTTGTACACCTAATAATACGTCGTTATGTCGGAAAATTGATCAAAGCACAATTTGAGAGAATTTTGGCAGTCTCACACATAACTCAATAATTCTATTATAAAGTCTTTAGCTGCCTTTTTCCTTTTAGGTGTATTGTAACCATGGAGAATTTTAATTTTCTTTCTAAAAGACATTGCAGTAAATTACAGTTCAAGTACTAAATAGAAACAGCATTTACAGCCAAAAAGCTGTCACTTACTAAAACATAAAATAGTAAATGTCACATTCATGTTCTTCTTACGCAGGGTCTGAAAACTGTCCGTATGACTATATAAGGATCTATGATGGGAAGGACGAATCTGCGTCAGTGATTGGAACTTTCTGCGGTATGGGCAAGTTCCCTTATTCAATCATCGGAACTTCTCAAGATCTGTTTGTGGAGTTCGTCAGCTCACCTGCAGGTAAAGTAGTAGCTGTTTATTCATCGAGCTACACTTTTACAACTAAATCTGGCTATTATTGGCCATTGCTATCATCTTGGTATTGCAGGTAATGGTTCAGAGTTGCAGAAATGGAATATTTAATTATTCCTAATTCTGAAACTCAAAAAAATTAAAAAAGTCAATAAAATCAAATGTCAAGGTCTTCTAAAATTAAAAAATTGTTTAAACATTTTTGACTTTGACTGACTTGGGGACTTTTTGGATTTTTCCTGTTATTAAAAACGAAGATTTATTCACCGTGTTTTCGTATGGTTTTAGTGTATTCCACTAGATTCATACTAGAATCTTGTACGTACGACAGCAGGTCAAGCTATGTGAAACTGTCAAATATTCCTACTCAACCTGGAGCCTTAAAGCTTCAGCCTTAAAGTTGAAAATCTAACAAAGAAGTTTGACAAATTTTATTAGCTTGCTGTGCTGTCGTCTGTACATGGAAACGTTTTTACTACGGTATGGTTTATAAGCAGTATTAATGAAATTGTACCATATAGACAGGTTTTTCCAATCCAAATTTAAATGTCAGATCTTTCCCATAATCGGCGAACACATATTTGCCAAATGCTTGCGACTAGTTGGGATCGTTTGGACCGAATGGACCAATGGGCGGTCCAAACGATCCCAACTAGTCGCAATCATTTAACAAAAATGTGTTCGCTGTGATGTGGGGCTGAATTAAATATACAGTTATACTACCTAATAACAAAACTAAACTATATCTACTTTCCCATGAGTATTGAGAAGCGATAATTAAACAGACTCTTTTCCTAGGTCCTCTTCTAAACACCGGCTTTCATTTCAACGTGGGCAACTGGCCTGGCCACGTGGAGGCTCCAGGTTCTAAGGTCGGTACCTGTGACTGGCTGCTGACGGCTGAAACTCTCAAGAAGTCTGGAGACACTGAAGGCATCTTCCTTTCTGTGGCTCATTGGTACCCTCCTCATACCTCCTGCACGTACCTGATGCAAGGCTTTCCAGGGCAGGTCGTCAGGTTATATTTTCCGAGGTGAGTTTGTGTTCGGGATATTTTGAGATGTTCTTCTGTAACTTTTCTGCGTTACACAGTTAGTTGAATATTCATGTCTTTGAAAAACACTTTAAATATTGCGCCTGCCATAATGATAAATTTTCCGTTACCCTTCAATTGACCCTACAATATTTAGATGCTATTGCTGTGCGATGATCTTAGGAGAGACCATTAGCTCACTGGAAGAAAATGAAACACAAATGGAAGAATACGATTTGTATCGTTATAGTGTATTAATATTGTTAAAATAAAACATACAAAAACTCAAAAAAATTATGACATAAAATTTATTTTTTAGGCTTTACTGACCTTAGTAAAGCCTAAAATACAAATTTTATCTCTGCAAGCCAAGTCAAATAACTGTTTATCTCATGGTAAACTTGTGAAATTCATCAAGTAATCTGAAGTGAAATAGCTTTAAAAGTGGCCACACCATTTAACACTGAATTCCTTGTTAACAGTTTCCGGATCAACCGAATAGAGTCTCCAATTCAGCCCTGGACTGGCGACTGTGGAGAGTCCCTCACGTTGTACGATGCTCCAAGACCTGATGATGCTCGCATTATCAAGACTTTCTGCGACACTTTCAGCAGACCTATGGAGAAACACGACTTCGTGTCTACTGGCAACGCTATGTTCGTCAGGTTTGAGAGCAAAACTGGCAGCTATAGTGGGTAAGTGTACTTCCAGTTCGTTTACATAATAAAAAGTCGGAACATCGGCCATGGCGACCAATCTTACCCATGATCGCGGTATGCTGTATGCTTTTTGACCCCTTAAAGAACTCTGTTCGGTGTTCTCTGTTCTGTTTCTGCTTTTCTTTTTTTTGTATATAATTTATTTCTATTTTTAATTGTCTTTTAGTAAGTTTATTGTGTGACCTTCCTGTACGAGTCAAGAAATACGTTTCCTTGCTTTCTTTTTTTATGATCCACTCGAAGTCCAAAAAATTTTGCCTCCGCGACATAAACTTTGAATCATTATTATAACCATTACACACGCGTTACCCCAACCAATATAGGTGTCATTTGGAAGCTCATTAAAGAAACTTAAAGGGTTAACGCTTGAAAGTTATTTTCACGAAGGTGGGATTTTTTTGACACTGAGTGTATTACTCACTAGAGTCACTCAAAGGGCAATGGAAAGAGCTATGCTAGGAGTTTCTCCGCGTGATCGAATCAGAAATGAGGAGATCCGCAGAAGAACCAAAGTCACCGACATAGCTCTGCGAGTCGCTAAACTTAAGTGGCAGTGGGCAGGGCACATTGCTCGTAGAACCGATGGCCGATGGGGCAGTAAGGTTCTGGAGTGGCGGCCACGTACTGGGAGACGCAGCGTAGGGAGGCCCCCAACAAGGTGGACCGATGACATGGTGAAGGTCGCGGGAAGCCGATGGATGCGGGCAGCACAAGACCGATCAGCGTGGAGAGCCTTGGGGGAGGCCTTTGTCCAGCAGTGGACGTCTATAGGCTGAAGAAGAAGAAGAAGAGTGTATTACAGAGGAGGTACGGATACACAGGTGCACAGTCATTTTAGTCCTTTTCATGGCCAAGTAGGACGACCGCAGTCCGAACAGAGAGACATCTCTCTGTGGTCGTGTTGGATCGCGGTTCGTCTCATACTAACGGCTTTGCGTGTTTTCTAGGCGCGTGTCATTTCATCGTCAAACTCCAAACTCTACGCTTTGATTACAAAAATCCCAATAAATAAATACAATAACACTACACCGCACTTATAATTAAAATATATTCGCACTTATAATACGACCACGAAACCAACGGAGCATCATCATCATTTCAGCCGAAAGACGTCCACTGCTGGACATAGGCCTTCCCCAAGGTTCTCCACGACGACCGGTCCTGCGCCTCCCGCATCCAGCGGTTTTCCGCGACCTTCACCAGGTCGTCGGTTCTCCTTGTCGGGGGCCTACCCACGCTACGTCTTCCGGTGCGTGGTCGCCACTCGAGAACCCGTCGGCCCCTTCGGGCATCGGTCTTACGGGCAATGTGTCCAGCCCACTGCCACTTCAGTGTTGCAACTCTTCGGGCTATGTCGGTTACTCTCGTTCTTCTGCGGATCTCCTCATTCCTGATTCGATCGCGCTGTGATACCCCAAGCATAGCCCTCTCCATTGCCCTTTGAGTGACTTTGAGCCTTCTTATAAGGCCCATTGTGAGCGACCACGTCTCAATTCCATAAGTATACGGAGCATAATATGTTACTGTGGTGATGTTTTTAACCATTTAAAACCAATCATCTTGATCCAGTACTAAAGTATAGACTTATATTTAGACCGGTTTTTTTTAAGGTTTCTGTACCCAAAGGGTTAAAACAAGTTTCTATTATTAAGAATTCACTGTCTATGTGTCTGTCTGACACTAGACTATATCTCACGAACCGTGATATCTAGACAGGTGAAATTTACACACCTCCGCGAAAATAACTACACAAATGATGTACGTATCGATATAATAATATATACTAATCCGGTCGTGCCTCGGAAAGCACGTTAAGCCGTTGGTCCCGGTTGCCATACAAACATCTAGTGGCAGTCGTTACGGGTTGTTGGAGCCCTCAAAAAGTCCAACGACTGGTCTAACTGCAATGCTTCGATGTCGCCTTCGGGTTGTGGAGGTCAGACGGCAGTAGCTTCACGGAAAATGTCGAAGTTTAGCCATTTCAGCAGTTGGACTGGTAAAGCGGACCCCAGACTCCAAAGCTGAAAAGACTTCGGATGCGACCGGGATTAACGCTGTGATGATGATGATGATACTAACAACTAATCTTAAGTGGCAGTTGGCAGGGCACATTACTCGTAGAACCGATGGCCGATGGGGCAGTAAGGTTCTGGAGTGGCGGCCACGTACCAGCAGACGCAGCGTAGGAAGGCTTCGGTAGACCGATGACCTCGTGAAGGTCGAGGGAAGCCGATGGCTTAAATTAATATTAAAATTAATTTGGTATCTGAGTGTGGTCGCGTGGTGGATAAAAACAAAAAGGGAAGAAGAAAAGAGGAAGCACCACAGATAACATAACAACAAAAAAAAATACAGATAATAAAAATACTTCAATCTTCTTCCAATGTTCTTCAATTTGTTAGTAAATAGTAAACATTTTCATCGTCCATTACAACCAACAACAAAAACTATTCATAGTTCCTATTTGTTCCGTAAAACTGTTCCACCGGTAGTAAAGCGTTGCAAGATAATTCCATAAAATTCACGACCACAACCGTACTGGGAACAGAAAAAATACATAAAACATAATTTATTACTCGCTCCAACTTAATTTCGCGGAATTTTTATAGCTTAAAACACATTAAGCAGTCCTAATGAGGACGGTGGTAATAAACAAAGGGAATTGCACCAAACACCCGACGTTTATATTTGTTTACGTAAGAGTTCCACAGAATACCATTAATTAAATCTGTATAGCAAATGGGTAAATAAACATGGAAACAGTTGTAGTAAACACTTCTTGTATGTATATCATCATCATCAACCTTTTTATCGTCCCACTGCTGGGCACAGGTCTCCTTCACATACAGAGAAGGATTGAGCGTAATCACCACGCTTGCTCAATGCGGGTTGGCGTTAGAAATAGGAGGATCCTCCAACCAGATTGGCATTGTGTGCTGCATATTTATGCTAACTGCACGGTAAACTCTGCTTGCGAGATGTAGGATCTGTGTGATGTCGGTACGACGCATTCTTCGCATGTGACGTTTATAGGTACCGCTACATCTATTTTATACAAAGTCCAGTTGTCGTAAGGAACACAAATATGGCCGTTTTAGTGTAGTTTTAACCATCTAAGATCCAGTCGAAGTATTTCGCCCCGACTTTTATGCCGCGTACATCGAAGGACTGCAACAACTTTACACTCGGTGGTAGGTCACAACATCAACCGCCGGCATAAGTTACCACCCACCAGACAAAGACATGCCGCCAAGCGATTCGTCGTGTTCCGGCATGATGTCTGGTGAAGCCGTTCGGAGGACGGGTCTGAGCAGTTGTGTTGCGATGTGTGCCGGGTGCGATGCGCCAGATGGTGTTGTGTCGGGAGTTTGTTCGTGGAGGGTAGCGGGATCCGAAGCACGGTTCTCCGCTGGCCGACCGCAGGTAGTTGGGGGCCCAAGTAGTGTGCCAGCCACATACGAAAGGCTGCCCCGCCAACTGCGAAAAATCCCAGGGTGGCCCCATCGTGCCGGTTGGCGACCGGACGAGAGGACCCGATGGCGATCCCTGGGGGGGTTCGGGCGTCCCCGCAGTCTCCAGAACAATCTCCCTCTGGCCCAGCATCGTTGGTCGTATTGTTGGGTTTATCATTGCATCACCTCACTCAACTGCCGTCTTCCTTCCTATTCACTCAGTATATGAACTTATATGAAAAGTTACAAAAGGAAAAGTAGGTGTGCACAGCGGGCGCACGTCCTCTCGTTCATAGTGCACCTCTCAAACATCCGAGGTTTGCACTCCAATATCGATGCAGTCCATTACCACCTTGAGACTGAAAAGCCCCACCTACTTTTCTTGACGGAGACCCAGATCAGATGTCCGACTGACGCGGCGTACCTCGGCTACCCGGGATACTCTTTGGAGCATCATTTCCTGCAGCGTGCCGGGGTCTGTGTGTATGTCCGCAATGACATCTGACAAGACGTCCTCCGGCACCTATTCCCTCGTATTGAACACTGGTGTGGACAAAATTGTTTACACCTGTGTCTACCGATCGCACAGCGGTGATCAGGAGACAACTCGTTTATTTGACCACCTCAGTGAGGCTGCTGACAATGCGCTGCATCGGCACCCTGACGCTCAGTTCGTCGCTCTGGGGGACTTCAACGCCTGCCACCAGGACTGGCTCTTCCCATACCAGAGGACCGACCACGCTGGGAGAGAAGCGCGAAACTTCGCGCTTACTATGGGCCTTTCCCAGCTGGTAGAGCAAGCGACTAGGGTGCCTGATGTAGTTGGGCATACTGCCAATTGTTTGGACCTTCTGCTGACCACTGATCCGGACAGATGTGTTGTAACAGTTTCCTCACCGTTGGGAACTTCAGACCACTGTCTGGTGAAGTCTGTAACGTCCTTCTCCCCACCGGATCACGACTCTCGTGGTGAACGGCGAATGTGGCGATACAGGTCAGCGGATTGGGATGAGATGCGCCACTTCTTTGCGTCTTATCCTTGGCAGCAGGTCTGCTTCTCCTCTGACAATCCTTCGAGCTGTGCGGACGCTATAACCGATGTGGTGCGTCAAGCTATGGAGTATTTTATCCCATTCAATGACGTGCCCGTCGGTGGCTCGGCTCGCCCATGGTTCAATGCCGATTGTGTCCAAGCTGAACAGCGTAAGCACACGGCATTTCTCGCCTGGGTTGACGCTCGTGACCGCGGAGCTCCGGATCTAAGCTCAAAGAAGAGAGCCTTTAACCGTGCTGCCAAGTCCTACAAGAAGGCGCTCAAGAAGGCTCGCTTCGACCGCATTACCCATATTGGCAACAAGTTATCTGCGCAGCCATCCGGTAGCAGATCTTTTTGGTCCCTTGCCAAATCGGTTGAGGCGAACTTCTGTCGGCCCTCACTGCCTCCGCTGGTTAGGCCTGATGGAACACTGGCTCATACGGCGAGAGAGAAAGCAGGTCTCTTTGCATCTCTCTTTGCCCATAATTCGCGTCTTGATACTGGCAGTGCTACTCCACCTAATTTACCTCATTGCGGAGCTTCAATGCCTGAGGTTCGCATTAGAAACAAGGAGGTTCTGAGAGTACTGTGTCGTCTGGACGTGAATAAGGCTAGTGGTCCGGATGGTATACCAGCGATTGTTCTTAAAGCATGTGCGCCCGAGTTGTCTCCTGTATTGACGCGCTTGTATCGCCTCTCATTTAGGACTGGTATAGTGCCCAAGTCCTGGAAGCTTGCTAACGTGCAGCCTGTGCCCAAGAAGGGTAGTCGTGCCGATCCTGCCAACTATCGGCCGATTTCGATCACCTCCATACTTTGCAAAATTATGGAGCGTGTATTGAACTCGCGCCTCTTGGCATACCTGGAAGGTAACGATCTCCTCAGTGACCGACAGTACGGGTTTCGCCGCAATCGGTCAACTGGGGACCTACTAGTGTATGCCACTCACTTGTGGGGCGAGGCCCTCGAGAAGAATGGGGAAGCGATTGCTGTCTCCCTTGATGTCTCGAAGGCCTTCGACCGGGTTTGGCACGCTGGCCTTTTGAGTAAGCTTCCAGCGTACGGCATTTCCCCTAGCCTGACTGGCTGGGTAAAAGACTTCCTGACTGAACGGTCCCTCCGAGTTGTTGTCGACGGATGCTCTTCTGAGCCCATGTCAACTAATGCCGGTGTTCCTCAGGGGTCTGTTCTCTCTGCAACTCTGTTTCTGCTGCATATTAACGATCTGCTGATGCCTGGTATCTATGGGTATGCAGATGACAGCACATTTGTAGAGAGATACCTGCCGGATGCCCGGGCTAGTAGGGAATCAATCCGGTCCGAAAGAGAGGCCATGGTTGAGCGAACGAGTGTTGCACTGCAGGCAGTCTCCGAATGGGGCAATGCCAATCTTGTAGCATTCAATGCCGCCAAAACACAGGCGTGTCTTTTCACCGCCAAAAGGAGCCTGTTCACCTTGGCCCCTACTTTTCGGAATGTGTCCTTGGAGTGTTCCAACCGCCTTCAGCTTTTGGGAGTTGAGATTTCCTCGAACCTTAACTTTGGGCGGTTCATTGAGTCCAAGGCCAAGGTGAAAACTTGGCGTTATCGCAAAGGTCCGGCAGTACTTCACACCTGGGCAGCTTCTAATGTTATACAAAGCACAGGTCCGTTCGTGTGTGGAGTACTGCAGCCACATTTGGGCTGGTGCTGCCAAGTGTCATCTGGTCACTTTGGATTCAGTGGAGAGACGTGCAAAGAGGCTGATTGGTGACCCTGATCTAACTCGAGTTGGTCTCCAAAGCCTAGAGCACAGGCGTAGAGTAGCCAGCCTTTCGGTGTTCTATAGGATGCATTTCGGGGAGTGTGCGAGGGAATTGCATGATTTAATTCCCCCATCTCCGTTCCACCAGCGGACGACCCGTCGTACGGCTGGTTTCCACCCTTACGTTGTTAACACCACTACGATCCGGACGAAGCGCTTCGCCTCCTCCTTTATACCGCGTACATCGAGGGACTGGAACAATTTGCCCGCGGCGGTGTTTCCGTCGGACTACAATTTGAGTGTCTTCAAGGCTAGAGTGAATAGGCTCTTAATAAACTAGTGCGCTTTACCATCAACGATTGCGTCACTGCTTACCATCAGGCAGGATTGCGGTCAAGCGCTGGTTTATAATTTGTAAAAAAAAAAAAAAAACAATTTGGCTTTTGACAGATTGAGCTAAAGATCAGACTGTAAACGTAAATCAAACGGCACTTCTTTTTCGACCTTAGTCATAGTACAAAAAAGCAATGGAAATGAACTTCAGCCCTGCAAAAAGAGCTAATGATAAGCATCATAATTTAATCATAATATAATTATATCACAACGCCTCTTTACTATATAAAACTCCATCTTCATCATCATCAACAACCGTTTTATCGTCCCACTGCTGGGCATAGGTCTCCTCTCATACAGAGAACGATTAAGCGTAATCACCACGCTTGCTCAATATGGGTTGGCGATTTCAAACTTAGAGTCCAGGTTTCCTCAAGATATTATATTATATATAAGAATTAGAAGATATTATAGATACATCTTACATTATATATGTATACATATATAAGATATTATAAGCGCCTGCAATATGTACGTCCGCATTCACTCTCATTTTCGCAACATTTTTGGTTACTGCTGTGCGCCTATTGGTCATAGCGGGATGTTATATAGCCTATGTCCTTCTTCAGGCTCTAGACTATCTGTGTAGCAAATTTCATTACAATCAGTTCAGTAGTTTTGGCGTGGAAGCCGGATAGACAGACAGACAGACAGATACTTTTGCATTTATAATATTAATATGGATTATTGATTATAAAACTCCTTAATACTGTCAAAATCTAACCAAAATCTTTCTTTCAGATCGTCCTTATACTACTGGGCCCACTATGACTTCTTCAACAACACACGTTTCGGAGAACCAGTACCAGGAACTGCCTGTGACGAGATCATAGCCTCCTGGAAGCAGAGAGCTGGAAGACTGAGATCTCCCCTGAATACCTTGGTTTATAAGCAAGCGTCTCCAGGAGAAGACGTCCACTGTCTCTACAGATTTGTTACGGATAAGAGGATTTATGCGAGAGTCATCCTTACCATCTTAAGTATTAACTTCAAAGTGAGTTCATTTTATTTGTTTGGTTACTTCATCATATTAGCGGCTGTAGCTATGCTACTTTCGATAGTAGCGAGGACGCAGGAAGTACTCTGTTCTGCACATAACTATAATACTCGTGCATCCATAGCCCTCGTTCGTAGCATCATCATCATCATCATCAACCTTTTTATCGTCCCACTGCTGGGCATAGGTCTCCTCTCATACTGAGAAGGATTGAGCGTAATCACCACGCTTGCTCAATGCGAGTTGGCGATTTCAGACTCCAGGTTACCTCACGACGTTTTCCTTCACCTTTTAATCAGTCATTGGTATCCAAGATATACTTAGAAAGTATATATAACGTAGAAAAGTTACATTGGTACTTGCCTGACCTGGAATCGAACCTGCACACTCACACTTTAGAGGCTGGTGTTTTAACCACTAGGTCAACACGACAGATTCATAGCATGCATCCGTCCACATATGAAACATATACTTAACAGGCTAATACAGCCCGTTCCCACCATTTCCTTGCTATGTGTACCAGTGAATAGTATTGATGGATGTCAAAAGCATTCATAGTATCATATATCTTTGGTAGGAAGCAGACTTGCATATTGTTTCTATGTGTATGGGATCGCCACGGCATATCTCTTTTTTTATTAATTTCTACTAACTATCATCTGAATATTTCCCTTCGTTCTGGCTACGGTCGGAGATGTAATCTTTAAGAGAATCCATCATAACAAACTTTTTTTTTATAATCCTATCATTTATGATAAAATTCCCAAACCATAATACGCTCTGAGACAGGCATCGCTGATGTTGATGAAAAGTCTACGAAGTTGTAGTGGGAATGAATGGCTCATGCTTATAGGAATCATCAAAATAGATGAGCTAGAATAGTCACAGGTAATCCTAAAAACGGGCGTTGTCGATACAGTTAAGGTCGGTCTGACCTACGAAATGCTTGTTTGTGTTCGATTGACCAGAGAAGGCAGAAGATAAGGATAATTAGAGAAGTACAGGGGGAGACCTTACCTCAACACTAGGCCAAAAAAGGTTAAGAAAAAAAAAGATAAAACCATTGAATTTATTTCTACATGATATTCAATATTAATCAACATAAGTGGCAATTGGCAAAGAAAAATGTTACATTGAAATTAAAATTTGTATAGCTTATGTAGATTAGAAAATATTTAACAGCATGTCTAGTAAAATTATGTAAATATTTTCAGTTAGGAAATGCCGGCTCCAGCTAGTTAAAAAAACTATGACGTGTAAAAGTGATCAGTGATCCTACTTGCATAATAAACGATTTCATATCATTTTATTTAATTTCAAAATATAAAGAGGCTAGAATTTTTTTTATAATATAATTTATATGTTAAAATAAACAAAAATATAATAATAGTTTAATGATCACTCCAAAAACCACAAATTTCTCTTAGTCTAAAATTATCAGAATAGAATAAACTAAAAACAATGCTTAATAATTGAGATTCCTAAACCAAATAAACCTCAAACCATTAAGCCCAACAAATGAAAATCGCGCTGAAAATATTGGAAACAATATTTTTGTTGAAATCGAAACTCCGTAAAAGCCGACATGGGCAAACCGGCGGTGAAAAAAGAAACCAAAAAAAATAAAGCAAGTTTATATATGGGAAACCAACGTGAAATTTTTCACTGAATCATTAATAAGTCTGTTCATTGTCATCCACGTTACTCCCGTAATATCTGGAAACAAAGTAAATTATGCAGAGATCAATCTGCATAATTTACCTTGTTTCCAGATATTACGGTAACAACCTGGATATTACGGGAACATTTTTATATTGTTATAAAGTAAAGAATGTTTTTTTTTAGTTCATACAGTATTAGTTATATCACAGCGAAAAATGTACAGACGACAGCACTTCAAGCTACTACAATCTGTCAGATTCTTTATTAGATTTTCATCTTTATCTCTTACGAATTCGTTCGCGTGGAATTAATTATGCTCCGCTCCTATTGGTCGCAGCGTGATTTTATATAGCCTAAAGCCTTCCTGGATTAATGGGCTATCCAACGCAAAAAGAATTTTTCAAATCGGACCAGTAGTTTCCGAGATTAGCGCGAACAAACAAACAAACAAACATACAAACAAACTTTTCAGCTTTATATATTAGTATAGATGTATTAATACTCAAGGTTGATTGGGAATATTTGGCAGTTTCGGGTGGCTTGACCTGCTGTCGTCCGTATATGAATATTTGGTAGCTTTTTTTTATTATTTGAAAAACGTAGTTCCTTCCACTCTAGGAATTTCTCCTGTATCGTGGGTGCGTTGAAAAACACATAAACTCATATACACAAACAGCCAGACTCAGAACAACTACTTATAAGTCATACAAATATTTTTTTCCGCACGTGAATCGAGTCTGCGACACGCAGTGCAGCAGTCAATAGCTTAACCACTGCGCTAACCGTGCAGTCAAGCTAAAGTTAATGTTGAGATCTAAATTAAAGGTTAAGCGCCTGTTGTTTCCAATGATTGGTTAACGTTATTTACGTACGTTAAATGTCAACAACATGTCAACTAATGCCAGTGTTCCTCGGGGGTCTGTTCTCTCTGCAACTCTGTTTCTGCTGCATATTAACGATCTGCTGATGCCCGGTATCTATGGGTATGCAGATGACAGCACAGTTGTAGAGAGATACCTGCCGGATGCTCGGGCTAGTAGGGAATCAATCAGGTCCGAAAGAGAGGCCATGGTTGAGCGAACGAGTGTTGCACTGCAGGCAGTCTCCGAATGGGGCAATGCCAATCTTGTAGCATTCAATGCCGCCAAAACACAGGCGTGTCTTTTCACCGCCAAAAGGAGCCCGTTCACCTTGGCCCCTACTTTTCGAAATGTGTCCTTGGAGTGTTCCGACCGCCTTCAGCTTTTGGGAGTTGAGATTTCCTCGAACCTTAACTTTGGGCGGTTCATTGAGTCCAAGGCCAAGGTGGCTGCCAGGAAACTTGGCGTTATCGCAAAGATCCGGCAGTACTTCACACCTGGGCAGCTTCTAATGTTATACAAAGCACAGGTCCGTTCGTGTGTGGACTACTGCAGCCACATTTGGGCTGGTGCTGCCAAGTGTCACCTGGCCACTTTGGATTCAGTGGAAAGACGTGCAAAGAGGCTGATTGGTGACCCTGATCTAACTCGAGTTGGTCTCCAAAGCCTAGAGCACAGCCGTAGAGTAGCCAGCCTTTCGGTGTTATATAGGATGCATTTCGGGGAGCGTGCGAGGGAATTGCATGATTTAATTCCCCCATCTCCGTTCCACCAGCGGACGACCCGTCGTACGGCTGGTTTCCACCCTTACGTTGTTAACACCACTACGATCCGGACGAAGCGCTTCGCCTCCTCCTTTATACCGCGTACATCGAGGGACTGGAACAATTTGCCCGCGGCGGTGTTTCCGTCGGACTACAATTTGAGTGTCTTCAAGGCTAGAGTGAATAGGCTCTTAATAAACTAGTGCGCTTTACCATCAACGATTGCGTCACTGCTTACCATCAGGCAGGATTGCGGTCAAGCGCTGGTTTATAATTTGTAAAAAAAAAAAAAAAGTTAAGTTAAAAGTCAAGGGGGAAAATTTTGTAAAACAAAGTTAATTTTTTTTTTTTTAGGTTTGGCTAGAGTTAGTGCCATTTTTATAAGCGTGAGCGTTAAGTAGGCGTGACACGAAGGATCTTTAGTCAGTATTCCTGTCACAGTCAAGTCTATCAAACAAATGCAAGAATACGATATTATCATCATCATCAACTTTTTTTATCGTCCCACTGCTGGGCACAGGTCTCCTTTCATACAGAGAAGTATTGAGCCTAATCACCAAGCTTGCTCAATGCGGGTAGCTATTTCAGACTTAAAGTCCAGGTTTTCTCAAGGTGTTTTCCTTCACCTTATAGTCATTGCTGTCCAAGATATACTTAAGATAGGATATTATATTACAGTATATGTATATAAGAATAATAATAATTATAATAGACGAACTAGGTACCCACCCCTGCTTTTTGCGTTTTCTTTGCTATCTTGAAGTCAAATAAACTATATTATGTGCATAAAACCTCATAGAAAAATTCTCAAAATGATTGTCCTGATGTGAATGAGTGATCTGTAAAGCGGCTTTGTTTTATACTCTGTATCCCTATAGATAATTATAGAAGATAAAGATATATTTACATAAACTTCTAAACACTTAATAAACTCACAAACTATTAAAACAAAATATGAAATCCTTACTTAACTAATCCAGGTAACATATTATATAATACAGAAAACATTAAAATGCTGCACATATATCAACTTTGTTCCAATGACTATTAAGTTGATTTTACAGTGAAAAGCACTATTAAAAATATAAAACAGTTTCAAGTTGTAGCGAAAACTAAACTTATTTATAAATGAATTAAATATTATTATCTCGTTAACTTATATT
Source organism: Sesamia nonagrioides (assembly GCA_017933935.1). Classification (NCBI taxonomy): domain Eukaryota; kingdom Metazoa; phylum Arthropoda; class Insecta; order Lepidoptera; family Noctuidae; genus Sesamia; species Sesamia nonagrioides. The sequence goes on along the minus strand of JADWQK010000551.1, from coordinate 855,572 downwards.
TTGATTATATTTTGGCGAATTAACTATTCGCCAAATACAGATCAAAACTATATTAACAAACTAAAATATGGCGTTAAAACATACATCTGGGGCCCTAGTAATATTACAATAGTGTCAGAATGATGGATAAATGATCTCATAATTGTATATTTTGACGAATTTCGTAATCTGCTAACAAAATCGCGTCATTATGATTTTCCAGTAGTCAATCCCTTACACTCCATTCCATATTTGTAGTAACTTTTAGAAATTTATTTCTATTAACTGGTTTTATAATAATGGCAATACGGCAATGCCATTCTATTATCATTCCATTAGGAGACTATTGAGCGATCATTGATTGATCATTATGAATTTAGCAGATTACGAATTTTTAGCACAATGACAATGGAATCGTGTTGGAATGACTAATTGATATAAATAACAGACTATCGAAAGTAATATCTAGCATAGTTACATAGAAGATTATAGAAATATGTACAGTATGTTTAAACTTGGGACTTTAACTCCTAACTACAGAATTGTTAACAGACTTAACGTCAAATGAGATAATCAATTACCTAAAGTCCTAAACAATTAAGAAACTTCCACAAAATGTTATCTTAGTTCCAGTTATTTCTACTTTAATTGATTTTATGAGAAAATTCGTTTACCCGAAGTTATTTCTAATTACTTTTTCATTTACATTTGTTAAAGTAAAATATCCTTTTTTATTATGTAAAGACAATGTTTCAAGAAATACGGAATTAACAAAATATTCCAAAAACTTGGCAAAATCTAGGGAAATTAGGCTAGGTTAGGGTTTTTGAAAGACTGAGACTAAGATCAACAGACCTATTTCCTTAATTTAAAACATTACAAATCTAGTTAGTCAAATGTTTATCGCCAAGGTGAGGCTGTAACTAGATTGTATAATATAAATATAAAGTAGTAGTGTATACATACATGTGTAGCATACATTATTTTGTCAAATTTTGACAAGTGTATATTTATACACTTGTCAATATATATTATAGGGTAATTAGAGATATTTTTTGACAGATCGAGACCTGAGATCAAAATCAAAAGTCATTTATTCAAATTAGGCTGAGAATCAGCTCTTTTTGAACGTCAATATTACATAAGACAGTCCCCCCAAAACGCCCGCCCCTTGCCACTTCCTAGTGCTTTCGCTGGGAAGAAGTGGCGGAACAAACTCCTCAGCAAAACAGCTGTCTGTTCATTAAAAAAAAAACATATGAATTCATACAATACTATGTATAGTAATGAAAACAAGAAAACATAAAAACAATGAAATTATTTACCATATGCCAGCTAGCCACGCCAAAATACCAGCCAAGCAAATAAAAAAAAAATCATTAAAATGTATTACATATATATTTTAATGATTTTTTTTAATAAGTAAAAACTTATTACTTAAATAAAAGCCCTGGGTACAAAGGGCGTGACAGCTCACATATTAATGCATTGAAAAAAAAATAAGACTGATCATACTCAAAATTACAAGATTTGCCCCTCTGGTCATTTTTAGAAACATCTTAGAATTTTCATAATACCCAACTTTCAAGTTCCAATCTCCAATATGATTTTAACACTGTTTTTCTTACAGGAACACCCCTACACGTCAGTAACCTGTCAGAACTGCTACGAAGACCGTGCAGACAAGCTGATCATCTGGGAGCCATACCCAGCAGGAAAGTCACCTAACATGACAGCTCCAGGAGTCAGCACCACCCCTCTTCCACTCCATTTAGCTGTCCAGCGATCTTTGGGATCATGCCTTTGCGCTAAACACGCGAACGCAGTGTCCAGAGCAAGACCGTACAGAGTGGTATCCTCAGGAGAGAGCTTGAACCTCCAACTCATTGTTGATAATGCCCATGCTGCAGCATCTTACTTTAAAAACCCTTCACCACTCTTCGAAGCGCGCTACGAATTCGTCCATGGCCCGCTATGTGGACCAGCTGTTTTGGCAGCCGCCTCAGATGGTGAAATAGTCTACCCACATTTAGAAGCCCTAGGTTACATGGAACCACCAAAGAGAATACAGTGCATATGGGATCTTGAGATCGAAGAAAAGAGAGATATCTGGTTACATTTCGAAAGTATCAAGTTTGCTTCACGCCATTGTGAAGATGGTAACATCCAGATATATTTACCTGGGCGGTTAGACCCTTATTTATCAGTATGTGGAGACAATGTCACAGAAACTGAAAAACTTCCCATATTATCAGCAGGTGAACTTGGATTTGAATCTTTAGATGACCCCTTAGTGATTGAAAAGGAAAAGACAAGGTCTATTCGTATAGTCTTCATCGGTAGCGCATCACCAGCTCGAGCTGCCTTCAAAATTGCTTGGACCGGGCTGTACCATCTACCCAAGAATTCTGATGGAACTTTAATGACATCACGCTTGACTGATGGAGAAACTAAATCTTCCGATTCAGGTCACAATTGCGATTTTATTTGCCCAGGTGAAGCACTATGTATTCCAGCTCGGTTGATCTGTAACGGGGTGGTGAACTGTCCAAATGTGACATCAGGCGACCGCAAGTTTTGGACAGCTGATGAGAAGAGGGCCAGGGAAACGTATTCTGAGGACAGTCTCCGGCGGTTGGGTTATTTAGATTTGTTAGGGGGTCTTCCGTCGGGACAGTTGCACGATGAGGCGCCAGAGTTGTGTGCACGGGCTCGTAGTGTGGGGGGTGGTGACTGGACGGCGCCAGCGCTGGGCGCAGCACTAGCCGTGGCGCTGGGTGCGTGCGCGCTAGGCGCTGCGTGGCGTGCTTGCTGCCGCAAGCGCTCGCCTGACGAGGAGTCGCTGGACTACTGACACGCGGCCCGCGGTGCGCCACACGCACCGCCCTCCCTACAATCACGCTCCACTTCACGGGACCTCCCGATGGACTGGAGCCTCCATTGACAGACGCTATATTGAGCGCCGGAGCCCTCCTTTGTTGATTACTGAGAACCAAGTTCTTTGCTTGTTATTGTTACCCGGATAATAGTGAATATTATTACATCTGAGAATTCACGATCCTGTCAATTTTCACTAAGAATTTTTCTATAAATATCTCTGTGTTGTATAAAGACAGTAGCGAGCAGTTGGCGTTGCGTGTTCGAGGGAAATTTTGATAATGTAGATAATTTACCATTGATGTGGATCAGTCTAATTTGTTAACTACGGTGGTTGTGTTGCCAGAAATTTCCCTGTGACTGCTTGGAGCTGTCATTATATTTCTAGTCCACTTAAGTACGTCACTTTTGAATGTACGTTATCGAAGACACGCTCGATATTTCCGTGTTTCATTTTAGGAGGGTAAGATTCCAGGCGTTCAAATTGATGAGGTTGTTTTGTAATTAGTGTATATACCCTTATACCTAAATTTAACCTAACTTTAATTGATGCTTCAAACGAACGATCATAGGTTAGGGCAAGGTGATAGTAGCCAAACAGTTAAGTCATTATCAATTTAGGTAGTAATAGTTGTAATGTTTTTACAACATAACATAAGTATTGGCATTCCTGAAAGATTTCAAAGGAATGTGTTCAACATTATGGTTTTTTAACTCATTTTCTTGGGCATCACGTTGACGACTATCATTATGTGCTCGTAAAAGTATCGCCAAGTTCACTAACGCAATTTCAAGAATAAGATATTTTCTTTCCTGTCTAATTTACCAGTTTCCATATCAATATGCTCAATTAAATTATGTTTTGAGATAAGAACTTGGCGTCTTTTTACGTACACGCTGGCTTCAAAGCGATTTGACTGATTGCGAGCATCATATAATCTACTCGTTGTAATGTAAATATATTTGACTAGACATTAAGATCGTTACTAGTTTCAGTAATTTCAGATATTGTTGATTTCTTGTCTGTAATGTAATCTGAAGTAAAATATTGCGAGAGCTTTGATGTATTGACGACAGCACATTAAGGTACTACAATCTTTTAAATTACTTTATTCGATTTTTAACTTTCTCTCCAAAACGTTAAGCCTCAAGGTTGATTGGGAATATTTGACAGTTTGACATCTGCTGTCATCTGTACATAAAACAAAATATGTTTCCTCCAATTTTTCTTCGTACTCTTTCAACAAATAATTTTTTGAGTCTTTTTTGTGGTTGGGAAATTACCAAATGATCTCTCCCACTCTGGGTGGAGCGGAAGGACGTGTCAGATTTTTATTGACTAAAACCCACCCGTGTTCCTTCACTTGCTTGTGCGCCAGGGCCACGGTTTCTATTTCAACCAACCTGCAACCCTGACCCAGGAGGAATCGGTCTTCGTGGACACGATGTGCTGACATCTCTATGAGGCGCGCATGAAACAACCCCGACCCGAAGACTATTGCAGCTTTAATTTCTATTTCAATAGATTCCTTAAGTTTCCGTTTATAATTAATACTTCTTCATTCAATTTAATTGTTGTATTCTTTATTCTATAATCATTGTTATACCTTTAACAATGAAATTGTTAATATTAATTTCATTGAAATCGTCTTTAATGCTTTATTGAAAGAGTTATTGAAAAACAGTTTTTCGTTTACATTGAAAACCATTGTTATCTTTAATAATAAGATCAATATCAAAGTTCAACCATTCTCTATAGAATAAAGCCATTGCAATACTTGGGAATTTTTTGTCTCTTTCATTCCTATTACTGTCTTAGTCTAATAAGTGTGACAAGAAATCAGTGATAGCTGACCATTAATATAAACTGTGCACTGCTGTTAGCGACGATTAGTTATTATATATTATTTGCAATAATTTATCTACTTGTAACGTTTATTTATTAATAACATTTATATACTTTGCACTGCTAGTTATTAGATTGTTTTCACTGCCTTTATAATGGATGCTTTCGATAAAATTTACGATTAAAATCCAGAGACCTTTGTATTTAGGTATGAGCAATACCCATATGAAGTTATTGTCAATGTTGTTTGAAATATCTTACATAAATTGTTTAAAAAATCATTATTGATAGAAACAATACATTTTCAAAGAAATAAAATGGATCTAAGTTAAGTTAAAATTGATATCGATTTTATGTGGAATGCGTACACAACCATTAAGCGTTACGGATTCTTACGAATTTCATATAAAATGGTTGTTTTCCGTGGGCAAAAGCTGAATGGAATTAAATAAGCGTGATAAGTCTTCTAGAAGAGTTGTGACCACATACATAGGACCCTTAATTTACGGATGAATGACGTAACTGAAACATTGTTTATGACAGTAAGTTGAGTGTGTTTTCTAGAGAGCGTTTTTGACACAATAAAGTCAAACCTCCTGCAGGAAGATTTAAATCGATTGTTTGCCTTCAACCGGACTTAATCACGCGAAATCTATACTGAGAAGATTAAGCTCACCATATTGTAATATGGCGTTTACACTACAAGTTGCTGTGTCATTGTGGGTCAGTCAGAGCTGTCAAAAAGATATATATATAAACGCAACTATCTTTTGTAGCGGTAACGTATCTAACGATTTAAATCTTTACTGCAATGATCATAACCATGATAGCTGTCAAAGCGGCCGTTATGTGCGGTCACCGCTTTTCTAGCTTTAGTGATGGTCAGCTGTACAGTCACGAGCACTAATATGTAAACACTAATGTAACAATAAAATGCAACATATTACATATACTTATGAGTTCATAAATGCTAAGTTCATAATTATACAAAATTTATTAAAAAATAAAGGAGTAATTTGCTTTGGATAAAATCGAGTGTAGACATACTTTTGGTCGTGACTGTACTTACCTACCCGGATCTGTCGTATAAATTGCTGTCATTGATATTGCTCTTACTGTTTTCATTATTTTAAGAACAATGATGAAAACTAGAGCGTACATATTTATTGTTGCAACAATAATTTGAAAAGCTTTATTTTGAAAGTAATTTAGATTTTGTTAGCATTTACCGGATGGGTGATGTTAAAAAATAAAATATATTTTGTACAGAAATATTTTTTTTATTTAAAATTCCATCCATTTCAGCCCAACACCTCATAAAACGCCTTCTTTATCCACAGTATGAATACCTACAGTAAACTACTGATATACATAGCTATCCATGGAAATATGGTACATTAAAGTAAACCTCTAAAAACTTATTGACCTTAGTCGAACTCATCTACAACATAATTTATCTTTATACGAAACCTGAATACAGTTTCTTCAGAATAAGCAACTGAATCGATTCCAACCAGTTTTACACCATGATATATTTTTTCCCAAATATATTTAGAGTGAGACCGCTGAGTGGTTACCGATCGGTTACGATAGCACGTTACGACAGCTGACGCCAGAGGTCAACGCCTGCGCTCGCCCGCCCGTACCTACGGACCTTCAACCATATCATTATTTTTTTGGGACAACCAAGTAAAATAGCAATCTCATAACTTGGTGGTATTTCATTACATCTTTTTGAAATTATATTATATTAAAAAAACAAAAATAATTACAGGATAATTGATTGTTAACTAAGGAAAGAATCAATTTCCGAGGTATTTAGGCTATAGTACACAGGTAAAAGAAGATTCTTTTACCTACCTTTTTCTTTTACTGTGGTATTTAAACTATAATATAAGGCTATAGTCTGAGTAGGAATATATATTCCTACTCAGAAATAAATACGATACCTGTGGTAAACACTCTGCTTTTCATTTTAAATATGAGGAAAATAAAACTAGTTGTTTATTTGGACTATTTCTTGATACGAACCTTTTTTTTTATATTTCGTCACAGAAACGTATAAACAAATTTTGTATCCCGCCAATTCATACAGACTTTAAATTTCAAATATGGAATTTACGGCGTAATTGTTGCGCGGTGCGCCTAATTCCACTCAAAAAAGTTTGCGCTAAGTTCACACTGGCTGTTTAGAAACCCACATGGCCGCAGCATTAATTATTTTTTTATAATCATAAAACTCTTCACAGCTGACAGCGGTTCTATTTTTAAAGTTCTTTCCAACCCTTAGTTGGGAAGTAAATTGTATGAATTTTTTCTTCTCTATGGAGGGAAGCAGCATTTTCCACCTAATAATCAGATCACAACAAGACTACTTTCCGAGTATGAGAAATGAAATAGTAGATTGTTAACCAAGGGTGGAAATAATTAATTCCCCAGGTATTTAGACGCCCGAGCGTAGCGAGGGCGGCTATAGTCCGAGTAGGAATTGATTCTTTTACCCGTGTTAAACACTCTACTTTTCATTTCGAATATGAGGAAAATAACAATTTTTTAATTCCGTCACAGATACATAACAGATTAGTATCCCGCTAGGTTAGTTAGGTAGGTAGTAGAAACTAGAAAAAGACCTGTAAGAAGCCAATATAAGAATTTGTTACGAATTGACGGTTGTAATACTGCATTGTTTAAAAAAAGTATTTTTGGCATGGCTCCAATTGTTTTTAATAAGATTCCCAATGAATTTAAAAATTACCCAATGATAACATTTAAAAAGAAGCTTACAGCTCTTTTATTAGAAAAGTGTTATTACTGTGTAAATGATTTCTTAAATGACTCCTCTCTTCCCAAATAAATATAAAATGTTAAAAATAATAGACTAACTACTCAAAATTTGCATGCCTAATTTAAGGTAGATAGTATAAGGGTCTGACATTATGTAAACATCATTATTTTGTATACCTACTTTCTGTGCAAATAAATATAATTGAATTGAATTGAATTGAAGTAGGTTAGTTACCTACTTATTAATTCTATGATCGCAACAATAACGTGGTGAGCTCCATATTTAAAATTTAAAAAATTGACATAAATTAGCGGGATACTAATCTGTTATGTATCTGTGACGGAATTAAAAAATTGTTATTTTCCTCATATTCGAAATAGAATAAAAAAATAATAAAGAATTAAAAAGTACGATAGTTCGTACTTTTTAATTCTATGGTTGCGACCTATTTCGCTCAATGAAGTTTACGCTAAGTTCACACTGGCTGTTTAGAAACTCACATTGCCGCTGCATTTTTTTTATTAGTTTTTTTTTTATACAAATTTCTTCCCAGCTGACAGCAGTTCTATTTTTAAAATTTATTCTGACCCTTAGGTGGGAAGTAATTTGTATGAGTTTTCCCGCTCTAGGGAGGGAAATGGCACTTTCTACCCAATAATCAGATCAAGAAAATACTACTTTCCGAATATGAGAAATGATAAAATAATTTCTTTCGAGATTGCACCGCGTTTTTCCCCTTTCAAAAATAAAGGATAAAACATGACGATAATGCACTCTTTCATTGTCCATTTTCAACTTATATTTTTAACCAAGTTGTTGTTTATTGACGCACAGTTTAGACCAAAGGTAATTTCTGTAAAGTCTAGTCGATAAAACAGTACAAATTTAGGCCACGCAATCCCTATTAGATGAAATATGTGGTTAACGCCATATACGAGAAAAAAAACGACATTAATTTATCGGACAGCCTTAATAAATAATTCCATTTCATTTCTAATAGAGCCCAAAAAGGTATAATAGATTCATTAATTCAAAGAAGTGACTATCGAGATGGCGACTAATGCAGAAATATGGAAGAATAAGACGTATTGCGTCGACCACAGATAAATTGGGTGGGAAAATGATGATTAATTTTATTGGCGTTCCTTTTTTAAATTGTTTTTTAAGGCTGTCTCTACTCTGGCCATCAGATTAACTGTCTTAAATATCTTAGAGCGTAGATATATATTCCATAATTGACAGCCTCTGTGGCGTAGCGGTAGCGAACGGGACCGCTGCGCAAGCAGGTGTGGGTTCGATCCCCGCGCAGTGCAAATACTTGTATGCATGAATATGAATATTTGCACTAGATTAGTGCCTCGGAAAGCACGTTCAGCCTTTGGTCCCGGTTGCCATACGAACATCTAATGGCAGTCGTTACGGGTTATTGGAGCCCTCAAAAGTTCAACAATTGATAGACCAATTGTTACCAATTGGTTGATCAGTTCGAACTGCAATGCTTCGATATCGCCTTCGAGGTATGGAGGCAGTCGCTTCATGGAAAATATCGAAGTTTAGCCAAAATCAGCAGTTGGACTGGTAAAACGGACCCCAGACTCCAAAGCTGAAAAAGCTTTGCATGCGACTGGGATTAACGCTGAGATGATGATGAATCAGACTAGAATGTTCCCACTCTTGTCACACTCGTCCTCTCGTTGGGAGGGAGTGAGTGACCACCACGCTGGCCCAGTGCGGGTTGGTAGATATCACAAGTCTTCGAAGTTTTAGGCTCTAAGATATGCTAGTTTCGTCACGATGCTTATATTGCCGTATTGATAGCAGTGGTGATGAAATAATAAACACCTGATGGTGTTCGAACCTACGATCTACCTTGAACCTACTTGTAAGTCATGGCCAATATCACTAGGCCACCGCAGCTCTAAGATATACAACATTATTGTTTGTTTATGAAAAACTCAAAATACGTGGCGGGTTTTTTTTTATGAAGAATCTTTATACAAAATTTCAAAAAGATATCATGAAAAACCACAAAGTTATGAGCTTGTTATCCTACTTGGCTGTCCGGGCGGGCGACCGGTGCGTCGACCTCTGGCGTCAGCTGTGCACAGTACTATGCATGATCTATCGTAAGCTGCATGGTGCGCTCAGTAACCACACTGCAACAATTTTTAAATGTATTTGGCAAAAAATATAACATGGTGTAATTTTTTTTGGATTGATTCAGTTGCTTTATTCTGAACAGGTTTTGCATCAACAAAAAATAACGTTGTACAAATCCCACTAGAGGACTAGCAGGATTTAGTTAACGTCCAGCAATTGATTTTGTGTCCAGCAATTCAGTGGCAGAAAAGATCAGGCCCGGCTCGACAGCACGTTGTTTTCTATATGGACCTCAAACAGATGTCAGCAGGTCCGCTAGGGCGGTTGTTTACAGGCTCGAGGGTGGTTTAAAAGAGATATTTGGCCCATGGTACAAGCAAATGAAGGAACACAGGTGGGATTCAATCACTAAAAGTCTACACGCTCTACGCGTCATTCGTCAATCATAACTTTTGTACATTACTACTGAGCAATATGAATCTTTTTAATTTTGTTTAGAGTAGATTAGTACTATTAAACAACATACTTATGTATATTTTACATCTGTACCTTCCGGGGTACAAGCCCAAACAATTTTTGACCATGGCTTTTCTTAGAAAAATCTAGATATTATGTGTGTATGTGACGTCACGTGACGTCACGCCAAGCCTGTATCTCGCAAGCAGGTTTTACTAGCAACTAGCACGCATATCAACCGGTGGGCAAAGTGACCCGCCAGACAATCCCCGTCTGGTAGGAGGATCCTCCCTTTTCTTTGGAGGATGAGTGAGTGAAGTGTATGTGGTGTGCACGCTGTTCCTCATCATCAACCTTTTTATCATCCCACTGCTGAGCACAAGTCTTCTCTCATACAGAGAAGTATTGAGCGTAATCATCACGCTTACTCAATGCAAGTTGGCGATTTCAGACTTAAAGTCCAGGTTTCCTCAACATGTTTTCCTTCACCTTGTAATCACGCTTCGATGTTCCGTTTCACTGTTCCATACCACCATAAAGCTATCTGTGATCAGATATTCGTATGTGCACTCCCTGAACAGGTAAGGCACTTAATCATAACATGAATAAACACAAAAATCACGACATTATTTACTAAGCAATATGTACACGACGACAGACAAACCTTTCACAAGTCCAAAAGCTAATGTGCCATGCATAACAAACCATAATGCTCCCTCGAGCGATTATTCACAGAATTATTTATAGCAACAATATTTCATTGTATCTGTAACATTCATGAATACATAAATCGTATATACAGCAAAGAGCACTTAAAATCTATAATACGATAGCATTTTTCATAGCCGTATAACGTATTGGTGGACGTTGTTTGCAAATATTGAGGCACCTGCCCGCCGGCACCATTTTACATATTATTACGACATATGTATTTTTATTCACGTTTTTGTAAAGAAAGGTCGGTATTGTGACGTTTATAAATGTTTTAATTCAACATGAACTGAACGAAAAAAAAACGACAAATACCTTATTTTTGTTTAATTAATTTTTTTATGTTTAGATACTACGCAGACGTACCCAGTAACTTCGTTAATAGCTAGATACTACGTATTTTACGATCAGAGTGTAAAGTTCACTCATCCTCCATATAAAACTGTCTCATCCTACCTTTTCTGTGTTTATTTAATTAATTAAGGTTCACCAACAGTTGCTATAGATATATTACACATTACAAATAAATACAAATGATTGTGTCTAAAATCTAACTACACAACCAATTACAGGCATACACCACATGCTAAGTGTTCTTTGTAGTTTTATCAATGTATGATTATATTCTGACTAGACTGGATTCGAAATAACTGATACACTAATGACGTCTGACAAATGTCGAAATTGAGTTAGCGTGGACGTCAACCAGCACCCTAATCGGCGAACACATTTTTGTCAAATGATTGCGACTTTGCTAAAGATGGCGCGAAATGGAGGAGAATGTGAAAGCCGCGGATAGACGCTGAGATGATGTTTAAGATGATGATTGCGACTAGTTGGGATCAGTAGGGATCGTTTGGACTGCCCATTGATCCATTCGGTTCAAACGATCCCAACTAGTCGCAATCATTTGACAAAAATGTGTTCGCCGATTAAGGCTGCCCCCTAATCGCTGCGTTCGTTTACCAGTTTGCACATGCGAGGTACATGACTGATGTTGGGAGGCTGGATATACGGTAAGTACGGCAAGATGAAGGATCTGTATGACGTCAGCATGACGCTTCATTAGATTGTGGCGTTTATAGATAGCGCTACAAGCTAACCTCTTCAAAATCACCCTATATTGCTACTACAGAATCACAGTATTTATTTTAAACAATATTGAAATAATGAAAACGAACATTTTAATTCCAGGCTTGTAAATAAAAAACGTAGTGCTATTACTCATGAACTGCAAACTGAAATATTTGTTTTTGATTTATTGGACTGCCCGCTAAAAATCGTCGCTAAAAAAGGGCAGTTTAATGGAAATGTCGGGTACGTTTCCACAAAACTACCCTATTTATTTATTTGCGCATAGGCATTGATAAAATATTAAACAGATACGATATATTCTAACAAACTGACCAAAAAAAATGTGCCGAACACAGCAGCAGCACACATGCATATTTTTATTCGGCATACATTGGTACAGTGTGAGTGAGATGGGGCACAATCTAAAGCATAGAGAAGAAAAAGATGGCTAGTGTTTGTCGTTTGCGCTGTTAGTGTTTGTCGTTTGTTTTTACGAGTGTATCGAGAGTGACTAAGGCGAGATGCAGGACTTTCCTTCCTTTTGTACGCTTCATTTTCAGTGCGCTAATGACATATCTACCTTAGTTTAATATTTTATCAATGCGCATAGGTATTAAGTTACAAACTCGAATATTATACACTCAGCCTCCAACAGTTCACTGTTGGATATAGGTTTCCCCGATTTTATGGCATTCAACTCGATTCTCGGCAATTTTCTCAGCTAAAAGAAAGAAAAGCGAAGATATATTTTATTTTGACACAGGAAGTACTAACAATGAAAAAGAGCTTTTCAAATTAACAAAATTACAATAAAACCGTCATAAAAACACTTGTGTGATGCCAAAAAGGGACATAGATCAGCGTATTGCTGCGTTATGTATATATAAAGTAAATATTATAGCGCTGGTATTCTGATAGCGTCTGCTGCCAGTCACCCTGCGAAGATCATGGACAAGAAGTTCTTGGTCCTGAGGTTTAAGAATACAGTGGATCCCCGGTAGTCGACAAATATTTTGCAAGGCAGTGTCGAACTATTGAATTTAACGGATTATAGAGTACTGCTAAAGACGTACAGTCCGAAGTTTTCTACAAAAGAGTACCTTGTAATCCGATAAATGACAGATCCAAAGATCCAATGATAAGAATACAAGTCCTACTTCGTTACGTATGTCAAATATTTTACTTAAACGCACGTATATTCATCGCAACCATACGAATTACGACTAATTAATTACGATTTATTAATTACTACGATCCGGACGAAGCGTTTCGCCTCCTCCTTTATACCGCGTACATCGAGGGACTGGAACAATTTGCCACCGGCGTTGTTTCCGTCGGACTACAATTTGAGTGTCTTCAGGACTAGAGTGAATACGCTCTTAATAAACTAGTGTGCTTTACCATCAACGATTGCGTCACTGCTTACCATCAGGCAGGATTGCGGTCAAGCGCTAGTTTATAATATATAAAAAAAAAACAAATTCGTGAAGGAGATACTGTACGTATCTACATATTAACCAGCCATGAATGCAATAACCATTACTATGTGCAGTTACGATAGGTAAAGGAAATCAGCTGAATATGAGAGGAACTGTATAGAATAAGAAATGAGTACATTTATGGAAGTCTCAGTGGTAACGGTTGGCTGATGGTATCGGTCACGGAGATATAGGGGAAATGTAATGAAGCGAGTCTTTAGTATGAATGTTGGCTCTAGGAGTAGGGATGGGATGGAATGAATCCCGAGGAGGCCTACAATGGCGGGCCAGCACCAATCGGGGGTTGCAGGAGTAGTATTCGTTCTCGCAACCCCCGGTGTAGGTGTGAGATGGAACACCGGGGTGGTTTTTGGTCAGTAAGAGTCTGACAGACCTCGTAGCCCGCCCCAGGGCAGCGGACATCCATGAGGATTTTCCACCCCGAAAAAAAAAGGTTGGGAGGAATTTGGTATCGGGATATGGCAAAAAAGAGGAAGACTAGATAGACAATAAAGTTCAGGAAGAAAGAGACATGTTGCACAGATCCCAAATAAATTGAGATAAGGTAGTAAAAAATAAACTAGCGCGTTTTACCATCATCGATTGCACCTCTGCTTACCATAAGGCGGGATTGCGGTCAAGCATTAGTTTATAATGATAAAAAAAAAAACATTAATGATGAACGTAATCCAGCACGTGTTGAGAGCAATTGCAAAAAATACAAAAAAAAATACCTGAAATCATTACACCGTCCTAATCCTAAAGTCAAACACCCGGTAGGTACATTTAATTAACTTTTCGACCCGTCCCGGACGGTTGAACTTTCCGAGAAGTTTTATTAGTTTTCCTTTCTTTTTTTATAGATCTTTCTACTTAATGAGTCGGAGGTATTAATTGGTTTGCACTTGCAGCTGACTTGGGGCCGGACGCTGTTTACAGCTCAGTTATTTATATGGAAGTGACGGTCAATTCTACTTTAGCTAAGTTGTTCTCGACTTACATAGAACTAAGAGCTTTATTTATTTATTCTTTTATCGATGAGAACAAATAAAGAAAAGTAGGTTCTCAAGTCGACGCGTCACCATCAACCTTTTTATCGTCCCACTGCTGGGCACAGGTCTCCTCTCATACAGAGAAGGATTGAGCGTAATCACCACGCTTGCTCAATGCGGGTTGGCGATTTCAGACTTAAAGTCCAGGTTTCCTCAAGATGTTTTCCTTCACCTTCAGTAATTGGTGTCCAAGAAATACTTAGAAAGTACATATAACTTTAGAAAAGTTACATTGGTAGGTACTTGCCTGAATTGGAATCGAACCCGCGCACTCATACTTGAGAGGCTGGTGTTTTAACCACTAGGCCACCACGACATCGACACGAGATCCACCACGACATTACACTAGGTCGACACGAGTCGACGCGTATATTATTTTAATGTATACTACGCATAAAGTTTTACAGAGTAGTCAGATTTTTTTGATTCACACATAAGCCTTGTCAACACATTTTCTTTTTTCGTTTTTTTTTTTGTTTCGCAGCCCTACACTAGGAATTACTCCTGTATCGTGGGTGCAATTACAAACATTTAAACGCACATACACAAACAGCCAGGTCCGGAACAACTACCTGTAGACCATACAGATATTTGTTCCTTGCGGGGATCGAACCCGCGACACGTAGCGCAGTAGTCCATCACTCAACCACTGCACCAACCGTGTCGTCACTTCATTAGTCATGAGGCCTAGTTTCGCAAGTAGCATGAAGTTTAGGCCAAGTCCTTCGTCGCCTATTCCACACGAGCCTACAGACTAAGTCTTCAATCAGTGCGTCCTGCCAGTTATGACTTACGGAGCCAAAAGACAGACACTCAAGGTACAGCTAGTTCATAAATTCAAGTACGCTCAGCGAGCTCAGGAACAGGCTGTACTTGAAGTTTGTCTGAGTATTCGAATCCGAAACGAGGTGATTCAGTAGAGAGCTAAAGTTGTCGACATAGCTTACAGAATGAATAAATTGAGGTGGCAATGGTAATGGGCCGGCCATATCAGCCATGGAACCAATGAAGGAGGAAGAGACCAAACTTAATTGACCTTATTGGTGGTGTTTATTTATTTATTTTATTATTTATGTACACACAATAAAATACATAAAAATACGACAAAACTAAGATTCAGCTGAGTACAAAGGTTTTTAGGGTAGGAAATTTCTTCCAGCAGACCTGCGAAAGGAAAAGTAAAACAGAAATGTAGACAATAGTATGTAAGAATAAGGAGGAAATAAAATATGACTATGATAAATATAAAAGTAATAATATTAAATATACCTAAACATAAAAGCAAAAATAATTATATAACTTTACTTAAATAAATAGATAATACTAAAATGTATAAATATATACAAATAATTAACAAATTCTGACAATATAGAGAAAATGTAAAAAAAAATGCATTTAGAATGCAGGTGTCATCTAATGCGTGACCGTAAACCAAGCAAAAAGAGAATCGAGAACGTAAACTGGTAGCTTCTGATAGTTGCTGGGCGGACGACATGCGTTTATGCATGTATATGTACTTAACAATACTTGGAAATAAACACCAAACATTCACGAGTAATCGGTAATGGCACAAAAGGCACATATTTTTAGCAAAGATTGCTTGAACAGCTATTATAAATCAGAGTGTTCGTCGCACGCATTCACGATTATAGTAATGGCTCATAAAAACAATAATTTGCGGCAGGAAATTCCATTATTTTCTTGAATGGGGTTTATATAACACTACAATAAAGATTACATTTGCCGTGTTACAAAGATATTAGTAAGTAGGTAAGTACCTATGTCCATACAAAGTTATTTTATAAATATGCGAAACCCGAAACATATGTCCAGTATTTTTATGTAAAGAATCTATGTACAAATTTTCAAAAAGGTGTCATGATAAACCACAAAGTAATGAGATTGTTATCTTACCTGGATGTCCCAATAAAAATATGGTTAACGCACTACTCAGGCGGTCGAGGGTGCGTTGACCTGTGGCATCAGGTGCTGCGCGGGTATGCGCACGCGCCAAGCACTATGATCTACCATGAACTGAATTGTGCGCTCGGTAACCACACTGCATCAATTTCTAAATTTATTTGGGAAAAAATATAATATGGTGTAAAAAAGATTGGAATCGCTTCGTTGCTTATTCTGAACAAATGATATTGAAGTTTCGTTTAAAAAAAATAACGTAGTAGATAATAGCATACTGACTATGTATTACCATTATCAGTTATCTGCCTAGCCTTTTTCCTACTATGTTGGGGTCAATTTCCAGTCTACCCAGATACAGCTGAATACCAGTATTTTACCTGGAGCGACTGCCTATATGACCACCACTATCCAGTTACTGTCAACTAGCCACCAAGCCTACCAAGAAAGCCTAAAAAAACACATTAGAAGGCAAATCTCGCGTCGATCGACCTGTACGAATAGCTGCACAGGTCGAGGTTAAGACCAACAATAAAAAAACCATTAACAAAAGTGTCCTGTAGCCACAAGTACAAAGTATGACCAGCCTACAATGTTCTAGAGCCGCATGTCTGAAGACCAATGAGCATACTCTTATTCCCCTTCTTCAGCCTATAGAGGTCCACTGCTGGATAAAGGCCTCGCCCAAGCCCTTTCTCGATGACCGGTCTTGTGCTGCCCGCAACTATCGCCTTCCCGCGACCTTCAACAGGTCATCAGTCGGGGTCATCAGTTGGGGGCCTCCCCAATAAGGTGTATCGCTCTTATTGTATCGCGACATCGCGGTAGGCTCACATGAAGATGGCAAAATGACTTAGACTCCTCCAATAAGAACTGCAGGGTAATTGCGTAACACATTATCAGTAGCAATGGGTTTCATTTTGACAGTTCAACAACATTCATTGCGTTATTTACGCTGTTGAGCAGACATATTTTCGAACATAAGGAGCAATGGAGTAGCATTAAGCTTCAAAACGATTTCAACTAATAGTAATGATGTATTACGTAATTAAGGTGCTGGTCCTAGCCAGCTTAGAACAACAAAGAGGGGGAAGCTAAGATGAGTGCCAGGCTCATTTTTCATTGGACTTTTAAATTATTTATAGTGTCGTTTACTAAATAAAAACGCGTGATTTATGTAGTAAAAAGTGCATTCAGTGATAATTCATAAAGAACAGTGAAATATTGTAGCATACTAGCCACATCATGGCTTTGTACCAAATCTTCCTCAGTGTTCGGTTCGCGCGGCCGTCTTTTTCGACATGAATAATTCATTACGTGACATTGGCTAAATGCACAAACCGTGCGAAGAAAGAAAGAAGAACTTTTGAAGATTTTTATTTTACTTGACATTGGCACAAAGTCATAACTAGTGCCACATTACAAAAAAAAAAAACAACAAAGAGAAAGAAGACATCACATTCGTCTCGAAATATTCAACTAACGCACAGTAAAAACACTGATATAAAAAATCCAACACTACCACAACTAACATTTACTCCAGTTTAACACTTAAACAGTGCCGTCCTGAAATGGTTATCGCACAATAAGTTCGCACAGCCGTTATGACGTCACATATTCGTAAAATGGCCGACAGAAAAAATATAAGAAACAATCAGCGAGAATTTACAGCAGCTTCAAGTTTAATGTGCCGATTCTGCGCTGTTATAATGACTCAAGGTGACCCGTAGTGCAAGGGATGAGAGGTAAGCGATTATTGAGAACTGGACACCATGGAGAAAAAAAAATGACTGATTGATTGATTGTTGGAAATTTAAAAGTGGTATATAGAATAGTTTTTTTGACGTATAGGTAACATCAAAAAAGTATTCTATTTATCGGCGTTGAGCACCGTCTGATAGCGATATAGTTTTAAGTTATCTGATTAATCGTTTTTCTAATTTCTGAAGGAAATGTAATGTAATCGTGTAGTGATTCCTAAACATAACACGCTTTTTTTTGGGATGGGAAATCATCAAATGACTTCTCCCGCTCTGGGCGGAGCGGAAGGGCGTGTCAGACTTTTACTCACTAAAACCCACCCGTGTTTCTTCACTTGCCTGTGCAACGGCCAAGGCCACGGTTTCTTATTTAACCAATCCGCAACCCTGGCCCAGAAGGCATCGGTCTTCGTGGACCCCGTCACGATGTGCTGACATATCTTTGAGGCGCGCGCGACACTGGCACAAAAGAAGAAATAACGAAGACTGGTGACAGCTGGTCAACGGCTAACTGGGATGTGCGACTCGTGTAGTGGAACGTTATTTCTTAGGAAAATTATTGTAAATTGGAGTGATCAAAGTTGGATTTAACGTTTATCGTTATAATCGATTATCTCCTTGCCCGATAACCTACGCCTACAATGGATTCCACGCTAGACAAAGACGGAGCTCCCCAGATGATACTTTTGTACCGCTAACTTCTTCTAATGATGGCCATGTGCCGTTATATTCAATTTTTTTTATGGTCACTGAAGCCGATGTCGACTATGCTGCCAATCTCAAAAATGTATTGGAAAAGCAAGAGCGTATATAAAAAATCTCTGTGGGCTTTTTTAGTCCAAAATATAATAATATTTTTTGTAGTCTCTAATCACTATCAAACATGACGTGTAAAAGTGATCAGTGATCCTACTTGCTTAATAAACGATTTCATTTCATTTCATTTCATTTCACTACTATACAAAGTATCACTCGATTGGTGACATTAACACACTAGTAGGACCGACGACTAGGTGTATGTATTTGATCGGATATAGTTACCTGTATCACCTCACCCTCTATTGTAATTTAACCTATGTTCTATGTTACGGGTTCAGTTTCCGCACTTAGTCCCTCTAGTGGATCTCATTGTGCGTGGGCCATGGCGGCCTTTGGCGGTTATTCCAACCAGCCCACCTCCCTCCAGAAGCCTATTAAGTCTCCTGGCTTGTTGAGAACATCTGTGTGAGATCTTGGTGCCCCTATGTTTTACTTCTAATTTGGGTGACGACTGTACATTTCGATCTAATCTGACCTATAATACAACATTTTTTTTTTAATAATTATAAACTGGTGCTTGACTACAATCCCGCCTGATGGTAAGCAGTGCTGCAATCGTTGATGATACAGCGCACTAGTTTATTAAGCCTATTCACTTATAAAACTTAGGAATAAGAAGGATGACGGCAGTTGAGCGAGGTGAAGCAATGTTAAACCCAAGACCAACACGACCAAACGATGCTGCGCTAGAGGGAGATTGATCTGGAGACTCTCCACGACCAAACTCCCGACACAACAACATTTGGCGCATCGTACCCGCCACACAACGCAACACATTTGCTCAGACCCGTCTTCCGTACGGCTTCACCAGACCTCGGAACACGACGAATCGCTTGGCGGCAAGACTTTGTCTGGTGGGTGGTAACTTCTGCCGGCAGCTGATGTTATGGCCTACCACCGAGAGACAAATAATACATAATACAATATTTCATTAACTTTTGTTTCTAATTAGTGTGCTTTGATATGGATCGTAAACTCTCAACGCTCGTAATATAAGTACCTAAAAATTCTAGTGTTGGATGGAATCCAAACCATATTCCCTAAATGAAATAAGTATCAATATAAACACTGTAAAATATTAAATAACAGGAATGCTGTTTTCCGGTATACAGTATCTGGATGATTCCGATCCAATATAATTGCAATTTTAATTTGTTTAGGTTCAGTAAGCGTGACTTAATGAAATAGTAGAAATTTCATTTTAACAAACATATTTCACATATTAATAGTTTCATATTACAAATCGAAAGGTTGTGACCACACGAGAGGGAAGCGAAACGTGTGCAATGGACATAGCAACTAGCACGAGGGCTTTGATTGGTGCTACACTATATAAAACTCAGCAATGGACAGACATTGCTGAGTTTTCTATCAACAGCCATATCCTCAAAGCACAGCTCACAAATCTAGTTTCAAGGTATTTAATTGTATAGTGGTGTGGCTAACTACTAACTGACAGCCTCCGTGGCGTAGCGGTAGCGAACGCGGCCGTTGCGCAAAGAGGCGCGGGTTCGATCCCCGCACAGTGCAAATATTTGTATGCATGAATATGAATATTTGCACTGGTCCGGTCGTGCCTCGAAAAGCACGTTAAGCCGTTGGTCCCGGTTGCCATACGAACATCTAGGTAATGGCAGTCGTTACGGGTTGGTTGGAGCCCTCAAAAGTCTAACAATTGGTCTAACTGCAATACTTAGATATCGCCTTCGGGTTGTGGAGGTCAGACGGCAGTCGCTTCACGGAAAATATCGAAGTTTAGCCAAAATCAGCAGTTAGGACTGGTAAAGCGGACCCCAGACTCCAAAGCTGAAAAGCTACGGATGCGACTGGGATTAACGCTGAGATGATGAGTGGTGTGGCTAACTGACTTATACTAAGTAAGTCATCATCATCATCTCAGCGTATAATACCGGTTGCATCCGCGGCTTTCGAGTTGGAGCCCGGGGTTCCCTTTCCTACATTATACGCCTCTATTTTGCAGGATCATCCCGTGCTGTGAGATTGTTGGTACACATGTCATCTCTTACAACGTCAAGCCAGCACTTCTTTGGTCTACCTTGCTTGTTCCGGCCCGGCGGAGGCGCCATGGCAAGACATTTGTTACCCACGTAATATTTGGATTGGATATGGATCCCGGATTTGGTAAGACGTGCCACGTGACCGTACCTAGTAAATAAACATTTAATTTAATGTGTCGTGTCTTGTAATGTTAATTACTATGCGTACTATTCTATTCAATCAAGTTTTTCTAACTGAATGCTGTGCTGCTGGGGAGTTTTTTGCGCCACTTCTTCTTCCCAGCTAACTTTAGCTGGGAAGAACTACTGGGTAGTACTTACTAGGAAGTCGTGGAAGTCGGGCATTTTGGGGAACTTTCTTATGTAGTTTCATCTTTCGATAAGTTTATGTTCTGAGTCTAATTTGATTAATCGACTTTTGATTTTGAATCACATTGTCAACAACACCCCTCTCTTTTTGTCAAAATTAAAAAACGTATCTTTGAAGTGCAGAAAATCTATGTCAAAAACTGAAAAACCTGAAAATACTACAAGAATACACGTCGTAATAAAATAAAATCGCTGCTCCTCATCCCATGCTTTAGAACACATCCAGTAGCAATACAGGCTGCTCGTAAAAAATGCTCTAAACATCCAACTCGGGTCGTAAACGCGAATAAACGTCTACGTTGTAAACGTTGAATAGTAAACCTTACCTCCAGGTGTTTGCTCGGCACTGAATATTCATGAATTGTAAACTGTAGGCGATAAATTCGTTATGTCTTATCGTTTATCTGATCCTAATAAAGCTCGAAATTGTAAACACTTCGTCGTATTCTGAAGTTGTGGATCTAGAACTTCTCCTAAAGATTTGGGATGACTTAGTCTAAACGCCGATTTTCGTTGTACATAGATTAGGGCTACAAAATGAAGGCGTTTTTGGAAATTCGTAGATTTATTTGTGTAGTTTCATTGTTTTTAAGAGTTGTTTACAAAGTTCTTAATAAAATCGCTTTTGGCACGGATCAACATTTTATACTAGAATTGTTTATGCTTAAAGATTTTTGTAAGTCCTACGCATTATGGGATTTCCCATCGGCGAAAATAAAGAGCATTCATGCAAGCTTTTCTCTTCTTCTTCTCAGCCCATACAGGTCCACTGCTAGACAAAGGCCTCCCCAAGGCATTACATTCGAAGGGGTTTGCCATAATCCCCACGCGTAGCAGACGGTTGGGGATCACAGTCATTTGATATGCCACAGGAGAAGCGCTGCTGCCCGCTTCCCTGATGAGAGTTCCCATTGTCGCCTCTTACGGTACCCACGGGAGGATATGGGATGGTACTATTCTAAGCCCGGTACCACTCGGCAAACTTTTAACTCTGTATTATTACATACCTTTATGGAATCAATTTTCAAAAACCTATTCTTTAGTGCTTTCCTTCTTTATTAAAAGGAACTTCTGTGATCCAGCCTTCTAGGTCCTAGGGTAGAGATCGCATATCGGCAAGCGTAGTGTGGGATGCCCCCAGTTAGATGGATCGACGAACTTATACCAACGCCAAGCTCGATAAAGAATAGAGGTAAACAAACCAATTTAGAGTTATTACAACTCATTTTACAAATCTCCTATTATTTACATGATTATTGTCTTTTACATGCTATCTATTTATTAACAATTCCTATTGCAGCATATTTCAATAGAATAACTAAAATAAGTCGACATTAATTTTATGTGATAGCCCTACAAAAAGAGAAACATGGATGAAATCCAGGTATTAAACTCATTTTGTGGAATTGAGCCACTGAATAAAGTTGAGGCATTTTTCAATACAATTTTGCGTATTTTAATTACTTCCAAACCAATTGCATAACACATACATTGTAATACTTTCAAGTAAGGACTAAGTACCGGTTTGTTTACCTCTATTCTTTATCTAATTTGGCTTTTACATAAGTAGGTGCTTGGTATATTGTTGTATCGCAGCATGAGAGAGGCGATGTCTTGCAGTAGACTGCTTTTGGTGGCAACGTACCTACTACGAAAGATTTTAAAGAAGATTCAAGTAGACTGTATTTAGGGTAGCAATATATTACAATAATTCCTTTGAGTCATCATCATCACCAACCTTTTTATCGTGCCACTGCTGGGCACAGGTCTCCTATCATACAGAGAAGGATTGAACCTGATCACCACGCTTGCTCAATGCGGGTTGGCGATTTCAGACTTAAAGTCCAGGTTTCCTCAAGATGTTTTCCTTCAGCCTTTGAGTCATCATCATTATCATCTCAGCTTTAATCCCAGTCGCAACCGTAGCCTTTCAGCTTTGGAGTCTGGGGTCCACTTTACCAGTCTAACTGCTGATTTTGGCTAAACTTCGATATTTTCCGTGAAGCAACTGCCGTCTGACCCGTAGCTTCTAAAGACTTTTAAGTTTCTTAAACTTGTTCCTTCGCCTTTGTGTCAATGTTCTACAACAGACTGTGAATTTGAACAGTCCGCACATCACATCTTGTGTAAGTGTATTCTTTGGCAGAATGAACGCAATATTATGTTGGATAGTGTACAAGTTACATCCGGAGTTGTTTATTATACGGACCTTGTAGAAACTAGAACTAATTTCCGTGCGTTCAGGCGCTTTTGCCATACCTATTATTGGAATCAATTCTAACAGCACATACCTACTTAGGACCCATTAACTTGATCAAATTTAATTCCGTGGTGCTTGGCAATCTGGGCTTCTCCCAGTTGCAATAATATCCCTTTGTGCCGATTGGCCTAGTTCTGTTCTGTCTCCTGCTTGTTATGGAGGGAAGTGGAAAAAATATATTTTTTCTTACTCCTCCGCTATTCTTTTCTGATTAATTTCGTTGCGGGACCCAAGACAGTTGAATCGTTTCTCCGAGACTCGTCGAGCTTCATTGCTCGGGGTTTTTCTGGCGGTCTCCACTGTTGATTCTGGCTTTCAGGAGTTGCAGTGGGTTGGGAACAGTGTGGCGGGTTTTGCCGTCTGACCTTCACAACCCGAAGGCGATATAGAAGCATTGCAGTGAGAAAAATTGTTAGACTTTTGAGGGCTCCAACAACCCGTAACGACTGCCACTAGATTTTCGTATGGCAACCGAGACCAACGGCTTAACATGCTTTCCGAGGCACGACCAGACCAGTGCAAATATTCATATTCAAGCATACAAATATTTTCTCCTTGCCTTTGAGTATATCCCTCTAACTAAAGTGCCACAAACGACAAACCACTTACCTCCAACCTTCATATGCGAGGTTTGTAGACCACCAGACTAGATCACGAGAAGGCGCACATCGACACAATTCACTGGCAGACTCCCTAACCTGAATTATGAGGCCTAATCCCCCCGTGGGTTACTGTAAATACTTAAAACTGATTATATTTTTGTGACCGTTAAAAGATCGTGGCCATGACTCGCTAGCTTGCCAGTTCGAAAGGAAGTGCGTTCGCTAAGCCGTGCAGACGCACACTACTATGGTCGCGTTTCGTTTACTTTAAGTTTTCGGTAGCGTTCACCGCCGATAATCACAAAACTCATAGGAGATATTCAACACTGCTATAGGCTTAGTTGAGAGCACGCGATATGGCACCGTGTAGTTGAGAATATATCTTCAGTACAAGATAAATCTAAGTTTATTATATCGCGTGCTGCTCCAATGATTCATACAATTTTCTAAGATGTTTTTACCCGTAACTTTTTTTTTTATAGTCTACCTTTGGAATTAAATCTCAACAGCCTTATTTTACGAGACAATAAATTTAGTTTACTGTGTACTTTAAGTAGCTTTGTCTGCTTGTGTGGGTTCACAATAAACTTTGTTATAGTTATGATTAAGTTCGTGAATGGTTTTCAATATAACAATCTACTTCTTCAAAAATTAACTTTTGGCGATGCTGAGAGGTTTCTGCTATGGAATTAAAAAGTGATTCTTTAAGAGGGGACTCCAGTGGCGTTTTCTCCATTCAAACGTTTTGTACTGTTTTCTTCGTGGATAACGCTTTTAGAGGAATGATTTTTTTTTCTACAATTTGACACTTTGATTATACGCGCCCCTATTATTTGGTTTTTTCGAAAACTTAATTAATAAAAAACTAAAAACTACACGAACACACACACATACCTCCACTATCAATTACACAAGTATATACACACTCGCTTCCTAAGCTTAATCATTTATCGTTCTATTTTCAAATCTAAAAAAATGAATGTGTAATTACTATTTTTAAAATTTCTCGTTTATTTTTAGGTTTCGTTCCTACAAAACATTGTCAGATTGACTTTACACCTAACTAGGGAGTCAGAGTATTTAAATATTAAACTTTCTTTAAGCCTTGTAAGTTTTAATCAGAAAGGATTTTCGGTACAATGAAGAATTTATTTAAAAAAAAAAAATCTTTTCAATGCCTACGTCTCTATCACAAATCTCATATAGCGCTAAATTAATTTCGTGGGGTATAAATTAGGTACTTTTTTTGAAAACTTAATTAATAAAAAACTAAAAACTACACGAACACACATACATACCTCCACTATCAATTACACAAGTATATTACACTCGCTTCCTAAGCTTAATCAGTTATCGTTCTATTTTCAAATCTAAAAAAATGAATGTGTAATTTGTATTTTTAAATTTCTCGTTTATTTTTAGGTTCCGGTCCTACAGAACATTGTCAGATGGACTTTACACCTAACTAGGGAGTCAGAGTATTTAAATATTAAACTTTCTTTAAGCCTTGTAAGTTTTAATCAGAAAGGATTTTCGGTACAATGAAGAATGTATTCAAAAAAAAATCTTTTCAATGCCTACGTCTATATCACAAATCTTATTTAGCACTAAATTAATTTCATGGGGTATAAATTAGGTACTTACTCAGTTTTCTAATTATCGTGATGAACAATCAAAGAGTTACAGTTTTTTTTTTTTTATTTTGTGTTAGCTAAGTTGCTTCTATAAACAATTATTTTTATATTCATTTTTTTATTTCATCATCTGCCTAGCCTTTTTAACAAGGTTGGAGTCAGCTGTTTAAAGCTAGAAAGCTTTAAACATACGTAATAGGGACTCATAATCTTATTTTAACAGGTTAACCACATCCATTAAAAAAAATAAATATAAATGTAAATATTATAAACACGCTCAACTCTAATATTTTCAATCTATTTTAGCATAACTTACCTTACCTTATATCTTAGCGATAAGAAGAGGTTGCCTGTAAAAAATCGCTCTTAGCAATAAGGAAAGGTTGCCTGTAAAAGATCGCTCTTAGCGATAAGGAAAGGTTGCCTGTAAAAGATCGCTCTTAACGATAAGGAAAGGTTGCCTGTAAAAGATCGCTCTTAGCGATAAGGAAAGGTTGCCTGTAAAAGATCGCTCTTAGCAATAAGGAAAGGTTGCCTGTAAAAGATCGCTCTTAGCGATAAGGAAAGGTTGCCTGTAAAAGATCGCTCTTAGCAATAAGGAAAGGTTACATATAAAAGATCAGTCTTAGCGATAAGAAAACGTTGCCTGTAAAAGGTCGCTCTTAGCGATAAGGAAAGGTTACCTATAAAAGATCGCTCTTAGCGATAAGGAAAGGTTGCCTGTAAAAGGTCGCTCTTAGCGATAAAGAAAGGTTACCTATTAAAGATCGCTCTTAGCAATAAGGAAAGGTTGCCTGTAAAAGATCGCTCTTAGCGATAAGAAAAGGTTGCCTGTAAAAGATCGCTCTTAGCGATAAGGAAAGGTTGCCTGTAAAAGATCGCTCTTAGCAATAAGGAAAGGTTACATATAAAAGATCGGCCTTAGCGATAAGGAAAGGTTGCCTGTAAAAGGTCGCTCTTAGCGATAAGGAAAGGTTGCCTGTAAAAGATCGCTTTTAGCGATAAGGAAAGGTTGCCTGTAAAAGATCGCTCTAAGCGTTAAGAAAAGGTTGCCTGTAAAAGATGACTCTTAGCGATAACACCGCTCATATTTATATTAAATAAATACACATACAAATTACACAGATTGAGCTAGCCCCAAAGTAAGTTCGAGACTTGTGTTATGGGATACTAACTCAACGATACTATATTTATAATAGATACATATATAGATAAACATCCAAGACCCAGGCCAATCAGGAAAAGATAAATGACTTTTGATTTTGAGTATACTATTTTATTCCATTCTATTCTATTCTAAGACTCGTAGTCAGAATTTTGGGCTTCCAAAAACCTGTGAGGACCATCAAAGATTTATAAATGATAGCCAACCCCTGTAAGAGTTGCTTAACCTTTAACGTGGACCCGTGCAGCTGTTAGTATTAGCCATGAGCCCCTTTTCCACCTTTTTCTTCCTTTGCTATGTAAATGTTCAAAATCCATAATCCTACTATGTTGGAGTCAAACCGTAGCACCGCTGCCGGAACGTACGACCACAGGAGGACGACAGCGGCGAGCCGGGACCGGCGGACGAGGGATCGGTTTCGCCGGTGGCCGCCTGCAGCGCAAAAAATCCACGGACCAAGCGTGCCTTCTAATGACTGTCCTAATATAATTACAAGCACCTATTTTTACAGTCCGCTATTTCATTTATACCATCGAGGATCTCCAACATAATATGGTCCTCTCTTTATTTTAAACGTTAAACTTTTTACGTTTTTGGTTACTCTTTCACGCATAAACTAGTGAACGGATTTGATTCAAATTTCGAAACAGGGTGGAGGACGGGTCTGAGCAGTTGTGTTGCGATGTGTGTCAGGAGTTTGATCGTGGAGGCTCTCCAGTACAATCTCCCCCTGGCGCAGCATCGTTGGTCGTGTTGTTGGGTTTAACATTGCATCACCTCGTTCAACTGCCATCTTCCTTCCTACTCACCCAGTTTTTTTTTTTTTTTGAGTGAATATACCCTTAATAAACTAGCTCTCTTTACCATCAACGATTTCTTCACTGCTTACCATTAGGTGTGATTGCTGTCAAGCACTAGTCTATAATCATTAACATATATGCAATCAAGATTAACGTAGAAGAAAGTTTCTATCCGGATATTTCCACAAGATCGAACCGTACGCAGGTGAAACTGCGGGACGCAGTTAGTCCCAAATAATTTTACCTTCACCCAGCTTATTACCGCAAAACTTCCCAATTGCTTTCCCAGTCCAATAAATTAAGTTAACTGTCACCCGAGCACTCGGAAATCCTTAAACAATAATCCGTAAGAGAAACCCGGTAATCCTCACTGAACTAAACAAATGGCGAGGATCCGCGATTTCACTCGTAATTAAAATAAATTCTCGCGCTCAGACTAATCCTTGTACAGGGTGTTTGCTTATTCACATGGTGTTGTAGTTATTTTCGGCTTGTTCCTCTCGGATTAGCGCTAAGCTTCACTAATTGGAGGCGCGCAGATTCAGTGGCAGGTGGTACGGATCGACTGGTGGAGGTTTATACAATCGCTTTGAAGCTAATGCACAGCGCAGCGCGGTTGTACCTACCAAACTAATATGAACATTATAAACATTAAAAAGTATAGTTTAAAAAACTAAAAAAACATGCTTTTAAAAATTTCAAACTAAAAATTTTAAAATAATTTAAAAAAAAAACGTATATTTATTTTTAACTTTTTAGTTCGATATTCTTTAAAAAAAAAAAAACGAATGAACGAACGTATTGAAAACTGTGGGACATTTTACAGTAATGGGCCGCTCACTCGTAGTCCAAAGAGTTAGAGACGGACAAACAAACAAGCAAGCAAGCAAGCAAGCAAGCAAACAAGCAAGCAAGCAAACATACAAGTGAAGCTAATAACAAGCATATAATAAAGTTCGAATTAAAGAGTGTTTTACTAGTCTTTGAAATAATAGTATATTCGACCGTCCATGCTTCGCAGGTGGCGTCACAAACGCTTGATAACTATGTGTCAATTAAAACCGTGCAGCCATGCAATATGTCCGTCAAACAAGAGTTTCGTAGCAAACAAAAATGCTCCAGTGTATCGTCAAATTGCCCCAAATTTACAATTTTGCAACTTGGTGTACACATGGCTGCATATCAAGCTATACACTGAACCAGTATAAGCAGACTGATTGTACAAAAACTCTATACAATGAAAATTCAGTTAAACCTCTAAAAAAAGTACAAGTTGATGTGTACTATATTTCACATCGTTGTACTATTTTTTTTATTGCCCTTGCCTTTATAAACGTTGACTAAAGTTAATTAATGAAAAGCCATTGTTTAACCATGCATTTTAGACGTTTGCACGTGAATTAACTTTAATCATCGTTTATGAATAAACCCCATAAATACTGTGTTTATTCATAAACGATGATTGAAGTTAAGTGACGTTAAAAGGTCAAAAATGTATGGTTAAAGAATCGCTAATTACTAGTTAACTTTAAGCAACCTTTATGAATAAGGGGGTTAGTGTATACACTATGTGTAAAGTTTCCCTTTACCAATAATAGCAAGCCCACATCGTCTGTCAATGTGTTTTGTCCCTGATTATATTCGAAACTGAAGTTAATTTTTTAAGCCCAAACACCACGTAATTTGACAGGTGTAATGTCAAATTTCTAAAACACATACGCAACAACTATGCTTCGAGTTTATCTGCGCGATCGAATCAGAAATGAGGTAATCCGCAGAAGAACCAAAGTCACCGACATAGCTCTTCGAGTCGCTAAAATTAAGTGACAGTGGGCAGGGCACATTGCTCGTAGAACCGATGGCCGACGGGGCAGTAAAGTTCTGGAGTGTCGGCCACGTACCGAAAGACGCAGCCTAAGGAGGCCCCCAACAAGGAGGACAGATGACCTGGTGAAGGTCGCAGGAAGCCGATGGATGCAGGCAGCATAAGACCGGTGATGGTGGAAAGCCTTGGGGGAGACCTTTGTTCAGCAGTAGACCTCTATAGGCTGAAGAAGAAGAAGAAACGCAACAGTTTTGATGACTGATTCTGACAAAAAATACTTCTAACGTCGCTACATATAAGCGATTCGTCGTGTTCCGGCATGATGTCTGGTGAAGCCGTACGTAGGACGGGTCTGAGCAATTGTGTTGCGATGTGTGCCGGGTACGATGCGCCTAATGTTGTTGTGTCGGGAGTTTGGTCGTGGAGAGTCTACAGATCAATCTCCCTCTGGCGCAGCATCGTTGGTCGTGTTGGTCGTAGGTTTAACATTGCATCACCTGGCTCAATTGCCGTCATCCTTCCTATTCCTAAGTTTTTTAAGTGAATAGGCTTAATAAACTAGTGCACTTTACCATCAACGATTGCGTCACTGCTTACCATCAGGCGGGATTGCAGTCAAGCACTAGTTTATAATTATTAAAAAAAAAAAGACATATATTATACAAGTTTTTTAATTTGTTTGTCGTCGAGATAAGTCTGTGACGAGATTTTGAATGCTATAAATTACGAGAATTGGTATTTTGATTGAAATGTCAGATTAGTATCTGGGTTCAAAAAACGAACTTCAATATAGATAGCCTGCGAGATAAAACTGTCAACGAATATATTGGTTTTTCATAAACAATTTTTATTTGGGTGGGTATTATCAAATGACCTCTGCCGCTATGGGCGGAGCGGAACCGCGTGTTTTAAGCGACTTTTACGGACTAAAACCCGTGTGGGTTTTAGTATTTTTCTTTTTATAATTGTAAACTAAGCATAAATGCAATCGTTGATGGTAAAGCGCGCTAGTTTATTAAGAGCCAAATTACTCAAAAGAACTGAGTGAATAGGAAGGAAGACGACAGTTGAGCGAGGTGATGCAATGTTAAACCCAACAACACGACCAATGATGCTGCGCCAGGAAGAGATTTATCTGGAGACCATCCATGACCAAACTCCAGACACAACAACATTTGGCACATTGAACACAACGATGATTTTCACATGTTTTTTTTTTTTTGATTTGATGAAACGGCGATGATGGGGTTACTTCATGAAATTTCCACAACTTAGTTCCACTAATAGCGATAAACTCACCCCTACTACAAGAAAAAAAAAGAAAGACTTAGAAATAAATGTTGAAATGTATGTGTAATATAAAATCATTTTTATTTTCTTATTACATAGGTCCTCGCAGAACTTGAACAGTTTTCCGATGTAAGATAATAAATGCTTCATGTGGTACCAGGTTTAGAATAGTACCAATCCATATCCTTCCGTAGGGGTCGTAAGAGGCTACTAAGACTTCCCAATGTAATGGAAAACTGGAAAACCTTGGGGAAGGCCTTTGTCCAGTAGTGGACCTCTATAAATAAATATATACGGACAAATCACACTGATTGAGCAAATAAGTTCGAGACTTGTGTTATAGGATACTAATATGAACAATACTATATTTATAATAGATAAATATCTAAGACCCAGGCCAATCCAGACCAGGCCACGACCTGGCCGGGGATCGAACCCGGAGCCTCCACGTCGCAGTCAGGTGTGCTGACCGCTGCGCCAAGGAGGACGACCTATAGGCTAAAGAAGTGGAAGAAGACAATATGTAACGCATACCGCTCTCAAAGGGGCCACGCCTTCTATTACACTCCTGTTATAAGCATTTAGAATCGCTAATATAATTAAATTCGCAATTTACAACGCTACAGCGTTCATTCCGACCAAACATCAATATTTCAACCTCCTCCAATCAATCTGTAGCTACGGTTTGTACTAACATAATATCCAATATATGGTATAATTATCATTTTAATTATACGTAGAATGATCATTTAATCTGCTTCTTAATTAATAACGTTTACTAAGCGTGTGATTATGCGAATATTATTAGTAGCTTCTATTAGTTGTTGGGTTGTTGTTGTCGAGTGGAATGGCGTGCAATAGGGGAGGCCATTGTCCAGTAGCAATCCGCATTGTGCAAACGTGGTGATTACGCTCAATCCTTCTCTGTATGAGAGGAGACCTGTGCCCAGCAGTGGAACGATAAAAGGTTGATTATGATGATGATGATTGTCCAGTAGTGGACTGCTATAAGTTGATAATGATGATGACAGTATTAGATTAATGTAATGACTGCAGGAGCGGACAGTTTTGGAACATTATCGTGATAATTTATCGCACATATTTTTTCCCCGCCTTTTCTCTAGCCTTGAAGACACTTCAATTGTAGTCAGACGAAAACGCCGCCACTGGCAAATTCTTCCAGTCGCTCGGTGTACGCAGTATAAGAGACGAAGCGAAACACTTCGTTCGGATCGTAGTGGTATCAACAACGTAAGGGTAGACATTCGCCGTACGACGAGTTGTTATGATGGAACGGGGATGGGGGAATTAAGGCATGCAATTCCCGCACACAGTCTCCAGAATTTATCCTATAGAATACCGACAGACTGGTTACTTTTTGCCTGTGTAGGCTTTGGAGACCTTTTTGAACTAAATCTGGATCGCCAATTAGCCTCTTCGCACGCCCCTACACCGAATCCAAAGTTGCCAGGTGACATTTTGCAGCACCAGCCCAAATGTAGCTGCAGTACTCACACACAAACGGACCTGTGCTCATTAGAAGCTATCCTTAGAAAAGTTACATTGGTACTTGCCTGTCCTGGAATCGAACCCGCACACTCATACTTGAGAGGCTGGTGTTTTAACCACTAGGCCACCACGACTATATAAGTTTAACTCCTAATAATAAAGTTTAGATTACGCCACAACTTCAAGCATTTTGATAACTTTTTCAATAGTAGGTACTTATAAATGTTACTCATCACTCTTGAAAGCAGGCATTTTATGATAGTTGTTGGCTGGTAATTAAAACAGTTAAATATTTGGAAGATAAAATGCAGCTCTTAATTTTGAAGTGGAGTCTCTCCATGAAAAAGTTTATAAATGTTGACACTACTACGATCTGGACGAAACGTTTCGACTCGTCTTTTATACCGCGTACCTCGTGGAACTGGAACACATTTCCAGCGGTGTTGTTTGGTGTTTCCGTCTGACTACAATTTCTTCAAAGCTAATTGTTAATGGGCTCTTGATAAACTAGCGCTTAACCATCAACGATTGCATCCCTGCTTACCATCAGACCGGATTGCAGTCAAGCACTAGTTTATAAACCATACTAATATTATAAATGCGAAAGTATCTCTGTCTGTCTGTCCGGCTTTCACGCCAAAATTACTGAACCGGTTTTGATGAAATTTGGCACAGACAATCTTTAGACCCTGAGAAAGGACATAGGCTACCTTTTATACCGAAAAAAATTGATGTTCCCGAGGGAATTCTAAAAAGCGCGATATAACCGAACTCCACGCTGTCGAAGTCGCGGGCGGAAAGCTAGTTATTTATAAAACAAGTAGTTTAATACTCCAATATTACGTGTGTATGAAAACACACTACCTAGACACAGTTTTGCTGCAAGCACTGTTTGACTACCTTTGTAGAGCTTTAAAAGTAATCAGCGTTCTACAAAAATTATGTTTCCTGGAATATGATTTTCTTCCACAAAATTGGCTTCAATTTCCAAAACACTCCGTTAAAAGTATAAACATTCAATAATGGTGGTATAATGTGTCTCATTCAGCCCTATTAAAGCCATGCTATACCGTCGTCAGAAAATCATCAGGCCACTAATATCACTGGTAGGAGTAAAGTTTCTGAAAGAAATTGCTACCTAGATTAATATGAAAATAATTGAGTAAAAATATACATAGCTTGTGATTCGTGGAAAGGTATTTAAAATCGATTGATATGGATGTATAGACGGCAGTTAAGTTTATTTTAAAGTTTTTCAACTTTATAGCCGACATATTATGGTTTAAGATTGATTAGAAATATTTGACACTTTTGAGTAGTTACCGTCTGAACGGACAAAATATTAAGTTCGTATCTTTAGGGTATATTTTTGTGCATATTACACGATAAAATCTGCTGTATGATCGCTGTATGATCCATTGATTTAGTTCATAATTTTAAACCCTGCGTTGGACATCTTTGTCAGTTATTAAGACAATTTTCTATAACAATATATTTTGTTTATTGTTAATTGACGAAAATTAATTACATCTAAAATCATTTGCTGAATTCATTATTCCAGTATGAGCGATGGGGAGTCATTCTGTGTCCATTGCTTCGTAATGACAATACCCTATACGATAATTGCCTTCTATTTATTATGTTGATTGTGCCGATGTCAAGTATTCTGGCAGTGTAATCTAGTGACAGCGTCACAGCAGGCTGGGGCGTCGAACGTCATTGCACTTTGTGGCAGTTCTTTTTTTAAATCTTAATAGCTGAAATTTTGTTACTTAAAATATATATATACTAATATACAATATGTAAAGAAAAACCCTGTCCGATAGGATAGGATATTATTAGGTATCGATAACTGATTATACTAATGCCTTCAAAGCCGGGCTAAACTTAAAAAACAAAATCCCCCTAAAAAAATAAATATTATTTCGTAAAAAGAGGTAACTTAAAACATGTGCGGTAGCCGGTAGGCCATACAGGCGCGGGCGAAGAGGGGCAGGGCACGCGACACGCGGTCGCATCGCTATTCGCTCAGAATTATACCGTCAAATATAATGTTGTCAATTTTTTAAAATTACTAAATTTTGGGGAAGTTGGAATTAATTCGCGGGAGAAAAAGATTATTTCAAAATTCACTAGTATTTTTACTATGATGATTATGTAAAATTTCATATGTTATTTGGTCACGTGTTCCTAACCTTTATTATCCTTACGGTCGGACAGGGTTTTCTTAATATATTGTATTAAGCCGAAGAATTTGTTTGTTTGTTTGAACGCGCTAATCTCAGGAACTACTGGTCCGATTTGAAAAATTCTTTTTGCGTTGCATAGTCCATTAATCCAGGAAGGCTTATATAACATCACGCTGCGACCAATAGGAGCGGAGCATAACTAACTCCACGCAAACGAAGTTGCTAGCGGCCGCTAGTTTTTATAAATATATAATTAGCCTATAATGATCCCATTCCTGGAACACAGGCCTCCTCTGGGTGAGAGGAAGTGGGTCGTAATCTAATACGCGGGCCAATGCGGGTTGGTAGGGGTCACATGTTTTCGAAGTGTTGCCTCTAGGACATGCCAGTTTGCTCACGATGTATTCCTTCAACGTTATGAGAGAAGTGGTGATGAAATAATTTACACAAAGTAAAGCGGCTGACGGCGTTCGAACCTACGACTATATCTTCGAAGTCGCAGCCGATAAAACCAAGCCACAACTTCATAATTATTACTTTGCGCTCTCTACTTAATAATTAAACGTCTGTTTCGTTTTATAGCAGCGTAATAAAATTATTACTTAAAATATATCTTTACTAATATACAATATGAAAAGAAAACCCTGTCCGATAGGATAGGATAATAAATATTGTCACTTCTGGATCGTAAAAAATATTGTTGTAATAAAGTGTTAATTTGACTTTTGTTGCTCACTGTACCATCATCAAGATTGAAACTAAATGTTTTATTTTACTAGAGCTTATTTTTATGTACCTATTATAAACTAGCGCTTGCTCGCGATCACGCCTGATGGTAAGCAGTGATGCAATCGTTAATAGTTTATTATGGCACGCTAGTCTATTAAATGCCTATTCACGTTAACCTTGAAGACACTTAAATTGTACTCAGACAGAAAGATCGTCGCAGGTAAATTGTTCCAAACCTTCGATGTACGCGTATTTGTGTTTTTTTTTTCTCTTCATTCTATTTGATCCCTCATGGAATTATCATTCATAACCTTTAACATTTTTTTTAAAACTTGAAGTCGTGGTGGCCTGATAGTTACAACACCAGCCCCTCAATGCGAGTGGGTTCGATTCCAGGTCAGGCAAGTACCAATGTAACTTTTCTAAGTTATATGTACTATCTAAGTATATCTTGGACACCAATGACTGCTTATTAGGTGAAGGAAAACATCTTGAGGAAACCTGGACTTTAAGTCTGAGATCGCCAACCCGCATTGAGCAAGCGTGGTGATTACGCTCAATCCTTCTCTGTATGAGAGAAGACCTGTGCCCAGCAGTGGGACTATAAAAAGGTTGCTCATGGTGATGATTGACCTTTAACATTAAATAATTAATTATTTATTTTCTGTGGTTGGTACAGACACTTTTACACGTCAGTCATACTTATTTCTTAAACCTTGATAAATATTGTATTGTTGTTGTTGTATTGTTGTATTGTATAATCAATACATAGTATAAAACAAAGTCGCTTTCGCTGTATGTCCGTATGTATGCTTAGATCTTTAAAACTACGCAACGGATTTTGACGCGGTTTTTTTTAATAGATAGAGTGATTCTTAAGGAAGGTTTAGACTACCTTTTATCCCGGAAAAAATTGATATTCTCGAGGGAAATCCAAAAAGCGCGATATAACCGAACTCTACGCGGGCGAAGCCGCGGGCGGAAAGCTAGTTACCTATATAATTGACACCTCAATTCCATTCTTATCCTCAACAAAGTTTTAGCTCCATAATCATAAGAGGATTTGTAAGCTGACTTAAAAAAATATGGCATGTTACGCTTATTATCTCGTGAAACTTTTAATAACGAGTAGATAAGCGGCAATATAATGTTTACCACATAATCTTATAAAAGTTTCCGCCGTGGGTTTCATAAATAATGCCGGTAAAGGAAAGTTTATAAAATGTGGCAGGATTTTCCGCGGAAATCTTCCAAGTTATTGCTTTTGATATAATTCATATTAGTTTTCTCACACGTGTTAGGTTAGTTAAGTTTTTATTTAATTCAATTAAGAGAGTACTTTAGTGACTCCTTCTCTATACAAACGTATTCCGCTGTTTTCTTCGTGGATAATACTTTTGGGGCAATAATTTTTTTCTACAATTTCACAACTCAATCATATGTACCACTTGATTTTTTTCCAAACCTTAATAAACAAAATATGATATTTCAAAATCCAAAAAAAATCCCATTTTCACCGATGTTCAGACGACTATTAGACATATGTGACAAAGACAACAACACACTACACCACCTTCTCTCACCATTGACCGATAAAAACTAACGCGGACGCAAAACCTCTGACACACACTTATGCTCCCTTACGTCACCCACACTGTCACGTGGTACACAACAACACACTACACCACCTTCTCTCACCATTGACCGATAAAACTAACGCGGACGCAAAACCTTTGACACACACTTGTGCTTCCCTACGTCTCCCACACTTTCACGTGGTACACAACAACACACTACATCACCTTCTCTCACCATTGACCGATAAAACTAACGCGGACGCAAAACTTTTTGACAAAAAAAGAAAATAAAAAAGCCTAGGTTATACTTTTCCTCCAAATTTTGATATGAAATCTATTGAGATCTGTCGTGCTTTGAAAGAGAAAACAGCGGAATACGAAACGTCTTTGTAGTTAAAATCAACCTGAGCTGCAACTGTCTCTTTCACATTTTACGGGGTGAGGTTGGAAGTGGCGCGACGGCAACAGTTTCTTCAAATACCTATTTTACAAATTCATCGGCACTAGAGTCCTCTCTTAAGTTAGTTAACAACTTTTCATTTAATTGTAAAGGTATATGTAGCGCTTGATCAAAATGTTTTATTTTCTGTGATCATTGAGGAGAACAGTGGTGGGACAGAGGTAACCACACGACTTGACAGTCGTAGGTTTGCACCCAGTGTGGCGCTTTATTTTATGTAGTCGGTGGTCGTCCTCACTGGGCCCTATAATTTTTTTCTTTTTTGAAGTGGACTAACACACGCACACACACATACACACCACTCAAGGGGGGAAACAAGAAACCGTGGCCCTGGCAGTCGCACAGGCAAAAGAAAAAACACGGGTGGGTTTTAGTCAGTAAAAGTCTGACACGCCCTTCCGCTCCGCCCAGAGCGGGAGAAGTCATTTAATGATTTCCCATCCTAATAAGAAAAAAAAGGGGGGTTACTATGACGTGTCAAAACCATCAAATACCAAATAGAGAGCGATACGGGTTAAATTACGCTATCCCTTTTTAACAATGGTTTAATGATATGTAGTTTTAACACGTCATATTAGGGCCCCTATATCGTGCCTGAAAAAAATTTTATAAATATATTTCACCAAATCTTCTTTTCTTTTCCTCCACTTAAGTGATTTTTGTTACAATTTCGAAA
Organism: Sesamia nonagrioides; assembly: GCA_017933935.1. NCBI lineage: Eukaryota > Metazoa > Arthropoda > Insecta > Lepidoptera > Noctuidae > Sesamia > Sesamia nonagrioides. Next base: position 817,615 of record JADWQK010000551.1, on the reverse strand, counting down.
CGCAATAAAGCATATTCTTTCTAAATAGATTTCCACAACAGGCAACACCCTAACCAACCCCGCAAGTGAAAACCACGTTAATTCACCCTAAATGGAGCGTCAAAATGCGTCATTGATCATCGAGATTGACGACGAAGACCCCAGGTGCGTCATTACAGCGTATAAAGAATAATAATTCGAGGTCTATCCCGTGATGGATGCGGGGCCAACGGACGCGTGACAAATCGCTTTTGGACTTTTTTCGACGAAACGTGTAGCGACGTTTTCGGCGAACAAATATTTTGCTCTGTCGGTCATTTTGACCGCGATTAGGTGGTTCAGGAATTTGGGTAATTTTTGGTATTATAAATGGGGTTGTGTGTGAATGGTAGTTATGAAATTGAATTTATTAGTTTATAATTGATAATCTTCATGTAATTCTAACCAAATATAATATAAAAAAATCTTTTACATTTTATGTATGGTGGATGGAGTTACGCTCGAACATATAAATTACTTTTTTTCTTTTTTATTATAAATTAGCGCTTGACCGCAATCCCGCTTTATGGTAAGCAGCGACGCAATCGCTTTGCAATACACTTAAATTTACACTTTAAACATCATGGAAACATCGAACACCACCGCTGGAAAAGTGTTCCAGGCCCTCGATATAAGCAGTATAAAAGATGAGGCAAAACGCTTCAGAATTTCTTCGTGGAGAGGCTCCACTTCAAAATCTAGAACTGGATTTTATCTTCCAAATATTTAACTGTTTTAATCGCCACCCAACATCTATCACGAAAAAGTTTCAATGGCCGTGAGTAACACTGCAAAGTACTATTGAAAAAGTTATCAAAATGCTTCAAGTTGTGGCGTAATCTAAACTTTAGTTATATTGACAAGTCGTGGTGCCCTAGTGGTAAAAACACCTGCCTCTCAAGTATAATCGTGCGGGTTTGATTCCAAGTCAGGCAAGTACCAATGTAACTTTTCTAAGTTATATGTACTTTCTAAGTATATCTTGGAAACCAATGACCGATTAAACGGTGAAGGAAAACAAACATCTTGAGGAAATCTGGACTTTAAGTCTGAAATCGCCCACCCGCATTGAGCAAGCGTGGTGATTACGCTCAGTCCTTCTCTGTACGAAAGGAGGCCTGTGCCCTGCAGTGGGACGATAAATAAAAGGCTGTTGATGAAAGTTATATTTCCATAAATGCTAGTTAGTTATGTGACTGATTATAAGGGCTTTCTCACATTATGTACTAATGAGTCCAACATAGTATGTACGAGCCAATAATGCTCATACAGCAAAATAAAATAAAACAAATAGAATGAAATTCAACACAATGTAAAACAGTCGTAAATATACCTCCGTCACGCGGTCAGGTGTAAATAAACAAGTGCGGCTCAATACTGGTGGTTTTAGTGTGACTCATTACCTACAACAACTCTGGGGTATCGTCAACGGCGAAAAATCCCAACATCTTTTGGTCCTTCGAGCCGGATAACACACACATAGGTGTCGTCGACAGTGACAATTTCAATTACATGTTAGACTACCAGCCGACACTACTGTCAACCCATTTGGACTGTCCGACAGTTCTGTTTAATTAAAACAGGCTATAAACCAAGCTGTTGTACAATCTTACTGCCTCCCATCCTATTAATGTTATCCTACTTCCTACAAAAATAATAATTAAAAATATTTTTTTTTCTTTTTTTTTATTTAACTAAACTAGTGCTTGACTGCAATTCCGCCTGATGGTAAGCAGTGATGCAATCGTTGATGGTAAAGCGCAGTAGTTTATTAAGAGCCTTTTTCTTTAGCCTATAGAGGTACATTGCTGGACAAAGGCCTCCTCAAGGCTTTCCACAATGACCGGTCTTGTGCTGCCCGCATCCATCGGCTTCCCGCGACCTTCACCAGGTCATCGGTCCACCTTGTTGGGGGCCTCCCTACGCTGCATCTTCCGGTACGTGGCCGCCACTCCAGAACCTGCCCCATCGGCCACCGGTTCTACGAACAATGTGCCCTGCCCACTGCCACTTAAGTTTAGTGATTCGAAAAGCTATGTCGGTGGCTTTGGTTCTTCTGCGGATCTCCTCATTTCTGATTCGATCACGCAGAGAAACTCCGAGCATAGCTGTTTCCATCGTCCATTTTTACGTGCATAAAATAGATTAAATTATTGTGTATTAAATTATTTATTTATTTACTGATATAGTTCTGTTTCTATTTTAGTATTCATAATGACATATCTTATACATACACATACGTAAAAATTGTTTTTATATACTTAACACAAATTTATTTTATTTTTTTATATTGTATTTTTGTTGCATACACAATTTACATTGCTGTATAAAACTGTTTTACATCCGTCACCTCACATATCAGGTTCAGTTGAAAACCAGCGTCAGGCACTAGTTGTCTGGCATTTTTGCTGAACTGGGCCTTTTTGGTGCAGCCGGGAGGCACACATGCCTGCTCGGTTTTCTACGTTAATTTGTTTTATCACAATTTACTTTATTTTATTATTACTATGTTTTACTTTTTAATGCTTGTCTTTATCTGATGTATTGTGTGTCTTTTAGTTTGTGCTAAATAAATGTATTTTCTTTCTTCTTTGTTTCTTTGTGTAACTCTGAGCCTTTACCAGCCTTCAAGAGCCTATTCACTCAATAAAAAACTGAGTGAATAGGAAGGAAGACAACAGTTGAGCGAAGTGATGTAATGTTATACCCAACATCACGAACAACGATGCTGCGCCAGAGGGAGATTGAGAGGTCTTCCACAACCAAACTCCCAACACAACAACATATGGCGCATCGTGCCCAGCACACATCGCAACACAACCCGTCCCATGGCCCAGACCCGTCTTCCGTACGGCTTCACCAGACATCATCACACCGACCACGACGAATCGCTTGGCGGCAAGACATTTGTCTGGTCAGTGGTAACTTCTGCCGGCAGCCGATGTTAGGGCCTAGCACGGATAACATATTAATTAATACGACGGGTTGTCCGATAATGGAACGGTGATGATTGCATTACGTCATGAAATTTCCCGTTCGTCGTCCTCCGTGGCGCAGCGGTCAACACACCTGACTGCGACGTGGAGGCTCCGGGTTCGACCCCGGCCAGGTCGTGATGGAAAACGATCTTTTCTTGATTGGCCTGGGACTTGGATGTTTATCTATATATGTATCTATTATAAATATAGTATCTATCGTTGAATTAGTATCCCATAACACAAGTCTCGAACTTACTTTGGGGCTAGCTCAATCTGTGTGATTTGTCTTAAAAAAAAAATCCACAGCAGTGTTCGACTAATAGCAATAATCTCACCTCTAGGTACTATAAGAGGCTTAGAAATAACTGCTGAAATGTAAACTGTAAACTACTGCGCCTCGCGGATTCGCCCGCGTAAGTTTGGATGCCATGGGATTATCAGAACCTTTTATCGTCCCACTGCTGAGCAGAGGTATCCTCTCGTACAGGGATAAAAAGTAAAAAAACTAAAACCCAACTACGACAAAAAACGACGCTGAAAAAGTATAAAACAAGATTTTCAGAATACTGAACTGAACAAAGTTGCTAATGTAGTTGCAAGTAAATGGACACAGTAGTAATGTCATACAATACTATTCTGAAGTATGCAATATTCACTATGTAGAGATAAATTTTCATGTTTGGAAAGGCGTAGTCACACGTTACATATACGTACCTACCGTAGCACCTTGACAACGTGTGTGTGGGAACAGATGAACATACATACATACATACATAGCCTGTCAAAATCATAACCCTCCTTTTGCTTTGCCGTAGTCGGGTAAAAAATTGAGCGCTATCACCACACTTGCTCAATGCGGGTTGGCGATTACAGACTTAAAGTCCAGGTTTCCTCAAGATGTTTTCCTTCACCTTGTAATCAGTCATTGGTGTCCAAAATATACTTAGAAAGTACATATAACTTAGAAAAATTACATTGGTATTGGAAAACCAAGTAGAATAGCGGGCTCATAACTTTGTGGTTTTTCTTTTTATCTTTTTGAAATTTTGTATATAGATTCTTTACTTAAAATACAGGACACGCTTAATACTTTTCATCCTGATGTTACAACGGTGTCAAAACTTATGCGGGTGAAGCCAGCCAGTAATCCAATAAACCTTTATTCGATTATTCCACAACAGATTCGAACTAACTACGACGAACAAATCTAACAACAACTTTCGACTAAACCCACCTAGGTATAGTCAAAAATGAGATTTATGAGTTGAGGAGAGTTTTATATTTCATCGGACGGCAACGGCTAACGGTTCACAAATAAGGGTTCTTTTTTTCAAATCGAACAAAGAATCAACACTTATAAATAATATTCAATAAAATTATTGTCAATTATATTAATAGTTTATAATATTTTAATAGTATTATACCGTTTTAATTAATTGTATAATATAAAGAAAGAACATCACGCTGCGACCAATAGGAGCGGGGCATATAAAAAAAAACGCGGGTGAAACCGTGTGGCGCAGCTAGTATTAGTATATAGATTTTACGCATGCTATACTTTTTACACGCTGTTTACATTTCTGTGCTTTCCCTAGTGAGGAAAAGATTTCTTATGAATTAAGCATCACAATGTCGCGGTACCTACAACGCTACAACACGCGTCATACTGACGTCACCCAAATCCTACATCTCGCAAGCAAAGTTTACGGTGCAACTAGCACGTATATAAGCTCACGACATCAACCGTTGGTCAAGTGCCCGCCAGACAATACCAGTTTGGTCGGAGGAACTTCCCTATCCTAGGGAGGGTGAGTGAACTTTACACCCAGTTCCTCATACGTCCACAACCGCTTTATAATTTTTCTGTTCTATTTTTTCTTGTCTATTTATAAACGTGCATACATGAATGGAAAAATAAATAAATAAAACACAAATTACAAGAAAACACACAAAAAATAGATACACAATCTATTTTATTTAATAAATTCAACCCGTTACATAGAGTACTACCATAGCTATATACAATAATTCACCACCACCTATTTCCCCCCTCCTCCCCCAACCCCTCTAGCCCTATAATTCTCCTGTAGTCTGTTTCGCTATAGTCTGTAGCCAATCCATGCGATCAACAACGTCATTATGGTACTCCGATCAAAGGATCGCTGCAGACGATAAGTCTCTTTGGGGATGCAGCTTAATTAATAATCCTAGCTAAGTAAGTTTTTCTATTGAAATCTGAGAGGACTAAAAACCTCTTGTTTATGGAATTAAGTTTTGTTTTGAACTGGAAGTATGCTACTAATATTAGAAATGCGAAAGTTGGTTAGAATGTTTGGATGCATGTTTGTTAGTCATAAGTCGTCGTGGCTTAGTATTCACACACCAGCTTCTCAAGTATCAGTGCGCGGGTTCGATTCCAAGCAAGTACCAATGTAACAACGTACCGTAACGTAATGTAACAATATACGCAAGATTCGAGGCAGCGGCCTTAGTCTGTGCTAAATAAATGTATTTTCTTTCCGTTTTTCTCTGATTTTTGTGTTTATCGGCGTTAAACGCTGCCGAAAACTTAAAGTACACGGAACGCGACCATAGTGGACCGCGTTCTACAGTCGACCATCGAACGGCGCGGCAAAAGCCCTTCCATTCGCCCTGGCAAGCTAGCGAGTCATGGCCACGATCTTTTAACGGTCAAAATATGTAATTAGTTTTAAATATTTAGATTAACCCCCGGGATAATTTAGGAAGAAAGAAAGAAGAAAGAAAATACATTTATTCAGCACATACTTAAAGACACACAATACGTCTAGCATAAACATACATCAAGTAGCAACAAAATAACAAAATAAAATAAAAAACCAAACAAAAAGTAAAAAATCCCTGTTTAAAAATAGCAGCAAAGTGTGCCCCGTGGCTGCACAAAAAGGTCTCAAATTTCAAAATGAATTAAGTTAAGGAGTCTGCCAGTGAATTGTATCGACGTGCGCCTCCGCGTGATCTGGTCTGGTGGTCTACGAACTCCGCATCTGAAAGTTGGAGGTAAGTGGTTTGCCGCTTATAGCACTTTAATCACAGAGATATACTCATTCTATCACATATTTACTTATAATCCATACTAATATTATAAATGCGAAAGTAACTCTGCCTGTCTATCAGTGGCGAAGGGTGAAATTTTGACAAAGGAAAGCCGGTCCAAAAAAATAAACACTTACCTACTGCAGGATATCTTGGAGGAGGTCTTCAGATAAGAATAATATTGCCGGTAGAATAATATAAGCCATAATAACAAACAAAATCCACAGTATTTAACCAAATCTGCGATTAAATTACCTTACAGAATCAGTCACAGTTTAAATAACAGAAATATTAAAATATAACATACGAAATTATCACGCACCAGTGGTATAGCAACACATGTCACATACTAACAATAATTTATTTTCAACCAAACGAAATGGAACACGAAAATATGCCAAAATAAAAAGAATATGACTTGCGAAGGATTTCATTATAACGCTAATTCTTTTTAATTTTATCATATTTCCTTTCTCTAGTACCGTGGTTTGAGTGGTTTCTTTGTCTCTTTCTAATAGAGGAGAGGAGAGAACTACAAGCCGATTGGCATTAGCCTATCTTTTCTTAAATTTTACGGACGGTTAGCGAGCATTAGAAAGAGATGGTCCGACACACTCTATCTCTTTTCGCCTCATAGTTAAACGTTGGCCGAGATAAGCTATAATTACGAAAAATTGAAGCGCTGATTAATTTACGACTATAAAATGAAATGTGATACTTAGGGTATTGCTAAGAATTACTATTGCTATTGTAAATCGCGCAGGCATTTGATTAATAATACTTTGTTAATGAAATAGAATGTAAATACTTTTGTATGAATATGGAACTGATTTTTGAAAGGTAACCCGGTGGGAATCGGCTTGTATGGACTCTTCGCCACTGCTGTTTATCTGTCTGTCTGTTACGCTTTCCCGCTTAAACCTCTCAGCCGATTTTGATGAAATTTGGCACAGACAATCTTTAGACCCTGAGAAAGGACATAGGCTACCTTTTATCCCGGAAAAAAATGATATTAATATCGAAAACTAGTTTCTAATATATTGCTATCCTAAATACAGTCCACTTGAATCTTGATTTAAATCTTTCGTAGTAGGCACGTTGCCGCCATAATATATTTGTATTTTCAGCTTAAAGAAAGCTTACAATATCCTCAATAACTTCCAAAATATTGGAACAAGGCTTAAGTAACAAAAGCTTTATTGTAGACAAGTTTATAATGCCTAAATCATGTTAGACTTAAAAGTTCAAGATTATGAAGTTAATCCATACTAATATTATAAATGCGAAAGTAACTCTGTCTGTCTGTCTGTCTGTCTGTCTGTCTGTCTGTCTGTCTGTTACGCTTTCCCGCCTAAACCTCTCAACCGATTTTGATGAAATTTGGCACAGACAATCTTTGGACCCTGAGAAAAAACATAGGCTACCTGTTATCCCGGAAAAATTTGATATTCCCGAGGGAAATCTAAAAAGCGCGATATAACCGAACACCACGCGGGCGAAGACGCGAGCGGAAAGCATACGATCTTTAGACCCTGAGAAAGGACATAGGCTACCTTTTATCCCGGAAAAATGTGATGTTCCCGAGGGAAATCTAAAAAGCGCGATATAACCGAAATTTACGCGGGCGAAGCCGCGGGCGGAAAGCTAGTTTTGAATAAAGTAAAGTAAGTTAAAAAAATGACAAATTTCAGTAGATTTACAACCAACCCACTTTATTTGGAGCCCAGTGTCACCCATATTGTTATATGCTTTGTATTAACCTTATGCTGTGCAATTTTTTACATTTTCAAGGTCCGGACCCGGTTTGGTGGTGCATTGTGTTCCACGCACGCTTCAAGATATGTCAGCACACAGTGATGGGATCCACAAAGACCGATGCCAGCGAGGGCCGCGAGTCGTTCGAAAAAGATACTGTGGACCCTGGTGCACAGGTAAGTAAAGAACACGAGTCAGTCGTTAGTGAAAGTCTGACACGCCCTGCTGCTCCGCCTATAGCTGGAGAAGTCATTTGCTGATTTCCCATTATAAAAAAAGGGTTTTTATCGCTCCGATAAAAATACATTCAGTTATGGTGACAACAGAAATCTGACATCATCACAGACCGTCAGTGGAGTTTGAGTAACCCGCTCAACTGCCGTTTTCCTTCCTATTCAGTAAGTTTTCTTTAAGTGAATAGTCTTAATTAACTAGCGCGTTTTACCATCAAAAGTGTAAGTGTAACCTTTTTACCCATGGGTACAGAAACTTATAAACGTATACTCCTCTTTATTATGCATCACAACAAACAACTCTCAATATTGTTCAATACTCTAAAACAAGAAATCTTCAACCATTTTCTGAAAAAAAAAAATAGCTAAGGAAAAGCACAAAGCATCTAAAGTATGTACGGGGAAAAATTCTAACAGCGCCAGGAGTGATTTACGATGTCATAAATAATAAGTATCTAATAAGAGAGGAGCGAAGTTTTCATTTTAATCGATTTATGAAAGGTGCCCGCTGAGACTATGAGAAAACAGTGCACACGGGAACCTCGCCGTGTTTACTGCTTGTTATTGTGTTTAATTTTATCTTTGTTAAAAAAAACGGACTCAAAAAAAAGTAACTCGCTGGTAGGCTATAACATCGGCTGCCGGCAAAAGTTACCACCCACCAGAGTGACGAGTGAGTTGGTCTTGTCGCCAAACGATTCGTCGTGTTCCGACATGATGTCTCGTGAAGCCGTACGGAGGACGGATCTGAGCATGCTGTTGCGATTGCTTTGTGTTGCGATGTGTGCCGGGTACGATGCGCCAAATGTTGTTGTGTCGGGAGTTTGGTCGTGGAGGGGCAAAGGATAAATCTCCCTCTGGCGCAGCATCGTTGGTCGTGTAGATGGGTTTTACATTGCATCGAGCTCAACTGCTGTCTTCCTTCCTATTTACTTAGTTTTTTTAGTGGATAGGCTTAATAAACTAGCGCGCCTTACCATCAACGATTGTATCTCTGCTTACCATCAGGCGGAATTGCGCTCAAGCAGTGGTTTATAATTATTTAAAAAAAAAAAAAACAGAAAAATCCACGTAAAAAATGTTAAAAATGTATTTTTAATGAAATACTGTCCATCCTATTTGAATTAAAAAGTAAAAGTATTTGTACAGACTAGACTTCAGGCTACCACAATCTGCCACTTTTTTTTTAAATTTTAACTTTATCGCTAAAGCATTAAGGTTTCACGTATTAAGAGACAGATTAGGGTAGCTTGGCCTGCAGTTGGCATCTGTATAGAATTTGTAACTAAACAAAATCATTTATCAGTGCATGTGTCTATATACCACCAACAAGCACAGACAGAAAAATAGTTTCAATAACAAATACATGTATTAACATGTTTTAAAAAAAACAATCATCTTAAGTGGTCTAATTTTTAATGCATTTACTAGGTGCAAAAACCTAAACATTTTATTCAAGTTTTTATGCGTTTAAATAAAAATAAACGGCCAAAAATGCTACAGTAATATTATGCCTAATTTACTAAGCAGTCCAGTTTTAAACAGGATAGGATGAAACAAACCCTAATAAAATCAAGCAGAGTACCTACCGAGTAGAGTGGCCAGATTTAAGAGATTCCGTGTACATTTCTATACAATAAAATTAGTGTTCATGACTCGTCTAATTTATCGTAGTCATGAGGAACAGCCTGCTGCTTCTTTTTCTTCTCAGTCTATAGCAGTTCATTGTTGTACAAAGGCCTCCCGGAAGGCTTTCATTCCATTGGGGGCGTTTGCCATAATCCCGACGCTTGATAACGGGTTGGAGATCGCAGTAATTTGATATTCCACAAGAGAACCGCTGCTGCCCGCTTCCCTGGTGACAGTTCCCTTAGTCGCCTCTTAAGACACCCACGGGAGGATATGGGATGATACAGCTACTAGAACTAAAATATATGTCCTCCTTTTCACTGTCTAATTTTTCACGGTGATATTTTTAAAGCATCGATCAGCTGGTCACTCTACGCTACCGAGTCAGAACAAACAGACAAAAAAAGCAACAATAAACCGGGTGCCGGCACTGAATTGGTAAGAGTTTGCTTTGTACGAGAATCGAACCCAGTACACGTACCACTCCAGAATACAAATTGCCTTTATTTGGCGTCGTAATTGTGATTTTCAAAGTTTCAGTTTTAAAATAATGATTTTTATTCTTTTGCAGAATGAAGTTCGTATTTAGCTACCTAATGTTATTAGGATAAGCTAGATTTAATGCGGTCATTACGTGGACGCGTGGCCAGACATATGTTACTATTACATATGAAAACACCCGCCTTGAAAAGCATGCCAAGTCGTTAATCCCAACAGTCATTTGTAGATCTTTATCAGTTGTTACGGGTAGCCTGAAGCCACTAAATCTGACAAATAGTCAGTCAGGCATTCGATTAGACTGGGATTCGACCTCAACTTAGTTTTTAAAAAAATATTTTTTTAAACGTTATAAACGAGTGCTTGACCGCGATGTTGCCTGATGGTAAGCAGTGATGCAAGCGTTGGTGGTAAAGCACATTAGTTTATTAAGAGACTATTCACTCTAGCCTTGAAGACAATTAAATTGTTATCAGTCGGGAAGACTGCCGCAGGTAATTTGTTCCAGTCTCTCGATGTACGCGGTATAAAAGACGAGGTGAGGATAACATAGGCTGCCGGCAGAAGTTACCACCCACCAGACAAAGTCCTGCCGCCAAGCGATTCGTCGTATTCCAGCATGATGTCTGGTGAAGCCCTACGGAGGACGGGCCTGAGCAGTTGTATTGCGATGTGTGCCGTGTACGATGCGCCAAATTTTATTGTTGCTTGAGTTTAGTCGTGGAGGATCTCCAGATCAATCTCCCCCTGGCGCAGCAACTTTGGTCGTGTTTTTAGGTTTAACATTGCGTCACCTTGTTCAACGGCCGTCTTCCTTCCTAGTCACTATTTTTTTATTAGGGGATAGGCTAAATAAACTAGCGCGCTTCACCATCAACGATAGCATCACTGCTTACCATCAGGCGGGATTGCGGTCAAACACTAGTTTGTAAATATAATAAAAAAAATATACATTTCTGCATCGTTCTCACACGGTTGATTTCAACATGAATGATGTAATCAAATATTTGTAACAATAGCTTGAAAATTTAAAAGAGTGTCCATGGAGTTTCTTGCCCGTTCTTCTCCATAGGTACCTACTCTTTGGAATGGGCGACTAGCTTCATCTTATTGACTGACCGACCTTCTGACAATTCAAAAGTGCCTGTAACTGGTTTATTTGAAATAAATGATTTGATTTGATTTGACATACGTAGCTCTCTAAGCTTTCGCATTGGTAATATTTTGAGTAGAATAGACACATTGATTAAATTAAATTTAAAACAAATTTTTTTACATCTTTTTGAGGGTGATTGTGCTCAGTGTATTCAGTTCGCGCTCAGATAAATAAAATTTTGATTCAAACTTTGTTTATTAAAAAAAATACCCAATAAAATACCCAATAAAATAGGAATAAATTATTTATTTCAAAAGCAAAGTTTTACTACAAAATTGTTTTGCTACAACAAACTGTATCGACGTCGCAAGGGAGATTGGAAAATGAAAAAAAAATGTATAAGAGCAAACCCTTTGAAGTGAAATCCAATTTAAAAAGAACTAAATTCGCTCGAGTTCGTCAAACATTTTATATGACCCCAAGTTTATTAGGGGTAAAAACGAGGTTTACATCAAAAAGAAGAAATTGAATTTTAAAATTCATCTCACAGTTTATTTTTTGTAATTTAAGTGAACTTTTAAACTATTTCCTCGAACTTGTTTGGCTTTGAAGACATTAATAATTCCAGTAATGTACATATTTATTGGATCACTTTTTATACAACGTGTAACATAAAGGGTATATACATAACAAAGGCATGGCATCTTTACATGATATCAAACGATATTGGAAGGGTTTTTTAATCCTATCTCTTTATGTTAGAAAGTTATGAGGAAAAACACCGCCTGTGATAGGCTACTATCATACTAGTCGCACAGAGATATTGAAGACTTTTATCGAATTTTGGGAAGTAACGTGACGGGTAACGAGTAGTTACTAACGTATGTAGTGTGCTGCCACGTTTGTTATGATTTGATTTTAAGAAACACACGAAACCGAAAATTTGGTACCAATTTTTTGAGTATTTTATTTTGAGTTGAAACCCTTCCGATATCGTTTGATATCATCTAAAGATGCCATGCCCTTGGTATGTATATACCCTTTTTGTTACACGTTGTATATTACCCTTTAAACAATGGGCCTTATAAGAAAGTTCAAGGTCACTCAAACAGCAATGGAGAGGGTTTTGTTTGAGGATTCATTGCGTGACCAAATCAGAAATGAGGAGATCCCTAAAAGAACGAGAGTAACTGACATAGCCAGAAAAATTGCAACACTTAAGTGGCAGTAGCAGACACCGGAAGACGCAACGTGTGTAGGCCCCCGACAAAGTGGACCCACGACCTACAGAAGGTCGTGGGAAACCGCTGGATGCTGGAGGCGCAGGACTGGTCGTGGAGGAACTTCCTGGTGGAGGCTTATGTCCAGCAGTGGACGCCTTTCGGCTGAATGTGATGATGATCATGTGCATGACACATATGTCACATGTGCTGACATCTCTTTGAGGCGCGCGGGAAACACAACGCGCCGTCGACTCAGGCCTGGTCCTTACCGGGCGGCGAGCTGCCCACTGTTCCCCGCACGTAGGCAGGAGTTCGGTGTCGTCTCCCGACCAGGGCGTTTCTTGCAGCGGTTGGTGGCGTGTGGCTGGGATTCCCGCTGCCTCACGCGCTCCGGCTCCTCCTTTGCCAGCATCACTGCTTCACAGAAGGAGGTGACGGCCTGGGCCCGCGTGGTAGATTACAGCCTACTCCCTCTCACCGAAACGAGGCCTGTGCTTCGGGAGTGGCGACATTACAGGCTGATTATGATTATGTAGCTAAGATGAAACGTGAAGCAATCATGATTTTTTTTATATATAAATTAGCGGTTGACCGGAATCCCGCCTGATGGTAAGCAGTGATGCAATCGTCAATGGTAAACCGCGCTAGTTTATTAAGGGCCTATTCACTCTAGCCTTGAAGACGTTTAAATTGTAGTCACACGGAAACACCGCCGCTGGCAAATTCTAACCATATACCATTCACACACTCTATCCATCACTTCTTTGGTCTTCCCCTACTCGTAAGCTATTGACAATGATACTCAATACTATCCTCACGAAATGTTCCTTATTGCTCCGCTTCCAAACAGTTCAGTTACTTTCAGACCTCGCCCGCTATAGGCGGAGCGGAAAGGTGTGTCAGACTTTTACTAACTAAAACCCACCCGTATTCCTTCACTTGCCTGTGCGCTAGGGTATAAACCCGCGGCCTTGGCAGGCATCTGTAGACCCCGTCATGATGTCCTGAGGCGCACGTGAAACGCAACGCGCCTTCAATCCGGATCCGCACCCTAATTGTGAAACTCTCTATTACTATCGATTGGGATTATTTGAAGCATATTGCTAATATTATATTGTTCTATGTGTTCGACAACAACGTAAATACCGCAATGAATGTTGTTGAACTGTCAAAATGAAACCTATTGCTACTGTTAGTGTGTTACGTAATTACCCTGCTGGTCCTTACCCCCTACTTCCTTTTATGTACTCATTTCTTACTCTATCCTTTCGTGTAACACCCTACATTCATTGATGAAAACCAATCGCATTTGCTATTCATTAATCCTTGTTTGTGGATCAACATCATGATTATCTAGTCTAAATTATAATACACTAATAACTTGTTTTAACCAATGAAATACAGCGCGTATTTATTCCAAAACAAATCAACAAACAGCGTATTTTAAGCACGTAATTAAAATGGGGTAATGGTTGCTTTGATAGCTGAATATTGAGACATGACTTTGTATATATATATATTTTAATAATTATAATCCAGTGCTTGACCGCAATCCTGCCTGGTGGTAAGCAGAGATGCTTGTTTATTAAACCTATTTAAAAAAACTGAGTAAATAAGATGGAACACGGCAGTTGAGCTAGGTGATGCAATGTTACCCCACTTCCGGCGGCTGGCGCCCAAGCTGATGGGTGCAGCAGGCGCGCTGTCAACGTTGCTTCCCAACATGGGGGGCCCGAGCGCCGCCTGTTGGCGGTTATACATGGGAATCGTGCGGGCCATGGCCCTGTATGGGGCCCCTGTGTGGGCGATGGACCTGGCGGCCGGAACACTCGCCATTCTGCGCAAGCCGCAGAGGGCGATGGCCGTCAGGGTCGTCCGCGGGTATCACACGATTTCCTACGAGGTGGCTTGCGTCCTGGCCGGGTCCCCGCCCTGAGACCTAGAGGCGAAAGTACTCGCGTCACTGTACCGATGGCGTGAGGAAGAGCGGATACGGGGCTCCAGTCCGGCGCAGCGGCAGATCGTGCTGCGCCGAGAGGAGCTCCATCAGGTCCTGGTGGCGGACTGGCGGCAAAGGCTTATGCGCCCTACTGCCGGCCTGCCGCTACCGTCGAGGCGATCCGGCCAGTACTCGACGACTGGCTCGGGAGAAGGCACGGCTCCCTGTCGTTCAGGGTGACGCAGGTGCTGTCGGGGCACGGCTGCTTCGGCAGGTACCTGTGTCGCCTAGGCAGGGAGCCGGACGCTCGGTGCCACCACTGCGTCCAATGCGGGGAGGACATGGCGCAGCACACGCTCTCCGAGTGTTTAGCTTGGGAGGAGCAGCGCCGTGTCCTCACAAATGAAGTAGGAAGCGACCTGACGCTGCCGACAGTATTGCGGAGGATGGCTGGCAGCGCAGAGTCGTGGGACGCGGTGGTGTCCTTCTGCGAGGACGTGATGTCGCAGAAGGAAGCTGCGGAACGGGAGAGAGAGATCTCAACTCCCTTCCCGGGCCGCAGAAGACGCACCGGGCGCCGAAGAAGGGCGGATAACGCCCTCTTCCGCCCCCCATGAATGGGTCCAGGGGCGAGGGACATGGGGAAGTACCCGCCCCCTATTCGATGGACCCCGAGGCGGAGGCGCGCGCGAGTGTCAGTGCGCGCCTCTGAGGCGATGCACGGGGTAGCTTAACACCCCACTACCCCGTGTCGGAAACGAGGCCCGGACAGACCGGGCCAGCACGAGAGTGTGGGGCTGCGGAAGAATTTAGACTCCCGCGGCCCCACGCGCGCTCGTGACAGAAGAGACACCGGGGTGGTTTTAGTCAGTAAAAGTCTGACAGACCCCGTCGCTTACCCTAGGGCGGCGGACATCCAATGAGGATTTCAACCCCGGAAAAAAAAAAAAGGTGATGCAATGTTAAACCCAACAACACGACCAACGATGTTGCACCGGAGGGAGATTAATCTGGAGATTCTCCACGACCAAACTCCCGACATAACAACATGAGGCGAACCGTATACGGTACACATCGTACGGCTTCATCAGACATCATGCCGGAACACGACGAATCGCTTGGCGGCAAGACTTTGTCTGGTGGGTGGTAACTTCTGCCGGCAGTCGATGTTATGGTTTGTCACTGTTATATAGGAGCGCAAGGAGTGAGTGAAACGACAGAGGTTAGCACACTGATCTGTTTATTGGAGGCAGGCCTGTTATATCGTGTGGGCGCAGCCACTATACATAGATGTAGGTACGCACATATACAACATATCCTCCCCTTAAATTTACAATTTAAAACTAGGTAGTAAAACAACAGAAACAAAAAAAAATATTACATATAAGGTTTATAATTTACTCTAGGTATGGCGCGCAACACCCTACCACCTACTCTACGACCTTCAACAGCTGTGTCGGGTTCTGACTCAGAGTCGATAGCTTCCTGAAACTCCTCATCATCATCAGATCTGAGATTACTATCAGCTACTACAGAATGGGTCTCCGGCGGAGTTCCCGACGCGCTCTGCGTCTCGCCAGTGACAGATGAAGAAGTACACTCCGTTGCCGGCGGCGGGGGCTCCCTGGCCGGCTCCAATGTTGCCGACTGAGGAGTTACAATATCCTCAATCTCTATTGTAGGCATTCCAGTTTGCGAGTCACAGCTGTTATCAGTACCATTATACATTAACAATTGGTTCTTATGCTTTTTTAATGTAACTGAAGTAACAAGGTCTTTAATAAGATAAATCACGTTTCCAATTCTTTTAATAACTACGGCTTTAATCCACCTGTGTTGCTTATTTGCGATTGGTTTTTTATATAACACTATTTGCCCTTCACCATAAGTTTGTTCGTTATGACCGTTATACGATTCACTCTGCAAACACTGTTGTTTCCGAACATGATCAGAGAGGGCGCTCGGTTGTGACGATGACGTCACGGGGGGCGCGGGGGGCGCGATCAGGTCAAGGCGTGAGCGGAGCTTTCTACCAAAAACTAACTCCGCGGGTGACAGTCCCGTGGTTGTATGTATGGAGTTTCTGTAGTCAAACAAATACTTCATTATTTTTAAGTTAATTGGTTTTGAATCATTACTTAAAATGCTAGATTTAATTCCCTTTTTAATAATTTTCACGAAGCTCTCGGCTTGTCCATTACTTGCCGGATGGTATGTTGGTGACGTCAGATGGCTGATGCCGTTAGCTGCACAAAACGCTTCGAATTCCTGTGACACGAATGTCATAGCATTATCGCTAACCAATGTGTGGCATACACCAAAAGTCGACATAAATTGTTGCAATTTTAATATTACCGCGGCGGTGGACACGGTCGACATTCGGATAGCTTCAACCCACTTAGAATACGCATCTACGATAACTAAATATGTTTCATTATTTATAGGGCCTAGGAAATCTATGTGAATCCTGTAGAATGGGTGCGGCGGGTAGGTCCACACGGCGAGCGGCGCGCGGGCCGGGGTCGCTCTTAGCTGTAAACATACGTCACAGCTGGCTATCATTTTATCAATGGCCTTATCTATCCCAGGAAACCAAAATCTACTTCGCGCTTCAGCCTTACATTTAACTATTCCTAAATGTGATTTATGTAGTTCTGCTAAAACCGAGTCCTGTAAACTGTTAGGTATAACCACTTTGTGGCCGCGCATGATACACCCGCTTTCATATGACAACTCCGTTCTACAACAAAAATATTGCTTTAACTCAGGTTCAGTTATTTTAGGCGGCCAACCATTAAGAACGTAATGAATCACTCGCGTTAGGACGTTATCTTGACCGGTTTCCTTTTGTAATATTGAGCGCGTCACGGGTAAACTCGAGTCAATAACAAAGTTCACATAAGCGGCGTCATCGTTGATGGCGACACTGCGAGCCGCGGCGGCGGCGCCTGCGCATGCAGTTTGTCTCGCTCCCTCGTGTGACTCCGTCTCTGTCTCGGGTAAACTCGCTCGAGATAGGTAGTCCGCACTGTTATCAGCACTTTTAATGTATTCTATTGAATAATTGTATGCGGATAAAAATAACGCATACCTTTGTAGACGATTTGCCGATATTTCTGGGATTCCTTTGTAAGGACCAAAAATAGATATGAGCGGTTTGTGGTCGGTACGAAGGACAAACGGTACTGACCTACCATATAAATATTGGTGGAATCTACGCACCCCAAAAATTATTGCCGTCGCCTCTTTTTGTATTTGTGCGTAGCGTTGTTCCGCCTTATTTAAGGTGCGGGAGGCGAACGATATGGGCCGTTCCTCCCCACTGTCATCTATCTGGGACAATATCGCGCCTAGCCCGTTGCTGGATGCGTCTACCGTCAAGATTAACGTTGCCTGTGGATTAAAGTGTGCTAGAACCTTATCCGATGCCAGTAGCTGTTTAATTTTATTAAACGCATTGTCATGCTCGGTAGTCCAACACCATTTGCTATCTTTATGCAATAAATTATACAATGGACTAAGCAGAGACGACGCCCCGGGTACAAAATTGCGATAATAGTTGATTAACCCCAGGAATGATTGCAATTTTGTCACATTCGTGGGCACGGGAGGTGCTGTTCCTTCGTGCTGCCGGTGACCAGCACGTCGTCCAGCAGACACAGCACGCCGTCCAGGCCGGCCAGCAGGCAGTCCATCACGCGCTGGAACACGGCGGGCGCGCTGGCCAGCCCGTACACCAGCCGCGTGTAGGCGAACAGGCCGCGGTGCGTGTTGATGCAGGTGTACTGCTGGGACTCCGAGTCCAGTTCCACCTGTGCGTATGCTTGTTTCAAATCTATTTTACTAAATTGAATCCCGCCATGCAACTTAGTAAAAAGGTCCTGTGCTGTCGGTAACGGGTATTGATCTATTTTTAGATGTTTGTTTATCGAAACTGAATAATCAGCACAGAGTCTTATCTGACCTTTACTTTTTAAAACCGGCACTACGGGGGACGCGTATTCGGAATAGTCCACTTGTTTCAGTATACCTACTCTTAACAACCTGTCTATTTCGTCGTTAATTTTATCTTTTAAAGCAAACGCGATAGGGCGGGCTTTGAAAAAAATTGGTTTAGTGTTTTCTTTTAACTGTATTGATACTTTGTATTTGTTAAATTTTCCTAACTCGTCAGAAAACACTGACGCATACTTGTCCTGTAACTCGTTAATGATTGGGTCGTTTTGTTCACAATAATTAACCGGTATCAATTCTAGTTTGAACAGCGATATGAAGTCGCGGCCTAGCAGCGGCGGCCCGCCGTTACGAATAACGTACACGTTTAAAGTGTGCGTTGACTCCCTATAAACAAATTGTAATCGTGTAATGCCTATACAACTTATACTATCACCTGTATATGACAATAGCCGCTTTGCCGTTAGGGTTAGCGGTACATTGGAAAAATATTGTTTATAGGTGAGTTCTGAAATAGCCGTAACAGCTGATCCGCTATCTATTTGAAACTCCAGCATCACGCCCTGAACTGACACCTGTTCCGTCATGGGTTTTCCATTTACTGAACGTATATTAAATAACTTACCATCATCATCATTACCGTCGAGCGTCCCTTCATTTTCTATGTAATTAATTTTGGTGCACATACGACGTAAATGCCCTTTTACATTGCACTTTTTACACCTAAATTTAGAATAACGGCATTGCTCCGTTTCGTGGTTTTTTAACCCACACACTTTACATTGCACTTTTTGAACACTAGCACTTTTGGAACTACTTGCGATTTTGAACAGCTGGTTATCCTGCTGTTGGGGCTGCGGCCCCGGCGCGGCTGCTGCCACCGCGCGGGCACACCTCACGGTGTCCGCCAGTTCCACCGCCTTTGCCAGCGTCAAGTCCGCGAGGCCCTGCGTGAACACCTTGTCCCGCTCGGGGCCCGGCAGCATCCCCATCAGGAAGCGGTCGCGTAGCGCCTCCTCCACGTTGCTGAAGCTGCAGTTCGCCGTGAGTCCACGTAGCCTCGCTGCCCATTGTGGGTAGGTTTCTCCCAAGTTCTGAACCGCGGAGTAGAAGTTGTACCTCTCGCCGAATCCAGTTTTCTTGGGGATGAAGTGATCATCCAATAATTTGATGATATCTTCGTACGGAACGTTCTGGATCTCCTTCGGCAGCGCCAGGTCCGCCGCCAGCTTGTAGGTGCCGTCGCTGAGTGTGCTCAATAGAATTGCCCTCTTCTTGGTGTCGTTCTTTTCCACATCGTTTGCAATAAACCATTGGTTGATTCTCCCTTTGAAGGTTTGCCAGCATTGTGAATTATGGTCGAAACTATTTAAAATTCCAAGTTGCGACATTTTTATTCACAACTCGCGGGTAGTTCGTCGCCACTGTTATATAGGAGCGCAAGGAGCGAGTGAAACGACAGAGGTTAGCACACTGATCTGTTTATTGGAGGCAGGCCTGTTATATCGTGTGGGCGCAGCCACTATACATAGATGTAGGTACGCACATATACAACAGTCACACTATGAAATAATAATAAAAACATATTGGCCTAAGTTGTCATAATTTTATTATTAATTCAAATGACTGTCTTTGTCGTCACACTATGAAGTAATAATACAAACCACACGCACACTCACTCACTGGCTCACTGGATTGCAACCGCATCTTCTCAAAATGAGAAAATACGAGCATTGATCACCACGCTCACTCAAGAAGGGTTCAAATCAAGCAATGGACAAGATTGTCAACTTTTTATAAGCTTGAATACGACGCTTTTGACTACTTTATATGTGTGTCGGGGAAGTCATGCCTGTTTTTTTATTTTTTTTATTACTATCATCATATTTTAATTACTGTGGGCGTACTATGGTTCGTATTGGTTATAGTGCAATACGAAAATGCTTTGCAGTTCAAATCAGAACATTATTACGAACAAATAAGTCACATTACCGAAACTCGCCCTGTAGGTACACAAAGATACGAAACACAAGACAGTTCTAAGCACGTGTTGTTCGTTCGATGTCAAATATTTCGAAGACCCAAAGAGCCTTCTGGATCTTTGCTGTTCTATGTAGCTGTAGCAAACGTTCAACCAATGCAAATAATTGTAAGTAAATATGTACAATAAATTACAACTTATATGTACATTAACGTTGAAATAGGGGTTTAATTACACTTCTCCCTTTCGTTTTTTTGCAAAGAACAGGCGTAATACTATAAGATAGAAATAGTGAAGTAAACATGTGCTTAATTCGAAAGAGTAAACATTCCCACTTTTTCCACAAATTAAAAACCCACACCATGCAACTCCACACAAACAATTCAGTTTAATACTTTTATTTATATCCTCGCTAAAAGAAAATTTATATCCTCCACAAAAGAAACAACAATTCCTAAAACTCTCACTAACAATTTTTATATACGAAACACTCTAAAAACTCAGGAACTACGCGTTTGCATACAGAAGCGGTAAATTCTCATATAACCTAGTTTGCATATCCGACTTGTGCCGGCTTAATCTGGTAAAAACTGGTATTTACCGGACAACGGCTTGTTACGCCATGTTGTTGTTACGTGCAGGTTAATGTACCTTTCGTTTGAGTTTCGGCTTAGCGCTGTACGTGTTTTTGTAAGTAAAAAGCTTGAAATTATTGACTAAGTGGTTTTATGATGAATACGTCACTGCAGGTTGGTTGTTTATGCAAAAAGATCTGTCATAATAATGTTCCGACTCCTGGGACATAAGTCTCCTCTCTGACCCGGGATGATTTATGGCCCACTACCTCTTACAAAAAAGAAGCCCCATGTCGAAACACAGTCTATATTATAATACATTAAATAATAATCGGTTTATAATATTACAAATGCTGGAGTATATGCCCCACACTAAATCCATGAATAGCGTTTGCATCGAATTCCCTATCACCCTGTATAGGTAAACAGATCACACTTTTCTTGTCTATATCACTAACATGACTTTAATCTGAATTTGTTTTGTATTTATTAATGTAAATTGGATGATTCGATTTTTGTTATAAAGGTTGCTGTTTAGTATCTAACCGATAGCACAATCAGTTCATAATGTTCCCATTTCTGGGACACAGGCCTCCTCTTTGTGTTAGCGAGTGGACCGATATCCAGCACGCAGGCCTAGAAACGTTGGTTCTGATGAACATCATCATCTCATCTACATGAATTCCACTGCTGGACATAGGCCTCCCGCAAGGATTTTCAAACAGTTGGACGCGGCTTGCATCCAGCGCTTCCCTGCAATTTCGGTCTGATCATCCGACCACCGATATTTTAGTTTTACTTTGCTGGTATTTTGGCGTGGCAGCTGGCATGTGGTAAATAATTTCATTGTTGTTATATTTTCTTGTGTTCATTACTATACATAGTATTGTATAAAGTCATGTGTTTATTTTTAAATGAACAGACAGCTGTGCTGCTAGGGAGTTTGTTCCGCCACTTGTTCTTCCCAGCGAAAGCACTGGGAAGTGTCGATGGGTGGGCGTTTTGGGGCACTGTCTTATGTAATGTTGACATTCAAAAAATGCTGATTCTCAGCCTAATTTCAATAAATGACTTATAAATGTATAAATGACAAGATTTTTAATTTTGACCTAGTCGGTAGGCGTTTGACGCTTCGCTTGCTGGTACGTGGTCGCCATTCAAGAGCCTTACTGCCCCATCGGCCATCAGTCTACGAGCTATGCGCCCCGCTCATGCCACTTCAGAGAGTAAATCCGCTGGGCTATGTCGGCGACTTTAGTTGTTCTAAGTCTTTAACCAATGGATATTGCCGGTGATGACATATGGATCAGAAACGTGGTCCCTCACTATGGGCCTCATAAGAAAGCTCAAGGTCGTACAGAGAGCTATGGAGTGAGCTATGCTAGGTGTCTCTCTACGCGATCGAAACAGAAATGAGGAGATTTGTAGAAGAACTAGGATGATCGCTTCGTCACGCTGTTTACGTTCATCGTTTTGAACGCCTTGGTGAAGAATAGATTACACAAAGGGAACGCCTTCCTGGGGTCGAACCATCAACCTTTTAACTCGTAATTCGGTAAAGGGCGGGCGTTTTGGGGGACTTTTTATGTAATTTTCCATCGACGTTCGAAAAATGCTGATCCTCAGACCAATTTGAATAACTGACTTTTGATTTGATTTGTCAATTCTTGCATCAGAAAGCTTAAGCCGTCAATCCAATGACAGCTCGCTTTCTCTAAGTTATTACGTGTTTTTGAGAATTTGTTTGTCCTCTAACAAAATAATTGTTGTAACTGTACGCTTGTTCTACCGCACCGCTGGACAAAATTTTTGTCGATGGTAGGCAACAACATCAGCCGCCGTCATAAGTTACCACCCACCAGACAAAGTCTTGCCGCCAAGCGATTCGTCGTGTTCCGGCATGATGTCTGGTGAAGCCGTACGGAGGACGGGTCTGAGCAGTTGTGTTGCGATGTGTACCGGGTACGATGTGCGTAATGTTGTTGTGTCGGGAGTTTGGTCGTGGAGGGTCTCCAGATCATCCTCTGGCGCAGCATCGTTGGTCGTGTTGTTGGGTTAAACATTGCATCACCTCGCTCAACTGCCGTCTTCCTTCCTATTCACTCAGTTTTTTTGAGTGAATAGGCTTAATAAGCTAGTGCGTTTTACCATCAACGATTGCATCACTGCTTACTATCAGGCGGGATTGCAGTCAAGCACTAATTTATACCTAATAAAAAAAAAACATTCTTGTGACTTATGCTGTTGTTATTTTAGACGGAAGTAAATACACTCCAATAGGTATTGCGTTACATATCCCTGTCTCTACAATACTTGGCATGTTTGATGTATACAGTGCCACACGGCAATATTTACACTACCCTGTGTTGTTGTGTACCTTGAACGTTACGTATCACACACAATGGGCACAGCTATGTAGGATGTTATGTTAGGGAGGATACCGGCGAGTTTGTTCCCTTACCAGCGAAAGTACTAGGAAGTGTTTGTAGCGGTATCCACAACTGCCAAATTCGAACAACGCGTCGTACTGACGTCACCTGAATTCTACATCTCACAATCAGAGTTTACCGTGCAATTAGCATACATACAACTTCTCACCATCAACCGTTGGGCAAGTGCCCGCCGGACATACTACCCGTCTGGTTGAAGAATTTTCACTTTTCTATGGAGGATGAGTGATTTTTACTCTATGTTCCTCATGCCTCCACAGTATTGACGGGCGCATTTTAAAGTACTGTCTTTTCTAATTTTGACGTTTCAAAAGCGCTAATTCTGAGCCTAATTTGAATAAATATTTTTTTATTTTGATTAAACGAGGGAAATGTTGCAATACTGTATATACATTTATGAATATGGCTAAGTTTTACTATGGGATCAACTCTAAAATGTAAGAAAAAAAATTGTCGTTCACTAAATGTTGTAACAAATATGTTTCGACAAGCATTTTTTTCATTTTCGGCATTTTGCTTACGTATTAATTTTGTAAGTACTACCCTAGTTTAGAATGAGGAGGCGTATTTTGTTCATTACGGTCAACGGTCAATCCCCATGAAGACTAGCCTTCGTCGCAAGAGATATTAATTATCCTGAAAAGTGAGTTTGTTTGTTTGTTCTGCTTTCACGTCGTAACTACTGAACCGATTGCTTTAAAGTTTTGCGTAAAGTTATAAGTCCGGATTAAATAATAGGGCACTTTTTATCCCGGAAAAATTTGATATTACCGACGGAAATCTAAAAGGCGCGATATAACCGAACTCCACGCGAGCGAAGCCGCGTGCGGAAAGCTAGTAGTACATAAATGTATGACAAAGGTGCACTTTCTTACTTTACAATCATTGGAACTACACACAGTCCAATACAACAGAAGACAGATTAGACGCAGACAGGTATATAGGACAGAGGAGTAAATTATGACAATTCGAGTGATGCAGAAGAAAGAGAAGAGAAAAATGAGATTACCATACAGACAGAACAGAATGAGCCAACCAACTACGAAGCTGCTAAATCATAAAGCACGATATTAAAGGCCACACAGATCTAATCAATATCAAAACACTAGCTTCTGCAACCGTGGGGAACTTGACCATCAATTATGGGGAAGAAATAAAAGATTTCAGCAATAAAACCAAAAAAGGAAGGCTTTCACAGTGTACTTTTATGGGGGAATAATGTGTATGAAAGCCATTACCATAATACCGATGGGGGACGTGACCTTGAAGATCATTGGAGGATAATGAGCCGTTGTGGGGATTTTATCGGCACATAAATCGTTTGGTCGTAAATATGAGTGATATGTATGTGTTTGAAGTTGGTAGGCGATGAAAATGTATATAATTGTATATTGGAGTCAACTCACCAAAGTATAAAAAAGAAAAATAAATTTGACCAAGATTTAATCTGGACTTTAAAGGAGACTGTAACGTCTGAGGTTGTTTAGGTATTTCTCAATACTCAATAATTTATTGCATTCCATAATGTGTCCATAACAGTCGGTATATTAAAATATAGAATCAATTATGGACCCTGTCGGCCACACCAAAGTATTTAGTTTTTTAATAGGAGAGGGAATGGCGGCTGTGTTAAGGAAATAAAAACATTAATAATAATCAAAATAGTATTATTAGAGAACAGTATTGTATGCTTTTGTGGTATTTATATAGTGGTTTGGTTAAAAATAATGGACATAACAAATTACTAGAAGAGTGCATTTTTAATCGTGAAGTGGGTATGTTTAATCTGCTTTCATGTTTAAGTGCAATTTTTGTTTGGATCACTGCTCTTTTAAAGAAGAATTGCGGATATTGTCTTTCTTCTTAGAGTAATCAAATAGGGAACGCCAAACGCATCCAGTTTAAATAAAAACATGAGTGAGTTTTAAAAGTGTATTTGGATAAACCTATTTACAGAAAATAAATCATTTGGAATGCTCAAAAATTCATGCAATAAAACATTATTGGGGCCATCGATCAATACCCATTGACATCGGCTGCCAAGTACCACATGCAGTGAAAGCTGTTTCATATTGAACTAAGCAATTAATTTTTCAAATGGCTCGAAGGGAGCTCATTCGTGCAAATAGAGGGGTGTTGGGTAAATCAATAACCTGTATATACAAGTATTTATGTATAAATGGTGTTAGTGATTTTGGAGGACATTTTGCAAAATTTATGGATTTCATGAAATTTTACAGTCCTGTGTAGTTGTCATCCGCTCAGCCTTTTTATAGTACACACGTTTATAAAGCTATAAACTAATAGTGCTTAGCCGCAATCCTGCCTGATGGTAAGTAGTGATGCAATCGTTGATGGTAAAGTTAACTAGTTTATCCCCTGTCTGACCCTGTTCACTTTAGCCTTGAAGACACTTAAATTGTAATCAGACGGGAAGACCGCCTCAGGCATATTGTTCGGGTCCTTCGATGTACATACGTAGTATAAATACAAGGCAAAACGCTTCGTCCGGATCGTAGTGGTGTCAACAAAGTATAGGTGGACACTCGCCGTAATCAAGACATGCAATTTCCGCACACACTCTCCAAAATGCATCCTTTAGAATACCATATAAACATTATAGCGGCTTTAAGAAAAATGTTACGAGTACAATCGAATTATACTTATCATATTTGACAAAATACCGTCTTCCTTTTAATGTTTTGATAGTAAAATACAATTATTTTCTTTTAATCGACTTCAAATAAATATAGTTTAAAAACTAAAAATACATGCTTTTAAAGAATATCAAACTAAAAAATAAATTTAAAAAAAGTGTGAGGCGCTTTGTACCTTAAGTTTTGTATATTGAGCGCCTCACGCTTTTTTTTTTAATTATTTTTAACTTTTTAGTTCGATATGGTTTAAAAAAAAACGAACGAACAAACGGATTGAAAACGGTGGGACATTTTAGAATAATGAGCCGCTCACTCGTAGCCCAAAGAGTTAGAGACGGACAAACAAGCAAGCAAGCAAGCAAACAAACAAGCAAGCAAACATACAAGTGAAGCTAATAAAAAGCATGTAAAAAAGGAGGAGGTTCTCAATTCGTTGGAAACTTTAATGTTTTTATTTATGTTCACCGATTACTCTAAGACGCCTGAACCGATTTTCAAAATTATTTTTTGCTTGATATGTTATACTTCCCAGGTGGTCACATAATTATCAGGTTAGGATGTGAGAATGGAAAACCAGAGATATGAAGGGGAACTTTCAAACATCGTAGGGGCTACTAATGAATTTCTAAGTTTTTCATTATATATTTCTTGAGTATTTCTTCTTCCTCAGCCTATAGAAGTCCACTGCTGGACAAAGGCCTCCCCCAAGCCTTTTCACGCTGACCGGTTTTGTGCTGCCCGCATCCATCGGCCCACCTTGTTGGGGGCCTCCCTAGGCTGCGTCTTCCAGTACGTGGCCGCCACTCCAGAACCTTACTGGCCCATCGGCCATCGGTTCTACGAGCAATGTGCCCTGCCCACTGCCACTTAAGTTTAGCGACTCTCAAAGCTATGTCGGTGACTTTGGTTCTTCTGCGGATCTCTTCATTTCTGATTCGATCACGCAGAGAAACTCCGAGCATAGCTCTTTCTATTGCCCTTTGTGTGACTCCGAGCATAGCTCTTTCCATTGCCCTTTCTGAGCCTTCGTATGAGGCCCATTGTGAGCGACCACGTTTCAATTCCGTAAGTCATCACTGGCAACACACACTGGTCAAAGACTTTAGTATTGAGACACTGTGGTATCTTGGACGACGAAAAGATAATATGAGTGAGTATTTCAAGTTTGTGTTTGATCAATTTGTATTGATAAGCGCTTTACATCTTGATGGATTGTGCTTGGCACAAGAGGTCTTATGATGAAGACGAAAAACAGTTATGGGAACTCCTCAATTTTGTGCAGTAGCTCCTTTGAGTTTGGACTTAAATTCACTTATAATAATAAGAACTTTGCACCCATATGGGTTAAAATGAAGGTTGAAAGTAAAAAAAGGACAACTACGACCCGCTTGTCATGCCTTCGCAACAATAAACTTAAAATAAAGAGACTGAATTTAAGTAACGTGATCGCATCTTCTCCATAAAAGACTAAAATAAAAGTTTGAGCATTGCTCATACTTTTATTTTAGTCCCAAAGGAATTTTATAGAAATCTGTTTAGAAATGTAGTAAAAATAAATTTAAACAAAATTATGTCGTTTGCTTGCAGGCCTTTTCCCAACTATATTGGCGTCAGCGTCCAGTCTAACCGGATGCAGCTGAACTGAACTTATCACAATTAAAAAGTGTAAAACAAGAACGTTTTCACAAAAAAAACAACCGACTTCCAGAAAAACACTACAAAGTTAAAAATAAATTATTTCGGAAGGTGGCGTTGCTATTTTCTTTTTTCTTTTTAAAATAAGTTGTTTTAAATTTGTTTGATCTAAAATTCAGTAATGCGGAGAACATTTGCCGATGCAATCATTTAGTCCTCACGTGTGCAACTGACAGGGCGAGTTGTGCAAGATGGAAATAGAGCTATTGTCTTTGGATAGATACCGCAAACACATTCGCCTTCTGTGAAGTTTATGCTTGCAGCGGCCTATTTAGGTACGAAGTCAAAAGTTATGCCATAGATTAAAGACTTTCGAATGGTTCAATAAAGGAATTTAATATGTGTATAGAAAAATACCTTAATTATTATCAAAACAAAGATATGTAAATTAACTTTTGATTTGTTTCGAATTCACATTAAATCAAGATAAGCAAATATCTACCTTATTCTAATGATAATTAAGCTGATTTCAGAATGAATAGCACAATGTACTAAAAATTTTTGAACTTGTAGCGTCAACTGAACCTTGTTGTATTGGAGATAATGGTATTTTTCCAATTAACCTAAATTTGTTTACATTTTAACACAATGTTACTATAGAAGTTGTGTGTGTAGTTGTGGTTATTTGTTGTATTCCTCCATACATTGTTAAGCAACAATGTTAATTTCTCTCTTCGTTTTGAACTTTATCTACGAAAACTATAATAATTACGCGAAACTTTCTTGAAGCTAACTACGCCGTAACAGCTTCGTTGTAGCCGCTACGGCGTAGAAGGTGCGTCGTAGCAGCTAAGGCGTAGCTGTTGCGTCGTAGCAGCTACGGAGTAGCAGGTCCTTCGAATCAACTACGGCGTAGCAGCAGCGTCGTAGCAGATACGGCATAGCAGCGGCGTAGCATAGCTGGATAATTATTTTAGTTAGTATAATCTTTTTGGTATGCGTATGTTGTTATTAACAATTTTACTTGTCGTTATAATTCACGAAAATTGCTTAGAAAGGTATCACAGGTGCTTTTGAACATTTGAAGCTACGGCGTAGCACGTGTTGCTACAGCGAAAGCTACGTGATCGTAGCAAATGAAGCCTGGCTACGAACATAATGATTACTATGTTTTGATCACAAGTTAAGGAATAAAATACTCTTTATTGTGTATGCTATATAAATCACAGCCGTAAATATAGAAATTGTACAAAGGGTGCCACAATGGGCGGTCTAGGGTGGATTAAAAAGGGGAAGGAAATTGTGTAGTATAGGGGATTGTAAATCACGGCCTTTAACCTGGCAATAACAAATACGTGGTTCAAAAAACAAAATGAGCATCTCATAAGCTATAAAAGCGGCCGCCACGCGACACAAATCGATTACTTTTTAGTAAGACGAAACAGTCTTAAAAGTGTCAAAAACTGTAAAGTGCTACCAGGTGAAGACTTAGTCTCACAACATAGACTATTGATAATGGACGTAAAAGTCAGTGTCTCATCCAGAAAGAACAAGGAACGGCCCTCGCCCAGAACTAGATGGCGTATGATAGAAAAAGAGGAATATGCTAGTGTGTTTAAGAGCCAAGTGGTAGATAAGATGATTGAAATGGGGGATATGGAAGGAAAATCTGTGAATGAATGTTGAAAAGAGATGGCGGACTATATAAGGAGAGTAGCTAAAGATGTGTTTGGAGAATCCAAAGGGAAAGGTGTGATAGAAAAGGATACATGGTGGTGGAATGAAGATGTGCAAAAGATACTCAAAGAAAAGAAAATAGCTTTTAAAGAATGGCAAGGTGTAGAAAACGGGAATGATAGTTTAAAAGAGGACAAGATGAAGATTTATAATGAATGGAAGAGGAAGGCAAAAAAGGCGGTAGCAGTTTCGAGGGCTAAGGCGCAGGAGAAGTTGTATGACTCACTGGACAGCCCTAGAGGCCAGAAGGAGCTCTACCTGATTACAAAAGCAAGAGAAAGGAGAACGAGAGATATAAGTAATATCAAATGTATGAAAGACGATGCTGGTAAGGTTCTGTCCAGGGATGACGAAATAAAAGAGCGATGGAAGGTTTATTTTGAAAAGCTAATGAATGAAGAGAATAAATGGAGTGGCGTGCTCAAAGAGGTACAAGAGAATATGGGTTTAGTAAGAGAAATTAGCATGGATGAAGTAAGAATAGCAGTTCAAGGTATGAAAAATGGAAAAGCTATGGGCCCAGATGATATACCAGTAGAAGTATGGAAGTGTTTAAAAGGAGATGGATGTATGTGGCTGACTTTATTCTTCAATAAGTTGTTGCATGAAGGAGAGATCCCACAAGAATGGTGCAATAGTTCACTAGTGCCCATCTTTAAGAATAAAGGTGATGTACAGGACTGTAACAACTATCGAGGGATAAAGCTCATGTCACATAGTATGAAGGTATGGGAGAAAGTGATTGAGAAAAGATTGCGAGAGGAGAGTGAGATTACCCCAAACCAGTTTGGGTTTATGCCAGGTAGAGGAACAATGGACGCCACTTTTGCACTCCGCCAAGTATGCGAGAAGTACAGACGTGCACACAAGAACTTGCACATGGTGTTCATTGATCTGGAGAAAGCGTATGATAGGGTACCTCGTGATGTGCTGTGGTGGGCCCTGAAAGAGAAAGGTTTGCCTGGGAAGTATGTAGAGTTAATTCGTGCTATGTACTGTCGATCTCGTACCTACGTCCGGTCGGCTGCTGGCAATACCGACGAGTTCAGTGTGGCGGTAGGCTTGCACCAGGGATCGGCTTTAAGTCCGTACCTCTTCCTGTTGATTATGGACGCTCTTACGTCGGACATCCAGGAGGAGGCACCCTGGTGCATGCTGTTCGCCGATGACATTGTTCTCGTCGGTGAAGATGGACCTGAGATCCAGAGCAGATTGGAGAAATGGCAACAGAAGCTGGAGAATGTTGGCTTGAAAATCAGCAGAACCAAAACCGAATATATGTTCTGCGATTTCGGCGGTCTCTCCACTTCTGGAGCCATAGCCCTTGATGGCGCACTCCTACCAATCTGCTCCGACTTTCGGTATCTCGGTTCACTCGTGCAAAGCGATGGCGAAATAGATCGGACGGTTAAGCACAGAATTAACACTGGGTGGATGAAATGGCGGCAGGTCACGGGAACAATTTGCGACTCCCGCATTCCCCTTAAACTTAAGGGGAAAATATATAAAACCATGATCCGACCTGCTGTCTTGTATGGATCAGAATGTTGGGCTACGAAAGGGATGAATGAAAGGCAATTGCATGCAGCCGAGATGAGAATGCTAAGAGGGATGTGTGGTGTTACACGAATGGATAGAATAAGAAATGAGTACATAAGAGGAAGTCTGAAAGTGGCACCGGTAGCTGAAAAGTTGTGTGGAAATCGGTTGTCATGGTACGGGCATGTGTTACGGAGAACTGAGGAGAATGTCGTGAAGAGAGTCCTAATTATGAATGTTGATGGCTATAAGAGTAGGGGAAGACCAAAGAAACGATGGATGGAATGTGTGAAGGATGATATGGCTAAGAAGGGGGTGACTGCCGAGATGGTTTCTGATAGGGATGCATGGAAGAAAAAGACATGTTGCGCCGACCCCAAATAAATTGGGATAAGGGCAGGAGAATGATGAGGGGATTGTAAATCAATATATGCTAGAAATTTAAATGTATATTCCTATCATAAACACTTTATTATGATTTCTTTAATACGAAACTAAAAAATTGTGTATGATGCGTATATCATGCGTATTTGAATACTATGTATTTCTATATATTTCTTACTGAATTGTCATAGATATAAAATTATTCTTGCCATTACAGCACTTCTTTATTTCAGATATCTTACTTCCTATCAGACCAGTGCAAATATTCCTATTCATGCATACAAATACTAGCACTGCGCGGGGATCGAACCTTCTTTCGCAGCGGCCGCGTTCGCCACCGCTTTGCCACAGAGGCTGCCAACGTTAAAACCACACAATAAGGCTAAAAATGGAAAAAAAAACGCCACACCCAATACTCGAATTAGAATCTTTTTATTAAGTTCTTCATCTCATCTATAATTTTCGTTACAATGTCTTACAAGTTTGACAATAGGCAATTAATACCAAGAGCAAACTTTGTAGTAACATTGAAATTGAAAGAAAGATAAATTCGTAAAGTTGGCGGCCGAGAATTGTTCCCTCTCCCTACAGTTTCTTGAGCCAACAATGCCTTATGACTTTTGATTTATAATTATAAGGTTCTGTTCAGCTAACTCAATTTGAAGCCAAAATTAATGAAAGAAAGTTTATTGTATATTTAGTGTAATTTCTGGTTAATTTAATTTGTTTTTTTTTTTTTATGGTTTAAGATCTTTTATTATTTTTCATAAAGGATTTACAAAAAGTATTTGCGAGCGTGCATAAAAGATCGTCGTTAAAAGTAATAAATTAATACAGAATTCGAAGACACACCACAATTTGAGTGTCTTCAAGGCTAGAGTGAATAGGTTCTTAATAAACTAGCGCGCTTTACCATCAACGATCGCATCACTGCTTACCATCAGGCGGGATTTCGGTCAAGCGCTAATTTATAACTTTAAAAAAAAATACAGAGTAAATATCATATAAACACCAACCAAGCAAACACGGATCTAAAGTGAATTTTATGTTTTACTAGATGTGGCATTCATGGCAATGTACTAACAAACAAAATATTGGTTGTCCTGTTTTTTTAATTATTATCCTTTTATTCCATTATATACACTTATAAATTATATTTTTAAATATTTCTACATAAAAAAAAATATATAAAAAACATTTAAAAATATAAAAAATAGTAGCCCACCGGTATCGGGAACAGGGTCCAAGCTCAGGGTCAGGGCTTAATTATTATTATTATTATTATGTATTTTTAAATGGATTTATTTACGAATTTAGAACGACTTAAATCAAATATTGTTTTTTTTTATTTATTATTATTGACACATTATATAGAATTTAAGTTAATTTTTTAAAACCTGACATACTTTTCGTTTCTTTTATTTCTATGGGAATTTTCAATACTTCGTTTTCCATAATTTACTGTTCTGGGAGGTCGTGTTTTTTTTGTATGAAATCTATACACCATTCTTGTTTTTTTTCAATCCATACTAATATTATAAATGCGAAAGTAACCTTGTCTGTCTGTTACACTTTCCCGCTTAAACTTCTAAACCGATTTTGATGAAATTTTGCACAGACAATCTTTAGAAAAAAAAAAATAATATTCCCGAGGGGAATCTAAAAAGCGCGATAAAACCGAATTCCACGAGAGCGTAGCCGGGGGCGGAAAGCTAGTATAAATTATAAACTAGTGCTTGGCCGCAATCCCGCATGATGTTAAGCAGTGATGCAATCGTTGATGGTAAAGCGCGCTAGTTTATTAAGACTCAAATTGTAATCCGACGGAAACACCGCCGCTGGCAAATTGTTCCTGTCCTTCGATGTTCGCGGTATAAAAGATGAGGCGAAATGCTTCGTTGGCATCGTTGTGGTGTCAACAACGTAAAGGTGGACACTCGCCGTACGACGAGTCGTCCGATGGTGGAACGGAGATGGTTAAAGCCTTATCATCTATCAGTCTTTATCAAAATATATGGGAGTTGGATTCCAATCTAACCAGATGCAGTAGTACTAGTAAGTGTAGGGCGGGCGTTATAAGGCGTGTCGCTCACTAGAGCTAGAATCAAGGCGGTGTCAAGGGACAGGCGCAAAAACAGCGTGTTGTTTCTACGTTTTCTGTAGGAATAAATGGCAATGTTAATATCGTGGTGTCCTGCTGGTTAAAACACCAGCCTCTCAAGTATGAGAGAGCGGATTCGATTCCAGGTCAGGTAAGTACCAATGTAACTTTTCTAAAGTTATATGTATTTTCTAAGTATATCTTGCACATCAATGACTGATTACAAGGTGAAGGAAAACATCTTGAGAAAACGAGTAGGCCTAGTATGAGTTTTCATTACGAAACTCGATCGGTAATCGAGCGCGTTTGGCGCTCTCATTGGTTGAGAGTTCTTACAACCTTGAAGCGGGCCAATCGATGAGTCAAACGCGCTCGATATCGATGATCCAGTTTCGTAATGAAAACTCATACTAGGCCTACTAGACTTTAAGTCTGAAATCGTCAACCCGCACTGAGCAAGCGTGGTGATTACGCCCAATCCTTCTCTGTATGAGAGAAGACCTGTACCCAGCAGTGGGATGATAAAAAGGTTGATGATGACGAAATGGCGGCGTGCTTACATGCTAGAGTCACGGCAGAGGCGTGGTGATCGAGTGAGTCGCGCGGGATCGTGACGGGGTCGGGTTTTTCGATTTGAAGGATTTTTTTTTTCGAGTGTGGGTGTATTTACATAGCCTATACTAATAAATAAAGCTGAAGAGTTTGTTTGTTTGAACGCGTTAAGCTTAGGAAGTATTGGTCTGATTTGAAAAAATCTTTTTTGCGATCGATAGCCCATTAATCCAGGCAGGCTTTAGGTTATATCACATCACGTTGCGACCAATAGGACCGGAGTATATAAAAAAAACTCGGGTGAAACCGCGTGGCGCAGCTAAATAAAATATATGATAGCCGCCTGAGCCTCTACTCTACATAGAGACAAGGTGCTGACCGTGCGTCGATGCGCCGCCGCGGCTATGCTTCGGCTTAGCAGTTACTCGACTTACCTTTTGTAATAATGACGTTCGTGCTGGTTTGCACCCTAATTAGAGCGGCACTTTTGATTTTGAGAATTTGACATAGAGTATCTGTCTGCGCCAGCGGCCTGCGGGCTGAGGGGGCATCACGACCGCTCCCAACACTCCCGTACATTCGATCAAGAAGCCTACCAGACGACAGACCCGCGCGGTTATCTTTGCATACAGTTCACTAAACAATTGTAAACCTTATTTAATATATATTTTGGCAAGAAAAGCCGTCTTTATTTCCCGGACTATTCAACATATGGTCCTTCGAGCCTGATTTGAACCTACCTACTTGAAGCGACCTATAGATATCATAATGCAGATTCATAGTGTCAAGTGAGGTAGCGTTAATATTTGTATTTTTTTTTTTACTATTAGCTGTGATAATGTAGATTTATCTGGTAATGATGTCTGGTGAAACTGTACGGTGGACGGGTCTGAGCAGTTGTGTTGCGATGTATGCCGGGTACGATGCTTCAAATATTGTTGTGCCGGGAGTTTGGTCGATCAATCTCCCTCTGACGCAGCATCGTTGGTGGTGTTGTTGGTTTTAACATTACATCACTTCGCTTAACTGACCTCTTCCTTCTTATTCACTCAGTTTTTTTTAAGTCAATAGGCTCTTAATAAACTAGCGCGCTTTACCATTAACGATTGTATCACTGCTTACCATCAGGCGATATTGCAGACAAGCAATCTTTTATATGTGTAAAAAAAGGTTTAACCCTAGAAAGATAACGTGCGCCTCAGAGGCGCCCGCAAAATACATATTTCACCGCAATTTTGTTACCGACGCGTGTACAAGCTTGTGTTTCCTAGCCAATTCAGTCGTTGGTCAACACTTCCAAGAGATGGCTGCTACTGTTCGGTAAGTACCATAGTTTTGCTGTTAGAGCGATGTGTTGCGCTCGGGAGGCGCATGTTTATCTTTTGTGTAACTTTTGCCACTTTCATAGTGAATTGTTTTTGTTATTTTTGCTAATTTAAGGTAAGTAATAAAGGTTGTTTTTTTTTATTAGTGAATACTTATTGTCATCAATTGTTTTTAGGAGTGTTTTAATACCGTGTCCTGCAGGAGAGTGTTGGATGAAAGAGAAATTGTTTCTTTATTGACTGAAGAAGATGAAGGCGCTGATGAGGGCAGTGACAGTGAGATCGAGGACCATGTCAATGACTAATGTTGATGGCCAAGAAGGAGTGATGATCTATGAAAATTCGAAGGATACTTCATCGCAGAATGTCACTGAAAATACTGGACATGACTAACGCATAGTAATTCCGCCTAATGATGTGATCAGGGGCAAGAATAGGCATGTTTGGTCTACTTCTAAAGGACAAAATACCAGAAAAACGTCTGCAATCAATAAAGTTCATTCAAATAGTGCCTAGTTCCATGTGTCGAAATATTTTTACACCGTGTTTGAAAACTAGGTTGGAAATTCCAACTTTATCAAGACGCTTGAGAGAAAGAATTGAAGATACCACAAAGTAACAGAAAGATGTCTGCAGAAGCTGATGACGAACCGCTAACTGACATTCGATGGTACTGTTGCTTATGTACATAAAAAAAAGAATTATTCGAAATAACGTGCATAAAATATAAAAAGACATTGTGCGAAGAACATAAAAAAGTTGTTTGCAAGAATTGTCTTTTCCAGTTGATTTTTCCAGTATTTTTTAAAATTTGAGGCTGATTATATTATAAGTAATTAGTTAATAATAAAAAACACCATGAAAGTTGCATAGTTTTTTAAATTTCTATCTAAGGACAGAAGACTTCTAATTTTTGATCATTTTTGTTAAGGGTTTATAAAATCCTACAAATTTTAATATTTTAAATAAAAAATAATGATAATACGTATGTATTTTATTTACTTATTAATAATTCAGCAATTTACAGTAGTAAATGAAACTAAAATAAGTGACATTCATAAAAAAATCGGCTATTAAATCGGTGCGCTTCTGAGGCGCATGTTTATATTTCAGTACAAAAAAATAACGTTATCTTTCTAGGGTTAATAACTAAAGTACTAAAGTGATTTTGATGGAGGATACAATTTGTATGCATGATCCCATTAGTAAACAAGACCATAAATTGTATTAGTATTGACATCTCTCTGAACAAAGATATATTTATTCTTTCGTAGGTACATTTATATACATACTGCATTTATTTTTCTACCAGTACTAGTAGATATAATCTTCAAGTCGTTCGAAATGCTTTTAGCGAAGTTCGGGAACGCCTCAAGTCTTGAGTATGACTGTGCCAAACATTTTAGGGTTCTTCAGGGAAATAACATTTGCTATTTTATCACACAAAAAATACAAATTATATACATACTAGCTTTCCGCCCGCGGCTTCGCCCGCGTGCAATTCGGTCATATCGTGCTTTTTAGATATCCCTCGGGAATATATATATATATTATTTTTTTTCAATAAAAGGTAGGATATATCCTTTCTCAGGGTATAAAGATTGTCTGTGCCAAATTTTATCAAAATCAGTCGAGACGTTTAAGCGGGACAGCGTAACAGACAGACAGTTACTTTCGCGTTTATAATATTAGTGGTGTAGTAATACATAGAAATGATAATTATACACTGATCACTCGGACATAGAAAGCCTTGGGATCCGAATGCTCATCGAATTTTTCGAGACATAGCCAAGTGGTTGATTGGCTCTTTAGTCTTTATATGACCAGAAGGCTGGCCTATTTTAATTAATACAAAGAATTAGCATTGCCATCCAACGTGGTAAAGCGGCCAGGACACTTATACAAATACAAAAAAATTACAAATATTTTATTGGGCCAAAATTCTTTTTTCCATTTTTATTTATCCCTGTCCCCTAAACTAGGCTTGACCTGTATCTTAGGGGGCAATCCCACTGACAGCGATGAGCAATGAGCCGCTGTCTTATTCATTATCATACTTATACGGGTGTTCCAGAACTCAATGTTAAGCCAAACCCGGTGACAACTGAAACCAGGGTGACAGGATTGATTGTAACCATCATGAGAAAAAGAAAAAAAAAACTATCCGTTGCAGTTTGAAAATTATGGATATTTATGTAAAACCTAAAAACAAACTGTAACTATTTATCCGCTATGGTGGTTAATTTTTATTATTTTCGTTCATTTACTTTGGAGCCGTAACCCTAAATATCATTTCTAGAACCACAGTCAAAAACAAAGACACAATTGCCTCAAGTTATCTAGAATTAAGACTATTTGTAAAACTATGAATTTATAATGTTCAAAATATGTCGACTTTGAAAGGCCTTCCTCTAAAAAAAAATGTGTTAAGGTGCCTTGGCAAGTGCCATTAAAAGTT
Source organism: Sesamia nonagrioides (assembly GCA_017933935.1). Lineage (NCBI taxonomy): Eukaryota > Metazoa > Arthropoda > Insecta > Lepidoptera > Noctuidae > Sesamia > Sesamia nonagrioides. The sequence goes on along the minus strand of JADWQK010000551.1, from coordinate 779,823 downwards.
CACGCATTTATTCAGGATTATAACTATGCTATTTCGGCTTGACGTTGAGTTCTGGTTCCTGTATATAATATATATGACGGCATCGCGTTGTGAATAGTCAATGCATTGGGCCACGTTCAGCGTCATTACCGCATCATCTCGCTGCTGGGCAGAGTCGGGGCATGTTACGTGTTAGTGTGGTACAACGAAAAAGAAGGCTGGTTTTCATCCTGAAGCTGAGACGCGTGCTATAGCTAGTCTTAAAAAGAAACAAAAATAAACTTTTCATCAACCTAATACGTATATCAGGAGTATAAGTCTTGCCGCCAAGCGATTCGTCGTGTTCCGGCATGATGTTTTGTGAACCCGTACGGAGGACGCGTCTGAGCAGTTGTGTTGCGATGTGTGCCGGGTACGATGCGTCAAATATTGTTGTGTCCGTAGTTTGGTCGTGAAGAGTCTCCAGATCAATCTCCCTCTGGAGCAGTATCGTTGGTCGTGTTATTGAGTTTAACATTGCATCACCTCCCTCAACTGCCGTCTTCCTTACTATTTAATAAGTCTTTTTAAGTGAATAGGCTTAATAAACTAGCGTGCTTTACCATCAACGATTGCGTCACTGCTTACCATCAGGCGGGATTGCAGACAAGCACTAGTTTGTAATTATTAAAAAATATATATAACTTGAAGCAAACGCAGTTTTAGAGCGATCAATTACTAAGTTAATACAGCTTCCTTTACGAAAGTGGTTGAAATATCTTTTATTTTAATGTTAGAGGGCATTCACTGCTAAAACAATAGCTGCCGCACAGCGCAACAAAGCGGAACCAACAAACTCACTTTACATTTATAATATTAGCAAGGATTAGATTATTTACTACGGAACCGCATATAACCGGAGTAGGTAGGTACCTTAGAACATTTTCTCACTTTTTTATCGAAAACTTTTATAAAACTTGAGAACTCGTCAGGCATGTGTTGCCTCTGTGACCTTTCAGCCGAGAGAGTAGATGAAACAAAGCGAGACTTTACGACTTATCTCGCTCCTATGAGACTAAGAGTTTTTTATTTTCTTACAGGAAATGTTTGTAACTCCCCTTTGAGAATGAAGTTTTTGGAACATTGGACAAAATAGTGGCAAAGCCGAATACAATTTTATTGTTCATTTTATTTGTATTATTCAAATGTACATTTGCAAGCGTGCCTATAAATATTTTATGGGAATATCATTGGTGCTTTTATCTTTAGTATTTTTCTGATGTATCAAAGATTATTGACAGTTTCGTTTACTATTTGTTATTTAGTTTATTTTAAACTAGCGACCCGCCCCGGCTTCATACGGGTGCAATGCTGATACTAAACCGGCGCGCTGCTCCCGTCCCGCCCCGGTCGGTCCTGACCGCCGTAAACGCGACGCTCCGCTATTTCTAAATCTATACTAATATATAAAGCTGAAGAGTTTGTTTGATGGAACGCGCTAATCTCAGGAAGTACTGGTCGGATTTGAAAAATTATTTTTGCGTTGGATAGCCCATTAATCCAGGAAGGCTTTAGGCTATATAGCATTATGCTGCGATCAACGGAAGTGGAGCATAACTAACTCCATGCGAATGCAGTCGCTGGCAGCCGCTAGTCTGTAATATCTTCGAAAATATTAATTTAAATCATATGCTGTAAAGGGCCGTGTAGATCTATATTAAATCAATAATCTATTTAATGTATTAAATTGGATAAGGATTAATGCTGCACATATTTCAATTATGTACAGGCAAGACGGGATTAATATTTTTAGGTCAAGTTGGGTTTACAAGAGTCTGTAATATCAATCCCTAGTAATAGTTGGAAGGATAGCTCAGTCCACACTTACTTTACCTAAATTACACCGACTAGGTGGTCGGATGACCTGACCAAAATCGCAGGGAAGCGTTGAATGCAAGCCGCGTCCAACCGTTATTTTTGGAAATCCTTTAGGAAAGTCTCTGTCCAGTCCCGAAGAGGCCCACAGTGGCGGACCATAACAGATAATCGGGGGCTGTGGAAGCAATGTTCGTTCTCGCAACCCCCGGCGTAGTTGTGAGATGGAACACCGTGGTGGTTTGTAGTCAGTAAGAGTCTGACAGACCCCGAGCATGAGGATTTTCGACAAAGGAAAAAAAAGAAAGGTGGATATGTCCAGCAGTGGACTTCACGTGGCTAAGATGGTGATGGAGTATATTTTACTATAGTCTACAAGAAATGGTAGTTGGTCAGGAATGGGAATTGTAAGCCTTGTAGATCATAGTCTACTCCTCCAATCCTGAAAAAAGAATCTAATCCTAAACAAGTGACAAAGGTAAACCAGTAGCAAAATATTGTCCACCATTCATACCTCCAAGTTATTCCTTTTAAAAAACAAACTGACGCCCAAACATTTAAAAACCCAATCCCTGTATCTGGGAGCTCAATAAATAACAATGTTTAAACAATATTGAACAAATAAATATCGTCACATCAAAGCGAGCCAACTTCACAAATGAAATTCCACTTGATTCACTTATTAATCCAGTGTCCGGGGCGACGAGTGAAATTAATTAATGTAACTCGATTTAACGAATATGTTCGGGAGTATTGTGTACATTATTCTGTCGAGCAGTTGCTATTGTTTAAATGTTGCAACTGGTTGGTCTGGTAAGTTCAAATTACTTCGAATTATTAGGGCTGGCAAAAGTTGTACCACATAATTAATGTATTTATAAATATTTGCTACGAATCATATTGTCGCCGATTGTCTTATTCACAAACGAAACTTATTTTAAGTTAAGTGCCACTTTTTATTTATTTTTCATTAAGAAGAAAATAAAACATACTTTTTTTTACATTTTATAAACCAGCGCTTGACCGCAATCCTGCCTGATGGTAAGCAGTGACGCAATCGTTGATGGTAAAGCGCACTAGTTTATTAAGAGCCTATTCACTCTAGCCTTGAAGACACTCAAATTGTAGTCCGACGGAAACACCGCCGCTGGCAAATTGTTCCAGTCCCTCGATGTACGCGGTATAAAGGAGGAGGCGAAACGCTTCGTCCGGATCGTAGTGGTGTTAACAACTTATGGGTGGAAACCAGCCGTACGACGGGTCGTCCGCTGGTGGAACGGAGATGGGGGAATTAAATCATGCAATTCCCTCGCACACTCCCCGAAATGCATCCTATAGAACACCGAAAGGCTGGCTACTCTACGCCTGTGCTCTAGGCTTTGGAGACCAACTCGAGTTAGATCAGGGTCACCAATCAGCCAATAGTATATTATAGGGCAATAGTATATTAAGATATACTATCTGTTTCCCGCGACTCCGTCCACGTGGACTTCAGTTTAGAGAGCGCGGTGGTTCCCGTTTCCATGGGAATGCCAAGATAAATGCCTACATTACTGCAAGGTTTCCCCAAAATCTATTTAGTAGTTATTGCCAAACCCGTAGCCCATTTCGAAAAAAAATAAAAGGAGCTCAGTTGATATAAAATAAGCGCCATACCATCAGGCAGGATCGTGGTCAGCACTTGTTTATAAACAATCAAATGATATCCGAGGACTTAATGATCCCGGTGTTCACCGTGGACAGTTAAATAACATAAATGTTTCAAACTAAAATATTTTTGGGCATCGTTTAATTCCGGAATGTGAATGACATTTTTAATTAAGATTATATTGTTATTTGTGGTTTTAATTTGCGATAGTCGTTGTTGACTGTGTGGATTTGTTTTAGGGGATATATTCAACCGATTTTTTTTTAAATGAACCTGTAAAAAGTTTTAGGCTTTGTAATAATACGTTTAGCTCCGACATAGCTCTGCGAGTCGCTAAACTTAAGTGGCAGTGGGCAGGGCACATTACTCGTAGAACCGATGACCGACGGGGCAGTAAGGTTCTGGAAGGGCGGCCACGTACTGGAAGACGCAGCGTAGGGAGGCCCCCAACAAGGTGAACCGATGACCTGGTGAAGGTCGCGGGAAGACGGTGGATGCGGGCAGCACAAGACCGGTCGGCGTGGAAAGCCTTGGGGGAGGCCTTTATCCAGCAGTGGACATCTATAGGCTGAAGAAGAGAGAAGAGAATAATGCGTATTTGTGTTCGCACCTGAAGATGCAGCATCGGAAGGCCTGCCATAAGAAAGACGGATGACTTATAGGCCGCAGGAATCAGCTGGAACAGAAAGTGGCGGTGTCTGGTAGCTGCCACCAGTAAGCGTCTTTTGGCTTACAGAATGAATGGAACACTTAGTCAATTATTATGTTTGTTTTAACATTCTGTTCATTTCCCACAGTTATTTGAGGCTCTTTTTTATAATTATGAACGAATGCAATCCCGCCTGACGGTAAGCAGTGATGCAATAGTTGATGGTGAAGAGCGCTAGTTTCACTCACTTCATCCGAAAGACGTCCACTGCTGGACATTGGCCTCCCCCAAGGTTCTCCACGACGACCGGTCCTGCGCCTCCCGCATCCAGCGGTTTCCCGCGACCATCACCAGGTCGTCGGTCCACCTTGTCGGGGGCCTACCCACGCTACGTCTTCCGGTGCGTGGTCGCCACTCGAGAACCCGTCGGCCCCATCGGGCATCGGTCCTACGGGCAATGTGTCCAGCACACTGCCACTTAAGTGTTGCAATTCTTCGGGATATGTCGGTTACTCTCTTCTTTTGCGGATCTCCTCATTCATGATTCGATCGCGCGGTGAAACCCTAAGCATAGCCCTCTCCATTGCCCTTAGCGCTGGTTTATTAAGCGCCTATTCACTCACAAAACTGAGTCAATAATAAGAAAGACGGCAGTTGAGCGAGGTGATTCAATGTTAAACCAAACAACAATACCAACGGCCCTCCACGACCAAGCTCCCGACACAACAACACAACTGCTCAGACCCTTCATCCGTACGGCTTCACCAGACATCATGGTGGAACACGAGGAATCGATTGACGGCAAGACTCTGTCTGGTGAGTGTTATCTAAAAATCTATTAACTAAATAAATGATTTTTTTTATCAATTAAACATAATTATAATTAAGCGCAATATGATCTTTTAAGACTGGAATTTAGGATGACCATCGAAAGTATGATAAAGATAGCCGTGTACGAAGTCATAAATTCTATTAATCTCCTACTTAAAACTAAATGAGCCCGATCATGTTTTCAGGAAACCAAACGTCTACTCGTACGTGGTTCAATAACTTAACGTTATGAGAGAAATATAGATAAATTGTTTATTCAGCACTAAAAAACGCACATTGCACGTAAATAATAATAATAAAGATATAAAAATATAATACACTCAAAAGCCTCGTAGTCGAACACAGAAAAATCATAAATAATGTTTTCCCGGTGTCATAGGTGCCAGGGTCAAAGACAACACACATTTTTACGTTATCTGCGTCTAATGAAAAGGAGTAAATATAATATGACTAGGGAGAGGCGTTAAGGAAATTTATCCTATGCTAGTAGTGAGAATATATAACCATCTCGCCTTAAAACATTAGGTTAAGTAAGTGTGAAGTAAGCCGCCGACTATTCTGTTCTATTTTTATTTATGGCAAGTAAAGCCGATGTCGGCTATTCTGCTAACGTCAAAAGTGGATTGAAGAAGCAAGAGTGAACTTCATCATGATCATCTCAGCGTTAATCCCAGTTGTATCCGAAACTTTTTCAGCTTTGGAGTCTGGGGTCCGCTTTACCAGTCTAACTGCTGATTTTGGCTGAACTTCGATATGACTGCCTCCACAACCCGAAGGCGACATCGAAGCATTGCAGTTAGACCAATTGGATTTTTTGAGGGCTCTAACAACCCAAAACGACTGCCATTAGTTGTTCGTATGGCAACCGGGACCAATGGCTTAACGTGCTTTCTGGGGCACTACTAGACCTGTGCAAATATTTTTATTCATGCATATAAATATTTGCACTGTGCAGGGATCGAACCCGCGCCTCCTTGTCCAGCGGCCGCGTTCGCTAACGCTACACTACGGAGGCTGTAAGTAAAGATGTTCACCTATCCTGTCCAGCTATTATAGGAGCCTCTCTAATATTCTTATCTTAATCGTCAATAAAAAATCTTGAAAGACAACATACATGTGTTTATCGTGTTATGATGAGTCATAATTCTAAGAAATTTATTATAATGTGGATTGAGAAGCAAGAGTGTACATGAACTATAATAATAATAAAAACAAAAAAAAAAGATTCTACATTGGACCCTTTTATATCTTGTGAGGTTATCAGAGGAACGAATCAAACAAAAAGATAAAATTCGTCTCATATTACAATTGTTAGAACGGCAAATACTATTATACATCCAAACGTAAAATATTAAAGGAAGCAAATTATATTTTTTTATTATTTAAGGGGAATAAATATCATCAGTGCCATCAGTAATTCTGGAGAGGGGTATGTAAGAAGAGATGGGAAGTTAATTGGAAGTGGAATCTTAAATTTGGGGAGACTGCTATACAACAATGAAAGTCTCCGTGGCGTAGCGGTAGAGAACGCAGCCGCTGCGCAAGGAAGCGCGGGTTCGATCCCCGTGCAGTGTAAATATGTATTTGTATGGATGAATATGAATATTTGCTCTGGTCTGGTCGTGCCTCGGAAAGCACGCCAAGCCGTTGGTCCCGGTTGCCATACGAACATCTAATGGCAGTCGTTACGGGTTGTTGGAGCCCTCAAAAAGTCCAATAATAGGTATAACTGCAATGCTTCGATATCCCCTTTGGGTTGCGAAGGTTAGACGGCAGTCGCTTCACGGAAAATATCGAAGTTTACCCAAAATCAGCAGTTAGACTAGTAAAGCGGACCCCAGGCTCCAAAGCTAAAAAAGCTTGGGATGCAACTGAGATTAACGCTGAGATGATGATGATGATGCTATATAAATCTAGAGGTGGGATTTTGTTAGGACATTCGAAAAATATTGATTCAGAATGCCCTCCTCCATGTCACTCCGGCTAATGCTCGAGATTGACATTATTAACAGCTCATTCTGAGCTCAAAACACCTAACTTTTCTCGCTGAGGTTTTTAGAGAATTGATTGACAGTCTAGTAATTTTATACAACTGTGACAAGAAGCATATAATAGCAGTTGCAATTTGAATATATGGACAATTTAAATAAGTTGTCAACTTGTTAACAAAATGGTAGTGTAGTGGTACCTACAAAACACCACAAACAAACAACGCGTCATACTGACATCACACGAATTCTACATCTCGCAAGCAGAGTTTACTGGGCAATTAGCATACATATAACTTCTCAACAACAACCGTTGGGCAAGTGTACGCATAACACCCGTCTGGTTGGAGAATCCTCCCTTTTCTATGGAGGATGAGTGAATTTTACTCCATGTTTCTCATGCCTTCACAGTAGTATTAAACTCCCCAACCAAAGCAACACTACAATACGCTCCAAGGCAAAGATGGCCGATGTTGGCACCATGTTTGCGAGGCTGATGTGAAACTGGGAGAGTTTCCCTTGACGGATACATTGACAAATAGGCCAAGGCCATCTCACAGTGGGTGCCTGAAGATGATCGTCATCACCGAGACAGGCCTAAGAAACGCTGTTGTGACGACTTTGGCTCATTCGCCAATGCTTCCTATAAGTATGACCCGCCCAGTTCCACTTTGGCTCATATGTCAACGCTTTCTACAAGCGTGATCGCCCAGTTCCTCTTTGGCTCATTTGTCAACACTTTCTAAAAGTGTGACCCGCCCAGTTCCATTTTGGCTCATTTGTCAACGCTTTCTACAAGTGTGACCCGCCCAGTTCCACTTTGGCTCATTTGTCAATGCTTTCTACAAGTATGACGCACCCAGTCCCACTTCAACCTTGCAAACGTGGACTCGTTCCTAACCGATTGCTCGGAGAAGATACAATGCAAGGAAACATGGAAGAATATTAAGGATTACTTTGCCTCTATTGGGAAAATATGGGGTAAAAAATCGTTGAAAATTTTAAAAACTTTTAACTTTATAAACAGCAACCTTTATAATATCAACAAAATTACTGAGACACAGGTCCTCTCTAAGTGAGACGAAGTAGCCATAATCGATCACGCGGGCCCAGAGTCGATTACATAATTATCTTAAAGTCTTTTAGTTATTTTCTTTTTTTTATCGTTATAAAATAGTGGTTAACCGTAATCCCGCCTGATGGCAAGCAGTGATGATTGCATCACTGCTCATTGATGGTAAAACGCGTTAGTATATTAAGAGCTTATTCACACCAGTCTTGAAGACACTTAAATTGATGTCAGATTGAATCTCCGCCGCTGGCAAATTGTTCCAGTCCCTCGATGTACGCGGTAGGAAACATGAGGCGAAATGCTTCGTCCGGATGGATCATAGTAGTGTCAGCAACGTAAGGGTGGATATTTGTCGTATGACGGGTTGTCCGATGATGGAATGGAAATGGGGGAATGACGGAAGTCTTGCACTTCTTAGACATGGATCCTAATTCGTCGTTTTGAAAGAAGTCATTATGATATAATTAAATGAATTTTTGGGTTAGAAAACTTGACGTATAAAACTCCTCAGTCAAGACCATTATCACTTAGCTATGACTGCTCTTCAATCTGAGCGGCAGTACTAGTCATTTTAAGAACGCACACAGTTTATTGATTTACACTTTCGCACAAAGAAATGTATAAACAGAGGCGGCCTGTGTTTGACTGGTAGAGCCATAAGCCTTAGGCTCTACCAGTCAACCACAGGTGGTGAAGAGATTAGATGGCAGGTGTTTTATTTGAAACCAATGATAAAAAATCTCTTAATACTATTTAAACAAATACTTAAATAAGCTATAGACATATACATACTATTACCAAAAAATATACTTTTAATATATTAAAAGTATAAATTTTACTACTATCGTAACAAAAATTTGGGAGGGAGCTGTTGAGATAACTCTACCCTAATTGTTTAGAAAATAACTCTGCAATTTTCGCTTAAGGCAAACCGACTCTGGTGGCCATCCTGATATCAAGAGGAAGCGCATTCCACAAAATAACGGACTGAATCTGGAATGAAGAATGAACAAAGTCAGACGTATGTGAAGGGCAAAGTAAAACAAGATTGCTAGAAGAACGCGAATTATCAGTGTCACAGTGTGATCTCAGGGCCAGTGATTCAAAAATGTATCTTATATGCACGTCCTGGGAATTCACATTTGTTTGTCAACTAGATCAGAATGTGACTAGATTTTGAGGTTTTTACCGTTTCAAATTACGTGAAATAAGCCATTAGTAATCTTCAACGTGTAAATACATTCAAGGACAATTTGATGTAAAATAAATATACGCTAGTCTCAGTATGCCGAGACTAGCAGTAGCGAATGCGGGCGCTGCGTAAGGAGGCGCGGATTCGATCCCCGCGGAGTGCATATACTTGTATGCTTAAATATAAATATTTGCACTGGTCTGGTCGTGCCTCGGAAAGCACGTCAAGCCGTTGGTGTCGGTTGCCATACGAAGATCGTAGTCGTCATGGGTTAAAAAGTTACGGGTAAATAAAAGAAAATATCGAAGTTTACCCAAAATCAGCAGTTGAATTAGTAAAGCGGACTCTAGACTACAAAGCTAAAAAAGCTTCGGATGCGTCTGGGATTAACGCTAAGATGAAGAGGATGATGATGATATGCCGAGTTATAATGGGATTTTCATACCACTTTAACAATAATCAAAGCAAAACCGTTATAATTTGAATAAACATATCTACGTTCGAACTCCATTCACTTACCTACACTCGGCCGTCTTTAACATAAATAAATAAAAAAAAAACCGGTCAAAAAACACCCATTTACAGATAAATATGAAGAAAATACATTAGCAACATCAAAAACCATTGTAATTGAGTTTCCAATTCAATGGCCGCGTAGAAAGGCAGCAGCCCAATATTATAAATACTGTTAAGAGCCGTAAATCAGAAAATATTGGAATGATCGACATGTCCGGTTTATATAATTTATCTTTTTTTTAATGTATTATAAACTAGCGCTTTACCGCAATCCCGCCCGATGATAAGCAGTGACGCAATCGTTGATGGTAAAGCGCACGAGTTTATTAAGAGCATGTTCACTCCAGCCTTGAAGACACTCAAATTGTAGTCCGACGGAAACACCGCCGCTGGCAAATTGTTTCACTTCCTCGATGTACGCGGTATAAAGGAGGAGGCGAAACGCTTCGTCCGGTTTCTACTGGTGTTAACAACGTAAGGGTGGAAACTCGCCGTACGATGGGTCGTCCGATGGTGGAACGGAGATGGCGGAATTAAATCATGCAATTAACTCGCATACTCACCAAAATGCATCCTGTAGAACACCGAAAGGCTGGCTACTCTACGCTGCTCTTTGTAATCATTTAAAAAATTCCCTTAAACTAGGAATTATTCCAGTATTGTGAGTAAGTTTCCAAACATCTAAACTCACATATACAAACAGCCAGGCCCGGAACAACTACTTGTAGGTCATACAAATATTTGCTCCGTGCGGGAATCATTCATCATATTATAGCTGTATTATTTTCTGTCTGAATGGTATTGTATATTTCAAGGGCTTTTTCCAAGGCCAGGCAAGAAGTACAGTTGCCAACACATCAAGCTACTACAATATATGAATTTTGTATATTAGATTTTCAACTTTATTGTTAAAGCATTAGGGCTCAAGTTTGATTGGGAATATTTGTCAGTTTCGAGTAGTTTAACCTGCTGTCGTCCATACATTTCTTGTTATTAATCTAATCTTTCTCATTCTCATCTTTCTTGTTATTAATCTAATGAAAAGAACAGGCATAGAGGAAACAACAGAAGTACTAATAAATACACTTATCCCTGATGATTCACCGGCTAACGATAGCGACTACCACCAACAGATTCGAGCGTGGGCTCCTGTGCCACTTGAATCACCAATGTCAGACGTAGCATCTAATGACGAGTTTATAAATATTGTTAGTAAACTACCGGTCAAAAAATCATCTGGTGAAGATAAAATATCTAATAGGATGATTAAAGAAGCGTGTAAAACAACGGGTGATGCCATCTTAACTGTATACAACCGATGCATTGCTGAAGGCGTTTTTCCTCGTAAATGGACGCGGTTTCATACGAATAATACCAAATTGTTTTGACAAACCACCGGATGATCCGAAGTCATATCGGCCTATCACACTTTACCATCCTTAGGGAAACTTCTTGAGCGCCTCATCGTTTCACGTTTACTACCGAACGGTCCAAAATTTCATAGTAATCAATATGGCTTCACCATAGGTCGACGCGGCGCTTTCCGTCAGAAGAACCGTTCACCAATCTGAACACAAGTACGTAATTGGGATCTTTATGGATATTTCTGGGGCTTTTGATAACGCTTTGTGGCCTATGCTGTTGTTAAAATTAAAAATCCGCGGTTGCTATAAAAACATACATAATCTCGTTTACTCGTACTTTATAAACGGTTCTGCGGTACTTAAGCTCGGTTATTTTTCTAGTACTAAAACACTAACCATGGGATGTCCTCAGGGTTCAGTTGTCGGTCCTTATTTATGGAATTTGGGTTTTGATGATTTCCTCGCGATCCCGCTTCTTTGCGGCTGCTCACTTACTGGTTACGCGGACGATAGCCTACTGCTCATTCAGTCTAGTACCCGAGCTGGACTTGTGAACTTGGCCAATACTTGCCTAAATTTAATATCTCAGTGGGGTGATCGTAACCGCCTAGCGTTTGCGCCGCATAAAACCTATCAACTTCTACTAAAAGGTAATCTTAAATCATTGCCTACTATTAAATTTAATGAAGTTCCCGATAGAAAACAACAATCCGTATGCTACCTTGGTATGGTCATAGAAAGGAATTTTTCATTTATCGAACATATAAAAATAGTTGGGGAGAAGCTAAAAGGAACTTTTATGCCCTAACTAGAATATCCAAAGCAACTTGGGGTCTATCATTCCTAACTTTAAAAACTATATATGGAGCTACCTACTTAGGATGTATGTGCTACGGTACACCTTTTTTGGGCCGATAGGGCCAGCATAGGGGCGGCTCGACCTAAACTGCTTCAAAGCCAACGTTTGGCATTGATATTTTTATGCAAGGCGTATAGAACAGTCATTACTGAAGCCTTACCCGTACTGGCAGGTGTACTTCCAGTCGATCTTGAAGTACAACGGCGTACTTCAATGTACTACTCCGCAAGAGGGGAGGTCATGGACACTAACTTTGTTACACAACACGACCTTAATAGAATTTCTAGATTATTTAAACCTCAGACTGACGTCTGAGAGGACCTCTTATCCAAATGGCAAAGTAGGTGGGATAATTCCATCAAGGGGCGGCACTTCCATCTATTCTTTCCATCCGTTGGCGATCGGTTGGCTAAGACATGGCTGGAGGTTGACCACTGCGTTGCCCAATTTCTCACAGGTCATGGCAACTTTAAAAGTAAACTGTGTTCTTTTAAACTTGTTCCTTCGCCTTTGTGTCAATGTTCTACATCGAACTGTGAATTTGAATAGTCCGCATCTTGTGAGAGTGTGTTCTTTGGCAGAATGAACGCAATATTATGTTGGATAGTGTACAAGTTACATCCGGTGTTGTTTATTATACGGACCTTGTAGAAACTAGAACCAATTGCCGTGCGTTCAGGCGCTTTTGCCATACCTATTATTGGAATCAATTGTAACAGCACATACCTAGTTAGGACCCATTAACTTAATCAAATTTTATTCGGTGGTGCTTGGCAATCTGGGTTTCTCCCAGTTGCAATAATGTGCCTTTGTGCCGATTGGCCTAGTTCTGTTCTATCTCCTGCTTGTTATGTAGGAAAGTGGAAAAAATATTTTTTTTTCTTACTACTCCGCTATTCTTGTCTGATTAATTTCGTTGCGGGACCCAAGACAGTTGAATCGTTTCTCCGGGACTCGTCGTGCTTCATTGCTCGGCGTTTTTCTGGCGGTCTCCACTGTTGATTCTGGCTTTCAGGAGTTGCAGTGGGTGGGAAATGTGTGGCGGGTTTTGTCGCTTATTGAAAAGAAGAATAAATTCAAATACCAATAAAAAAAAAGTGGGCATTTTATCCTCTGTATTAATATTTTAATTTATAAAAAGGTAATTTCATGAACAGGATCCACAATGAAGGTTTGATTGGTACAGTGGTTAAGTGGTTGATTGCTGCACTGCATATCTCGGGTTCTGCACGGAACAAATATTTGTATGACCTACAAGTAGTTGTCCTGGTTCTGGCTGTTTCTGTAAAAGTGTGAGTTTAAATGTTTTTAGACACAACCACGATACAGGAGGAATTCCTAGTGTCGGGAGGCGAAAATTATATAAAAAAAATATAAAATGACAAGTCTATTACAGTCGTACCAGCATTTTCCAAAATCTTCGAAAAGTTATTTAAAACAGCTAGTCCTCGAAGGCGAAAGTTTGTGAGCGAGTGTGTGTGTGTGTATGTGAGTGTGTGTGTGTTTGTATGTTTATTACTTCCTCAAGTTCAAACAGCGGGATCAATTTTGATAAAATTAAGTATGGACGTAGCCGACATATCCATGTTTGTAAAGGTTGTCTGTAAAATATCGCTCTTAGCCATGAGACCTCCCATTGTCGCCCTTTATGAATTCTGCATTTTTATGTTCTGTAATTTAAATGGTGAACATGATAAATAGTATTTCCATTCTATTCTATTTCTTCTACCAGGTCGACACATATGCGAGTAAATCCGCGAAGTACGGTAAGTAAATTATATAAAAAATACTGGTGAAAAAATTACTCAATAAGATATTGAATTCTAATACTGAATACTTAATTTCATACGTACCTACGCCTCCACACTGTAGGCACTCTGAAAGCGTAACAGAAGCCTATAAAGTACGACGGCACATATTGATTCGAAATTCAAATTGAAATTTGAATCTGGCCGTTGATTAGAATCAGAATGGGCAGCCGAGCTGTGACTCGAATACATAATCGATTGAAAATCGAACGATTTAATCACGTATCGATACGTTTGTTGAGTCTCGCCGTATTGGTATCAAAGAATTTTATGTTTTTTCATTATAAATATACTCGTATGATTTCTCGAACAAAGTATGTTGATTTTATGTTACAATTTTGGTTATCTGAGTCATAGATCCTCGAACATCTGATGGGTACTGTTCTAGAGGTCGCAGTCCAATAAGGTAGACTGACCAAATTCGTTCATCTTTGGGTACTGGCCCGTATGATGCTGTAAAGCTAAAGGAAAAGATGATTCCAAAGGGACATCATGAGCCTCAGTAATGAGGAGAATGACTTAAGGAGGAGGAGGAGGAGTCATAGATATAAAAAAAAATATTTTTACGTAAAAAAAACTATTTTTTACTTACATTTGGTTGCTAATAATGCAAGAAACATTTAGATAAAGGTCGCACAGAGCTGAGTATGTTGGCTGAAATGTGGTTGATGATTCCTGTTCTAACTAAAATGAGAGTGTACCTAATCTTTATTTATCTGAAACGTGGTCGCTAACAATGGGCCTCATGCCCTCAAAGTAACATAAAGGGTGATGGAAAGAGTTACGCTCGGAGTTTCTCTGCGTGATCGAATCTATACTAATCTATACTATACTAATATATAAAGCTGAAGAGTTTGTTTGTTTGTTTGAAGGCGCTAATCTCAGGTACTACTGGTCCGATTTGAAAAATTCTATAATAATAGGTTCTTAATAAACTAGCGCGCTTTACCATCAATGATCGCATCACTGCTTACCATCAGGCGGGATTGCGGTCAAGCGCTTGTTTATAACTTATAAAAAAAAAAAAAAAATTCTTTTTGCGTTGGATAGCCCATTAATCCCGGAAGGCTATAGGCTATATAACATTACGCTGCGACCAATAGGAGCGGAGCATAACTAACCCCACGCGGACGAAGTCGCTGGCGACCGCTAGTCAGAAATAAGGAGATCCGCAGAAGAACCAGTTACCGAGATAGCTCCTCGAGTCGCTTTACGATGTGACGCCTCAATGAATGGTTGTGGCTTCGCCTTTAAACCTGCCGTGTCTCTTAGTTGCCTCTGCACCAGGTAGCAATGGTAACTCTTTCGGCCGGGCCTAGCAGGCATCGGTCATTGTAAAACCGGTGACGATGTGCTGACATCTCTTTGCGGCGCGCATGGATCACAACGCGCCGTCGACTCGACTTGCAACTTACCGTCATTGCCCGCACCCCAGGATGCACCGTCTCGAAAACTGGCCTTCGTAATTCTTTGTATCCGTAAGGGAATTCCAGTCCACAGGCAACGGGGAGTTTTCCTGTAAAGGCACCCCAAATACGGTACGTTTTTTCAATTTTTTTTTATCTTATTTGGTGCAAAAAGAACGGACTTATTAATAACGCGCAGTGGTTATGCTTGGATAGTTATGTAACTATAATAAAGATTCTTCTTCTTTTTCTTCCTTCTTTTCCTTTCCACAATGATCGGTCTTCTGCTGCCCGCATCCAACCCCCAACAGGTCAACCTTGTTGGGGGCCTCCCTACGCTGCGTCTTCCAGTACGTGGCCGCCACTCCAGAACCTTACTGCCCCATCGGCCATCTGTTCTACGAGCAATGTGCCCTGCCCACTGCCACTTAATTTTAGCGACTCGCAGAGCTATGTCGGTGACTTTGGTTCTTCCACGGATCTCCGCATTTCTGATTCGATCACGCAGAGAAATTTCGAGCATAGCTCTTTCCATTGCCCTTTGTGTGACTCTGAGCCTTCGTACGAGGCTCATTGTGAGCGACCACGTTTCAGTTCCGTAAGTCATCACTGGCAACACACACTGGTCAAAGACTTTAGTCTTGAGAGACTGTGGTATATTGCTGTGCGATATGATTCTGCAACGCAATGTTGTGGCCTCGCCCTTAGTCAGTAAAAGTTCCAAGCCGTTCCAAACCGCCAAAAGCGCGAGAGCTCCTTTTATTTAATGGAATTATTAAAAATGTGTTAAGCGTAAAAATACTGAATAATTCATTCCGGCATATTATTTTAATGCATACTTAATGAACTTTGTTATTTATTTACGACAGCTACCTTGTTAGAAAAGCAAAAAGACTTTAATAATTAGGCGAAATTAAAAAATATTAAGTGTATTCGAAACATTTTATAAACCTAATTAGTTTCTTGTAGATTATAATATTTGTAATCCTCTTTGCAGCTGTTTGTTTCGATAATAGTTAACTTATACGGACAATAGAATATTACGGAATGTCACGGAGATGAATATGCTGCGGTAGATGTGTGGAGTTACGCGAAAAGACCGCATCAGGAACTTCCGCATCCGTGGCAGTCTTCTTATCCGTGACATAGTAGAGAAACTGCAGAAGGGTCGCTTACGCTGGTACGGCCATGTCTTACGAAAACCGGCATGTTACGTGGGTAACAAATATCTTGCCATGGCACCTCCGCCGGGCCGGAACAAGCGAAGTAGACCAAAGCCAGCACGGCTTGACGTTGCAAGAGATGACATGCGTGCCAATAATCTCTTACCACAGGATGCTTAAGATTGCGCGAAATGGAGAAGAATGAGCAGGAAAGCGGACCCCAACGCGATGCAACCAGGACTGAACGCTGTAATGATGATGATGATGATAAATACGGATATTATTAAAGTACCGTTGCCTCTAAAAATAAATAGACTGTTTTTTTTTACTATTAACAATTTTTTTGATTGATTATAATATTGTTGTTGTTGTCCATGTAGGTATTATTTACTCATGGAAATAACATCTTGAGCATTATTACTATAACAGCGAAAGTCTAAAATTATATCCCTAGCTGCGATTTGATAAATGCCTAAATTCATATTTTAACCGACATCATTTTTAAATACGAAATCAGTGTCGCCCTAAAATTGATAATTTCTGATAGAGTGATCATCTATGTCTCAAACTATTAGTGATGTACATTATACAGAATACTTTAATTTTTATATCTACTTTTATCTTTTGTACCATCTAAGGGCGGGAAGAACTTGCCTGCAGCGGCATTCCCTTCTGATTACAATTCAAGTGTCTTCAAAGCTAGAGTAGCTAGGCTCTTAATAAAGTAGCACGATTTACCATCAACGACTGCATCACTGCTTAACATTAGGTGGGATCGCGGTCAAGCACTACTTATACCATTAAAAATAAATTTACATTTCTTTATATCTAGTATAATTAATTACCATCATTATCATTACAGAATTCCAAGATCGCCAAGCGACAAAGCACACGCTTGAACATAAATAATTCATACCAACTACAAGCACCCACTTAAGTTAAGTGCTGTATTATATTACAATTAAGTTATTTTTAATTCCCCGGGGAATATTTATGTAAGAGCTTGACGGCTCCTTAATTCATCCAGATTAATTCCTTTCTCATTAGCCTGATGGAGGAATTGTAAGGGATAAGATGGAGACACTGCAACATCTTTTTTTTTTTTTTTGAGGGTGGGTAATCAAATCATCAAATCCGACAGCCTCCGTAGCGTAGCAGTAGCGTACGTGGCCGCTGCGCTAGGAGGCGCGGTTTCAATCCCCGCGCAGTGCAAATATTTGTATGTATGCATGAATATGAATATTTACACTGGTCTGGTCGTGCCTCCGGTGGCCATACGAACATCTAATGGCAGTCGTTACGGGTTGTTGGAGCCCTGAAAAGTCCAACAATTGGTCTAACTAAAATGCTTCAATATTGCCTTCGGGTTGTAGATGTCAGACGGCAGTCGCTTCACAGAAAATATCGAAGTTTAGTCAAAACTATCAGTTAGACTGGTAAAAGCAGACCCCAGACTCCAAAGCTGAAAAAGCATCGGATGCGACTGGGATTAACGCTGAGATGATAATAATGCGGGAAATCATCAATAGATCTCTCCGTGCCGAGCGGAAGGGCGTCTCAGACTTTCACTGACTAAAACCCACCCGTGTTCCTTCACTTGATAATGCGCCAGGGCCAGGGTATCTCTGGAACAACCCGCAGCCTACCAGTGCTGGCCCGACTGAAAGATCATCATCATCCCAGCGTTAATCCCAGTCGTATCCGAAGCCTTTTCAGCTTTGGAGTCTGGGGTCCGCTTTACCAGTCCAACTGCTGATATGGCTAAACTTCGACATTTTCCGTGAAGCGACTGCCGTCTGACCTCCACAACCCAAAGGCGACATCGAAGCATTGCAGTTAGACCAATTGTTGGACTTTTGAGGGCTCCAACAACCCGTAACGACTGCCACTAGATGTTCGTATGGCAACCGGGACCAACGGCTTAACGTGCTTTCCGAGGCACGACCAGACCAGTGCAAATATTCATATTCATGCATACAAATACTGGCACTGTGCGGGGATCGAACCCGCGCCACCTTGCGCAGCGGCCGCGTCCGCTACCGCTACGCCACGGAGGCTGGCCCGACTGAAAGATATACCACTGTATATCTTTCAGTTATGTTAAATGTTGTACAAATTTCCAACACAATAGTATTCGGCCGAAATTAAAAGTTGTCAAACATAGCCTGAGATATGAATCTGTATTTTTATTCAACTTGTTTCTTATAGAATTTAAAACTACTGTACAAAGTTAGTTTTTGTATATGCGAAACCCGAAACACGTGTCCAGTATTTTTATGTAAAGGATTTATGTACAAAATTTCAAAAGATATCATGAATCATCACAAAGTTATGAGTTTGTTATGTTACCTGGTTGTCCCTACAAAAATATGGTCGACGAGCCGCTCGCCCGCTCGCGCCTAGAGCAGCGCGGAGTGGCGGTGGCCCTAGGATACTATGATCCGCAGTAAACTGTGACGTACGCTCGGTAACCACACTGCATCATTTTTTAAATATATTTGGGAAAAAATATAACATGGTGTAAAAATTATTGGAATGGATTCAGTTGCTTATTCTGAACAAATGAGATTTTTAGTAAAGAAAAAAATATAGTTTTAACTTATTTAAAAACAAATTGAGGACCTATTTTTTGAGGATAATATCAATGAAAACCTAGATGACACATAAAATTGTAAAAAGCATTTTTTTTTAATAATTAATAACATGATAATCTTTATTTTTACTTCTTTTTGTTACTTTTTTTTTATCAAATCAAAATTGTTTATTTCAAATTAACCATCACTCGGTACTTTTGAATAGTCAATGTCGGTCAGTCCAAGAAAAGTGAAGCTAAATTGCACGTTCCAAAACGTAGATCTCTATGGAGAAGAACGTGCAAGAAACTCCATGGACACTCTTTTAAAATCATAATATATGGGTTACATTTCTTCGTTACACATTTATGTTGCCTCGTATCATGTGAACACAATGTATATTTAATCCATACTAATATTATAAATGCGAAAGTAACTCTGTCTGTCTGTCTGTCGGTCTGTCTGTCTGTCTGTCTGTCTGTCTGTCTGTCTGTCTGTCTGTCTGTCTGTCTGTCTGTCTGTCTGTCTACGCTTTCCCGCTTAAACCTATCAATCGATTTTGATGAAATTTGGCACAGACAATCTTTAGACCCTGAGAAAGAACATAGGCTACCTTTTATCCCGGAAAAAATGATGTTCCCGAAGGAACTCTAAAAAGCGCGATATAACCGAACTCCACGCGGGCGAAGCCGCGGGCGGAAAGCTAGTAATACAATATATAAAGAAAACCTTGTCCCACCCATAAGGATAATAAAGGTTAGGTAAACACATGACCAAATCCATACTAATATTATAAATGCGAAAGTAACTCTGTCTGTCTGTCTGTCGGTCTGTCTGTCTGTCTGTCTGTCTGTCTGTCTGTCTGTCTGTCTGTCTGTCTGTGTCTGTCTGTTACGCTTTCCCGCTTAAACCTCTCAACCGATTTTGATGAAATTTGGCACAGACAATCTTTAGACCCTGAGAAAGAACATAGGCTACCTTTTATCCCGGAAAAATTTGATGTTCCCGAGGGAAATCTAAAAAGCGCGATATAACCGAACTCCACGCGGGCGAAGCCGCGGGCGGAAAGCTAGTATCATATAAAATTTTACGTAATCATCATAATAACAATACCAATGAATTTTAAAATAATCTTTTTTCCTGCGAATTAATTCCAACTTCCCCGAACTTTGGTAATTTTTAAAAAAGTGACGCAGGGCACGCGACGCGTGGTCGAATCGCATAACGATTCGACCACGCGTCGCGTGCCCTGCCCCCCGTCGCCCGCGGAAGGGTGTCCTACCGCACATGTATTAAGTTACCTCTTTTTGCAAAATAATATTTATTTTTTTAGGGGTTTTTTTTTAAACTTTAGTATACCTTCACTAGAATACTAGAATACCTTCACGGATCGGACAGGGTTTTCTTTACATATTGTATAACTAATAATACTCATACTTACTTACATCATAACAAATACAGTGGTATGATACAACAATTAAGTTTCAACCTATAGTGTAATGTTAATTTTATGTAGGTATGTTTATTGTTTACAATTTATTTTTTTTATGAATAAATAAATAAAATGAAATCTCATTTCTGTTTTTTTTACTTACTTTGAGAGTATAAATCCAAAAAGAAGACTAGGTATGCAAATTGATGACTGTCAATCCATACTAATATTATAAATGCGAAAGTAACTCTGTCTGTCTGTCTGTCTGTCTGTCTGTCTGTTACGCTTTCCCGCTTAAACCTCTCAACCGATTTTGATGAAATTTGGCACAGACATTCTTTAGACCCTGAGAAAGAACATAGGCTACCTTTTATCCCGGAAAAATTTGATGTTCCCGAGGGAAATCTAAAAAGCACGATATAACCGAACTCCACGCGGGCGAAGCCGCGGGCGGAAAGCTAGTAGTTTATAAGGTAACAGAAAGATAGTCGTGTATAAAATCTGGTATTTCTTTTTTCCTTATTATAAACTAGTGTTTGACCGCAATCTCGTTGGTAAGCAGAGATGCAATCGTTGATAGAAAAGCGTGCTAGTTTTTTAAGCCTATTCACTCAAAAAGAACTGAGTAAATAGGAAGGACGACGGCAGTTGAGCGAGGTGATGCAATGTTAAATCCACAACCACAGTATAAAAATCATACAGTAGGTCGACGCCCTTGATCTCGTGTAAAATGCCGACATCGTCTAGACAGTAACGCATCGGCCAGGGTTGTCACAAATAAACAATGTTTATGAAATTATTTATTTATTGCAGATAAACATCGATAGCTGTATTATATTTAATTAATTTGCTATTTTTACTAAGGGAACAACTCGAGACTAAAGAGATTTAACTTATTTAGATGGCATTTTCGTAACCCCCACCCCAATCCACCTCGGAATTAACACCCATATCATATTGTAAATATGTACTTACATTTAAATTGGCGTCCGCCATTTTGGATTTCAAAAAGGACAGCTTTTTCGTATCAAGCACCCCAATTATATTTACTTAAAATTGACAACCATATTAATTTATAAAAAAATGACGTCCGCCATCTTGGATGTCAAAAAGGATGGCTTTTTCAAAACAAGCACTCCAATTATACAAAAAATTGACACTCATATCAAATTATAAAACAAACAAATAAAAAACCAAACACGCGTCAGCCCTTAATGATAGATACCGAACTAGGAACATCGTTTTGTTCGCAGCTCGGGTGCCGCTCAACCGCGTCTCGCCCCTCACACTCCGCACGATTGCTCTGTCTAGACGTCTTCGTAGGACGACTGTATGATTTTTAGAGTGTGTGTCCACAACACGACCAATGATGATGATGAAACAATATTGCTTGTGTGTAATGTTTGCACGCTTCGATGAAGCAAAACATGTTCTACCATTGTGTTCAGATAACTGCCTTTTTATAAGCAGGTACCTACTTTTATAAAAGTAAATTATATTATCGTAATTTATTCGAATTTATTATAAACAGTATTATCATCCTTATAAATTTGTTCCGTAAAAGAAAAATCTTTTCTTTTTTTATGTCTAACGTTTACATCTTCTATAAAGTACGTACCAACTGGCGGTCGAAACTAATTATGTAGAAGTGTATACTTCAAGACAATTTATACATAGAATGAAGAACAAGCATTAGTATAAGCATTCGTCAAAGGTTCGGGAATATTCTTCTTTCTTTTTCTTCAGCCTATAGATTTCCACTGCTGGACATAGTTCTCCACCAAGGCTTTCCACGATGAACGGTCTTGTGCTGCCCGCATCCAGCGGCTTCCTACGACCTTCACCAGGTCATCGGTCCACCTTGTTGGGGGCCTCCCTACGCTGCGTCTTCCAGTACGTGGCCGCCACTCCAGAACCTTTACTGCCCCATCGGCCATCGGTTTTACGAGCAATGTGCCCTGCCCACTGTTACTTAATTTTAGCGGCTTGAAGAGCTATGTCGGTGACTTTGGTTCTTCTGCGGATCTCCTCATTGATGATTTCGTCCAAGATACAAGACTAAAGTCTATGACCAGTGTGTGTTACCAGTGATGACTTATGGCCTGAAAGATGGTCGCACACAATGGGCCTCATACGAAGGCTCAGAGTCACACAAAGGGCAATGGAAAGAGCTATGCTCGGAGTTTCTCTGGGCGATCGAATTAGAATTGTGGACATCCGCAGAACAACAACAGTCACCGACACCGACCGACCTCTTCGAGTCGCTAAACTTAAGTGGCAGTGGGCAGGGCACATTACTCGTAGAACCGATGGCCGACGGAGCAGTAAGGTTCTGGAATGGCGGCCACGTACTGGAAGACGCAGCGTAGGGAGGCCCGCAACAAGGTGGACCGATGACCTGGTGAAGGTCTGGAAAGAAAGCCGATGGATGCGGGCAGCACAAGACCGGTCAGCGTGGAAAGCCTTGGGGGAGGCCTTTGTCCAGCACTGGACATCTATAGGCTGAAGAAGAAGAAGAATGGAAGGCAGTATTTTACGAGTTAATGTGACAAATTGACAGATCATATTCACAACATTAAACTTTAATAAAAAAAAAGTAACACGGCAACTACTTCCATTACGAAAACCCACATAATATAAAGCACATTAAAATTTCACCAGCACACCACAACTTGTAATTGGCACCTCAAAAAGGTAAAACAACTTACATAGCTCGCTCAGCTCGTCGCGTCGACGGGATTCAATTAATGTCCTGGTAATGAGCGCTCTGGCTTCTAGCCAGCTCTTGACTCCTAAAGATCCGACTTTTTTTTAGTTTTTTTGCAGTTGTTACACTGTAATCACTTCTTTCTTCTATTAAGTCCAAAGTTTCTCAGAAAAACACACTGTGCTGGAATTTTAAACAAGATAAAGCCCCCAGTTTTTACAAAATGTTTTCTATTTAGTATTCTAAACGTGGGTTAACCCAGTTACCCTCCGTCTGCAGCGGCTGAACTAAAAACACCAATATACATCATCCGCTTGGAACTGGATTTAGAAATATTGGATTTTAGCGGATTCGTTTGATACGGCGTGGTGTATCGACCGGTGTGGTTTTAGTTAGGATAGTATTCCCTAGGATAGATTTCAACAAAATTATTTCTGGACATTAAATGAGACTCCCCCTGAGTTTATTTCGGCCTTTCTTCTCAGAGTAGTCAAATAGGAAATGAACGCCGAAAGCCATAGTCCTAGAGATTCTCTTAGAGAAAAATTCAGAGAGGTGAACATTCTGACTGTAGCTTCACAATATATATTTGAAAATATTATGCATGTACATAAAAATATATCGAATTATAAAATATATAAATATATATATAAGATATATAAAATAAGAAAATAAGCGATATTCATAATATAAATACCAAGAGCAAACAGAATCCTGCTGTACATCACACTGGGCTCCACAGAGTAGGCAACTCGTTCATGGGTCAATGTATACCCTTTTACAACATGCTTCCCATGGACATTCGAAACTTTCCCACTAAACGATTTAAAAACTAAGTAAAGGCCAAACTTTGCAAAATGGGTATTATAAAATCACAGATTATTTAGAAGACAAAAAAGCATGGGGCTGAGCTGCTAGCTTTGTTAAGCATTGTTATTAAGCAATATGCGTTATTATAACGTTAATTATTGTAAACATTTTTTCATTGATCAGACGATGATCCCTGAGTTTGTTTCGGTCATTTCTTCTCAGAGGTAGTTAGTTAGGAAATGCCGGCTTAATATAGTTTAAAAAAAAAAACTTATGACGTGTAAAAGTAATTCTACTTGCTTAATAAACGATTTCATTTCATTTTCATCTAATTAAAAGAAAATAGAATCCTACTTTGAGAAAATGATTATGTAAGAATTTATGATTTAGGAAATCTTAATCATAAAATGGCGCGGATTCCCTTGTTCACAAACTAAACTAAATTTAAGTTTAGTGTATGTATTATTTTGTATTTCGTTAAGAAATGGATAGAAAATAAATATTGTTACGGGCTAGGGGTACTAAAATACCGGTTAAGGGTTACGAAGTTTATTGGCAACGAAAGTACAGTCGATCGTAGGCAATGACAAGTAGAACGTAGCTGATGTCGCACCGAAGTCTTCTCTTACGTCCACGAAGTCCGTGTCGTAAACACACAATAACTCTACAGATGTTGCTTCCCGTAGTACTCACAGTTCTCGTTACAGTTGTCGCAGTAGGTATTCTCAAAGATCGCTTCTTAACTGTCGCTGTTTTCGTATCGCTAGTCGAGTGTAGACTGACTGTCCGCTGCTCGTGGTCCTCTCTGCGATCCCGAGTTGGGGGCGCGAGGAGACGGTTTGGGGGCTCCTTGATGGCCCCATGACCGTGGGGTCGGTCTCTCGGCCTCCAAAAATGGAGACCCGTCCTTGGGGTGCACCCTAGGGGTGCTGTATTTCTATCTTCGCACACCTAAGTCGACGCCGCGAGGGTGTGCCTTCCCTCCGGCGGTGGACGGTGTGCTTTGTTGTGTGTGGCTGTAGGAGCGCCTGAAGTGTTTCACGACGCCCGTGCGATCAGACCCCTACCAGGTTGGATCACGGGTTGCCCCCGTGAAGGCCCAGCAAGAGTCGATCAGCGACCGGGCGTCGGCTTTGGTTGGCGCTCTGCTACAGCGGGTGATTACCCCGACCCCCTAACAGCTCAACCAGCTATGTACGGTAGGCTGCGAGGGTGCGGGGGGTAGTGTGTGTTACGAGCGGTTTGTAGGTGTGTATTCACCGCTCGTGTGGTATTCTGAGTGTGTACCTGCATGTGGAGTAGTGCATGTGTGTTCGTCGTGCGCATAGCGCCTATATAAATACGGTCCGCAAATGCGCACGGCGGCGTCGTGTTGCGAATGAATAGTGTCTATCCTTGTCTGAGTAGGTCACGTGTATTTGTGTTTGTGACCTACCCGGGTGTCAAGTCCGGTAGTGCGACGTCTGCTATGAGGTCGCGCGGGTATCTCTTCTTATCGGGAGGCCTCGCGTGCCAGGGCGCGATGTCTTGGATGTGCTGGAGCTCGGAGGTGCTGGCACGCGAGAACATCCCCTTCGCCAGGCGGATAGCGAAGTCGTCGATGCTCTCGACTCGCAGGTCCCTGCTGATTACCGAGTTCCTCACGTACCGGGGAGCTTTGACGATTTGACGCAGCGTGATGTTCTGCTGCGTCCGGAGCTTCTTCCTGTGCGTCTCGGCCGTGAGGGCGAGCCAAGCCGGGGCAGCGTAAGTGAGCTGCGGCCGCACGTAGGTTTTGTAGATCCCCAGCTTGACTCGCGTGGAGAGGCGTGACGAGAGCACCGGGCGCAATAGGTTCCGGCTTACCTTAACCCGCGCGACGGTGTCGCAGACGTGCGGGCCCATGGTGAGCCGGCTGTCGAGTGTGACCCCCAGGTATTTGGCGGTCTTGGTCCACTCGACCTCGGTCCCCATGAGCTGAAGGTTCGGTGGATGACGTCCGCCTCGTGCCGTGACGATTATAGCCTGCGTCTTACCTGCGTTCACCGACAGTCTCCACTTGCTGAGCCAGTCGGGGAGGTCGTCCAGAACGCGCTGCATTTTGATGGCCGCGTGGTCAGCCGACAGCGACGTGGTGATGTACGCGGCGTCATCTGCGTACAGCGCGAGGGTTGCAGTGTGCGTGGCGGGGATGTCGTCGGTGTATACCGAGTACAACGCAGGCGAGACGCAGCTTCCCTGCGGCACGCCCGCTCCGATGGGGCGCGCGCTCGATGACACGTTCTCCACCGAAACCTTGAATGATCTGTCCTGCAGGAAGGAGGAGACCACCTGTATCAAGCGACGAGGCGCGGTGGTCTTGGTCAACTTGTAAATAAGGCCGGCGTGCCAGACCCGGTCGAATGCCTTTTCCATGTCGAGGAATACTGCAGCGGCGTACTCCCTCTTATTCATGGCCGCGGTGAGTGTGTGCAGTACCCTCGACAACTGGAGCGTCGTACTGTGTTCCGCCCGGAAACCAAATTGTTCCGGGCGGGGTGTAGTGTGCGGCAACAGGTGTTGCAGCAGTAGTACCTCAAACACCTTGGAGGTTGTGGGGAGGAGCGTGATCGGCCGGTAGCTTTCCGGCTTTGAGACGTTCTTCCCGGGCTTGGGCAACATGATCACCTTCCCCTGCTTCCAGCAGTTGGGGAAGGTTCCGGTGCGGAGTATGCCGTTATATAGGCGCGCTATTGCCGCCACCGATTTCGGTGGCAGGTGTCGGAGGGCGGTGTTTGTAATTCCGTCCGCACCGGGTGCCTTTCTGGGCTTAGTGCTCCTTATTGCCCCCAGTACTTGGCCCGGGGAGAAAACTATGGGGTCTTCGTCTGGAGCTACCGGCGTCTTGAAGTACTCTCCAAGGTGTTGCTCCACTGCTGCGACATGGTCCAGGGCGTCTGTCGGGTTCGGCGTGAACTGACGCTCCAGGTGCTCGGCGAATATTTCGGCCCGGTCGGCCGCCGTGTAGCGTAGCGCCCCGTCGCTGTTGCGTAGCGGGCGCACCGGGGCTGGGGTATTCTTTAGGCGTCGGCACAGCCGGTGTACCGACGCCCAGTCGCCGTCTGCCGAGTCTATAATGTACTCCCAGCTCTCCGATGCGTGGGCGTGTAGCTCGGCCTTAACCTTGTCCGTGACACGGTTGAGCTGGTTCTTGATGGTGGGGCATCTTGTTTGTTGCCACCGCCTGCGCAGACGCCTCTTGTCGGCGATCATGTTGGCGATGTGAGCGGGGAGCTTCTGGTAGCGCCCCTGTGACGCGGTGGATGTGCATGTCGCCGCTTCCAAGGCGCTCTTGATGCAGGCGGTGAGTCCCTCAGCCAACTCGTTCACGTCCAAGGCGTCGGCGACGGGCCGAGTGGGCGTGGTGGCCTCCATTACCTTCCTGAATTTGTCCCAATCCGTGTGTCGACGTGGCGCCGGATGGGCAACTCTGGTGGTATGGTCAGTCAGGCGGACGAGCACTGGCTGGTGGTCAGACTTCAGCTCGTCGTCCAGCACCTCCTGCGCGATCTGGCAGGTGAGGCCCTGGTGTACGACGATGTCCAGCACATCGGGTGTGTGTGCTATGTTGTCTGGGTAGTGGGTCGGCGTCTCCGGTCCGGACACGTCGTATCCCATGGCCTCCGCGTCGGCGAAGAGTCGTCGGCCCCCCTGGTTGATGGTACCGCTGTTCCACGCCGGGTGCTTACAATTAAGGTCGCCGGCGATGATGGTGGGATGTGGTGAGGCTAGCAGCGTGTGTATGTCGCTTGTGTTGAGCGGTTTCTGTGGCTGCTTGTATGCCGCGTACATACACACGTGCCTGCCGGCGACATGCAGCTGCACACCCAGCGCTGAGATGCTGCTGAGTGTTGGGGGCGGTAGCTCCTGGTGGACGACCCTTCGCTTCACCAGCACCACCAGGCCTTGGGAAATCCTGTGTCGCTGGCTGTTGGTCTCATTGTATTGCCCATCCTTCTGGTAGACGTGATAACCTGGGAACTTGACCGTGTCCCCAGGTCTCAGGAGCGTCTCGCTGATGAGCGCCACGTCGATGTCCTGTTCCTGTAGGAGAGGACGGAGGAGCACGACCTTCTCCCTGAGGCCGCGGGCATTCCAGTGGAGTATTCTCACCGGCTTAGACATGTCTGTTCAACATGATCAGGTCTGTTATGCCGGTGAGAACAACTGGCACCGGGTCCTGACCCCTGCTGAGCGCCAGCAGGATGTCCTGGAGGACCCGGAGAGCGGCCTCTATTATTGTGGACCCGGGGTGTCTTTCCCCGGGTACGCCCGCCGACAAGGCGGTTTGTTGTTTTGGTGGCGGCGGCCGACTACGCCTCTCCTGAGCGGAGCTGCTCGGCGCGGGGCCGCGGACCATCCGACTCCCAGTACTTTGCGAGCTTTGTTTGTTTTTGGTCGGCGGGTGGGAGAGGTCGTCGATTCTAGCCTGTTTAGGCCCCGCCCCCTTCTGTGGTGGTGCATTCACTGTCACATTGACAGTGGCGGGGTTGGCAGCGGCGTTGGTCGTGTTGACCTTTCCCCTCTTGCCGCCGCGTCCTTTCCTCCTCCGTCCTGAGGAGGTGGTGGCCGCGTTGCGCGCTGGTGGGTCGTTGGCGGCCGCCATCAGGGTCGCCGACTGGGTTTCCCCTAGCGGCGTCGGCTGTAACGGCCTCTCTGCGGCCGTGTTTGACCGGCGCGTGTTTCCGGTGATGGCGACCGTGCCCGCTCGCTTGTTGCGCACCTCCTTGCGCATTACGGGGCATTTGGTGTGGTTTGCGGGGTGCGCCCCCCCGCAGTTGATGCAGGTGGCGGGTTCCTCCCTTGGCCGCGGGCACTCTCTGGCCACGTGACTCCCGCCGCACCTGACGCAAGCGAGCGGTCTGTGGCACTGTTCAGAGGAGTGCCTGAACTGCTGGCATCTGTGGCATTGTGCAGGCCCCCTCTTGCCACGCCACGCCTCGATCCTTACACCGGGCATGCAGAGGATCTCCCTTACCTCATAGATGCCCGGCAGAAGATTCGGAGTCTTCTTCAGCACGGCGTGGAATATACAGCCGGGTCATCCTTGTCGCGCCTTGATGACGCGAACGTACTCCGGCTGGAACCCCAGCGCGCGTAGGTCCTCCTCTATATCTGCCGGCGCCGTGTCCGCCGGCAGCCCCCTTATGGCCACCTTGTGGCTCCGCTCCGCTGGCAGCGAATAGGAAAACCAGGGGATGTTTTCCTCTTTTTCAAGTACCGTCAGATACTTTTGTTTCAGACGGTACTCGGTGACCGTCTGCGGGGTGAATTTGACCCCCTCTCCGAAAGGTCTGGCACTGGGAGCACGCCCCAGTTTTCCCTTAAGGACGCGGAAGTGGTGCGCCCACTGTGGGAGTTTCTCCACCACCAGTGGAGGGTAGCGCAACTTTTTTTTCGTCGCTGTCTTTTCCGTTCCGTCGGTAGATTTTGCGTCTACCGTCGGATTATTTTTTTCCTCCGCTCGGCCAGGAGGGGCTGAGGGAGGGGGGGCTGCGGCGCCTGTTGCTCCTACAGGGTTGCGCGTCGCTTCCGAGAAGGTCTTGGGGGGCGACTCACCTTTGCACTGTCGCTTCGGCGCTTCTTCCTGCTCGTCCGGGCTGCGCTGTCGGCGTTGAGCTGCGCGTTGAACTGCGCGGGCAGGGGGGGCGACTTTAGGTAACAAAGTCCTTACCTCTATGCTTCCGGCCGTGGACAGGTCCGGTAGCGACGCGCTGGGTGCTCGGCGTTCGAGGCTTGCTCGGGTTGTCCGGGGAATGACGGCATCCCTTACCTCACGGTGTGTGTTGTCGTTGTCGTCGTCGTCGCTGCTCCCGTCCGACGACGCCTCCGATTCGCTCGTCCCGGGTGAAACCAGCGACCTCGACGACGGTGACGCCGGTGCTGAGCTCCGAGGGGCGAGGGGGGATGCGTAGGACTTCGGTGAGGGCGGTGGTGTCCTCTTTACAGGCCCACTCTGCGGATGGGCTGCATTTTTCGAAGTACCCGCACTCGATGACATCGGGTACTTCACAGAATGGATTGTGGTCTGCGGGGCTCCTGGTGTCCGGAGCTTGGTCGCTGGTGTCTTGGGTGACGGTGATGCTGGTGAGGCCAGGTGTGCCACCGTAGTCCGCCTGGTTCTAGCATTTTCTTCCCCCCCGCTATGGTGTTGTTCACGGGGAGGGGGTTTGGGCGGAATCCCCGGCTGGGGCATCCCGCTGGGAACGCGCGGTTGTCGCGACCCTGGCGTTAGGAACGCCGGGTGCAGGTAAGAGGGTCCGTGCGACTGCTTCCCACTTCACTGCACTGATGCACTTTCACTATTTTTTATTTTTTATTATAGCGTGTAGGTGTTCGGTAATAACTTTAGCGACGTGAGCGTAAACAGAATAGATGCGCGCGTGACTGTCCGCCGGCGTCACGGCGCTATTTATAGACCAGCTGATCGAACATTCCAGATTTCTCTAGACGTAATAATAATAGCACATAACTTCGAGGTCACTCGGAAGTACCTACGGTAATTCCCGGAAACGGGTTTCTAGAAATTTCGATGTCGACACTTTGTTGACAAAACTGTTGAGACCTGTACCATTCGATAGGCCATCCTAAGTCTAGTAATGCGTTTTATTATTGTACCTAGAAAATGTCTAGATCTGGGGAAATAGGACTTGAAAAGTGACACACTGCAAGTCACGCGATATTGAACCTTATGCCATCGACATAAGGTCCATTCGTAACAATATGTATGTATAAGTTTAGTCCTGTCAAATTAGCAGCCTGACTGCCTTACGCAAATTGGCGTAATTTAAGTAGCAGTCTTTTTTTAACCGCATCTAAATTGTCTATGGAGCGTATTCGTTTCATTGCACTAAACTAATAATATGTTATTTTCAGTCTTTGTCTTAATGAATCAGGTGGAAAAAGACGCAATAAATTTAAATTTAGTTTACGAACAGGTCAATAAACCTGAAAATATTTTGTGATTCGAGCTAAATTTTCTTAAAGCCGTCTGTATTTTAGCCCTAAATCATGTCTGAGAATTTTCTTGGGGCGTTATTCACTATGACCGCTTAAGAACTTCGAAACCACGTCAATTCCTTAACTAATCGCGCCATTTCGTTTCACGTGGTTTTTTATGTTTTGTTATACAGGAAATATATATTAAATGTTTTGTGCACACAAAAGCCATATTGATCTACTTCTGTCAAATGCGTAAGTTATATCAGTTCAAAAATTCGATATCAAGTTTTTCAAATCAAGAATTTTTCGTAGTCTTACCGCCAAAGGATTCAATGTGTTCCGGCATGATGTCTGATGAAACCGTACTGAGGACGAGTCTGAGCAGTTGCGTTGCGATGTGTGCCGGATATGATGCCAAATGATGTTGTGTCGGGAGTTTGGTCGTGGAGGGTCTCCAGATCAATCTCCCTCTGGCGCAGCATCGTTGGTCGTGTTATTAGATTTAACATTACAACTGCCTTCTTCCTTTCTATTCACTCAGTTTTTCTGAGTGAATAGGCTTAATAAACTAGTACGCTTTACCATCAACGATTGCATCACTGCTTAAAACAACTTTGGCGGACGTTTACTGAGATATTTTTTCGTGAGAAATAACGTAACAATTTTCACAAAAAAGCAATTCATTTGTTCACATTTCTGTTAACTTACATTAAGATGGGGCCGACGAGGAACACCTTTTTCTTCTTCAGTTTATAGAGATCTACTGTTGGACAAAGGCCTCACCCAAGCCTTTCCATCATAACAGGTCTTGTGTTGCCTGTATGCATCGACTTTCAGCGACTATCAGCAGGTCATCAGTCCACCTTATCGGGGGCCTCCCTACGCTGCGTCTTCCGGTACGTGGCCGCCATTAAAACCTTACTACCCTATCGTTTCATGCCTGGGAAGGCACGTAAAGCCGTTGGTTTTATTAGCAACCAATTTAGCCATCAGTCTTGGGTCAGTAACTGAGTTGTGAAGGCAGTCACTCCGTATAAAATACTGGAATACTGGATGGCGACCCGGCAAACCGAAAAGTCTAGGCAAGATGATGCCGTAAATGTGTGGCACTGGGATCAGTGCCAGACATACCTGCCAGGTCTTAGAAAAACAGGCGTAGAAGTACCATATACCTACATACAATAGTCAACTCCCACAGGATATAATATAGGTACAAGCGCCATTTTATGTTAAATTTACTTCCTGAGATGAAACTATAAACTTTCATCACGAATCCAAACGACTGAATATCCTGAGCCAACATAATTACGAGCGCGTCTAGTCACAATAGCTTTCATCTAAGTATTCCAAGCAATTACTGTAGGTGTCTCTCATTGCTCGGCTGTGGTTGAGCCATTGTGGCGGGAGGAGCGTGAGACAATATTTGATCAAAATATAAGGTTAGAGGCGATATGGATACAGCTATAGCGGTGCCTACAACGCAGCTTGGGAACAACGCGTGATACTGACGTCTCGCGAATCCTGCATCTCGCAATCAGAGTTTTCTGTGCAACTAGCACATATACAAGTTCGCGACATCAACCAGCGGGTAAAGTAGCGCGCCAGACAATCCCAGTCTGTTTGGAGGATCCTCCCTTTTCTATGGAGGATGAGTGAGCTTTACACGCCTCATACCTCCACACAGGGTTTCCTGTCGACTGCTGGGGAGTTTGTTGCCCCACTTCTTCTCATTGGGAGCACGTTTAATTGTATTTATTGGTATATCGATAACTCATGTATAACACAAGTTTTAATTTAAAGGTCTGTGTCTAGTAATGTAAGCTACTTTACGTTACGTCATTTAATCAAGATGTTAGATACTATTTCATTAAATTTCACTAAATTTATCATCATTAAAAAGCATTTATACAACCTCGCGCCATATTTGTTCAAATGTCGGATGTAAGCTTCTATATAAATTAAAATCAATGCTTGAATGTTTGTTTGTCTTCTATGCGTCCTAAAACCATTGATCAGATTGTGATGAAACTTTGTTAGGGTCTTCTGAGCATTCACCGCACCTCCGTTAGGTGCGGTGAATGCTTATGCAAATCTTATAATAAACTAGCGGCCGCCAGCGACTTCGTTCGCGTGGTTTAGTTATGCTCCGCTCCTATTGGTCGCAGCGTGATGGTATATAGCCTAAAGCCTTCCTGGATTAATGGGCTATCTAACGCAAAAAAAAATTCAAATCAGACCAGTAGTTCCCAAGATTAGCGCGAATAAACAAACAAACAAACATACAAACAAACTCTTCAGCTTTATGTATTAGTATAGATTATAAACTTAGCCTGATGGTAAGCAGTGATGAAATCGTTGACGATAAAACACGGTGGTTTATTAAGAGACTATTCACTCTAGCCTTGAAGACACTTAAATTGTAGTCTGACGGAAACACCGGCACTGGCAAATTGTTCCAGTCTCTCGTTGTACGCGATATAAAAGTAGAAGCGAAATGCTTTGTTCGGATCCTTGTAGTGTCAACAACGTAAGGGTGGAAACTCGCCGTACGATGGGTTGTCCGATGATGAAACGGAGATAGAGAAATAAAATAATGCAATTTCCTCGCACACTTTCCAAAATGCATCCTATAGAACATGGACGGGCTACCCAGCCTAAGGTCTCCAAAGCCAAAGCTGACTACACTTCGCCTTCGCACAGACCTTTATAAGTGGAAGTGAAGCAATGTGGTGGACTTAGTCGGTTAGCATACCCCTCCATGACCGAAGAAATCGCACGTGGTCCTACAACGCATTCCGTGTACAGCTATTTATTAATTTTATCTTATAATCTATGATAATATATAAAGCTGAAGAGTTTGTTTCTTTGTCTGTTTGTTTGTTTGTTTTAACGCGCCAATCTCAAGAACTACAAGTCCGATTTGAAAAATTCTTTTGCGTTTGATAGCCCATTATTCCAGGAAGTCTATATGCAACATAATATCACGCTGCGATCAATAGGAGCGGAGCACATAAAAAAATACATATCGAAACCTACACGGCGCGCAGCTAGTAAACAAATAAATGACAAACAAAATTTTTATTTTTTACATAAAAATACATACCTATGTAGTTCTCGCTTCGTCTATCACTCAGTCAGTAACATAACGCAGTGCGTCACATTCTCTCGTGTGATACGTCTCATTGTGACTCGGTACTGAACAGCATTGCATATGGAACTGCTTAATTTCCCTGTAATAGTGTACACGCAGACACAAAATTAATGATAAACATGATGAGTTTAGCAAATGCGGTTTATTTTTAATTTGTTCTTATAGTCTGTTGGGGTTTTTCGCCATTGACGATGCTCCAAAGTTGCTGTAGGTAATTAATGAGTAACACTAAAACCACCAGTATTGAGCCGCATTTGATTTATTTACACCTGACCGCGTGACGGAGGTATATTTACGATTGAATTACATTGTGTTCAAGTCCATTCATTATACAATAGCATTTTGCTGTATGAGCATTATTGACTCGTACATAGTCCGTGTATCCTACTAATTCTACTTCCTACTAATATAATACATTGGGGAGAAAAAAATCCGGGTCGCTTATAAAAAGTAGAGTCTGATAGTATCGTAAATCATCATCATCATCTTAGCGTTTGTCCCGCTTGCATACGCCAAAGACTAAAGACCTTCATGTTCATATGATCGTTTTTGCCACCGACTTCCGAAATTAGTTATTTTTCACTTTGAAGTGTTTTTTTTTTTTAAGCTAAAGCTTGTACAAATGAAGCCTTTTTTGATATGAGCGCCACTTACATAACTTTGGGAGATATTGTGGTTTTTCTAATTGATCCGTTATTTTTGCGGCTCAGTGTATTGTAAATGTGAAAATTTGTGAGGATGTACGTGTGGATGTTTGTACGCAAAACTACTCAACGGATTTGGATAAAATTTGAAAAACAAATGAGTTAGAACCAATATTAACTTACATAATCTTTTTTATCCCGATATTCCCATGGGACCGAATCTTATACGAGTGAAACCACGGGGTGCAGTTAGTAATCTATTTTTGTTGTTTGAAGTCAGTTGTTCGCTTGTATAGGTAATCTTAGGAACTGATAGTCGGTTTTAACAATTATTTTCGTATTTGATATCCCTTTAATAATATCATGCTAGAAGCTTAGGAACAAAAAGAATGAGAAAGAACGCCAAGCAACCTAAAAAATAGTGAGAGTGTATAGCAGTACTTACAAACGCCACAAAGCGTCATACTGACGTCACACGAATTCTACATCTCGCAAGCAGAGTTTACCGTGCAATTAACATACATTAAACATTCCAACTTCACCCGTTGGGCAAAGTACCCACCAGACATAACACCCGTC
This sequence comes from Sesamia nonagrioides, assembly GCA_017933935.1. Classification (NCBI taxonomy): domain Eukaryota; kingdom Metazoa; phylum Arthropoda; class Insecta; order Lepidoptera; family Noctuidae; genus Sesamia; species Sesamia nonagrioides. The sequence continues at coordinate 744,638 of JADWQK010000551.1, read as the reverse complement.
TGGTCGGAGAATCCTCCCTTTTCTATGAGGATGAGTGAACTTTACTCCCTGTTCCTCATGCCTCCACCAGACTAGTCTGGGATATTGTCTATAATGGTCCATCCCAAACTAGAAAACTTAATTAATTTGAACCAAGTCCATGTTACTGTAACCTGGTTTTGTTTTAATAGGGATGATTTTGGGATTAAATACAAAAAAAATCGTCAAAGATTAAAGTAAGCCCGGAGAGCAATGCAAATAATTTTCTGCCATAAGCGAGCTTCCCACAAAGGCTCTTGCTCTTACAATAAAGAAAACAATTCACGTAATAAAATTACAAATTCAAATAATAAAGATAGCAATAAAAAACAACTGCTAAAGTCATTCGCAATTAAAAAGCAAAGCGCGGTTTTCTACAAATTCTACTCATGGGAGAAAATTCCTTGAAACTCGTACCTCCTTTAGGAACCCTTAGAATAACTTGGGGATGAACATGAAAAACACCGTCGCTAATATTAAAGTTTGGGGTGTATCACACGGGGGAATAATAGCACAACAAATGTAGTGAAAGGTATAGAAGGTCAAGTCTATACAATTTGTGAACGTCAACTACGCACTTGTTAGGATGGCAGAGAGTGGGTAATTAAATAAGACTCAAACAAACATTATAGAAGAAACATTATGTATATATTTACTTATAACATTACACACTGGATATATTTAGAATCATCAGCAATATAAAGTACATAAGACAAGCACATAAGACTTATGTATATCAAATATTAAGGATCCTTAACTGGTTGTGTGCTCAGTTCGATGGCTCGATGAAGAACCCCTACCAGTTTTTTTTTTTTTTTAATGACATCTCTTAGTTGACCATTAGAGGCCGTGACTACTTATCCGGACTATACTGTGGATACCTTAATTACAATTAAAACCTCCACCAGGGGCACTTAAAAACTAAACTAAAAATAAAGAGCGACTATGCACTAAGGGCACCCCCTATGGGGTGCGAACCTCGGCTTAGGGCGTCGCTAGAGAGGACAATAAGGGACGGCTGGATCGAAAAAGTTCTTAGTGGTTTGTGATGACCACGGCGTTTCCTAGTACTAGCTCTGTGAAGAAACGCCGAAACAAACTCAGAGATCATTGTTGCGACATTATAATTACTGGCTCAGCTGCGGCGCGGGCTGGCTTTCATCGGGCAAGGGGCCCCCACCAAGGGTCGGGCTTCCGTATTTATAGACACTTACAATATTAGAGTACCCGCATCGAGCTGTTATTAGAGTCTATATAATCGAATTTACCATTGGAATCAACTAAACTTTAACAATCCACATTACAATACTTTTCGTAGAATTATATAAAAGATATAACACACTCATAGACACGGATTTTTATCCAAATATATTTTCATTAAAGTGTAAATTAGTCTGATTTTAGAATAACTGGTTGAAGTAGAAAAAATAATAATAAATAAATCTAATACAATAATTGGGAATCTATTACAGAAATGTCATCACTCTCTCTATGCCATAGCAACCGCCTGAGGTGTCAGACGCATCTGTTTCGTTCATGTGGAAGATGGAATATCACAAAGAATCGAATTGTGTATGTGCCTGTACAGATAAAAAATCCTTTTTACCTTCAGGCGGATCGCGTTCATACACGCTAGTAGAAATCTATTACTACTAGTGTGTGTGAGGGAGAGAGCGAGTGTTCTCACACTCGCTCTCTCCCTCGTTGTATAGATTGGGCCTTCTGTTCATATCTACTTTATGTATGCTGATGTTGAATGGGAATGAACAGTATAGGGAGATAAATATTATCTGTAGACTATGTCATTAAATGTTTGGAGTGCGAATAGTCAGATATTGTGCGCAGAAGATAAGTGGTGGAGTTTATGGAGCGCGAGGCTTTATGACGTATGCTTAGTACTTGCGACGTGTTTGTGTGTAAGATTGTTGCGTTTATGTGTCGTGTACATTTTGTGGGTTTTGCGTTACAATGTATATAATAACAAGTAGGAAGAATAATATCATCTAAACTACATTAACGCTGAGTTTTTCATTCATTTCTTTGCTGTATTGTAACTATATAGTTAACCTGACTATATAGTTAGGTACAAAAAACCTAACTATACAAAAGAAAACCCCGTCCGACCCAAAAGGATAATAGAGGTAAGGTATACACGTGACCAAATAAAATATGAAATTTTACATAATCATCATAGTAACAATAGTAATGAATTTTGAAGTAATCTTTTTTTTTCCGCGAATTAATTCCAAATGCCCCAAAATTTGGTCATTTTAAAAAAATTGACAACATCGTCTTGGACAGTATGAATGAGTGATGCGACCACATGCCGCGTTCCCTGCCCCCCTTCGCCCGCGCATGTATTCCTACCGTGGTGCCTACCGCAAACCGAAATAATATTTTTAGGGGGATGAATACAAGTCAACTCAGGGGACTCTAGTGCCAAGGAATACGTTTGTATAGAGAAAGCACCACTAGAGTTTCCTCATAAACTATACAATATGTAAAGAAAACCCTGTCCGATCCGTAAAGGTATTGTTAGGTATCGATAACTGATTCTACCAATGCATATAGAGACGGGCTTAACTTTAAAAAAAAAATCCCCCTAAAAAAATTAATATTATTTCGCAAATAGAGGTAACTTAATACATGTGCGGTAAGCATCCCCTTCCGCGGGCGGCGGGGGGCAGGGCACGCGGCACCTGTGACGTGGTCGCGTCGCTATTCGCTCATAATAATACCGGTGTTGTCACTTTTTTAAAATTTACCAAATTTCGGGGAAATTGGAATTAATTCCCGGGAAAAAAAGATTATTCCAGAATTCATTAGTATTGTTACTATGATGATTATGTAAAATTTTATATTATATTTGGTCAAGTGTTTACCTAACCTTTATTATGTCGGACAGGGTTTTCTTTACATATTGTATAGGAAATACAATACCTAAGTTAAATCAAATTCGAAACATTTGTCATTTGTAAAAGACGTATTAAGTGTACAACAATATTTTTTATGCGAAACCCGTAACACGTGTCCAGTATTTTTAAGTGTATAATCTATACTTATACAAAAATCAAAAAGATAAAATGTAAAACCACAAAGTTATGAACTTGCTATTCTACTTGGTTGTCCCAACAAAAATATGGTCAAAGATCCGCTCGGGCGGGCGAGCGCAGTGCGTTGACCTCTGACGTCAGCTGTGGCGCGTGCGCAAGTACTATGATCTATTGTAACCGCTCGGTAACCATACTGCAACAATTTCTAAATGTATTTGGGAAAAAATATAGCATGGTGTAAAAATGATTGGTATCGATTCAGTTGCTTATTCTGAAAAAACTATAATCAGGTTTCGCATACACAAAAAATAAAGTTGTGTAATATATTACATCCATTTCGTAATGAAGCTGTTCCATCCATACAGGAGGAAGCTGAACAATACAGAAGTTGGAAGTCCCTAAGCTGTCCCAGATAAGTGGAGTTTGGAACTGCTACACCGTACATTATATCACCGGCGTGAGTTATAATACGTTACGGTGTATTGGGACTTAAATTATATCAGTGTAACTATACGTTCTTATTTCATACGTGTTCAAAATTAGACAAAAGAGGGCCTAGAAAAGAGTTGAAAAAAAGAATAATAATTTAAATTTGGAAACATATTTTTTCTACGAACATTCGGTAATTTGCTTACTACATAACCATAAGTCATATCTCAATAGTACTCATTCCTGCCAAGTCGTGTTACAATGATCATTTCCACACGGGTAAACCGTACTACAATGAAACTTTTTTTTTATGACTGTGGCATCAAAAAATATACATATGATTATGCCAAAAAGCGCGCGTATTTGCGTCACGACTAAACATCGCATGTTATGATAATAATTTAATGAAAGTTTTTAGTATATAAATATATTATTTTGGTTTGTGTTTCATGTCTGCTGTGTATTTGTATTTATGTGAGATTATGGGTATCTTACCTGAAATAAATTAATAATATGAATGAATTGCCTGTGCCAGTCATTCGTGGGATTATAACAACAAAATTACATTGCGCGCGCCATTGTTAACTTTTATCGACATTACAATTACAAACAACAATTTTATTTATAAACATAAATAACTATACTACAATATGATCTGTAATTAAAAATAGCCTAAAGACTGAGAGACACAAAAATTCTGTAGAAATACGAAACTCTTTAAAAGCGATTGTAACTTGCCTTGGCCCTTAGGTCACTAAAGAGGTTATTTATATAATTATTGAATAATATCATGAAACAATTGCCTACTAAATATTTAATAGCGAAGGAAAAAAATATGCAGAACATTCTCGATATTTTAAACATTGTCTATTAATACCATGACATATTTCTTCGAAGTCCTAAATAATATATAATATCCTATATATTACCTACCTACTATCCTAAATTATGCACAGATCGTTAAATAACAATATCTGATTAGGTACATTCATTAAAATTCATTCTAAAGTATTACATATAGTTAAACCTTATTTACTTGAGAGTAGACGTAAACAAATTAATTTAATTCCAAGAAATATCTTGGTACATAAGCATATCTCTGTCTTGAGATAATTTTTCAATTATTAATATGTTTTTAAAAATTGACGTTTTGTCAGATTTTGTACAAAAAACTCTCTAAAGTTTCAAATTATTTCTCGGATAAAACTATCTGGCGTTAGAAAAATCAGTCCTCAATTATCTGTCTAACACATTTACTCTACCTACACATGACTGATACCTTTCATCCAAAATCCACCCACCTCTGCATAGTTAATTAACTAAATAAAGTAACAACATATTCCCCAAAGTTCTTTTCCCGCTTCGATTCTCCGCCATCTTTCTTTTTACGCAATATTCTGAAGAGGCTCTCGTGTAGCCAATATAAAAAAATATGTTGCAATATAATTGAACATTCAAGAGCAACACTGGTGCGGAAATAATAGAAATAATCAAAGCTTCTCTCACTTTGTATGCAAATAAGCAATCCGCCTCGGGCAAGAGAGCTTCGACTAATTCCCAGAAAACAACATTTTCTAACAAAGACTATGTGGAATTAGTGGTATTTGTCATGCTGATGTAGGTATTTCGTGGCTTTAGTTTAGTGAAAACTCTTTATACGAAACAGCAATAAATTTGGTTTGTTTTCCATAGATTAAGCATGGTTGCCCCCTATTTGCCATCCTAAAATGGCAAATAGGGGGCAGTTAAATAAAATTCAAGCAAACATTATAGGAGCAACATTATTCATAATTATGTTTACATACATTACATACTTGACATATACAACGTGTAACATAAAGGGTATATACATAACAAAGGCATGGCATCTTTACATGATATCAAACGATATTGGAAGAGTTTTTTTAATCCTATCTCTTTATGTTAGGAAGTTATGAGGAAAAACAACGCCTGTGATAGGCTACTATCATACCAGTCGCACAGAGATATTGAAGACATTTATCGGATTTTGGCAAGTAACGTGACGGGTAACGAGTAGTTATTAACGTATGTAGTGTGCTGCCACGTTTGTTATGATTTGATTTTAAGAAACACACGAAACTGAAAATTTGTTACCAATTTTTTGAGTATTTTATTTTGAGTTGAAACCCTTCCGATATCGTTTGATATCATCTAAAGATGCCATACCCTTGGTATGTATATACCCTTTTTGTTACACGTTGTATAAAGGCATCAGCAATATAAGGTACATAAGAAGTAAAGCGTGTGCCTTACTATAAGTATCCTTAATATTTGTTATAGTGTGCTCGGTCCGATAGCTTGAAGAAGAATGCCCCCCATTTTTTTTTTATTAATACGGCAGACATCTCTTTGAGGCGCGCGTGAAACTCAACGCGTCGTTGACCCGGACCTGGTCCTTACCAGGGGACAAGCTACCCACTGCTCACCGGCCGCAAGCCCGCGCCTACGATGGCCGGGAGTTCGATGTTGTCTCCGGACCAGGGTGTCTGCTGCAGAGGGTAGAGGCGTGAGGGCGCTGGGATTCCCCATCCCTCACGCACTCCGCCTTCTCCTTTGTGACCACATTTACATACCGACGAGGCGTTGGCTACGGCTATCATTCTTGGCTCTTTCGGGTTAGTTCATCAGAATCCTGGAAATCTGATAAGGAGTCTTACCAAGTGGTAGCACGGAGATCAAATAGGTAGTCACTCCATGTAACATATTAGCATTCAGCTCCATCCAGTTAAAAAATATTGAACACTAATGTTTTTATTTTTTCTATCATTCAATTACATAGGAAGATATATTGAATTGAAATGTCGCATGACGTCACACCGTGGTACAAAATATACCACGGCGTGCCGTAATTAGCCCCCACTCCGTAACTTTAATACGCTATTATCTCAGTAGTTTTTGGTAATTTCGACAAAATAAAAAATACGGGTTTAACTTCTTTTTTATCTATAAGACGGACTAATTAACTTTTTGGTTTTCATACCTTGGATACATCCCTATTAGGATGCAGCCTAAGACAATGCGTTCTTGACTCTGTCTGTTTCATACCAATAAATACATGTTTTACTAACTTAATCTTAACGGTTTACAGTAAAGACGACTATAGGTACCTTATCAGTAACCTATTCTCTCTAAAACCTGACTGAAGGTACCTTATCAAGCCTAATAAGTTATTTCCTGACAGAATAGAGGTAGACTTTGTTATTAAATTCTTGTTAATAACCCCTAAAATATTTATTTATTCTTGTATCAATTTATATATATGGTTAGTCAAGTCTTTTAATTTAGTTAATATACAGTATGTTAAATAACAGAGGGCGTTCCCTTAAACTCGTTAATGTATATCATTAATAGATTAAAATAAAAATATCAGCATAGAAAAATAAGCATAAAAAAATCCGAATAAAAAAAATTCTAATTGGAAATAAATTTGAAACCTCCTGTTTTAAATCAAAATAGTAGTCGTCATGTATAAATAAATTGCGACGTTGCCGTCTTTCATGTTCGCGTGTACAGTGTGTTTCTTTTACATGTCAATTTAAAATTTTTATTGAATATTTTCTTATTGGAAAAAATTTTAAAACATTTTGTTTTCGAATGGAAATATTTTTTTTAGCATGTATGTATGCTATACTATTTCGGGTTAACGGGAACGCCCTCTGTTAGTTAACATACTGTATTATAAATACTTTATCAATAATTATGGTTATTTCGGTAAACTAATTATAAAAAAACACTTTATACACGTCAATAATGTTTAAAATCTAGTTAAGTGAAACCACATGATTCGCACAGAGACTCCAAACAAATAGGCACAATACCTACCTCTCCTTTCTATTAAGTCTGTCTTATTTTTCTCGACAATCTCTGTCCTCTCAGCGCAAGGTGAAGCACTACCAGATTACTTGTGTTAAAATAAAACCACTATAACTTTTACGTGACTCAAATAACAAATTGTTTATGTTAACTAACTTGAGGTGCCTTCAGCTTGGTTTTATTTCTGTATATAACTAAAGTAAAGAACAGTCTTGAGTTAACCCTTTTTTACCTTTCTACCATAAAATAGTGTTAAGCAGTTGTGTAGGCACATTTAAACACGAGATTTTTATATTAAAGTTTATATGTGGTGGTAGGCCATAACATCGGCTGCCGGCAGAAGTTACCACCTATCAGACTAAGTCTTGCCGCCAAGCGATTCATCGTGTTCCGGCATGATGTCTGGTGAAGCCGTACGGAGGACGTGTCCGAGCAGTTGTGTTGCGATATGTGCCGGATACGATGCCCCAATTGTTATTGTGTCGAGAGTTTAATCGTGTTTATGGGATTAACATTGCATCATCTGGTTTAACTGCTGTCTTCCTTCCTATTCACTCAGTTTTTTTTTTTTGGGAAGTAAGCTGATCGGTGATTAGGCGGGATTGCGGTCAAGCGCTAGTTTATACCAAACAAAAAAAAATAGGCTCCTAATAAACTTCAAGTGCTTTACCATCAACGATTGCATCACTGCTTACCATCAGGCGGGACTGCGCTCAAGCACTAGTTTATAATTTATAATCTCTCACTGCTCTGAATCTCAAAATAAAATATTCCTACAATCAAGACTGCATACTTGTTTAGTAAATGGCATTAAAATGCTAATACGGTCGCTTTCCCAAGCACGTAGTAAAATGCATTTTGCACTCAAATAACATCATGTATTACATTCAGACGAGGCTGTAATTTTTCAACTGTACACATAATCTTGAGAAACACAACCTCATAGCATCGCTCTAAGCGTGCTCGCAACGAATATCTTGAAAGCAAGTAGGGCGTGTCAATAAGAACGTATTTACCACAGAAAATTTAAGAATGAAGAACTCAGTATACCATGTAACTTTTTTGTAATATTGTTGCATATTTAATTATTGCTGATGCACTGTAAGTTCCGTTCCCGCAGACAAACCGAGAAAACGGTTTTGCGGGGCATAGCATTTATCCCAATGTATTGTACACGTGGAGATTAAGAAAATAAATAATAAATAAATAATAATCCCTTACGTAAACCTACATGGTTCTATAGAGGCATGAGGCACAAGTTTTAGAGTCCACTCATCCTCTGTAGAAAAGGGAGGATTCTCCCACAAGTATAAAAAATCATAAAATTATCATAATTTTAATCATAATCATTATCTCAGCGTTAATCCTAATCGTATCCGAAGCTTTTTCACGTTTGGAGCCTGGGGTCCGCTTTACTAGTCTAACTGCTGATTTTGGCTAAACTTCGATATTTTCCGTGAAGCGACAGCGGAGGTCAGACGGCAGTCTGACCTCCACAACCCGAAGGCGACATCGAAGCATTGTAATTACACCAATAGTTAGACTTTTGAGGGCTCCGACAACCGACAAAGACTGTCATTAGATGTTCGTATGGCAACCTGGATCAACACTTAACGTGCTTTCCGAGGCCCGACCAGACCAGTGCAAATATTCATATTCATGCATACAAATATTTGCACTGCGCGGGGATCGAACCTGCGCCTCCTTGCGCAATGGCCGCTTTCGCTTCCGCTACGCTACGGAGGCTATAATATATTATTTTAATATGAATATATATTCTAGTTTTTTCGACCAATACTAAAAACAGTTTTACACTATGATAAATAAAAACCATCCATGTGTATCACTCCATCCTTCCATGGACATGGTCCTTCTTTGGACATTCTAGACTTGCCCATTGCATATATATTAAAGCGTTAAAGACAAGTCAAGTCGACCGCAATTATATACACATATTACACGTAGCCTATGTGTTTTTAGTCTATGCTCACATTTCAGTACTTTGTTACAGAGATGTCCTCCTTCCCCATAACGAAGTGTTGAAACATTTATTTCATTGCTGTAACAGCTTATCTACACACACATACAAAAAATATGTGTTAAAAAGGGAACTTTCTCCGCCTGTCTGTTCTCTGTTCACACCCAAAACATTGAAACGTTATGATTTTTTCAGATAAGTAACCTGTGATAAAAAAAAAAATACGAAAAAAAGTAATCGTGGGCGAGCATTGGCGGCCTAGTAGTATCTGCCACGGTTTACAAGTTGCCGGTCGTAGGTTCGAACTTCATCAGGCACTTTCATCATCATCATCATCAGTCTCTACTCGTCCACTGCTGGACATAGGCTTCTTCCATGGCACGCCAACAAGCTCGATCCTGAGCAGTTCTCCGCCAGCCACTACCTTTTTGGTGTCGTCGCTCCATCTCGCCCAAGGGCGTCCTACGCTACGTCAGGCGCTTTACTTTGTGTAAATTATTTCATCACCATTGCTTTCAAAACGGCGAAGAGCGGCTAGAGCTAAAAACTTCGAAGATATGTGACATCTACCAACCCGCACTGGGCTAGTGTGGTAGATTACGGCTCACTTCCTCTCACCGAGAGGAGGTCTGTGTATGGCTGATTATGGTATGATTATGTATAATCGTGGGCAGCTAGTTTGATATTATCCTGGGTACTTAAACATAATTTGCCCAGCAGTGGGATAATAAACAGAAGAAAAAATACATATTTCTTGATTATTGCACAATTCACCAACAAGTGCTTTGAACAAAGTCACGGGAACAATTAAACACCTATACTCTATCGGTTCTCCATCCTTCTTTGTATGAGAAGAGACCTGTGCCCAGCAGTGGGACGATAAAGTGATGAGAACTCCATCGGTTTAGGTAATTGACTAAAGGTAAATAAAAAAGCCACGTGATTTAGTTAACCGACTAAACGTAACATCTGTTGATCCCTGGTCGGGAGACAACATCGGACTCCCGGCCTCCGTAGGCGCGGGCTTGCGGGCGGTGAGCAGTAATCGTATTGTACAATTCACCAACAAGTGCTTTGAGCAAAGTCACGGGGACAATTAAACACCTATACTCCATCTTCCTTCCTTCTCTGTATGAGAAGAGACCTGTGCCCAGCAGTGGGACGATTCAAGGATGAGAACTCCATCGGTTTAGGTAATTGACTAAAGGTAAATAGAAAAACCACGTGATTTAGTTAACCGACTAAACGTAAGATCTGTCGCCCCCTGGTCGGGAGACAACATCGAACTCCCGGCCTCCGTAGGCACGGGCTTGCGGGCGGTGAGCAGTAATCGTATTGTACAATTCACCAACAAGTGCTTTGAGCAAAATCACGAGGACTATTAAACACCTATACTCCATCTTCCTTCCTTCCCTGTATGAGAAGAGACCTGTGCCCAGCAGTGGGACGATTCAAGGATGAGAACTCCATCGGTTTAGGTAATTGACTAAAGGTAAATAGAAAAACCACGTGATTTAGTTAAACGACTAAACGTAAGATCTGTCGCCCCCTGGTCGGGAGACAACATCGAACTCCCGGCCTCCGTAGGCGCGGGCTTGCGGGCGGTGAGCAGTAAGCAGCTGCTTACCATCAGGCGGGATTGCAGTCAAGCGCTAGTATATAATTATTTTAAAAAAAATGGTGCCAAAATATACTTAGAAAGTACATATAACTTACAAAAGTTAAATTGGTACATACTTGAGAGGCTGTTGTTTTAACCACCAGGCTACGACTTACTAAATTAACTGATTAAAACTACTAATTAAAGATTACTGAATGTTAAGAATAATATAAAATATTTTCTGATGTAGTTAGTAAAATCTTATACACCCCTTTAAAGCAAAAGTAACTAAAGCACTGCCAGAAACTCGCGAAGAACTCACAAAAAACTATTTGTTATTAGACGAAGACAAAGAGACTGTTTCTCTAAAGTACAAAAAGTACAAGAAGAACTTAAAGAGCGTGTTTGTAGTGAACAAGGAGTACTTTTTGTTCGTGCCGTTCTCCTAGGAAGCTAGACCTTTAGTGCCAGGCAGTGTACTGAAGAACCTTACTACTAGTTTGAACTAAGACTTTCACAACACAAAAAACTTATAGAATGTGCTTGAGTTCAAATTTCAGAGCACGAGTTTTTTTTTTTGTGGAATGTTACTATTTTCCTACAACTCACTCACAACACACTCACTACAGAGAACCACACACTAAAATGAATGACACAAATTATAAAAATGAAACCGAAAGATCGTATTTATAAATCTTACAGATTAATATGCGGGACCTTATAATACCAAAAAAATATAAGAGACTTAAATGTCAGCTAATTGTCTATATTTAAACAAACGAACTTTACGCTGCTTCTTTCTGTAATGCAATGTGTATTACATTGCATTACAAAAAGAACTTAGTAAATATTACTGAATACGTTAAGTTCTTAAAATTAAGTTATATAAGTTCATACATAGTTTATTTTTTACAATGCATAAACATTTAAGCTGTAAGCTGTCACACCTGTTATGCCTGGAGGCTTTTATTTAGATAATAAGTTTTATGTTACCCTTTTTTTAGTTCTGGATAGGAAATCATCAAAATATGACCTCTCCCGCTCTGGGCGGAGCGGAAGGACGCGTGTCTCTTCACTTGCCTGTAGGCCAGGGCCACGGTTTCTTGATGCAAGTATAGTTATTTTAAGCAACTCATGTTCACCTGAACAATAAAAGTGTTCTGTTTCCAACAAATGGACAGATAAATGAATTGTTATTAGTAACATGGTACTGTTAGCACTGCAGATCCTATCTAATATTATAAATCGGGAAGTGTGTTTATTTGTTTGTTCCGCTTTTACGCCGTAACTACAGAACCGATTGCTTTGAAATTTTCCAGACGTAAAGTTAGAAGTCCGAATTAAAGAATAGGGTATTTATTCCGAAAAAATTTGATATTCCCGAGGGAAAACAAAAATACCGAATTCCACGGCGACGAAGCCACGGGCGGAAAGCTAGTACTTAATACAGAACAGTTTCAAGGTCTGAATTTATTGAGGAATCCACAAACAAACCTTGTTAAGCCGACGACAATCTCACAGGTTAAACTGTAAGATGCCATATCGAAAAAATAACCGTCAGAAAAGTGAAAAGTAACCAGAAATCTTCTCAAACCAGTAGTAGTGGTAAATACAGTGCCTCCGAGCAAAAGTGTTATTATGTACTATTGAGTTTTATTTTTGACAAATAAACACTGAGTGTCTTTCCCTTGGCTTAGTTCAAATTATTTATTATAGTGAAAACTCTGGAAGCAGTGTTATTACTATAATAAATAATTTAAACTAACTCTTATAACTCTTCAGTTATACATTTCTGTATTTGTTTTGAGCACTATTGTTTGAAAGGAGTAACGAAAGAATATTCTAAATAGAAGACATATAAATAAGCATGGATTGTGATGCATTCTAATGGGCATCCAAATAAGCGTTATTTTTGCTTGGCAAAATAATAATTACCTAATAATTTTAGCATTTCAAGCATTCCATTATGTCTTTTAGCGCATATATTTGTGATTGTTATAGGAAACTTTGTAACAAATCTTAAAATAATCAGCCTAAAATATTTTCACTGCTAGAATATGCCTCCTCACTTTTTAAGACAGAGTATGTCGTGGTGGCCTTGTGGTTGGAACACTAATCTCTCAAGTATGAGTGTGCGGGTTCGATTCCAGGTCAGGTCAGGCAAGTACCAATGTAACTTTTCTAAGTTTTATGTACTTTCTAAGTATATCTTGGACACCAATGACTGAAGGTGAAGGAAAACATCTTGAGGAAAGCTGGACTTTAAGTCTGAAATCGCCAACCCGCATTGAGCAAGCATGGTGATTACGCTCAATCCTTCTCTGTATGAGAGGAGGCCTGTGCCCAGCAGTGGAACGATAAAAAGGTTGTTGATGATGATGAAGCCATAATCTACCACGTCTACCCAACACGTGTTGGTAGATGTCACATGCCTTAAAATTTTTGGTTCTAAAAATACCGGTTTCCTCACGACGTTTTTTGTAACTATTTTGAAAGCACTAATGATAAAATAATTTATACAAAGTGAAGCGTCCTTCTACGGGAAGTTCACGAAAACATACACCTCCTCCTTCAGCCTATAGAGGTCCACTGCTGGACAAAGGCCTCCCCCTAGGCTTTCATTACATTGGGGGGGTTTGCCATAATCCCCACGCTTGCCAGGCGGGTTGACGATCGCAGTAGTTTGATATTCCACAGGAGAAGCGCTGCTGCCCGCTTCCCTGGTGAGAGTTCCCTTAGTCGCCTCTTACGACACCCACGGGAAGATATGGGTTGGTATTATTCTAAACCCGGTACCACACGGGGCACACCGCGGATGTACCGGGATATACACCGCGAAACCAAAAAAAAAGTTCGAAAGTACAAATAGTTTATGGTGGCCTTTACGACGGCGCTGTTTGTCGCTGATAACCAGCGGTGGGGCTCTTGCATAGTGTCGCAGCATATTTGCACTGGTCTGGTCGTGCCTCGGTAAGCACGTTAATCCGTTGGTCCCGGTTGCCATACGAACATCTCAAAATCAAAATCAAAGCATTTATTTCAAATAAACCAGTTACAGGCACTTTTGAATTGTCAGAAGGTCGGTCAGTCAATAAGATGAAGCTAGTCGCCCATTCCAAAGAGTAGGTACCTATGGAGAAGAACGAGCAAGAAACTCCATGGACACTCTTTTAAATTTTCAAGCTATTGTTACAAATATTTGATTACATCATTCATGTTGAAATCAACCGTGTGAGAACGATGCAGAAATAAATTGTACGCCGAGAGCGTCCATTATGAAAACACACAAAAATCAATTCAGAAATTAAAATACGCCGTGGCAGCTAAGAGATGACCAGATCCTCCGACGGCGTCCGTTCACGAACATGACGAATGGATCAGCATCATTCAGCTCAACCATATTCAAGGGAACCCAATGACCCAACACACACGCCACCATCAGCGAGACATTTGAGTGCGCATGACATACTCTCAACAGCCAGAGCACTATCAAGTCAATAAAAAAGACTAACCCAACAAAAAAATCTAATGGCAGTCGTTACGCGCTGTTGGAGCCCTCAAAAGTCCAACTATTGGTCTAACTGCATTGCTTCGAATTCGCCTTCGGGCTGTGGAGGTCAGACGGCAGACAGTCGCTTCACGGAAAATATCGATGTTTAGCTAAAATCTGCAATTAGACTGGTAAAGCGGACCTCCACCGGACCGGACTCCAAAGCTGAAAAAGCTTCGGATGCGACTGGGATTAACACTGAGATGATAATGACCACTGTATAATATATACACTGTAATGCGCTACATTGCCGTAAGTAGGTTGTTGTTGTAGTATGTATAGAGTTGACATACTAAGACAGAATCCTAAAAATGGGTCCAAAAGGGGTGGTGATAACTAAAGAAAGAGTTATAGATTCCAATTCTACATGGAAAGTCCGGAAAAATGTTGTTGTTGGTTATTTTTATTTATTCATATTTATTTTTGCCAGCGGGTCGGCGTGTACAACCTTTTACTTGTCAGAGTCATAGAGTACCTCTGAAGCTCAGATCATGGATAAGTAATAAGGTGACGTTTGAAGGGACATAGAAATTAATATTTTATTTGCTAATAAATTTACATAAATCTATTTTGTTATTTTGTATGTTTCCTTAACTGTCCGTGACATTAAAGCGGAGTCTTCAAGAATAGCAGCGATGCGACATTCTTTTTTAGGATTCCTCAGTATACTAGGAACCCTTATAGTTTTCAAGTCTGTCTGTCTGTCTGTCCATTAGCACTCGACAGCTGAAGTTTTAAAAAATATTTTTTTATTAATTATAAAATTATTGCGCTGTATTTTATGCTACCTACTTCGTGTTGTTAAGATTTTTCCTGGGTACCATATATTATTGAAATTTGTTCATTGTACGCGTACAATATATAAGTACACTAACAGGATATAGTAACCAAGCAGCAGACAATGGCATGCCACATTTATTTAGCCATAGAAACTTGAGAGCTGCCTTGTCTGGTTATCACTCTTTGCTGCCCTGGTGGTACTCAAATTAATAACATAACAATAATAACAATACTCGTGGTGGGACTCAAAAGACATATTTTAAGATTTTCCGTGTAGAATTGGAATCTATAAACCTTCCTTTAGTTACCCCTTTTGGACCCATAATTAGGATTCTGTCTTAGTATGTCATCTCTATATAAGAAATAGCCCATTTGTTTAAGTGGTAGATGTAATAAGTGGGGATACTTATTGTGACGGGCTGTGAACTACGGAACCCTGCATGTAGCGTGGCACAACACGTTCTTGGCTGTTTTTTAAATGTTGTGGCATCATGATAAGATAGAAGCCTTTTAGTCTCGTATAGGATTTCGTTTCATTTTTCTTTGCTACTTTTTTATATAATTAGTTTTTTTTTTTGTTACTATGATTGGTTTATTTTATGACATTGTTGTACGAGTTGCATTAAATCCGTTTTTTATGGCAGTATTAACTTTTCACTGGAAACCGAATTAAACTTTATTAACCTTTAGGGAATTAATAAAAAATTGGATGAAGGAGGAAAAAGAGGATAGGGTCTCTTTTGTCTTCTTTCCTAGAGTTTCGATAATCATCTGCTTATTCCTAGAAAACCTCTCGGTTCTGATCAAAACTCTTTCTTTTACTTTGCCCTGACCGTCTTCAATCTAGCTTAATTAAGTCTATTAAACGGATTACGTAAATATTATTTTTCTCAAAATAAGCAGTTAATAATAAGTAATTAATTATTATTCATAATATAAGCTAAATTAAGAACGACTCCAGAATAATTAATTAGGTGAGGCTGGTAACAAAGCAGCTTTACAAGTAGAAATCTTTCTCGGTGGTAGGCCATAACATCGAGTGCCGGCAGAAGTTACCACCCACCAGACAAAGTCTTGCTGCCAAGCGATTCGTCGTGTTCGGCATGATGTCTGGTGAAGCCGTACGGAGGACGGGTCTGAGCAGTTGTGTTGCGATGTACGACGTCCGTGCCGGGTACGATGCACGAAATGTTGTTGTGTCGGGAGTTTGGTTGTGGAGGGCCTCCAGATCAATATCCCTCTGGCGCAGCATCGTTGGTCGTGTTATTGGGTTTAACATTCCTATTCACTCAGTTTTTTGAGTGAATAGGCTCTTAATAAACTACCGCGCTTTACCATCAACGGTTGCATCACTGCTTACCATCAGTACTGGACAGCACTGGTATATAACTATAAAAAAAAACCATATATACGCCAGGAAAAAACAGCACAATTATATAGAAACGTTACAAAAAGGAACGTGTTACTAAACAAAGAAGAACTGTCTCAACTCTCATCTCACATTTACAATTCAAGGATGTTTCAAAGTTGCCTAATTGATTGTTTCGGGCCGCCCTAAGCCAGCCTTTAGCTAAAAAAAAACGGAAGAAATGAAAAAAACGGCGACATGCGAATGGAGACACGAATTGGAGGTTCCGTGTTTTAAGAAACAACAACGCTTGGATACAGGTGGTAGTAGGGAATTGAGAAAATTTAAGGAGTAACTATATGAGGAAAGGTGTTTTCGAATATACGAAACTATCCATTTTTCTTTTTAAATATATTTTTAATATTAAACTAAAGAACCAAACTGAGGGTAGTTTAGCTACCTCTAACTGTTAAATCAAAGTCACCGACATAGCTCTTCCAGTCGCTAAAATTAAGTAGCAGTGGGCAGGGCACATCGCTCGTAGAACCAATGGCTGATGGGGCAGGAAGGTTCTGGAGTGGCGACCACGTACCGGAAGAAGCAGCGTAGGAAGGGGCCCAACAAGGTGAACCGATGACCTGGTGAATGTCGCGGGAAGCCGATGGATGCGGGCAGCACAAGACTAGTCATCGTGGAAAGCCTCGGGGGAGGCCTTTGTCCAGCAGAGGACATCTATAGGCTAAAGAAGAAGAGAAGAATTATATACTATTGCTTGACCGCTTTCGCGTTGGAGCCCGGGGTCCGCTTTCTTCCACATTCTTCTCCTTCATCGCACAATCTTTAGCATCCTGTAGTAAGAGCTTGTTGGCACGCATATCATCTCTTACAACGTCAAGCCAGCACTTCTTTGGTCTACCCCGCTTGTTCCGGCCCGGCGGAGGCGCCATGGCAAGACATTTGTTACCCACGTAACATGCCGGTTTGCGTAAGACGTGGCCGTACCAGCGTAGGCGACCCTCCTGCAGTTTATCTGCAATGTCATGGACACGAAGGCTGCCCCGGATGCGGGAGTTCCTGATGCGGTCTTTCCGCGTAACTCCACAGATCCACCGCAGCATATTCATCTCCGTGACACGCAGCTCCTGCTTGTGTCGCTCAAGCACAGGCCACGCCTCACTGCCATACAGGAGCGCAGGTCTAATGATGGTTTTATAGCCCCTTAAGCTTCACCGGGGTCACAAATGGGGCCTGTCACCTCACGCCATTGCTCCAAAGCTGCGGAAATACGTGCCCTGACGTCGCAATCAATGTCGCCGGACGCGTGGAGCACAGACCCCAAGTATTTCAACTGGTCCGTGCACTCGACCATGTATCCGCCTATGCGCACAGACATGGGGTCTGTCGTGTTGCTGGCCAAGTACACGATCTTCGCCACGTTGAGTTTCAGACCTCCGTTCTCAAGCGAGTCGTTCCACGCATTCACATGTCGCACCAACCGTTCCCTGTCCGCCAGCGCGATATCGTCAGCATACATGAGTAGCCAGAGAGGCTGCTCATGTGAGTCCTTGATGCTGTCCGACAAGACGTCTAATATCACGCTGAACAGAAACGGACTAAGGACAAAAGTGAAGCAATCATTGATGGTAAAGCGCGCTAGTTTATTATGAGCCTATTCATTCTAGCCCTCCGCTGTAATCCATATTTAAACCAAAACAAAGGTAATACAGTAAAAAAATATCAAACTAATCATAACATATAATCGGTCAAGCTGTTTCAGAGGTCGTCCTACCTGAACGGGTCATAATGTATTTACAAAAACTCCAGGAACACGAAATTTCATCCAAGTCTGAGTGATTAGGTAAAGAGAGAGCCGTTTAGTAGAAGTTAGGTACCAAATACACGTATAAAAAATAATGTATATTAATATAGATTTTGAAATAGAAGAAATATTCTTTTCCTGATTGCAACCCAATCCATACTAATATTATAAATGCGAAAGTATGTCTGTCTGTATGTCTGTCCGGCTTTCACGCCAAAAGTACTGAACCGATTGTAATGACATTTGGTACACAGATAGTCTAGGGCCTGAGAAAGGACATAATACATCCCGATATAACATCCCGCTATGACCAATAGGAGCAGAGTAGTAACAAAAAATGTTGCGAAAACGAGAGCTAAAGCGGACGTACTACATAATGCTCCCATTATTTTAACAGGCGCTTACTTTATATCAACTGAGCTATTTTTATTTTTTGTCGGATTGAACATTCCCACGGAAACTGGAACCACCGCACGCTGTAAACTGAAGCCCACGCGGACGGAGTCGCGGGCAACAGCTAGTATGTTATATATTAGCGAAGTAAGTTTTCTTTTCCATCTCTATTAGCTGTCATGGCACCCCATTTTCATTTATTCAAACTTTTTGCACAAAAACTTGTTTCACCCGTCACCTTTCACACAGACCTGTCTAACTGCCTCACCTCCCCCCACCCCCTTCAGAGATTCTTACCTACAACGAAATCTGGACCGGTTCGTAACAGGAAACGTCATGTATCTGTTCTCCTAACATTCGGCAAGGGAAATTGAATTGTAAATCCGAAATGTAGAATCTATGTTGTTCCGATTCCTCTTCAGAAATTTGAACTAATTCTGCCTCATGGCCCCTTGCAAATGTTGTTGTTGTTGTAGTTGTTGTGTTTTTGGTATGTGCGTTGCTAGAAAACAGAGCATTTTATGTCAGTGGTATTTCCCAAAGTGTAGCCAGCGTATTACCGTATAGGATGTACGTACTATTCTTAATGCTCATATATTTGAGTGGCACCCATCAACGATACAGCCAATTACAAGCCGCCGTTGACACGTCTATTGGGTTATGAGTAACTGCGTGTAAAGTTCATAGTCCATAGAAAAGATTCTCTGACCATACAGGTGTTGTTCTTAGGGGGCAACTGTCCGACTATTGATGTCAGAAAGATTTTTATGTATGCTGGTATCGCGGTTAACTCTGCTTGCGAGATGCAGGATTTTGACCCATTGTGAGCATGTGGCCCAAATACACAGCCCTCGAAATGGTGAAGGAAAACATCGAGAGAAAATTGGCATGTCCTAAAACCAAACTTTGAAGACACATCTACCAACCTGTACTAGGCCCATGTAGTGAATCGCGGCACAGTCAGATCTGCATCTCGCAAGCAAGGTTTACTGTGCAACTAGCATGTATACATATATACAACTTCCCAATATCAAGCGTTGGGCAAGTAGATATCCGCACGACTCAACACTGTCTTTTCAATGGAGGATGAGTGAACTTTACACCTTTTCCTTATACCTCTAAACTGATGACTCTAAAGACTGTATCAAACTGCATAAAACGATATGGGTATCTATAAAGCAACAAGATACAGTTACCTATCCATACTAATATTATAAATACGAAAGTATCTCTGTCTGTCTGTCTGTCCGGCTTTCACGCCAAAACTGCCGAACCGATTGTAATGAAATTTGGTACACTGATAGTCTAGAGCGTGAGAAAGGATATAGGCTATAAAACATCCCGCTATGACTAATAGGAGCAGAGCAGAAACAAAAAATGTTGCGAAAACGGGAGCAAACGCGGACGTACGTATTCCTCCCATTATTTTAACAGGCGCTTATTTTATAACAACTGAGCTCTTTCTGTTCGAAACTCACGCGGGTGAAACCGCAGGGCCCATTTAGTACTTAATATTGCTAGCTGCATTTACGAGTGAGCGCACTAATGAACGTCGGAGGCAGTGTATTTATTCAACATACCTCAGATAACGACAAAACTCCGCGCTCTCATCTTTAGACCACGATCTTTCCTCGTACGACGCGCTCTGAAAAAGCGAACTTGCTACTTTGTAAGCACACAAAATGATACCTATCTACTCAATTTAAGTTATCAAAGACTCTTATTTTAATTAGAGTAGTATCCACAATTGGCAGCCTCAAACTGCAAAGTTTAAGTCAGAAATTAAACGAAAAGAAACTAACACCATTCTCTTTTAACAAAAGAAACTTCGAACTAGTTCAGACAAAGCCACTAAGCATCTATAGATCTCATTCCGTTCCGACGCCTCAAAGAGGATCCCTAAAGAACTTTTTCAATCAACTAGCTACTATGTCTTACGGAAATTGGTATTAACTTAATTTGAAAGGTGATGGCATCGAAGGAGCTTATTGGCCCATCTACTCTTTGTTTATTTATCGCAATTCTCTCCCTTTTTTTGCCCTTCGACGTTGTCAAAAGAAATGAAAGTTTTTCGGAGCTTGTTGGAGTGACTTCACTATTTCCTTGGATACTATATTCAATAAATACGTCTTCGTCGCTTCACGTCAATACGTGTTGTATTTCGTTTTCACATTTACTGCTTTGACTACTATTTCAGGACATTCAATTTGCTTGAAAAACGAATTATTTCGACGGGTTATATTACAAAGAGAATGAACATGAAAGAAATTTCAAGCTTTGAATTTTTGTGAAATAATGTTCAAGATTTTATTTTCATTATTTATTCTTCCTTACCTACCTACTCTTCTTTTTCTTATAATTATAAACAAGTGCTTGACCGTAATCCCGTCTGATGGTAAGCATTGATGCAATAATTGATGGTAAAGCGCGCTAGTTCATCATCATCATCATCATCATGATGAAGATGAAAGCGCATATGAGAGCATATTCACTCTAGCCTTGAACACACTTAAATTGTCGTCAGACGGAAAAACCGCCGCTGGAAAATTGATACAGTCCTTCGAAATGCTTCATGCGGATCGTTGTGAATGAAGATGGGGGAATCATGTCATGCAATTCCCATGCAATCTCTCCAAAATGCATCCTATAGAATACCGATAGGTTTCTTACAAAACATCGTCTATATCCGACGACCCTGGTTACTTATCTCCTGTGGTGACTTCTGCTTTACTTAGTCTATCTCAGTATCTGTACAGTTTTGATCGCTAAGGATCCTATGATAGGAGGCGACATCACGGTACGATGCAATTTTGATGGAGCAATTTAAATCATTTATTATCTTTGGAAAACATTATAGCAAACAATAATACTATAGTCTCTCAGACGTATCTTTACAGATAGGCGCTACGCGACGACGCGCTAGTAGAAAAAGCTATGAAAAATGAATAATTTCTTCTTTTTTTTTCTACTAGCGGCGTATTATGGAAAGTTTTTTCTTATAAGTAAAAGGATTTTTGACAATTTTTTTATAGCATTTTTTTTTTGATAATTGTTTGCTAAACATTCAGTGGTAATTTCTTAAATAAGTTTACTCACGCATAATTTTTATGCTTAGCATGAATTCACTTTTGTAATTATTTTACTTTTATTTGTACATAAGTAATTAATTGTCTCTGGGAAAAAAAAATGCAAATAAAAAAAAAACATAGCTTTCTCTACTAGCGTCTCGTCTCCTATCTGTAAGATACGTCTGGGAGCCTAAAATATTATTTTTTGCAACAATGTTTTACTTAGGTACAAATAAACGTAAACTAAAAAAAAAGTAAATTCATGCTGAGCATGAAAACTTATGTGTAAGAAACCTTATTCAAGAAATAGCCAATAATATACCTGACCACGGAATGCTTAGCAAACAATAATCAGAAAAAATAGCTTTAAAAAAATAGTCAAAAGTCCTTTTACTTATAAGAAAAACCTTTCCAACAATAACAAAAAGAATTCGCTTCTTACGGAAACCACATAATAAACCCAAAGGACACAGAAACTCGAAAAGACAGTCGAAAATACAACACCGTATACAAAATAATTTTCCTTCGTCACACCAGAACAGTAACGCTAAAAACATTCGCTTCATGAATAAGCTATGGGAATGCTGTTCTTTGTCTAATCAGCAAGGAAACTAAAAATAAAGCCAGGCAAAACAAATGTAGATATCTATTTCTTCGTTCGTTGTAATTAGCGTGGCAATACTTGAAGGATGCGCGTCTATGAGGTCATAACGTCGAAAATTTATTCACAACATCGTATCAAGTGGTAACAAGGGTGAAACCCGTTGAATGCAACGCAATCTTTCTTTGAGCGTGTTGTGACGGCAATACACGAAAGCTGGCAAAGTCAAAAAGTTACGAAAAAGTTTGGCCAAGAAAAAGGCGAGCTTTCTGGTCATGCGATGAGACAACCATTATGTGTATGTCGAAAAACTAGGAATAGAATAGCAATATAACCAACTGCGTACTCAAACTCTATGATCCTATTGTTTCAACAGCAAAGGGCACGAACATTAACTCTAAAAACAAAAGTTACATATGTCGTAGATGGCTGTGTCATTTCGATGGGAGTTGCTCATTTAACTTCTGTGGTAGGCAAGCGCTGTGACGTTATTTTCTGATGGCGGCACGTGGACAGAGTCATTTTGAAAATGGGGACTGTCGAACGGTCACTTCGCGTAGAGACGTGAACCAGGGCACTTTTCCGGGGCGAAACTTTCGGTTTGCCTATTTAAATCATGATTATCAAGATTGGAGGGTATCCGGAGTATTTAGACTTCGTGATAGAATTCAAAACTTCACCTACGAAATGGACCCCTTACCACCACACCAAGATGCTGTCGACTCTACCGCTCCGGCGTCGCTGACGTCGACACATATTTATCAGGAGACCAGTAGCTACCTGATAATTCATGATTTAACTAATTTAAAAGAAACTGAGAGGTTTCAATTAACGACTGAACATTCTTTACTCCACTAATTGCAGACCCAAGCAAAAAACTGCTTCCTCATTAAAAGAGGAATCTAAAAACATTACTTATTAAATTAAAAGAAATTTTCATAAACTTTAATTACGTTGCAATTAAGAGAACACCGGTAATGAAGAAGTTGAAGTTTAGAAGTCTCATGAAAAAATTCGTGTGTTAAATTTACGTCGGAGTCACCTGTATAGGAGTAATATATGAGGAAAAGGGTGTGAAAGCCCACAAATATTCTATACAATGTGTAAAGAAAACCCCGTCCGACCCAAAAAAGATAATAAATGTTAGGTATACACCTGAACAAATAAAATATGAAATTTTACGTAATCATCATAGTGACAATACGAATGAATTTTGAAATAATCTTTTTTCCGCGAATTCCCCAAAATATGGT
This sequence comes from Sesamia nonagrioides, assembly GCA_017933935.1. Lineage (NCBI taxonomy): Eukaryota > Metazoa > Arthropoda > Insecta > Lepidoptera > Noctuidae > Sesamia > Sesamia nonagrioides. The sequence continues at coordinate 720,914 of JADWQK010000551.1, read as the reverse complement.
GTTTCTTTTAAAAAAGTGACAACACCATTTGTGTTTGAGCGCGTGCCGCGTGCCCTACCCCCCTACACCCGCCTACCGTGTTGCCTACAGCACATGCATTAAGTTACCTTGCTTTTTCGAAATAATATTAATTTTTTTAGGGGGATTTTTTTTTAAGTTTAGCCCGGCTTTGTAGGCATTATTGGAATCAGTTAACGATACCTAGCGATACCTTCACGGATACCGAAGGGCGTGTCAGATTTTTACTGACTAAAACCCACCTGAATCCTTCATTTGCCTGTGCCACGGACTTATATTTTTCGATCAACCCGCAGCTCTGGCAGGCATCCATCCTAGTCGAGCCCGTCACAATGTGCTGACATCTCTTTGAGGCGCGCGTGGAACAGAATATGCTGCCAATGCGGGCTTTGTCCTTACTGGGCGGTGAGCTACCCAAATACCGATTAATCGCCGCCTGCAAGACTGGGGTTAGTTATTGTATCCCGTCCAAAGCTTCACCTGAGGTGCAGAGATCACATTTCCCTCACGCGGTGCGTTTCCTCCCTTGCAAGCGTTACTGCTCGTTCTGTACCATGGCCAGGACCAGACCGCCGTAGATCACCACCACGAGGACACTGCGATGATTTATCAATATCCCTAGACATTGATTCTTTATTCGCAAGCAAAACTGCAGCGGATCATATCGATACAAAAGATGGGAAATTTGCACTACACTTAGGTGTCGTCCACCGTGGCGCAGCGATCAACACGCCTGGACGTGGGCTGGACGCCCGGGTTCGATCCCTGGCCAGGTCATGATGAAAGAACGATCTTTTCCTGATTGGCCTGGGCCTCGAAATTTTATCTATGTATATATCTATTATAAATATAGTACCGTTGAGTTAGTATCCCACAACACAAGTCTCGAACTTACTTTGGGGCTAGCTCAATCTGTGTGATTTGTCCGTATATATTTATTTATTTATTTAAATTGTGGTTCAAACAGCCACTTCTCAAGCAAGCCTGGGTTACTGTCCGGGTGGTGTCAGTGTGCTCTGTAGTTAATACAGATACTTATGTATATTTATATAGAAATAACGAAAATAACCGCATCATTGCAGCAGTCCAGAAGTCAGGCGCATAGAGGAGGAGGCATGTAGTATGCGCGCCATAATGGAAGAATGTGCGGTCTTGGATTATATTTATTTATTTATAAAATTATAAACTAGCGCTTGACCACAATACCGCCTGATGGTAAGCAGTGACGCAAACGTTGATGGTAAAGCGCACTAGTTTATTAAGAGCCTATTCACTCTAGCCTTGAAGACACTCGAATAGTAGTCCGACGGAAACACCGCCGCTGGAAAATCGTTCCAGTCCCTCGATGTACGCGGTATAAAGGAGGAGGCGAAACGCTTGGTCCAGATCGTAGTGGTGTTCACAACGTAAGGGTGGAAACTCGCCGTACGACGGGTCGTCCGATGGTGGAACGGAGATGAGGGAATTAAACCCTGCAATTCCCTCGCACACTCCCCAAAATGCATCCTATAGAACACTGAAAGGCTGGCTACTCTACGCCTATGCTCTAGGCTTTGGAGACCGTCTCGAGTTAAATCAGGATCACCAATCAGCCTCTTCGCCCGCCTCTCCTCTGAACCAAAGTGGCCAAGTGACACTTAGCAGCACCAGCCCAAATGTGGCTGCAATACTCCACACACGAACGGACCTGTGCTTTGCTTTGCTAGGATGATGTTGACGGGGCACTCTAAGCATGGCAGGTTGATAGCACTTGGACATACGGCGTCTATACAAATATCTTCCTTGTCCACCGCTCATTTTACCAGAGAAAACAGTAGGGTTTTTGTCGGTAGGCGTCCGATATATGTTCGGAGGTGCGTTGACGTGTCTCACGCGCCTAGTACTATGATCTCAGCTGACCACACTGCAACAATTTCTAAATGTATTTGGGAAACAGTATAACATGGTGTCAAAATTGTAATTGATTCAGTTGCTTATTCTGAACAAACTATATTCAGGTTTCGTATAAAGAAAATAGCGTTGTATATGTCACAACCAACCGGTTTAATTTTCCATTTCATTAGTCGCCTAGCCTTTTAACTAAGCTGTTCAACTAACAGCTTGAATAAGTTATCGTTTTGCTTGGGACTGTAACAAATCATGTGCGAGTCAAATTGGTCGCAGTAACTGAGTCAGAGCACCCACACCGAATGGGTTAGGGAAGAATTGTGATTATCCAAGTGCGAGCAGAGAGAGAGAGATAGAGAGAAGCGAGATAAACATATGTATGTAGCTTACAAAGACAGTTGAAAAGCGAAAAATATAATCAGTTCACTGCGACATCTTTATCTGTATAATGCCTAACCCATTTGAGAATTCAACTGGTGCGGAGCAATTTTTTAGATTATTTGTAGAGACTTACGTAAAGTTGGACTTCTGTCTATATAATATTATGTCTGACTGGTAGCTGTTGGTAGATGAAGTAACTGTTTCCAATCGTTAAGGAGTTCCTTTGCCTGTATTCCGGCTCCATCTTCAGATCTACTCCAGAACCTTATTAAATTGCAGTGCTTTAAAATACCTAATGAAAACACTTACAAATGCACTAGTCGTCCCTATAACATTTTTGATAGTTCTCCTTGATTTTTCTGGTCTTCCACCATCAAACACTGATGTTCTTATCATGGGACCACCTTGGAAATATCTGATATTCAAAAAAAAAAGAAATTATCAGAATCGGTCCATATACTACGAAGTTATCGGCGAATAAACATAAAAAAGCATATATATGGTCGAATTGAGTAACCTCTTCCTTTTGAAGTCGTTTAAAAATATCCATTTATTACTATTTAATGAAATGATATCTAATAATAGTTAGAACATAAATATGTAACGAGGAAATATAACCCATATATTATGATTTTAAAAGAGTGTCCATGGAGTTTCTTGCACGTTCTTCTCCATAGAGATCTACGCTTTGGAACGTGCAATTTAGCTTCACTTTTCTTGGACTGACCGACATTGACTATTCAAAAGTACCAAGTGATGGTTAATTTGAAATAAACAATTTTGATTTGATTTGAGTTGATTTGACACATGATCTCATTATTTCATGAAATAATAACAGATAGCTACTTATTACGCTTTGATAATATTTTAATCAACATTCAACTTAACACTTTCGCATTCCCATTAACAAACCAATGTGAAGAAATGCTCAAATCCAACATAGTATCAAGATAGGCTTATGTACTCAACTTAACAGACCCATGTAGTTATGTAGTATATAGCAACGCTGACGTAAACAAGGCGATCAAGTGGAGTGTTGTCATACAACACGTCATAGAGTAGGTAATGTTATTACACTATTAAGTAAGTATATGACCTCGTTCCGTTCTATTACCTAAACAATATGTAGGTACCTACAATGGTTGCTAATCGGCTCTAGTTGGCTGAGAAATTAAATAGGCTATATCGTCAGGGTAATTGAATGATACTCTATCAGTAGCAAAAGGTTTCATTTTGACAGTTCAGCAACATTCATTGCGCTATTGACGTTATTGAGGCAACATATTTTTCAAACAAATTGTGCAATGGATTAGCAAATATGCTTCAAAATGATTGAAATTGATAGCAATAGTGTGTTATGCAATTAAGGTGCTATATAATATTTCATTTTATTAGCAATTTTTTTTATCCTACTAATATTATAAATCGGAAAGTCAGTTTGTTTGTTTGTTTGTTCCACTTTCACGCCGTAACCACTGAACCGATGGCTTTGAAATTTGGAGACGTGAAGTTAGAAGTCTGGATTAAATAATAATCCCGAAAAAAATGATATTCCCGAGGGAATTCTAAAAAACGCGATATAACCGAATTCTACGCGGGCGAAGCCGCGGTCGGAAAACTAGTAAATTATATACTAACGCTTGACCGCAATCCCGCCTGGTGGTAAGCAGTGATGCAATTGTTGATGGTAAAACGGGCTTGTTTATTAAGAGCCTATTGACTCTAGCCTTACAGACACTTGATACTTTAGTTAAATCTGTTTTATTATTTATTTATTTCTATAATTGCCCGTGACAACACACTTTTCAACACAGTTTCCCTAAACAGAAACCAATTGCAAAGCACTTATTCCGAATAAAAATAAAATTGGGAATTAAAGTGGAAAAGGTTAAAAAGAGATGACGATATGATCTGAACGAATACCACTAGGGCTAATTTGAGGTGACTTTTGAAAAAAGGTCTTCAAAGAATTTGACGCAGGACCAGCTGGATATCACAGGACGAACGAACGAACTATTATCTTGAGACCTGACATGGTTTTAATGAGGAATAATTCCTGCTTCACATAGATTAAGATAGATGAGCTACATGTCAAAGTACGAAGTATTTATTTGATGACAATTTAATAACTAAAAGTTCAAGATCTTTATTCATATTCACGTAATTTAAAAAGCTTATAATCCATACTAATATTATGAATGCGAAAGTATCTCTGTCTGTCTGTCTGTCTGTCCGGCTTTCACACCAAAACTACTGAATTAATTGTAATGAAATTTGGTACACAGATAGTCTAGAGCCTGAGAAAGGACATAAGCTATACAACATCCCGCTATGACTAATAAGAGCAGAGCATGAACAAAAAATGTTGCGAAAGTGGGAGCTAACGCGGACGTATATATTGTTCCCATTATTTTAACATATAGCGCTTATTTTATATCGACTGAGCTCTTTCGGTTCGAAGCTTACGCGGGTGAAACCGCGGGGCACAGCTAGTTTTAAAATAATAGAATTAGGTGTACAAATAAGTTTCCGCCGTTTAACAAATGTCCTCACTAAGAGATTACGTTGAAATTATCAGATGTGAAATGTGATATCGTAAGTTTGGACATCTGGTAAAAACATACACTTAGAGTATTAATGACTCTAAATCAGTATCACATATTTATTTTATTGCAAAAATGACAATTTTTGTGCCGAATAAGCGTCATTTTCGGGAACTTTTGTTATTTCTTCAATTTGAATAAATCTGCTGCTGAGGCCCATCGATTGCCCGTAGAAGCTTGTAGTGAATCTGCTTTAAGCGAGTGGTTTCAAAAGTTTAGAAACTATGAAGATAAATAACGTAGTTTAAGATCGAAATCGTACAAAGAAATGAAATTGGAAGCATTATTGGAGGAAGATAGAAAGAAGAGGAAATGCGAGCCCATTACTACTTCAGATATGACAAAATAATTATCCTACATGATAACGCTCGTCAAAATGTTCAAAACACGGCAGTAATTTATTTATACACCTATTAATAATATATGCACAAGTGCTTAAAAAGGAGGAGATATGATCAGAAGGCATAAAAATATTCATCAGCATCGCTGTCAACAGAAAAAGTGCCCCAAACACTAGCATCGTTGCCACGACGTACGGCAATACTAATAAAGTAGGGTTCGAGTTCAAGGAGCAACTAATTTATCTTAACAATTAACTTAACACGAGCAATTAATCGAGAATTTATTGTTCACTTCCAGAACATATGCTCTGGAACCCATTAATGGGCCCATCAAAGTTAGTCATACGGAGGTCGGTTGTCACGGCGATGTTAACGAGGCTGTTACGACCGTTAATAGCTCGGACATACCCTGTTAGCTATGATACTCGTTTAGGGTATCAGTAGAGAGTACAAGAAGGCGTTACGTGCCGCTGTTTGTGAGAAGGAACGCGGGTGGGTTTCAAAATCAAAATCAAAGGTCATTTATTCAAATTAGGCTGAGAATCAGCACTTTTTGAAATCAGTAGGTACTTACTTAATATTACAAATCGCAAAGTGAGTTAGTTTGTTTGTTCCGCTTTCACGCCGTAACTGCTGAACCGATTGCTTTGAAAATTTTCAGATGTAAAGTTAGAAGTCCAGGTTAAATAATAGGGTACTTTTGAGCCCGAAAAAATTTTATGTTCCCGGAGGAAATCTAAAAAGCGCGATACAACCGAACTCCACGCGGGCGAAACCGCGGACGGAAAGCTACTATTACATAAGACAGTCCCCCCAAAACGCCCGCCCTTAACCACTGTCTAGGGCTTTCGCTGGTAAGAAGTGGCGGAACAAACTCTACAGCAGCACAAATGTACGTTCATTAAAAAAAAAACACATTACTTTATATAACACTATGTATAAGTAGTAATGAACACAACATAAAATTAAATAATTAATCAGCCCAAAATACTAAAGGAAAAAAAGAATTATAAAATATCATTAAAATGGAAATATAAATAAGTAAAACTTATCACCTAAATAAAAGCCCCTGGTATAAAGGGCGTGACAGCAAAAGTTTTAGTCAGTAAAAGTCTGACACAGATCGGGTGAGGTCATTTTATGACTTCCCAGCGACAACAAAAAGGGTATTCAACTGAACTTTTTGAATTTTACTTAGGTTGAACTGGAATTAACAAATTTTATTCTGGAACAAATACTGATAATTTAGTATCTTAATTGCGTAACTAATCGATTGCTTCTTATGTTCGGAAAATGTGTTTGCTCTACAACGTAAATGACGCAATGAATGTTGTTGAACTGCAATTGGGATGTATCCTAAAAAATAATTTAATGTCCAACAGACAGATTTATAAAAAACTAGCTTTCCGCCCGTGGCTTCGCCCGCGTGGAGTTCGGTTATATCACGCTTTTAAGATTTCCCTCGGGAACATCAATTTTTTCCGGGTTAAAAGGTAGCCTATGTTCTTTCTCACGGCCTAAAGATTGCCTGTGCCAAATTTCATCAAAATCGGTTGCGAGGTTTAAGCGGGAAAGCGTAACAGACAGACAGACAGAGTTACTTTCGCATTTATAATATTCGTATGGATACTGAACACGTATTTTTTATTTTTTCTTTCATTCAAATACTTAGGAAGATATATTGATTTGAAATGTCGCATGACGTTACGCCGTGGTATATTTTGTACCACGGCGTGACGTCATGCGTCATTTCAATTAGCCCTCACTCCGTAACTTTAATACGCTATATATCAATAGTTTTCGGTAATTTCAACAAAAAAAAAATAAGGGTCTTAATTTATTTTATTGTCTATAAGACGGACTAATTATTTTTTTGATTTTCATACCTTGGATACATCCCTATTATTCAACCCGTTACTACTAATAGTACCTTACTTATGCAATTACCAACAGTTTGGAAAAATAACTATTTATCAAATTAATAAAGTAGTAGTAGCTTTACTTTGCCCTGTTACAGCCATTTCATAAAACTGTTAAAGAAAGGCAGTTGTTAATTGAAATATACGACCAATGGTTTGTCCTTCTACTTTTTTTTTCAAGGTGAGATTCAACCTCAACTCTTGATCAATGGCGTCTGTGGAATAGATACCACAATTTTGCCAATAACACATGTAACAAATTATAGAAACTCTTTGAAATTTTTATTTCACAATAATGGCGGATATCGCCAATGACAGTCGGCTGCGTGAACCGTCTATGAGGGAGGATTCAGGTAAAGTCATTATGTGGCCACTATGCTGCGATATTTCAATGTTGTTTATGAATTATTTACTGAATGCACTTTTTACTACATAAATCACGCGCTTTTATTTAGTAAACGACACTATAAATAATTTTGAAAGTCCAATGAAAAATGCGCGTGACACTCAGCTTTCCCGTTAAAACTCGTCCTAAAACTAAACTAAATTGAAGTCTAGGAAAGGAAGTAGTAGTCCTGTCAGATCAAGATACTCCATAGACATAGAAGGTGGATGGTATGTTACTATGGCCACCCATTCACGGACTGATCGATCAACCTTTGCGTCTATAATTATTAGCTAATTAAATGGGAGAGGTTTGGCGGGAAAGCTGACTGTCACGCTCATTTTTCATTGGACTTTTAAATTATTTATAGTGTCGTTTACTAAATAAAAGCGTCTAATCTATCAAATCATCATCATCTCAGCGTTAATCCCAGTCGCATCCGAAGCTTTTCCAGCTCTGGAGTCTGGGGTCCGCTTTTACCAGTCTAACTGCTGATTTTGGCGAAACTTCGACATTTTCCGTGAAGCGACTGCCGTCTGACCTCCACAACCCGAAGGCGATATCGAAGTATTGCAGCTAGACCAATTGTTGGATTTTTGAGGGCTCCAACAACCCGTAACGACTGCCATTAGAATGTAGGAAAACGTGCATTCAGTAAATAATTCATAAATAACATTGAAATATCGCAGCATAGTGGCCACATCATGACTTTGCCTCAAACCTCCCTCGTAGACGGTTCACGCGGCCGGCTTTTTCGACTATCATTGACGATGTCCACCATTATTGTGAAATAAAATTTTCAAAGACTTAAAATGAAAATATATTGATGAAAATTAAATTAAAATTAATGAAATAATTTGTTACAAGTGTTATTGGCAAAATTGTGGTATCTATTCCACAGAGGCCATTGATCAAGAATTGAAGTCTAAGTTAATTAAATAAAATATTAATTTAATCCGTGCCAAATCAATGCTCTAATTGCATAACACACTATTGTTATCAATGTAAATCATTTCGAAGCATATTGCTAATCCATTGCAACATATGTGTGAAAAATGTGTCAGCTCAAAAACGTAAAAAACGCAATGAAAGTTGCTGACCTGTCAAAATAAAACCCATTGCTACTGAAAGTGTGTTATTCAATTACCTTGACGATATAGCCTATTTAATTTCTCAGCCAACTAGAGCCGATTAGCAACCATTGTAGGTACATATTGTTTAGGTAATAGAACGGAACGAGGTCTTAAACGTAATAGTGTACTAACATTACCTACTCTATGACGTGTTGTATGACAACACTCCACTTGATCGCCTTGTCTACGTCAGCGTTGCTATATACTACATGGTTATGTTAAGTTGAGTACATAAGCCTATCTTGATACTATGTTGGATTTGAGTATCTCTTCACATTGGTTTGTAATGGGATGCGAAAGTGTTACGTTGAATGTTGATTAAAATATTATCACCAAGCGTAACAATGAGCTTTCCATTATTATTTCATGAAATAATGAGATTCATATACCTTTATACAGTATGTTAACTAACAGAGGGCGTTCCCGTTAACCCGAAGTAGTATAGCATACATACATGCTAAAAAAAATATTTCCATTCGAAAACAAAATGTTTTAAAATTTTTTTCAATAAGAAAATATTCAATAAAAATTTTAAATTGACATGTAAACGAAACACACTGTACACGCGAACATGAAAGACGGCAACGTCGCAATTTATTTATACATGACGACTACTATTTTGATTTAAAACAGGAGGTTTCAAATTTATTTCCAATTAGATTTTTTTTTTTTCGGATTTTTTTATGTTTATTTTTCTATGCTGATATTTTTATTTTAATCTATTAATGATATATATTAACGAGTTTAAGGGAACGCCCTCTGTTATTTAACATACTGTATATTCATTTATGATGAATTGATATATGCATGATTTAATTCCCCCATCTCCGTTCCACCATCGCAGCAGCCGTCGTACGGCGAGTTTCCACCCTTACGTTATCGACACCACTACGTTACGCCTCCTCTTTTATCCCGCGTACATCGAGGGACCGGAACAATTTGCCAGCGGCGGTGTTTCCGTCGGACTACAATTTGAGTGTCAAAATTCAAGGCTTGAGTGAATAGGCTCTTGATAAACTAGCGCCTTACCATCAACGATTGAATTACTGCTTACGATCAGGCGGAATTGTTCTCAAGTACTAGTTTATAACGTATAAAAAAAACTATCATTATATCATGAAATAATAATAGATTTCCTAAGTACATATGTTGGGGTCAGCTGCCGATCTAACCGGACGCAGCCGAAACTTTACATGGAGTGGGCCTATCTGACCTTTACAACCCAGTTACTGGGTTGTAAAGGTCAGATACCTATATAAACCCCTTATTCATAAACGTTGCCTAAGTTAACTAGTAATTAGTGACTATTTAAACATTCAGTTTTGAAGTTTTAACGTCAATTAGCTTTAATCATCGTTTATGAATAAACACCATAGCGTATAAAGAGTTTATTCATAAACGATGATTAAAGTAAAGAAGCCTGCGAGATTTATCAAACTAATGTACTAAATATTGTACATATTGAAAAGGTCTACAATAATAAAAAGTAAAAAAACTAAAACCCAACTACGACAAAAAGCGACACTGAAAAAGTATAAAACAAGATTTTCAGAATACTGAACGGAACAAAGTTGCTAATGTAGTTGCAAGTAAATGGACACAGTAGTAATGTCATACAATACTATTCTGAAGTATGCAATATTCACTATGTAGAGATAAGTTGTCATGTTTGGAAAGGCGTAGTCACACGTTACATATACCTACCGTAGCACCTTGACGACGCGTGACTACGCCTTTCTGAATGTCGAATTCTGATAAGTAGTTTAGAAGTTACGAGGGAACAGATGAACACACATACATACATACATACATACATACATACATACATACCTACATTACCTACATACATACATACATAGCCTGTCAAAATCATAACCCTCCTTTTGCTTTGCCGTAGTCGGGTAAAAATAGTCTGCGATGGTATGTCTGTCTCTTAAGGATATCCCACAATATATTATTTTTTTTGTCATTTACTTTTTAAGAGAAATACCTGTGTGGTATTCTTGGATAATATTTGAATAAAACAAGGAGTGTCGTTGCACAGTTTAATGGCTGGTCGCAGACTGACTTACATTCGTGATACAAGTACCCACACATTATAATATATCATAATCCCTCCACCAATAATTCAAACATATAACTCTTAAAAACTAAGTCTTAACATTTATAATTTACATTTTTGTTCCTAGCTGCCCTAACTGGCCTTTGGTATGTACTCAGTGGCTCCGTGCTTGGTTGCTGAGGTTGATTAGTCACCAAAGGTATATCGATGCTTTCGCAATCCTTTCTCCCTTCTTCTTCGGAATTATTATTTGACGTCTGATCTGTTTGCTGTATCGTAGGTGGAGTCTCAGGAACAGAACAAAACGAAGTATCACTCTCCTCTCCCTCCAAGTCAACTTGGGCCGTGGGGTCATGTTCCACGGGCGTACCAGCGGGATCAGTTACTGTTCCATGTGGTAGGAAATCGCCTACCTCCTCGCACTCGGATGATTGCGATTGTGTCCCTTTGTAGCTTACAATATGGTCTAAATGTTTTTTTAGAACAGTTTTTAGCACTGGAACGTAAATACCATACAGTCTATTTCCTATTTTATGTCTTACGACACCATAAAGCCATTTATGTTTTGTTCCATTATTATAAAAATGTTTAATTAAAACTTGATCGTTATAACTCCATTCACTATTACGACTGCCTCCGTAATGTTTAAGCTGCAAGGTCTGTTTTTGAACAACATTATTCTTAGCAGCGGATGCGTACGACACAGCTGATGCGTTATCAGTATGACTCATTTCTTTGGAATGTGCAGTATCGGATGTTACTTCCAACAAATCGAGCCTACTGCGTAATGAGCGACCGAACAACAACTGAGCCGGCGAAAAACCCGTCGTACAATGTTTTGAATTCCTATAATTCAGCAGAAAGTCATTAAGCTGGTGTTGTATTACCTTTGGATTACAACTTTCATTCAACATTAATTTCAAACCCCGTTTAACCGTTTTGACAGTATTTTCTGCCTGGCCATTTGATGCCGGATGATATGGAGCGGTTGTTAAATGTTGAATGCCGTTAACCAAACAATACCTATCGAATTGGCTTGAACAAAAATTTCTACCATTGTCTGTGACCAAGGTACGCACTATTCCAAACCTACTAAACATTTCTGACAACTTAGAAATTATAGCTTCACTATCCGTACTTGCCATTGGAAAACATTCCACCCATTTTGAGTGCGCATCTACAGCAATTAAAAACTGTTTGCCGACGAGCGTAAACATATCTAAATGCACCCGTTCCCAAGGTCGCGCTGGGTATGGCCACGCAGCGAGCGGACTGCGAGGCGGGTTGCTGCGTAGAGAATTACATTTAATACAGGAACCTACCTTTTCTTCTATATGTTTATCAATATTTGGCCACCAGAAACGCGATCTTGCTTCCGTTTTTGTCTTAACTACTCCAAAGTGTGGAATATGTAGCATGTCTAGAATTTGTTCCCTGAAAATGGATGGTATTACCAATTTGTGGCCTCTAAGTAAACACCCATTTTCATAACTCAAGTCACCCCTACAAGCGAAAAACTGTTTCACACGTAAATCGGAAATCTTCTTGGGCCAACCGTTTCTAACATAACGTGTAACTATGCATAACATTTTATCTCGTTCAGTTTCCCGCTTAATATCCTCTAGTGTAATCGGCTTTAAATTGCTATCGGTAATGTGATTAACAAACATTGATTTATCGTCATTTTCCAATACCTCATTGTTACACTTAATGTATTCGGCAACCGAACGAGATAAATAATCTGCCACATTTTGCTCACTTCTAACATACTCAAGGTTAAAGTTATATGCAGACAAGAACAATGCATAACGTTGTAGACGATTTGCCGCTATCTCTGGCACCCCCTTTTTGTTTCCGAATATAGTTAGAAGCGGTTTGTGATCTGTACGCAAGGTGAAAGGTACAATACGACCGTATAGGTAGTGAAGAAATTTTTTTACAGAAAATACAATAGCCGCAGCCTCTTTTTGTATCTGCGAATAATTACACTCCGCTTTGGACAGGGCGCGTGAAGCGTAAGCGACTACGCGCTCAGTGCCATCGGGGTATCGGTGCGATAATACCGCGCCTAGACCGCGCGGCCCCGCGTCTGCAGTCACTATCGTAGGAAGTTTGGGATCATAATGCGCCAAGGTCCTGTCTGATGCTAGTTCCGTTTTTATTCTTTTAAAAACCACAGCCTGTTCCTCACCCCAATTCCATTTAACGCCTTTTTTTAAAAGTAAATGTAGGGGAGCCATAAGGCTAGATGCTGATCGAATGAATGACCTATAATAATTAACCATGCCCAAGAATGACTTTAATTCGCTTACATTTTTGGGAGATTTACTAGTCAATATAGCTTCTACCTTAGAATTTGATTTACGTAATCCATTTTTGTCAATAATATATCCTAAATACTCAACAGAATCTTTAAATAAATCGCATTTGTTTTCTTTAACAGTAAACCCTGACTTTTCAAGTCTATTCATCACTTCTTCTAGCCTTGAAAGATGCAAGTGTTTATTTTCTGCCGTAACCAAAATATCATCTAGAAAAATACAGACTCCATCAATACCCGCAAGTACTTCTTCTAAAATTCTCTGGAATATGCTTGGAGCTGTTGACAACCCGAAAACCAATCTGTTGTAGCAAAATAAACCCTTATGAGTGTTAATACATGTTAGTTTTTTGCTGTCATCCAGCAATAACTGGTTATAGGCTCTAGATAAATCTAATTTTGAAAACTGAACCCCGCCATGAAGTTTCGCAAATAGATCTTGAATGCGCGGTAAAGGATAACTATCCGCATATAACCATTTGTTTAGTGTAACCGAGTAGTCACCGCATATCCTAATATTACCGTCCGGTCGTAACACCGGTACGATTGGCGTCGCGACTTCCGAATGCTCAACTTTCTCTAATATACCTAATTCTAATAATCTATTTAATTCTACCTCCACCTTTTGTTTTAAAGCTAACGGTACAGGTCTTGGTTTAAAAAATTTTAACTGCGCGTCTGGCTTAATTTTCAAAGAAACTTTGTGCTTATTAAACGTACCTAACTCGTCGGTAAACAATCCAGCGTATTTTCTTCTCAAATAAGCAACTAAGTCTACATTTTTAATGTAATTACATGGAACCATACATAGCTGTAAACTAAACTTGGAAATGAAATCCCGACCTAACAGCGACGGTTGTTTGGTAGACTGTCCCGTATCTACAACATAAAACTTTAAATTTTCCGTACGACCCTTATAAGTCACAGGCAAGGTAACACAACCCAACGGTGTAATCTTACTACCGTTATAGCAATTCAAAACCGTGTTGCAGGACTTTAAATTGTATTTATTCCGAAAATTCAAGTTGTAAAAAATATCTGCCAAAACTGAGACAGCACTACCGCTATCCACTTCACACCTAAGCATTGTACCGGCCACCGACACTAGTTGTTGCATCGGTTCGCCATTAACACATTTAATGTTAAACAAATCATAAATACCTTCAAAAGAATAATCGTCACCCGCTGCCAAGAAATTACTATTTTTCACGTTATTTCTACACATACGCTTTAAATGACCTTTTTGATTGCACTTTTTGCACGCATAGTTTTTAAATCGACACTGGTCCATACTATGGTTCTTATATCCGCACACACCGCAGCACTTCCGAACTTCCGAGATATCGGCGGCGGCGGCGCGGCCCGCGGCGCCTGCTCGTTGCGTACTGACTGCGCCGCGCTGTTTCAATGCGAACACGGGATGCGCCGGCTCCGCTGGCAGAGCGGTCGGCTCGGCGACAGCTCCGCTGCTATGCGACTCCCTCAAAGCTAATCGTGCGCATCTTACCCCTTGCGCTATTTCCAATGCACGATTCAATGTTAGCTCGTCTATGCTTTCTGCGAACAACTTCTCCTTTTCCTTGATATTTTCCAATCCGAGGACAAACCGATCACGTAATGCTGACTCGAGTTCCGATTTAAACCCACAGTACTGTGCGAGATTACGTACCCGCGAAGCCCATTCAGCCAAATCTTCTTCTGGACGTTGCTCCGCTTTGTAAAACTTGTACCGTTCCGCAAATGTACTCTTTTTAGCAGCAAAATGATTGTCTAGCTTAGATAGTAGACTTTTGTATTCTATCGAATCGAGTTCTTCCGGAAAAACCAAATCCTTAACGATGCGGTATGTATCTTCCACCAAGCACGTCAATAACAGGCATCTTCGTCTCACTTGAGCCTTGTCAGTGTCGTCTGTGATATCGTTCACCAAACAAAACTGAGTGAAACGACTTTTAAAAATCCTCCATTCCTGTACGTGATGGTCGAACGTAATATGTCCTCCAAACATAATTCTTCCTTGAGCCATTATATTTTCAACACCTATTATGTCAAAATATTCCTTCTTGCTCGCGTGAATATCGCCTCGTCGCCAATATGTGGTATTCTTGGATAATATTTGAATAAAACAAGGAGTGTCGTTGCACAGTTTAATGGCTGGTCGCAGACTGACTTACATTCGTGATACAAGTACCCACACATTATAATATATCATAACCTGATAATTTGCGATGCGATTTTAACCAATACCGCATTAATCATTATCCGATTTAATACCTTAAATACATTGTTGATTTAATATAGATCTATATCGCCCTTTACAGCATCTGATTTAAATGAATATTTTCGAAGATATTACAGAATAAAAAATTGGGGGGCGTCGCGGTTACGGCGGTACCGACCGGCCGGGGCAGGGCGTGAACAGCGGGCCGCCATGTTTTTTATACAACGTTTACAGTTTTTCTGTAGTGTATTTAGTATCAGCATTGCACCCGTGCGAAGCCAGGACGGGTCGCCACTACAAATATATGCTAACTAGCGGCCGCCAGCGACTTCGTTCGCGTGGAGTTAGTTATGCTCCGCTCCTATTGGTCGCAGCGAGATGTTATATAGCCAAAAGCCTTTCTGGATTAATGGGCTATCCAACGCTAAAAGAATTTTTCAAATCGGACCAGAAGTTCCAGAGATTAGCGCGTTCAATTAAACAAACAAACATACAAACAAACAAACTCTTCAGCTTTATATATATATTTTAAATTTTAAATAAATATATACGGACAAATCACACAGATTGAGTTAGCCCCAAAGTAAGTTCGAGACTTGTGTTATGGGATACTAACTCAACGATACTATATTTTATAATAGATACATATATAGATAAACATCCAAGACCCAGGCCAATCAGGAAAAGACAGTTTTCCATCATGACTTGGCCGGGGATCGAACCCGGGGCCTCAACGTCGAAGGCAAGCGTGTTGACCGCTGCGCCACGGAGGACGTCATAGTATTATTAGTATAGATATATTATACTATATCAGTATCATAGATATATTCTAGTACTATATAAATTACGGATCATAAGTATGAGGATTTTACAAGGGGTGACAGAATGAGCGGTCTTATCGCTAAGAGCAATCTAAAACAGACCACCCTTATTCTAATATGTATTATACGTAATTAACTATGTCTAACTAAGATTACTTAGAAAGATTTAACAAATCTTGATGTTTCATCAAGTCATGAAAGTCATCCGAAACAGGGACGGGTCGCCACTACAAATATATGCTAATATATTGCGGAAATGGATACACCTGTTTTGCTCTCACTACCGAATATTATCCTAAATGTTGCTTAATACTACGGCCTCAGGGAAACCCGTGTTCCGTTTAATAGTAACTGTTCTATGTGTTCTCCCAAACATGGGATCTGCGAGAGAGAGATATAATTTTAAAGTTTCCTGGTAAGAAGGTTAATCATATTAGCTATTATCGTTATCAGGTTACATTCGTGCTGTACCCACACTAGTGTAAATTAAAGTTTTTGAAAAAGTTTGTCTGTTCCGTAGGTCATTTCTGACCATAGTTGTCATAGAAAAATACAATGAAATGAAATAATAAGTGGTGATATGGAATGATGATATGTAAAAAGGAATAATTGAATTAAATGAATTAATGAAATCAGCTCAATCCTTCTCTGTATGAGAAAGGAGACCTGTGCCCATCAGTGGGACGATAAAAAGGCTGATGATGATGATGAATGAAATAATTAAATGTGTGATATGTTAGGCTGAGGAACAGGCCTTTTCGGACGTCAAAATAACAAAAGACACTCCCGCGAAATACCTACCCTTCATAACTTCCAAGTGCTCAAACTTCCCAGCGATGTAGCTGTCTGATTAGGTAGAATAACTTTAAAGTCTACTTACATACCAAATTAAAATAAGTTTGCCCTCTGGTCACATGAAAAACTTGATCTCAATCTCATGGTGGTCTCATGGTGGTCTCATGGTCATAGGGTCTAACTATGACCATGGTCCAATCCCAAAAGGCTCCAAAAAGATTGAAGAGTTATTTGTGAAGATCGAAGACCGATGCCTCCCGAGTCAGGGTTGCGGGTTGTATAAAAAAGAAACCGTTGCCCTGGCGTACAGGCAAGTGAAGAAACACGGGTGGGTTTTAGTCAGTTACTCAGTGGTAGGCCATAACATCGGCTGCCGGCAGAAGTTACCACCCACCAGACAAAGTCTTGCCGCCAAGCGATACGTCGTGTTCCGGCATGATGTCTGGTGAAGCCGTACGGAGGACGGGTCTGAGCAGTTGTGTTGCGATGTGTGGCGGGTACGATGCGCCAAATGTTGCTGTGTCGGGAGTTTAGTCGTGGAGAGTCTCCAGATCAATCTTCCTCTAGCGCAGCTTCGTTTGGTCGTGTTGGTCTTGGGTTTAACATTGTATCACCTCGCTCAACTGCCGTCATCCTTCCTATTCCTTAGTTTTTTAAGTGAATAGGATTAATAAACTAGTGCGCTTTACCATTAACGATTGCATCACCGCTTACCATCAGGCGGGATTGCAGTCAAGCACTAGTTTATAATTATTAAAAACAAATAAAAAAAAAAAAGTTAAAGTCTGACCTACCGCTCCGCCCATAGCGGGAGAGGTCATTTGATGATTCCCATGCCAAACAAAGGTTTTAATTCTGACACATCTTCGAAAATATCCATTTAAATCATATGCTGTAAATGGCGATGTAGATCTATATTAAATCAACAATGTATTTAAGGTATTAAATTGGATAAGGATTAATGGATGGAGGATGAGTGAGCTTTACACGCTGCTCCTCATACCTCCACATTGGTGACCCCGACGAACCGAATCAACCCGATTCCGACCCGATCCCAAACCGATTCCGATCCGATCCCGAACCGAACTCGACCCGATTCCGACCCGATCCCGAACCGATCTCGACCCGATTCCGACCCGATCTCGAACCGATCTCGACCCGATCCCCGTTCGATCTCGACGAAAAAAATCGAAACCCTCAGACGGAGGGGAGTAATGTAGCGGTGCCTACAACACAACATGCGAACAACGCGTCATACTGACGTCACAGGAATTCTACATCTCGCAATCAGAGTTTACCGTGCAACTAGCATATATACAAGCTCGCGACATCAACCGGCGGGCAAGTGGCCCGCCAGACAACTAGTCTGGTCGGAGGATCCTCCCTTTTCTATGGAGGATGAGTGAGCTTTATACGCTGCTCCTCATACCTCCACACTGTATTGGTTAAAATCGCTTCGAAAATTAGCCAATATTTGTCGTGAATAGTAAGTGACAAAAAAATTATTGTGTGATATCCATAAGAGATAGACAATAGAATATGTCTATTGTCTACCATCGCGGACTTTTCTGTAGACCTTTTCAATGTGTACAATATTTGATACATTATTTTGATAAATCTCGTAGGGATCAGCCTGCGTTTCACTGCAAACGCGGATAAAATATAATTATTTACGACATGACACTAGAAATCTCAAAAATAATAGTACTACTCCGCTATTTAATGGATGGTTTTATACATATAAACCTTCCTGTTTAATCAAACCGCATCAAGATCCGATGCATAGTTTTAAAGCTTTATTCCTGCACAGGAAAGAAAAAGCGACTTTGTTTTTTAAAATGTAGTGATTTGACATAAATCTTTGAATTTTGACATAAGAATACTCGTATTTTGTAACTTTGACATTGTTTTTATATTTGTATGGACATTAAAGTTTTTAAGAAATTTTAACATAAAACTTTTTAGCGGTGTTGTGCATTTTTTGGGATGGGTAAACTATGTTAAAAAAAAGCCTTTACTATTTTCAAGGCTCTAATAGAAATGTATCCAAGGTATGAAAATCAAAAGAATAATTACCAAAAACTACTGAGATATAACGTATTAAAGTTATGGAGTGGGGGGCTAATTACATCACGCCGTGTTATATTTTGTAGCACGGCGTGACGTCATGCGCCATTTCAAATCAATATATCTTCCTAATTATTTGAATGAAAGAAAAAATAAAAAAACACGTGTTCAATATGTTTTCTAAATCTGTCTGTTGGACATTAAATTATTTTATAGGATTCAACCCAAATGGACGGTTCTAAGCGGCGGCGTTGGAGAGGCTAATCACAGCTGCGAACGTCATAAGCATCCCGATAGCGTTAACGTAAAATAAAATAGCCGAAGGCCCTATGATCTAAAATTCATAAGACGATGGGAGTGTATGCAGACTGAGAGGAGACTGCCGACGCGACGTATTCACTTAAGCACAACGTTAATGTCATTCAAGTTTTTACTTCGCCGGCACCCTGGGGTTACACCCCATTGTTTATTTTTTGTATTATTATCTTCAATGTTATGGAAAATATTGGTATGTCGATACTTTTTTTTTACTCTTTATTTAGTGTAGGGACTTGTACACGACTGTGTATGCCAGTCCCATCGTAACTAACCCAAAAACTTAACCTAATAAAATTATCTTAAAATAAACTTAATCTTAACAAATATAAATGCTTTATAGGCGGCCTTTGAAGAAGGTGTCGACAATCTGTGATGGAAAGTACTAACATCATTTACTCCCAACTCTTTAAACCAATTTTCTCTTTCAGACTGAAATCTAACACATTCCGTCAATAAGTGTGAGACATCCTCCGGCGTTGCGCACACCTTACAGATTGGTGAATTAATCCTTTTAATCAAAAATCTAAACTTATTGGGCGTGTCCAGATCGCAGCCTATGATCGATCACAATCAGCCGTACTTTAACCTAGTGTTATAAATTCATGGTATATGAGGAGGCTCCGATACTATAGATCTATACCACATTCCTTTCGATATCGATCATTCGTCAAAATATATGTCGATACTTACGGTGAAACGTGATAGGGCTCAAGCCACTCATCTTGCATGCTTTGATTTTTTTTTTCTTTTAATAATTATAAACTAGTGCTTGACAGCAATCCCGCCTGATAGTAAGCAGTGATGCAATCGTTGATGGTAAAGCGCACTAGTTTATTAAGCCTATTCACTTAAAAAACTTAGAAATAGGAAGGATGACGGCAGTTGAGCGAGGTGATGGAATGTTAAACCAAAGACCAACACGACCAAACGATGCTGCGCTAGAGGGAGATTGATCTGGAGACTCTCCACGACCAAACTCCCGACACAACAACATTTCTGCGCATCGCACCCGCCACACATCGCAACACAACTCAGACCCGTCCACCGTACGGCTTCGCCAGACATCATGCCGGAACACGACGAATCGCTTGGCGGCAAGACTTTGTCTGGTGGGTGGTAACTTCTGCCGGCAGCCGATGGCCTACCACCGAGAAAAAATAAATAAATGTACCTGTACAATGTTTAAACAGCTGAAGAAATCTAATCTAAGCAGCAGACGACAGTACAGCAATATGACCGCATCTCTTACAATATATTCTCACTCAGATTAGGCTGTGGTTTAATTGTTTGTTTCGCTATTCAAATTTCTACTCTAATTAATTTAGTTTAATTATACGAGAAAACGAGGCGAGCTTAATGTCTTGTTTTGTTGCAAGTGGGAGTCTTGTGAACGGTATGAGAGAAAAGCTTTTGTATGTGTCATAATTCCTAGAATCTTGTGTAACATATCAGCTTAAGAGGGAACTCTAGTGGTGCTTTCTCTATACAAACGTATTCCGCTGTATTCTTCGTGGATAATGCTTTTAGAGCATTTTTTTTACAATTTTACACCGTGGTTATACGTGCCCCCATCATTTGATTTTTTCCGAAACTTAATTAATTAAAGAAATACGATACTTCAAAATCGCGAAAAATAACCCATTTTTACCGTGCTGTTCAGATGACTATTAGACAAACGTGATAAGTTTTTGTCAAAAAAGAAACTACTAAAAGCATAGGTATACTTTTCCTCTAAATTTTGATATAAAAGTAATTGAGATCTGTCGTGTTTTGAAAAAGAAAACAGCGGAATGCGAAATGTCTTTTGGTCAACGTTTTTGTAGGTAAAATCAGCCTGAGCTGCAATCCTTTTCGTACTTTACCAGGAGAGGTTGGAAGCAGCGCGACGGCAACATTTTCATCAAATACCTATTTTCCAAATTCCTTAGCACTAGAGTCCCCTCTTAATCTTCATATACTTCTATAATTCATAACATTATTAAGTTATGAATTACTCAATTTTGCTGACGAAAATACCACTGTGTTTTGATTCCTTTGCGAGTGTCGAAAATTTGTTGAAAATATCGACATAATCAGCTGTATCTTTTGATTGGCTTGGCTTAGAAGTTTGATATTTTCACAGCTTAAAGGGACAATAGACCCGAGTATTTCATGTGAATTTCAGCTTGAGACGTCCACGCGTTCTTGAGATAAAGGGTGGTGACAGACAGACAGACAGACGGACAACAAAGTGATCCTATAAGGGTTCCGTTTTTTCCTTTCGAGGTACGGAACCCTAAAAAATAAAAAATACGTGTTCAGTATTTTTTTTTTAAATCTATCTGATGGGTATTAAATTATTTTTTAGGATTCAACCCAATTGGACGGTTCTAAGCGGCGGCGTTGGAGAGGCTTAATCACAGCTCCGAACGTCATAAGCATCCCGATAGCGTTAACGTAAAATAAAATAGCCCAAGGCCCTATGATCTAAAATTCATAAGACGATGGGAGTGTATGCAGACTGAGAGGAGACTGCCGACGCGACATATTCAAATATGCACAACGTTAATGTCATTCAAGTTTTTACTTCGCCGGCACCCTGGGGTTACACCCCATTGTTTATTTTTTGTATTATTATCTTCAATGTTATGGAAAGTATTGGTATGTCGATACTTTTTTTTACTCTTTATTTAGTGTAGGGACTTGTACACGACTGTGTATGCCAGTCCCATCGTAACTAACCCAAAAACTTAACTAAACCTTAACCTAATAACATTAACTTAAACTTAATCTTAACAAATATAAATGCTTTATAGGCGGCCTCTGAAGAAGGTGTCGACATTGTGTGATGGAAAGTATTAACATCATATATATTTACTTCCAACTCTTTAAACCAATTTTCTCTTTCAGACTGAAATCTAACACATTCCGTAAACAAGTGTGAGACATTCTCCGGCGTTGCGCACACCTCACAGTTTGGTGAATTAATCCTTTTAATCAAAAATCTAAACTTATTGGGCGTGTCCAGATCGCAGCCTATGATCGATCACAATCAGCCGTACTTTAACCTCTTTCTCTCTCTCTTGGTCAACGTTTTTGTAGGTAAAATCAGCCTGAGCTGCAATCCTTTTCGTACTTTACCAGGAGAGGTTGGAAGCAGCGCGACGGCAACATTTTCATCAAATACCTATTTTCCAAATTCCTCAGCACTAGAGTCCCCTCTTAATCTTCTTATACTTCTATAATTCATAACATTATTAAGTTATGAATTACTCAATTTTGCTGACGAAAATACCACTGTGTTCTGATGAGTCGCCCAACCGCAGTCGAAGTCTATTTTTTTCATTTTAGGTTTATTTCTCGTTGGTAGGCCATAATATGGCCGGGGATATTACTGGGGATCTACTAGTGTATGCCACCCACTTGTGGGGCGAGGCCCTCGAGAAGAATGGGGAAGCGATTGCTGTCTCCCTTGATGTCTCGAAGGCCTTCGACCGGGTATGTCACGCTGGCCTTTTGAGTAAGCTTCCAGCGTACGGCATTTCCCCTAGCCTGACTGGCTGGGTAAAAGACTTCCTGACTGAACGGTCCCTCCGAGTTGTTGTCGACGGATGCTCATCTGAGCCCATGTCGACTAATGCCGGTGTTCCTCAGGGGTCTGTTCTCTCTGCAACTCTATTCCTGCTGCATATGAACGATCTGCTGATGCCCGGTATTTATGGCTATGCAGATGACAGCACAGTTGTAGAGAGATACCTGCCGGACGCTCGGGCTAGTAGAGAAACAACCCGGTCTGAAAGAGAGGCCATCGTTGAGCAAACGAGTGTTGCACTACAGGCAGTCTCCGAATGGGGCAATGCCAATGTTGTAGCATTCAATGCTGCCAAAACCCAGGCGTGTCTTTTCACCGCCAAAAGGAGCCAGTTCACCTTGGCTCCTACTTTTCGAAATGTGTCCTTGGAGTGTACCGACCGCCTTCAGCTTTTGGGAGTTGAAATTTCCTCGAACCTTAACTTTGGGCGGTTCATTGAGTCCAAGGCCAAGGTGGATGCCAGGAAACTTGGCGTTATCGCAAAGGTCCGGCAGTACTTCACACCTGGGCAGCTTCTAATGTTGTACAAAGCACAGGTCCGTTCGTGTGTGGAGTACTGCAGCCACATTTGGGCTGGTGCTGCTAAGTGTCACCTGGCCACTCTGGATTCGGTGGAGATGCGTGTGAAGAGGCTGATTGGTGACCCTGATTTAACTCGAGATGGTCTCCAAAGCCTAGAGCATAGGCGTAGCGTAGCCAGCCTTTCGGTGTTCTATAGGATGCATTTTGGGGAGTGTGTGAGGGAATTGCATGATCTAATTCCCCCGTCTCCGTTCCACCATCGAACGACCCGTCGTACGGCTAAATTCCACCCTTACGTTGTTAACACCACTACGATCCGGAAGAAGCCTTTCGCCTCCTCCTTTATACCGCGTACATCGCGGGACTGGAACAATTTGCGGTGGTGTTTCCGTCGGACTACAATTTGAGTGTCTTCAAGGCTAGAGTGAATAGGCTTTTAATAAACTAGTGCGCTTTACCTACCATCAACGATTGCGTCACTGCTTACCATCAGGCGGGATTGCGGTCACGCTAGTTTATAATTTATAAAAAAAAAAATATCCGCTGCCGGCAGAAGTTACCACCCACCAGATAAAGTCTTGCCGCCAAGCGATTCGTCGTGTTCCAGTATGATGTCTGATGAATCCGTACGGAGAACGGGTCTGAGCTATGTAGGTCTGAGCTGCAATGTGTGCCGGGTACGATGCACTAAATGTTGCAGCATCGTTGGTCATGTTGTTGGGTTTAACATTACATCACCTCGCTCAACTGCCGTCTTCCTTCCTATTCACTAAGTTTTTTTAAGTGAGTAGGCTTCATAAACTAGCGCTTTACCATACACGATTGCATCACTGCTTACAATCAGGCGGGATTGCAGTCAAGCACTGGTATATAATTATTAAAAAACTTCTGTAAAGGATTTTCAATTAGATTTAAAAGTGTTTAATTAAAAAACTATTCACACAGATTACATGCTTACATACATTTATTCTCTCATTTACCTACTAAGGAAAATTAAATGGACATCACTCAAATCAAATATGAAAGCACCTCAAAATTGTTTGGATTACAGAGATATTTATTTAAATGAAATAAAAGTTGACTTTCAAAAGTCAGAGACTTTAATGAAAAGCAAAATTATTTCGCTGAAGATAAATAAAATATTATGCAAAGTACTTAATGGAAAATGTATTTCAATGACTTAAAGTTGATTTTAATATCGGTAAAAGCTTTGCGCGACTGTTTTAATAAGTTAAAAAAGGTTCAGAATGAAATAGGTTGGCCAAAAAACTCTAGCACACACAATGTCGATGTCGACGCAGATGAATACTATGTTCACATTTTAGACAATTATGCCTGCATTTTCTTATTGGCAATGTAGTAATAAAAGGTTCAAAATCTTATCGCAATGTCATCTCAGCAACAGTTAAACAGCTAGTCAGTCACAGTAGGTAACAGTTAGTCAGTCAGCACAGACAAAAATGTATGTGGTGGCCTAGTAAGTCGTGGTGGCCTAGTGGTTAAAACACCAGCCTCTCAAGTATGAGTGTGCGGGTTCGATTCCAGGTCAGGTAAGTACCAATGTAATTGTTCTAAGCTATATGTACTCTCTAAGTATATCTTGGACACCAATGACTGATTAAAAGGTGAAGGAAAACATCTTCAGGAAATCTGGACTTCAAGTCTAAACTCGCCAACCCGTTTTGAGCAAGCGTGGTGATTACGCTCAATCCTTCTCTGTATGAGAAGAGACCTGTGTCCTTCATAGGGGCGAAAAAAAGGTTGATGATGATGTGTGAAATTTAGAAATATTTTTGGCAGATTGGAATGCTGACGATCTTAATAACATGCGAATTATTCCCACTTGACGTTCTATAAAATGAAAAGAGATACCATGGCCTTCGTACACAGGCAAGGGAAGGAACACGAGTGGGTTTCAGTCAGTAAAAGTCTGACACGCCCTTCCCCTCCACCCAGAGCGGGAGAGGTCATTTGATGATTTCCCATCCGCAAAAAATTACTATGATAAGAGAATTATTCCCACCACTACATAACGTGTTGTAGGTTTGAATCCTGACATGTGCGTTACTCTATGTAAATAATTTCAAATTTCATCACTACTGCTCTCAAAACAGGGAAAGAAAACACCGTGAGGACTTCATTCAAGTCCACATCATCATCATCTCAGCGTTAATCCCAGTCGCATCCGAAGCTTTTTCAGCTTTGGAGTCTGAAGTCCGTTTTACCACTGAGGACTTCATTCAAGTATCCATATATACCTACCTGAAGAAACCCACAAAAAAAAAATAAGGCCGCCATCTTAACCCAAAAACGCACAGCAGCAAACAAACAAACACACGCAAAAATCTATCGTAAATAGCCCTTGTCGTGACATGTTACCTCAATCAAAGCCAAAACACACGCTGTCTCTAACAAACACAGCAACCGCAGCGGCAAGGCGCGAGCCGTCAATGTATACCTACCTCATAATTTGCATGGTTAGACTTCAATGCTACTGCAACTCAAAGACGTTGCTGGTACCTACGTCCTGTTGTTTGTGGTCTAAGTAGAAAAAAACAATGTCTTAGATTTAGTTTAGTTTAGTTTGATTTGTGCCTTTAAAACACATTATTGTTCAAAATATTTGCACGCCATACTAGGTGGCAAACATGTATGATCTTATTTTTCTTTTTATGTTATCCTGCATGCATATTCTTTTATTCTTGTATGCACACACATGTTTAAGCAAATAAATGTATCTTTATCATAAGTGTAAAAATCTCGCTTTTCCTTAAGGCACAATAGACCATATACGCCTGGAAAACAGGCGAAGAGTACCCAGCCTGTCGATGTTCTATAGGATGCATTTTGGAGAGTTTGCAAGGGAATTACATGACTTAATTCCCCCATCTCCTCCTCATGTTCCATCATCGGACAACCCGTTGTACGGTTAGTATCCATCCTTACGAGCCGTACGAAGCGTTTCCCCTCGTCTTTTATACCGTGTTCATCAAGAGACTGGAACAATTTGTCAGCAACGGTGTTTCCGTCGGATTCAAAATCAAAATCAAAGCATTTATTTCAAATAAACCAGTTACAGGCACTTTTGAATTGTCAGAAGGTCGGTCAGTCAATAAGATGAAGCTAGTCGCCCATTCCAAAGAGTAGGTACCTATGGAGAGTAGGTACCTAAGAACGGGCAAGAAACTCCATGGACACTCTTTAAATTTTCAAGCTATTGTTACAAATATTTGATTACATCATTCATGTTGAAATCAACCGTGTGAGAACGATGCAGAAATATATTGTACGCTGAGAGCGTCCATTATGGAAAACACACAAAAATCAATTCAGAAATTAAAATACGCCGTGGTAGCTAAGAGATGACCAGTCCCCTCTGACGGCGTCCGTTCACGAACATGACGTATGGATCAGCATCATTCAGCTCAACCATATTAAAGGGAACCTAATGACCCAACACACACGCCACCATCAGCGAGACATTTGAGTGAGTATGACATACTCTCAACAGCCAGAGCACAATCAAGTCAATAAAAAAGACTAACCCAACAAATAAATGCCTTACAGCACATTCGTACATTGTGCTCACACATTTGCCATGCAATTATACAATACTAAGAAATTGAATCTACACAATGTTCAGATAGTTTTGTCCAAGGTTCAGCAGCTCCAACAGTGTTCCGGAATTTGTGGAAAGTTTAGCTCCTGTGTAGCTGTACAAGTGCCGAACACCTCTCTCAGCGATACAATTCCGTAACCTACAATATGCTTGGCTACATAGTGTGTAATACAGGCTTTGAATTAATAACATAAATAATTACATATTAAAACTACAAGAGGAAAAATCAAAGAACAATCAGTGACGCAGCTCAAGCCCAAGCCTTTTTGTCCTCAATATAATCCTTCACACTATAAAATGCTTTCTGACACAACTTACGTTTAATGAAGGATTTGAATTTATTCAGGCTCAGATCTTGAACCACCTCTGGAAGTCCATTGCAAAAATGTATACGTATATATATAAATATATGCATCTGAAAGAGCCACCTATTTTCTTGAGCCTTGTTGTGGGTACAATAAATTTGTGCCTGTTCCTAATATTACTATTTAGATTACTATTTAAGTGTTTTCAAGGCTAGAGTAAATAGGCTCTAAATAAATGAACGCGCTTTACCATCAACGATTGCATCACTTTTTACCATCAGGCGAGATTGCGGTCAAGCACTAGTTTATATTTTCTAAAAAAAAAAACCAACACTGCTCTTTCCTATGAATAATTGCAATAGTTTACATTGATAGAAACTGCAGTAGCTCGTTCTAGAGTTATTATAACATGACCATCAATATTAAATTAGGCTAGGCTTACAATCCCGTAGTGTGCATTGAATTCAAATTGAATTGTCATGAAACGTGTTGTGTGATTAATAGATAGCATTGCATTAGGTTGGTATTGTGTATGCAAACATTTAGAATTATTAATTTCAAATGACAAAGCAAATATGAGAAGATTTGAATAACTATTATTGAAGTTTGGGCATTATTCGGCCTCTGAAATCTTAAATATAAAACCGCGGAATCAAATCATGCAAGTCGCTCACACACTATCTAAAATGGAACATAAAGAACACCGTTAGGCTAGCTAGTATACACCTGTGCTCCAGGCTTTGTAAGTTACAGATTTGCACTCAGACAGGCGGGTTACTTTATCAACGACTAACAAACTCCGGCCTTTTAATGAGAGATTCCTTATAAAAAAACCTGATAACGCTATTCAACCTGAGAATCGAATCCAGAGTACGTATCTGTCATTTACTTATATCCCTCAGGTTATTTTTACAAGCTTTTATAGCATACAGTTTGCGTCCGGGTGAATTATGTAACCAAATTTTGTAGCAGACATAATTATCCAACATGGCAGCATACCTAAGATGGCAGACCAATTATTTTTAATGCAGTCCTACAATATTTTTCCTCCACTCTTTCAATTTTCAAAAAGGAAGAAATAATACATTCCTTTTTTATTAAAAATTAATATCATAGGTTATATATTTTTTCCTAGAACATACAAAGAAATTTTCATATTTGAACAACAAAAATTGGAATTTGGAAATCTAATAGAAATAAATTTAAAACAGATCTAATTAAAGTTATATGCACCTTAAATATAAATGTAGCGTGGTATTCAAGTATGAAACTTGAAATTATTCTCGTTTATAGCTTATACTTACAACACCGAATTATAAAATCAACTCCGCTCTGTCCTATCACTTGGACCACAACCCACACACTACTCGAAACACAACGCACAGTCTCCTTGTGCCGCAAAGGATCGTAGCTAACCGTTACCAAGTTTTTTATTCATCCATTTGTGCATGTTTCCCCCATTTCCCCTCTCCGGTCACAATCACTTAGAAGACTTCTCGTTATTTTCTTTGTGACAAAGAGTAGTTGCGGATCATTAGGAATATGAAATAATTTTCTTGAGAAATATTTTTGTATTGTGATTTTTCTTTCCGTTTATTGCAATATTTTTCTTGAACATTTTTATGTTTTCAAATGACTTTTACGCCTTTGCTAAGGCCGACGCTAATGAATTCACTTCAATAATAATGTCTACATATAAGTATGTATTTACAAAAGGGGAAACAATCGAAAAGAATCAAGAAATTAAATGAACAATCTGTTCAACTAGGTGACATTTTTTTTAATAATTATAAACTGGTTCTTGAATGCAATCCCGCCTGATAGTAAGCAGTGATGCAATTGTTGATGGTAAAGCAGGCTTGTTTAGTAAGCCACTTAAAAAACTGAGTGAATAGGAAGGAAAATGGCAGTTGAGCGAGGTGATGCAATGTTAAACCCAACAACACGACCAACGATGCTGCGCCAGAGGGAGATTGATCTGGAGACCCTCCACGATCAAACTCCCGACACAACACATTTGGTGCATCGTACCCGGCACACATCGCAACACATCTGCTCATACCCGTTCTCCATGCGGCTTCACCAGATATCATAACGGAACACGACGAATCGCTTGGCAGCAAAACTTTGACTGGTGCGTGGACATTGCACAATATCTATTTATAAGTTCGGAACAAAATCACTCTTATGTACACATACCATACAGCCCTTAAGTACCTGATATAACCTCTCTTCTTCCCGAGACCCGAGATCACTGTTCAGTTTGAGGCTCGTTTACTTTTAAGATATCCACGAATATCCAAAAATTCTTATACCTCTGAACCACGAAAAATACGCATAACTGAAATAACACTCTCAAGCATTCTCTCTCATCTATCCAAACAATGTTCGTAAAAAATTCTTAAAAGCATAACCTTCTCTATAGATGCTCAGGCATTTTTAACGAGCGCAAATATTGTACCTTCGTCGACTTTCCCGGTGGAGGGATTCCTTCATAATTCACCGGCTTGGAATTAATGGCATAAGATGAAATGTGGTGTAAGATTTCTGATGGACATAGGAGACAGTTGTATGTTAAATTTTTGCCCTTAACACCGCGACAGGCCGAGATGAAGGTGGTGGGACGATCTTGATTTCTATGAAAAGGACTGCTTGGCTAGCAATAATTAAAACTTTATAGTGAAAACTTCAAAGAAGACTTTTACTCTTCAGTGGGACAATTCAATCTAGTTAAGTAGATATTTTCGATCTTCGGAAGACGTATGTAGTTAAGAGAGAGAGTTTGATACATGTTTACATTATAATTAAAGCGTTTTTGTTTTTCAAATCAAGCAATTTCTGTTCCGATTTTGTTCCATAAAACGAGTCACCCGGGTAGTGCTGAACCTTTTTTTTTTTATATGGCATCTCGTAGTTGACCATTAGAGGCCGTGACTACTTAACCGGACTTTCCTGTGGATGCCTTAAATAAAATTAAAACCTCCAGCCAGGGGCACTTAAAACTAAATTAAAATTAATGCAACTACACACTAAGGGCACCCCCTGGGGGTACGAACCTCGGCTTAGGGCGTCGCTAGAGAGGACAGCAAGGGACGGCTGGATCGAAAGTAAATAAAGTGCTGAACCAAACAAGAAATTGATTTATATCTAATTTAAATGGCGTCTCTATAGTAAATGATTGCGTTCATAAACATATAATAAGTTATCACAAACAAGAAGACAAGGGCAGTCATTCAATACTGAAGGTAATGGTGTTATCGCCTAACCAAGTATTACAAATGCTCCATATGTCAATGGCATAAGGTTCAATATTGCACGACATGTCTTACATAACTTTCAAGCCCTATATCTTAAGACCTAGGCATTGTAGAGGTACGACCTAAAAATGGGTTGCTAGGCCTAAGATAATCTATCCGACGGTATACATCAATATTGAAAAAGAAAGGTGAACATTAAAATTATTAGAAGCTCGTATTCTGTGAAGTGCCTGTAGGTACCCACTGAACGTGCTCGAAATTGAGCGCTTTTATTATTACTTCTAGACAGTTCTGGAATATTAAAAATGCTGCGTAACTCAGCGCTTGAGTCAGTCTGCATTTGACTATCGAAGTGAAACAAGCGACAAGTAAGAAGCGATAATCGAGAACATCTACAGCAACAACTGCAACGAGAACTTTGAGAACTATAACGGGTGACTTCTGTAGTATGGTTGAGTGTGTATGACACGGACTTCGTGGACATAAGGGAAAATACTTCGATGTCACATCAGCTACGTTCTACTTGTCATTGCTTACTACCGCTTTACCTTCGTTGCCAATAAATTTTGTAACCCTTAACCGGCACCACGACCTTTCTTGCTGCTTTGAACATTCTGGTTAGCCTTATCCCGATTTTTGAGAGAAAGCTACAAAAATATATCTTCTTCTTCTTCTTCAGCCTATAGATGTCCACTGCTGGACAAAGGCCTCCCCCAAGGCTTTCCACGACGACCGCTCTAGTGCTAACCGCATTCATGGGCTTCCCGCGATCTTCACAAGGTCATCGGTCCACCTTGTTGGGTCCCATCCTTACGGTGCGTCTTCCGGTACGTGGCCGCCCCTCTAGAACCTTACTGCCCCATCGGCCATCGAGCAATGTGCCCCGCCGAATGACATTTAATTTTAGCGATACAAAGAGCTATGTTGGTGACTAAAGGTACTTAGTATATAGGGTGCCAAAATAGGCGATTTTGTCGCAAGAAATCGCAATTAACAGCTGCGATATCATAATACTCTCAAAGGATCAGGTAGTAAGATATAAGTGAAACACCCGCGCACACGCCGAACGATACCTCAATGTAATACATCGTTGGCTGTTTGAGGGTTTGACCTCGGCGTCCGGCATGTGTACTGTGCATTAGTTTTACACGAAGGTAGCGAGCTAAACCGCGGCCTCGAGATATCGCAGTGAGAAATCTTCGACTGTATAATTACAGTCGAAGATTCCTAATACATCGTTTTACAGATTTTAAAAGCTGGCTGTGCAAGAACCTTGGGTCACCTTTGCATCTTGTTGGAAAACCATTATTTTTGTGATTGAAATAGTTTTTAAGCGACTGTATAATATGTAAAGAAAACCCTGTTTGATCCGTGAAGGTATTGTTAGGTATCGATAACTGATTCTACTATGGCCTATAAAGCAGGGCTAAACTTAATAAAAAATGCCGCTAAAAAATAAATATTATTTCGCAAAAGGAGATAAGTAAGACATGTGCGGTAGGTAATACATATGCGCGGTCGAAAGGAAGAAGGGGCGCGGGCGCAGGGGGGCAGGGCTCACGCACGCGATCGCAGTATCGCACCGTTGAAAATGGAGTTGTCACTTTTTAAAAAAATACCAAATTTCGGGGAATTTGGAATTAATTCGTGGAAAAAGAGATTATTTCAAAATTAATTAGTATTGTCACTATGATGATTATGTAAAATTTCATTTTTATTTAGTAATGATGTTTACCTAACCTTTGTTATCCTTATGTGTCGGACGGGGTTTTCTTTACATATTGTATAACACTGATATAATATATTCTATATTTCACAATTCCATTGTTGCAATAGTTCAATAAAAACACCTCTACAACTCCAGAATGTAACAGCCGAAGGTACCCTTAAGCAGACGTACCTCATTCCAAACTCCAATGTCAACGTGCCTGCAGCGCTCAAGAGAATGCCTCTTTTATATTTTAGACAGTAATGTCAAGAAGAGAATATTCGTGGAGTAACGTGAATCCCACAGACCACGGAGACGTCTCGGTGGCTGCTGCTAGAAGTGGCTTTGTTAGCACGTTGGATAGAAAACCAAGCGTACATGAAGGCGGCCCGTGAAGTTGTGCGCTCTTTTGGCGCCACGAACTTTTTAGTATTATAGAGGTACCTATAAAGAAAAGGGTGTACAGTTCACTTATCTATACTAATATATAAAGCTGAAGAGTTTGTTTGTTTGAACGCGCTAATCTCAGGAACTACTGGTCCGATTTGGAAAATACTTTTTGCGTTGAATAGCCGATTAATCCAGGAAGGTTAGGCTACGTAACATCACGCTGTGACCAATAGGAGCGGAGCATAACTAAATACCCTCGAACGAAGTCGTTGGCGGCCGCTAGTATAGAATAGGGAAGCCCTCCGAGCAAATGGATGACGTAACTGGTGGGATGTCGGAAAGTTGTATTTTGTATGCATTATGCGCGGTAAATTCTGCTTGCGAGATGTAGAATTTCATATTTTCTTTTATTTATTTATTCGGGTAAAATAAACAGCAACAATTTGTGTTATAGCAGACGAAGGAAAATACACAATGTTAGCAATATTGTAGCCCACTAAAATTATCCACATATTAACAAAATAAAATAATAATACATACGGTTTATTTCTCTCACTAAGGAAAGTTACATTCGTGTGTAGATACAATATTGCCGTATACTCGAACGTTTGTGAGAGCTGGAGTCTGAACTAGAAACTAGGTAATAGAGATCTCCAGGCTCACCCCATTAAGCATGTATCATTCGTAACGGCATCAGAAATAATTTTGTAAATACATACCTCAGTATTAGAAAAACATTTAAACGGAGATAGATAAAATAATTTATTACATTACCTTCATATTGAAAAATCAATTAATAATCATTAAATAAATAATCACAACAATTAATTACCTTTTGCAAAATAGAAATTCTAAATTTGATTGCTTAGCAATTAGAAAGTATAAGGCATAAGTGTGTGTGAAACCTGCCGCCTGCACGACTAAAAATGGTGCCATTTTTAGTCGTGCAGGCGCGGTTATTCCGTACTCTTTGGTAGATCCCTTGGAAATGAGCGCAGGACTTCTTAAGAACACATAGACGGGGCAGATGAAAAGCTTTGTGGGGGAAAAAATACCCATTGTTTGTTAGCCTAGTTTGAGTCATGAAGAATCATGGAAAAAGAGGTTTTTTGCAGATTTTGATTGAAATGTCTAGCTCACGTTTGATGCATTAAAAATTTAAAGCTTTTTGTGTGAATTGCATACTACAAGAAGATTGTAAAAAAATGAAAGGAGCAATAAAGCTTAAAGAAAACCTTCATTTTCATTGTTTTATTTTAAAATAAATTTAAACATAATTTTTGATAATCAATTACTTATATTTAAATATAAAAAACGTGCATAATAAAAACTAATTAAATAAGGGATTAGATAATGACTGCCACAATAATACGTGAAACAAACCACCCTTAAATGTTCCCGCGCAAAGGTCCCCATAAGGCTAAGAACTCACGGAGCGGTTTTCACCCGCATCAGCCGCGGTTGCGGGCCCGCAGCTTCTGTAGAATGCAGACTAATATGTATAAAATTAAAGCACATTTAACTCTTACTGCATTGAACCGCGAGGGTGAAGAAAGTCGAAGACGGAGCCAACTGATTGAACTCCTACGAGACGACTAGAGCCCGTCAAGATTGGTAAGGTGCATGATATTTCCATAACCCATTCCTAGGTTAAGAGTTCACAGCGCGACAGTGACGCCATTTTTTCTTTTCCATATAAAAGGGTTACAGTCTAGATCGAAGGAAGGTAATAATCCCCGCGAAGCCACTTTAGCCCCTCCATTTGTGGCGACAACAGCTACCCTTAAGCCATCAAGAACGAGCTGGAGCGGCACCCTAATTGCACCCTATTACTATGAATTTGATTAATTTTAAAGCATATTGCTAATCCTTATTTTTTATTGTAAATCATCAAATGACTTCTCCCGCTCTAGGCGGAGCACATGCCTGTGCGTCAGGGCCACGGTTTTTTTTTTAAGCAACCAGCAACCCTGGCCTTAGAGGCATCGGTCCTCATGGACCCCGTCACGTTGTGCTGACATCTCTTTGAGCTGTGCGTGAAACACAACGCGCCGTGGACCCAGGCCTGGTCCTTATGGCGAGCGATGGGCAGCACGCCGCCTGCAAACACGCGCCTACGGTGCCGACCGGGCCTTCTCCTGCGGCGGCTAGAGACGTGAGGGCGTTGGGATTCCCGATCCCTCCCGCGCTCCGCCTCCTCCTTTGCCAGCATCACTACTTCGCAGAAAGAGGTGACGGCCTGCCATGCACTCTCGCTCCGGCCCGTGGCCTGGACCAGGGTCGGATGCGAGATATCGCCACTGATCGCCGCCACAGGGACCCGGTGGTGCTCTACTCAAGCCGGGACCCAGACCTCCACCGTATGCTCCGCCATGTCCTCAGGGAGATCCACATGTTGGTGACTCCTTGGCGATTCCTCCCGTCTTATACGGAACAGGAACCTTCAGAAACAGCCGTTTCCGGGAAAGCCCTCCCACATCCATTCCGCCCATTCCAACATTCCGCCTTCTCACCTGCCGCAGGTCCTCACCTGCGGCAGGTGGGAAGGTGGAATGTGAGGACGCCGTGACGCCTTTTTAGCCACTCATCAGAGAGGGAACTTATTGCCGCTATTGTGGCGTGCCCAAATCCATTGCTCCTTACGTTAGAAAAATGTGTCCGCCCAACATCATGAATAATGCAATGAATGTTTCCGTACTGTCAAAATGCAACCCATTGCTATTGATAGCGTGTTGTTACGCAATTTAATCTGCTGGACTCACACAGTTTGTCGAGAAGTTAGGGCTCTATCTTACTAATGGGGTTACTGAACCCCATTAGTAAGATAGAGCCCTAACTTCTCGGTTGATGTTGGGGTACTGACCCCAACTATCCATAACATAGAACCTTAGCCTATGAAATAAAATGCACACTAATAAATATACTTAAACTGATATCACTAATACGAAGTAGAGAAAGACCCCGTTAGAATATATAAAAACAAAAAGAAGGAAATAAGTTAGTAAGTTAATCGGGCTCTGACATCAGGAAAACATTGTTTATAATTTTTCGTGTTTGAGTACAAGGCTTTTTGCCATTTTTGATGTCGTCATTTTATTATTGACTTGGAATGTGTGTTTTATTTATGCGGAATAAATTCTTTTTCTATCTTTTAATAAAAATCATGTAATTATTTGATGATGAATTCTGAAATTAAGGCGATAGAAGTAAATGCCTTCAATGGCCTTAAATTTTCTCGTCAATTAGTCAACCAAGACACAGTCAGTAAGTCGTATTAACGAAATCCCAAGAAATAGCGTTTGTATTAATAAAATCAAATTAATCAGCTTTCGAGCAAGTCGGAAAGCCAGTGAATTTTGTATGCCTTCTATTATAGAGTTCTCCTCAGAGACTGTGTAATATTACGTTGTCTGCATAGCTTAATAGAAGCACGAATGAATTTTGATGAAGAATCCGGGAAGAATAATCTGAAGGACGTTTTCTAAGACATTAAAGATATTTTAAACTTTAATCTTAATTTTTAGGATTCCGTACCGAAAGTGTAAAGTCCACGGCTATCTGTCTTCCTGTCACTAGGCAGTATTTCTTCATGAACGGTGATAGCTGGATAGTTGACATATTCACAAATGATGTATTGTTTGATGTAATTATGCTGTGTTCGAAAGAAATAGCGTGGTATATACAACGTGTAACAAAAAGGGTATATACATACCAAGGGCATGGCATCTTTAGATGATATCAAACGATATCGGAAGGGTTTCAACTCAAAATAAATTACTCAAAAAAATAGTCCAAATTTTCGGTTTCGTGTGTTTCTTAAAATAAAATCATAACAAACGTGGCAGCACACTACATACGTTAATAACTACTCGTTACCCGTCACGTTACTTGCCAAAATCCGATAAATGTCTTCAATATCTCTGTGTGACAAGCATGATAGTAGCCTATCACAGGCGGTGTTTTTCCTCATAACTTCCTAACATAAAGAGACAGGATTAAAAAACCCTTCCAATATCGTTTGATATCATGTAAAGATGCCATGCCTTTGTTATGTATATACCCATTATGTTACACATTGTAGAATCATTATCATAAACATCATCAACTAAATTCTGCCCGTGACTTCATCCGCTAGGACTATTCGTCGTTCTAAGTGTAGTGACATATCTGCGGAACGTACGACGCCGAAAGCTCAGCGGCTGAAGTGTCAGTCGCAATATTCAGTTGATATGACAAACCAAACGGTCAAAACGCAGCGTCTTGTTCAGCGCGCTACGCGACGGAAAGTTACGTGGCGTCATCGTCAGTCTGTCTGTGTCGACACTTTATGGTGTGCGCTTTTTGTGACGTACCTGAATTGCCCAGAAAAATGGATTTAATTAGAATATTAGCTATTATAGAAGGCTTACAACATACGCCGAACGTTCAGCTACACCCGCCGAACTTTAATGCCGCGCTTTAATTTTAGCTGAAAAAACCGCCCGAAGGAAGGTTAGGCTCTACGCCGAACGCGACGTAATTACGGCTGATATGTCATAGAGTACTTGAAATACACTGCGAGCGTATTTAGCCGAACTTTCGGCGCCGTGCGTTCAGCAGATGTGTCGCAACACTAACACGACCGTGCCCATGCGTTTACGTACATATAAATTGACTGTCGTCAGCCACGGAAGGTGACTTAGATCTTAAACAATATTGACGTTCGAAAAGTGCTGATTCTCAGCCCAATTTGAATAAATGACTTTAGAATTGATTTGATCTGGCAGTTTCTATTAAACTTTGAAGAATTTTGACATCATAATGAAAACCGTCGGCTACTCGAACTTCAAACAAATAATTGTCAAACACTTTCATTCATAGAGTTGGTCTTTTATATGCTTATAAGGAATTCCAACTTCCGCAAACGGTATCTTAGAAACCCGATACATAATGTAATATCAATTACCTACGTATATATAGATATCCAAGTCCCTTCAACGATATTGCGAAAGACGCAGCAATCCCTTCAGGCCTTCTATTATAGTTGCCAACAATAAAGTATCGTCTACCCAACCACGGGGTATGAGCAGATGAAAAGGGTACCAGAGAATAATTCGGACAAGTTTCGTATTACGAGAGGTATATTTTGGTATTTCTTGCCTTTGTTCCGATATAGTGATATATTTCTTTGTAGAAATAATATATACAGGGTGTTTCTTGTAAATTGTCAAGCCGATGCCAAGTTATACGGGGCCTACCTATTGAACCCCCATGTATGTTCAGCGACTTTTAGATTTTTTTCTCATATTATTTATTTATTTATCCATTAATTTCAGGCATCAATGCCCATATAAATTTATAGAATACTATATTAACACAAAAACTTAAAATAGTATAAATACATATAACATAATTCACTACACCGGCGTGTCGGCGTCGTGTTTCGCTGACTATTATCACGTAGCTGGCCACGAAACCGGCGGTACACAGCGCCTTTCGGCCAGATCTCTTCTTTGAGGAACTTTTCGAGTTGATGTGTCGGAACGCCCGCTACGAACGACTTGAAATTCGTATTGTGACTCGGCTCCAACCTCTCGACCCTGAAAGTCCAGTTGGTCTTGACGCGCAGATACTCCAAGACTTACAAGATACACGCCGTACCACGGGTCGGTCGATGATGGAACGAAGATGGGGGAATTGAGTCATGCAATTCCCTCGCACACCTTCTAAAATGCATCCTATAGAACACCGACAGGCTGACTACTCTTAGCCTGTGCTCCAGGCTTTGGAGACAGACTTTTTGGTAGTTTTCAAGATATCAATACATATTATACCGTAATATGTATTTTATGCACACATGCGGAATTCATGTTCACCGACTAATTACCCTCGTACGGTTGAAGGATCACGTGTTACTTTTTCTAGAAAAACGTTAACTCAATCAGGATCGGCTGTAAGCGGTCACCCACATGTCCTGATGACAGGATTGCGACCAGAAGGACAAACGCCCGATGCAATTAATATTTCGAAAACTACCAAAAAACGGTGAATAAACATTATGGTTCCATAGACAGGTATGGTATTCCCCAATCACCTGGCATCAACTTGGTACTTTACAAGAAACACCCTGTATACATTTATATACCACCAATATTCTATGGTCGTACAATCTTCATAAAAAGGTTGAATTGTATTCATATTGATTGGTTCTGTTGGTATTTGACGAGTGAAGTTGATACTACTGTTTCAATAGTTACATATTATGTTGGCATACACATTCCCGAATATATGTATTTACATTGAAAAGAATGCATTTGTTTGAATTCGTGTTTTGTAGAAGTTAAAAGACTAATAATCTTTTTTAGTATTTTGCCAATTATATGGGGGTTGACTTACAGAGTAACCATCATAATGATCTTTTTTCATCATTTTTCAACTCTGGGGTCTGGGATCCGCTTTACCAATCCAACTGCTGATTTTGGCTAAACTTCGATATTTTCCGTGAAGCAACTGCCGTCTGACCTCCACAACCTGAAGGCGATGTCGAAGCATTGCAGTTAGACCAGTTGTTGGACTTTTGAGGGCTCCAACAAGCCGCAACGACTGCCGTTAGATGTTTGTATGGCAGCCGGGACTAATGGCTTAACGAGCTTTCCGAAGCACGACCAAACAAAATACAAACAAATACATTCATGCATACAAATATTAGCACTGCGCGGTTATCGAACCCACACCTCCTTACGCAACGGCCGCGTTCACTACCAAATGTAGTATTTTACATTGAATACCTGTCTTACTAACCACAATTCAGTTAACGAGTGTTGTCCTCAGTAACATAATATTGATTCCTGACTTTTGTTTACATTTTTGCGAATCAACATCATCATTCATCATTTCAGCCGAAAGACTGCTAGACATAGGCATCCCCCAAGGATCTCCACGACGACTGGTCCTGTGCCTCCCGCATCCAGCGGTTTCCCGCAACCTTCACTAGGTCGTCGGTCCATTTTGTCGTTGGCCTACCCTCGCTGCGTCTTCCGGTGCGTAGTCGCTACTCGAGAACCCGTCGGCCGCATCGGGCAATGGTCCTACGGGCAATGAGCCCGGCCCACTGCCACTTTAGTGTTGCAATACGGACTATGTCGGTTATTCTCGTTCCTCTGCGGATCTCCTCATTCCTGATTCGATCACGCAGTATTAGAATATTAATATAGTAGCAGAATATGTCGCAATATTATTTCATATAGGCACTTATGCAACTTCAGAAGTTAGGTGCATAACTCCAATTGGTCATTTTCTTTTATAGAAAATAGCCCGCAAGTAACTCCACGATTCTTTTACAAGTAGGTATAAAACCATCTGATAAACACAATTTCTCGCACGCCGCCCAATATAGATATTGTACAATCTTCCATCTGTTTCAAAAACATTGCAGTACCGGAGAATAGCTAAATTGCTCCCTTTTTCTCAGAAAGCCGTCTGCCATTCCTTAGCAGAAAACATTCAAAGATGCCTTGAGTATTCTTGTAGGCCGCTTGTTACACCGTTATGGTGGACTGTATGATCACGTTCAAATGACACTCGCTCGTTGAAATTGTACTTGCTTTATTTTCTTGATTGTTCTCAGGCGGCTTGCTCCTTGACGGTCTATTGTAGACTAACGCCCCAACTCCCCGGATCATGCATTTTGTGTATATTCCAAGTAGTGGGTAGCAGCGTGGAGTGGGGTTTGTCCGACCGGCCAATCAGAGGCCGGCCTTCCGTCTCGCTCTTACCATCTCATGCGAACCCCCTGAACCTACACCAGTTTCTTACTGTTTTTATATCCAAATTTTTCACTACTTTCTACGATAAATGCAAAAATATTCTTAGTGTGGTTCACAACAAATTATTTAAGATGTCTTCCGCAAAAACCGTATTACAACACATTTCTATTTTTTTAATTTTTTATTTATAAACTAGTGCTTGACTGCAATCCTGCCTGATGGTAAGCAGTGATGCAATCGTTGATGGTAAAGCGCACTAGTTTATTAAGCCTATTCACTTAAAAAACTTAGGAATAGGAAGGATGACGGCAGTTGAGCGAGGTGATGCAATGTTAAACCCAAGACCAACACGACTAAACGATGCTGCGCTAGAGGGAGATTGATCTGGAGACTTTCCATGACCAAACCCCCGACACAACAACATTTGGGGCATCGTACCCGCCACACAACGCCACACAACTGCTCAGACCCGTCCCCCGTACGACTTCACCAGACATCATGCCGGAATACGACGAATCGCTTGGCGGTAAGACTTTGTCTGGTAGGTGGTAACTTCTGCTGGCAGGCGATGTTATGGCCTACCACCGAGGGAGTAATTATCACCTTTTCTGTGTTTTTCTAGAAGTGCTGTTGCAATTGGAAATAAGGTGCGCGCTTTCAACGGTTGGGTCATGCCGGTATTGATGTACTCTTTCGGCATACTCAAATGGACTCAAACTGAACTTGACGCCCTGGATCAGAGGGTTCGTACGCTACTGACTGCAAATCGATTGCATCACCCACGGTCATCGGTTTTGAAGCTGTATATCCCGCGAAAATGCAGACTATTTCCTAGAAACCGACGTGGGGATGCATCGAGATGTGGTCGCGGCTGAGAAGGGCCTCACTCCGCTCTCCTTGGCTAAAGAGAACTGGCATAAACCAGTAGTGCTTGACACAAATGATCGCATGGAGGTATGGAAGAGCAAAGAGCTTCACGGACGCTTTTTCCGAACCATACACGGGCCCGATGTAGATTTTCAAGCGTCCGTAGCCTGGCTACGTTACGGTGACCTCTTTGGGGAAACCGAAGGTTTTGTCTTTGCAATTATGGACGAAGTTATGATGACGAACAATTACTGGAGATTCATTGTGAAAGATGGCACAGTTGACATCTGTCGGGCATGTCACCGGCCGGGAGAATCAATTAGACACACTATTTCCGGGTGTTCTCGTCTAGCTAACGGAGAGTACTTGCATAGACACAACCTTGTAGCCAGGATAATTCACCAGCAACTTGCTCTTTAATACAAACTTGTGGAATCGGAGGTGCCGTACTACAGGTATATGCCCGACCCAGTTCTCGAAAATGGCCATATCACATTGTACTGGGATCGATCCATCATCACTGACAGGACTATTGTTGCCAATAAGCCTGATATAGTGCTGGTGGATCGATCAGAGCGGCGTGCAATGATTGTTGACATAACCATCCCACATGATGAGAACCTCGTGAAAGCTGAGAAAGATAAACAAATCAAGTATCTTGATTTGGCTCACGAGGTTGTCGACATGTGGGAAGTGGATTCAGCAATCATTGTACCGATAGTCGTGACAGCCAATGGCTTAATTGCCAAGAGCCTCGACCAACACCTCAGGAGGCTCTCGTTAGGCAGCTGGATCAAGGACTTGATTCAGAAAGCGGTACTGCTGGACACGGCTCGCATCTTCAGGAAGTTCCTCTCTTTGGAGCCCTGACCGCCTTGCTTGGACCCTGTTCCCGATACCGATGGGCTACTATTTTTTATATTTTTAAATGTTTTTGTATGTATTTACCTATATAAATATTTAAAAATGTAGAATAATATGTATACAATATGTAAAGAAAACCCTGTCCGATCCGTGAAGGTATTGTTAGGAATCACTAACTGATTCTACTAATGCCAACAAAGATAAGCTAAACTTAAAAAAAAAATCCCCCTAAAAATATAAATATCATTTCGCAAAAAGAGGTAACTTAATACATGTGCGGTAAGCAACCCCTTCCGCGGGCGGCGGGGGGCAGGGCACGCGACACCTGTGACGTGGTCGCGTCGCTATTCGCTTATAATAATACCGGTGTTGTCACTTTTTTAAATATTACCAAATTTCGGGGAAATTGAAATTAATTCTCGGGGAAGAAAGATTATTTCAAAATTCACTAGTATTGTTAGTATGATGATTTTGTAAAATTTCATATGTTATTTGATCATGTGTTTACCTAACCTTTATTATCCTTACGGGTCGGGCAGGGTTTTCTTAACATAAATTGTATATAGAAGAATAAAGGACTAATAAGAACACATATATATATATTATATATGTATATTTTTAAATGATTTTGTATGTATTTTTTAGATCAAAATATTTGAAAATTTAATTTAATATGCATGTAAATATATTTATTTATAAGTATATATATTAAGGAAATAATAATAATAGATATATTTAACAAAAACATACTTAGACAAAGTTCACAGATACCTACCTACATGCCAAGACTTCTTATTTATATATATATATATTTATATATTCTTTATTGTACACCAATCAAACATGGAACAAAAACATTCATCACAAAAAAACATCTATCAACAAACAACATCTATTAACATCTTCTTCAGCCTATAGATGTCCACTGCTGGACAAAGGCCTCCCCGAAGGCTTTCTACGCCGATCGGTCTTCTGCTGCCCGCATCCATCGGCTTTCCGCGACCTTCACCAGGTCATCGGTCCACCTTGTTGGGGGCCTCCCTACGCTGCGTCTTCCAGTACGTGGCCGCCACTCCAGAACCTTACTGCCCCATCGGCCATCGGGTCTACGAGCAATGTGCCCTGCCCACTGCCACTTAAGTTTAGAGACTCGCAGAGCTATGTCAGTCACTTTGGGTCTTCTGCAGATCTCCTCATTTCTGATTCGATCACGCAGAGAAAGAGAGAGAGAGAGAGAGGGCGGCAGACATCCATTGAGGATTTTCCACACAGGAACAAAAAAATAGTCGTTAACAACTTCGAGTGCAGAGCAACCAACTAGTATTGGAATGGGTGCGACATGAGAGTTCGACATGATCTTCGTCTTATCCATGTTCATGTTTAGACCCACTTGTTGGGAAGCTCTGCTGAGGTCATTGAGCATTTTGCCTAAGTCTTCCAGGGTCTCAGCCATGACCACGATATCATCTGCAAAACAGAGATTAGTGATGTACTCGCCGTTGATATTGATGCCAAGTCCTTTCCAGTCCAGGAGCTTGAAGACATCTTCCAACGCAGCAGTGAACAATTTGGGAGATATGACATCTCCTTGTCTCACTCCACGCTGGAGTTGGATCGGTTTCGAGTCCTGATCCTGGAAACGGACTGACAT
Source organism: Sesamia nonagrioides (assembly GCA_017933935.1). Lineage (NCBI taxonomy): Eukaryota > Metazoa > Arthropoda > Insecta > Lepidoptera > Noctuidae > Sesamia > Sesamia nonagrioides. The sequence goes on along the minus strand of JADWQK010000551.1, from coordinate 677,144 downwards.
GGTGGCGTTTTTGTACAAACTTTATCACCTCAATGTATCGATGGTCAATTTGGCACCGCTGGAGAGACTGTAGCATCGCCCAAATTTCGACCGAATCAAAGGCCTTTTCATAGGCCAGTAACGCCAAGCATAGTGGTTTGTTATACTCCTCCGACTTCTGTATAACTTGCCGCAGCGTATGTATGTGGTCTATGGTGCTAAAGCCTTTTCGGAAGCCTGGTTTTTCGGGAGGCTGGAAGTCGTCGAACCTGCAAGCGAGACGATTCGTGATGACGCTAAAAAGCAGCTTATAGACATGGCTCAGGAGGGATATCGGTCTGTAGTTTTTCAGAAGGGTATTGTCACCTTTTTTGAAAAACAACACCTCCACGCTCTTGTGCCACGCCTTAGGCGTGTCGCCTTCAAGTATGACGGAATTAAATAGCTTCTGAAGCGCTTTAAAAACCGGTTGGCCACCCGCTTTCAGAAGCTCAACCGTAATTCCATCATCTCCAGCCGTCTTATCGTTCTTGAGCTGCTTCAGGGTCATACTAATCTCGTACAGGCTGACGTCCGGGGATATCGTCGGTGTAGTGTCGGGTTAGTCTGGCTCTAGCATCATTAGCCAGTCTTACAACAGGTGCGCGTGTTGATGTGTATAACTCTCCGTAGAATTTCTCAATCTCACCCAAAAGCTCTGGCTTGGAAGTGACGATCCTACTATCCCCAGTCTTCAGCTTCGCAAGTAGGCTCTGTCCAACAGACAAATCTCGTGCGAACACTTTGGAGCCTTTGTTCCGCTAATAAAAAAAAAATACGGGAATTAATGTGCATAACGGTGTAAACGCAGCCACGTCACAACTAGCTCGATGCAATGTTCCATTGTAAAGCAGAATGGAACTTTGCGGTTTTGCGTAAAATGCTCTATACAATACATATTTGATCATTCCCACTTCTATCCAAAGATTATTTGAATTCATTTTGTTTTGTCGTGGCCATGTGTGGGGAGAATCGAGAAAAATGAGCGCGATCTGGGAGAGCCTGGGAGTTGGAAAGGAGAGGGAAAAATTGGATGAATTATAATCCGTGGATTGAATTTTTGTGTCTTGAGTAAAGTGCTGTAATAAAAGGTTTATTATTTACCCCCAAACTAAAAGTTGATTAAACATTTACTCGATCAATAGCAGTCTAAGTACAATGGTCCACTAGGACTAGTTGCTAAAACGAAACCAGTATCATAGAACAGTCTCCCAAAGATCCTGTAACAATTAAACAGACTGTCTGGATTGTGAAGCACGTTTTTTAACTGATAAAAGTTAATTACATCTTTGTCCCAGAGGCGTCATTGAATCGAAACTCTTGTCAGAGAAAACTTATGAGAATTTTCTATTTTAGTAGGTTACTTAGCTGTCTAAATTTCTAAAACGTTGAAAGTAAGTGCGTGTAATTGCCAACATCACTACATATTATTAAACAAAGTCACTTTTGCTTTCCCTATGTCGCTTTGTATGGTTCAATCTTTAAAACTACGCAACGGATTTTGATAGGGTTTTTCTTAATAGATAGAGTGATTCAATAGGAAGGTTTTTATGTATAATTACATTCATTAAATAGTGGAGAAATGCTATTATTTATGAGGTTCCTAGCACATGTCGCAAAATGAACCCATTTTTTTAAGCTTACATTGCAAACTCTGACTGAACCCTATGAGATAGATCAAAATAATGTACCACCTATTTGTATTGTAAACCTCAAAAATGCCTACAAAAAAGTCTACAACACCATATGTCTACCTACTATAGTTTCTTCATTATGACTACTTTTTTATGTTTGAAAAGTTAATTAAAATGCCAGTCGAAATCAGAGCCCACTATTTGTTCCTTATTATTAATGCTTATCCAAATAAATTACGTCATATCAAAGGTAATTTTAGTAGTAGCAGTTCTCTTTTTGAATTATTGGAATTGGTTGTTTTATTCAGAAGATATCACGATTTATTCAAAACTAAACACCAGCAAAAATCCGCGTGCCGCTCGCGCCCCTGCCGGCTGCCTGCTACTTGAGTGTTTCTCTGCCTAAACCGCGGAGTGAGTGGGCCGGAGCGGGGACCATTATTTTGAACAAACTTGCTACCCCGGTAGGCTTTCATTCTGTTTGAAGGTGGTGGAACTGGCTATCCATGGACAATAAGGTCGATGTATCTTGCAGAGTCAGATATTGACTGATGGGCGGCACAGTAGACATTATTTTTGTTCAAGGGCCACCGTTTCTTGAGGAAGGCTTAGCTACCTATATCATTTGTCCGCGTACGAAGCCGGGGCGGGTCGCTAGTTATTTATATAAAGTTAAGTGCCTGACGGGGTTCGAACCTACTACCTACAACTAGTAAGTTGATACCACTAGGGTACCACTGCTTCATAGAATATACAAAATAACATAAACAATATGCATACATCTTAAATATTATTGTTACGAATGGACCTTATGTCGATGGCATAAGGTTCAATATCGCGTGACATGCAGTGTGTCACTTTTAAGCCCTATTTTTTTCTAGATCAAGACATTTTCTAGGTACAATAATAAAACGCATTGCTAGACTTAGGACGGCCTATCGAATGGTACAGGTCTCAACAGTTTTGTCAACAAAGTGTCGACATCGAAATTTCTAGAAACCCGTTTCCGGGAATTACCGTAGGTACTTCCGAGTGACCTCGAAGTTATGTGCTATTATTATTACGTCTAGAGGAATCTGGAATGTTCGATCAGCTGGACTATATATACCGCCGCGACACCGGCACAGAGTCAGTCTACACTCGACTAGCGATACGAAAACAGCGACAGTTAAGAAGCAATCTTAAAGAAGACCTACTGCGACAATTATAACGAGAACTGTAAGTACTACGTGAAGAAACATCTGTAGCGTTATTGTGTGTTTACAACACGGACTTCGTGGACGTAAGAGAAGACTTCGGTACGACATCAGCTACGTTCTACTTGTCATTGCCTACGATCGACTGTACCTTCGTTGCTAATAAACTTCGTAACCCTTAACCGGCGTTTAAGTACCCCCAGCCCGTAACAATTGGTGTCAGAAGCGGCATGCCGGTCACGCCAAGGGAAGACGAAAGAGTTCGCACGCGACGACAAGCAGCGATGGATTTGGCGCGTCAAGAGGAAGTATCACTTGGTGTCCCTGCACCCGTAGAAGATGCGGCCGTCGTAACACCGACGAATGTGAGTGCGCCTACTACCACCACCACTGCCGGAGCCAGCGGACCCGATTTTTCGGCGTTACTGGCTCACTTGACGGCGCAAATAAAGCTGAGTATAGAACAATCCCAGGCAGCAACCCAGGCTCAAATAAAACAATCCCAGGTGGAAACCCAAGCAAAAATAGATGAATCTCAGGCAAAATCCCAGCAACTAGTATTAGAACTAAATAAACAGTGGAAAGAAACCAAAGAAGAGGTTAATGAGCTTAAAATAAAAACAGCACAACAAGATGCCCGTATGGACCAGCAAGACATGCGTATAGACAAACAAGATGCGCGTATGGAGAAACTAGACAATACCATCATGGAGTGTGAGAAAGAAATACAGTTTCTCCACAAAACGGTGCAGAAAGGAGGCATTAAAGGTGTGGTACCTGTACCCAGTGCTTTGCCGACCTTCAAGGTACCTCATTTTGACGGAACAACATCATGGGTGGCCTTCCGTCTTCAATTTGAAAAGGTCGCAAAAGGCAACAATTGGGACGACGATCAAGCTGTAACCGCCCTTACGCTTGCTCTGCGTGGTGAGGCGGTACAAATCCTCGAAAATATTTCCGGCGACTGCAATACCCTAGCCTGTCTGTTAGAAGCGTTGGAGTCTAGATATGGAGAGAAACACCTGGAACATGTCTACAGGGCTCAACTCCGCGACCGCACACAGAAAAGCAGTGAGAATTTGCAACAATGGGCATCGGAAATAGAACGTATTGTTCGGAGGGCGTATGCTTCAACGCCGGGAGTAATTGATGCTACTACGGTGCAAGCTTTTACTGATGGAATTCGAGATGCGGAAGTCAGGGCTGCGGTTCGTCTGGGGCACCATCAGACTCTGAAGGCAGCCTTGACACACGCTCTGGAGGTGGAAGCAGTACGCCAAGACGGCCGACCACACCACCGTATTCGTGAGGTAACCGCACAAATGAAAGCCCGACAAGGGCCAACATGCTATGAGTGCGGTGAAAAAGGGCATATTCGGATCAATTGTCCCAGGAAGGCTAAGGGAAGAAGCACTTCTGGGACACAGGTGGAAGCAGAGGATTTAAATTAGGAACAGCCAGGGCTATGGGGCGAGTACTGGCTGGTCGACATGTAGCCCCCATTATAACAGTATCACAAGTGGGTGACGGAAACAGTCTCATTATAGAAGGAGAACTGAATGGTAAATCCTGCAGTTTCACATTGGATACTGGTGCATCAAGAACCATTGCACGACCGGAGCTATTTCCTCGGACCATAGTATGGAAAAGAAGATCTTCACAATGCCGATTACAAACCGCCACTGGCCAACCAGTACTCGTCCTTGGTGAAACGAACGTGACTTTGAAAATGGGTGATAAGACATTCACGCACCCTGTTTTAGTAGCGAATATTACAGATGATTGCATAATAGGACTGGACTTTTTGAAGAAACAGCAGTGCGTCCTTAATGTAGCAAAAGGAGTATTGAGTTTTCCAGAACAAGAAGTATTTCTTCAAGGTGGAAAACAGGGGTCAGTGTACTGTGTAAAGAGAACGATATTACCACCAAGATCAGAAACCTTAGTAGATATTAGATTATCACCAATAGGATGCCGTAAACGTTGCATTTTAATAGAAGATTCTGGAGATCACCCAGACTGGATAACAGCAAGGACACTGATGATGATTTCCGATAAACCAAAAGTACGCATTATCAACGTTAGTAACAAGGAAATAATTCTTGAAAAGAATTGCATCGTGGGTGTGTGCGACCATGTAGCATCATTGCGAAAAACAGAGGCGCACGAAAAGGAACGTGATAAGAAGTGGCAGGAACATGTATCGACACTACTCGAAAATTGTAAGGGCAATTTAAACAAGTTCGAAAGTCACAAAGTTAAGCAACTGTTGCATAACTTCCATGACATCTTCTCTAAGACCGACAGTGACGTGGGAAGGACCGGGCTCGTCAAACACCATATAGATACGGGCGATACACAGCCGATAAGACAGAGACCACGTCGTATCCCCTTTGCAAGAGAACAGGAAGTGTCGGAAATGTTAAGAAATATGGAGAAAAATCGGATTATCGAAGCGTCTACCAGCCCTTGGTCATCTCCAGTTGTCCTAGTCAAGAAAAAGGATGGCAGTACAAGGTTTTGCGTTGACTACAGGATGTTGAATGATGCCACGAAAAAGGACAGTTATCCCCTGCCACGTATAGATGACACTTTGGACTTGCTAAGTGGCATGAAATGGTTCTCCACAGTTGACCTCAAAAGTGGATACTGGCAGGTGGAAATCTGTCAGCAGGATAAAGAAAAGACTGCCTTCTCCACTGGTCCTGGGAACGGTCTCTGGCAATTCAATGTCATGCCTTTTGGACTGTGCAACGCTCCAGCTACATTTGAGCGCCTAATGGAGCGCATCTTGGTGGGGTTGCTTGGTGATGCATGCCTGGTCTATTTGGATGACATCATCATTATGGGACGAAACTTCGCAGAACACCTACGCAATTTGGAGAAAGTGTTCCAGAAACTGCGTGAAGCGAATTTAAAACTCAGTCCTAGTAAGTGTACACTATTCCAGAAAGAAGTTGGATACTTGGGACACATTATTTCGGCGCAAGGAATTCGAACAGACCCTGAAAAAATAAAAGCCGTGTCGAAGTGGCCTACCCCTCGTAATAAAACTGAGGTACGCTCTTTCTTGGGTCTATGTGCATATTACCGTCGGTTTGTGAAGAACTTCTCCGAGTTAGCGAAACCGTTGCATCGTTTAACAGAGGAAAAGTGTCTATTTGAATGGAACTCTGATTGCGAACAGGCATTTGCTCTGCTGAAAACTCACTTGTGTGAGGCTCCTGTACTAGGTTACCCTAGTAGGGAAGGCCGATTTTTGGTAGACACAGATGCCAGCAATGTGGGTATTGGAGGAGTTCTCTCTCAAACACAAGGAGATAGGCAGGTCGTTATCGCATATTTCAGCAAATGCCTTTCCAAGCCAGAAAGAAATTATTGTGTTACCCGCCGAGAACTTCTAGCCGTTGTTAAGACCTTACAACACTTCAAGAAATATTTGATTGGGAGGCAGTTTACACTTCGTACCGATCACGCTGCCTTACAGTGGCTCCTCCAGTTCAAAGACCCAGAAGGACAAGTAGCAAGGTGGATAGAGCAGCTGCAAGAATTTGACTTTGTCACTGAACATCGGAAAGGCAAGTCACACAATAATGCTGATGCTTTGTCTAGACGACCTTGCGAAGAGTCTTGCCGACATTGTGCCAAACAGGAAAAGAAAGAGAACGTAAGGATTATCCAGGTGAACGCTTTGGACGAAGACTGGGATAATCAATCATTGGAAGACGCACAAAAGGAAGATAGTGACTTGAAGACAGTAATCGAATGGAAACAACGTGGCCAGAGGCCCGCTTGGAGTGAAATATCAGCGCTTAGCCCAACAGTAAAAAGTTACTGGGCTCAGTGGGACAGCCTGATAATTGATAATGGAGTTCTCAAGAGGAAATGGGAATCACCCAGTGGACAGGAGGTCACCTTACAGATAGTTGTCCCCTGCGATAAAGTCGCGTCAGTGCTAAGACAGGTGCACGACGGAGCATCCGGAGGACATCTAGGAGTAAAGAAAACCCTGGAGAAGGTGAGGAAAAGATTCTACTGGGTGCATTGCCGCGAAGACGTAGAGGACTGGTGTAGAAAATGCGTAGCTTGCTCCTCAGTAAAGGGACCGCAAACGAGAGCCAGAGGTCGGCTGAAAGTGTACAATGTTGGTGCACCATGGGAAAGAGTTGCTGTCGATATAGCTGGGCCATTCCCTGTTACTGAAGAAGGGAATAGGTATATCATCGTCATGCAAGACTATTTCAGCAAATGGCCAGAAGCTTTTGCAGTACCTAACCAGGAAGCTCATACAGTCGCCAAAAAGCTAGTTCACGAGGTGTTCTGTCGATTTGGCGTTCCCTTGGAGTTACACTCTGACCAGGGTAGAAACTTCGAGTCTTCACTATTTCAAGAGGTTTGCCAACTACTCGGGATACATAAGACTCGTACAACACCGTATCACCCACAGTCAGATGGAATGGTCGAAAGATTCAATCAGACGTTGGAGAATCATTTGGCCAAAGTAGTGGAAGAACATCAAAGGGATTGGGACCAATACATTCCACTCTTTTTAATGTCATACCGCTCAGCAACACATGACAGCACAAATTGCACACCGGCGAAAGTCAACTTCGGCCGAGAAATTAGACTACCCATAGATGCACTAACCGGAACACCTCCCGATACTCCTATCCTAGCCGTCGACTATGTGGCCGACCTGCGGCGTAAATTAGATGGAATACATGAGCTAGTGAGAGAGAATGGTCTGAAAACCAGTGAGAAGATGAAGATCCGATACGACCGCAAAGCTAACGTGCCCGGATTTGAAGAGGGAACTTTAGTATGGTTACACAATCCCATTAGAAGAAAAGGAAAGAGTCCAAAGTTCCAAGCCAAATGGGAGGGTCCGTACACGATAGTAACCAGAATAAACGATGTCACCTACCGGATTAAGAAAGGACCTAGAGGGAAGCTGAAGGTCGTACACGTTGACCGCCTAGCTCGCTATTATGGATCAAATCATGCTCGGGACGAGCATGACTAAGAAGGGGGCAATGTTACGAATGGACCTTATGTCGATGGCATAAGGTTCAATATCGCGTGACATGCAGTGTGTCACTTTTAAGCCCTATTTTTTTCTAGATCAAGACATTTTCTAGGTACAATAATAAAACGCATTACTAGACTTAGGACGGCCTATCGAATGGTACAGGTCTCAACAGTTTTGTCAACAAAGTGTCGACATCGAAATTTCTAGAAACCCGTTTCCGGGAATTACCGTAGGTACTTCCGAGTGACCTCGAAGTTATGTGCTATTATTATTACGTCTAGAGGAATCTGGAATGTTCGATCAGCTGGACTATATATACCGCCGCGACACCGGCACAGAGTCAGTCTACACTCGACTAGCGATACGAAAACAGCGACAGTTAAGAAGCAATCTTAAAGAAGACCTACTGCGACAATTATAACGAGAACTGTAAGTATTACGTGAAGAAACATCTGTAGCGTTATTGTGTGTTTACAACACGGACTTCGTGGACGTAAGAGAAGACTTCGGTACGACATCAGCTACGTTCTACTTGTCATTGCCTACGATCGACTGTACCTTCGTTGCTAATAAACTTCGTAACCCTTAACCGGCGTTTAAGTACCCCCAGCCCGTAACATTATCATTACTATATTATTAGTTTTAATGTGCATTTTTTATGTATAGAAAAAACTATATGTCTTGATTTTTCTTCCTAGATTATAATTTATATTGGCTAGAGGATGCTCCAAAGCATCTCCAAAGTCGTCTACACCTACAACGGGCTGTGCCTTGGACTTTAACAATATGTGTCGCTTGTATGAAGAATCTGCGAAATTTATTTTTTCACCTTTTTTTAAAGAACTTATTTTTTTTATAAATACAACGTGTAACAAAAAGGGTATATACATACCAAGGGCATGGCATCTTTAGATGATATCAAACGATATCGGAAGGGTTTCAACTCAAAATAAAATACTCAAAAATTTGGTACCAAATTTTCGGCTTCGTGTGTTTCTTAAAATAAAATCATAACAAACGTGGCAGCACACTACATACGTTAATAACTACTCGTTACCCGTCACGTTACTTGCCAAAATCCGATAAATGTCTTCAATATCTCTGTGCGACTAGTATGATAGTAGCCTATCACAGGAGGTGTTTTTCCTCATAACTTCCTAACATAAAGAGATAGGATTAAAAAACCCTTCCAATATCGTTTGATATCATGTAAAGATGCCATGCTTTTGTTATGTATATACCCTTTATGTTACACGTTGTATACTCCTAATATCACCGATGTTTTGCCAGTGAAAGTTGCTTCGAAAAACGTCCAGCGTCTACGAATATTAGCCGGAACAAACAGACAGTTGACTGAAGTATTACCATACCAATGTACCTGTCCATTAAAACGTTAGCAAAATTTCCAATATATTTAACAACTGAACCAAAATGAAAGAGATTTAAGACACTATAAAGAGACTACAGCTTCAGGCTAGTTTGCGGTGCTATGGGCGCGATGGTTATCCATCCATAAACCAACCGCGTCCAAGCGTAGCTTAACCTGATCAATCAACTGGTTCGACTGATATACTATTTAGTGAAAAGCTTCTTTTTCGTCATCTTCATCGTCATCATTTCAGCCGAAAGACGTCCACTGCTGGACATAGGCCTCTCCCAAGGATCTCCACGATGACCAGTACTGCGCCTCCCGCATCCAGCGGTTTTCCGCGACCTTCACCAGGTCGTCGGTCCACCTTGTTGGGGGAATACCCACGCTGCGTCTTCTGGTGCGTGGTCACAACTCGAGAACCCGTCGGCCCCATCGGGCACCGGTTCTACGGGCAATGTGCCCGGCTCACTGCCACTTAATAGCCTGCGCAGACGAGGGATTTTTATCAGCGGCCTTTTTTGTCCGCTAAAATGGATCGCTTACAACTGTATCGAGTAACGCAAACGAGGGATTAAAAGTACCGCGTACAAAAAGTCCCCCGAATAACCGAGGTCATGTAGAGAGCGGACCGTACAAAATTACGGGGGAGCCCCCGAATAAAATAGAACTCGTGTGACTTGGCGAAGCAACGCACATGGCGGACTTTAGTCCGCTTTGTGTGGTCTCACTTCTCTACAGTCTACATTTTTGAGCAACAAATGACCGCACACCGCACAACTTGAGTACGCGGTAAATCCGCGGTGGACTTTTTATTCGCGGAGCATACTTTTTTCTCCGCCGCGGAGAAAACTCCGTCGTCTGGGTGGACCTTTAGTTAGTGTTGCAATTCTTCAAGCTCCTTTTTATTCTCATTTAAACGTATCACACAACACAATTCATACCCATCTACTCCCTGACTAAACGTGAAGTTAAAATGAAACTTACAGTTTGTTGCAGAAGTGAACGTATGACGAAACCGAGAATCTTATTACTATTGTCTCTTAAAATAACAATCTAATACTGTATTTCAATTAAGGCTGTATTTATTTGTATTATCTGTATTTGTGTTCATATAAGCACTTGCACGTCACCTTATACCAATTGTGTGTCATACCTTGAGGAACCTTGGCTCCTAAAACGCAGACACAGACTTTTCTGCTAGTTTAGGAAGCAACAGTCCGCCTTTTAAAGTAACTCTCTGTACAATAGTTTTTAATCTTGCGTACTTATGTATGTTTTTAAAGAGTACTAATAAAAATTTATTATTTATAAGCCACATTTTTTTTTCTTTTAATAGCCATATAGTCCCACTATTGGGCAAATACCTCCCAACTCTCCTTCATATGCCTTCCTGGCACATTTAACCCCATTACATATTCATACGCCAGAGCCAAGGTAACGTCTTATACCGGAATGGCCGTCCAGACACGCCGACCCGATCAATTTGTTAGCTATAACTTAGAACAAACTATCTCCCTCAGGTGTATTTTAGCAGTACATAGATAGGACGGAGTGTATTTAATACAAGTATTCCTCGTGGGCCACATCTTAATCTAAGTTAATAGAAATGAGAACAAATTAATAGTTTTTTGTGTAAATAACCCCTCACTAAATGAGAATTATTACAAACTAGCTTTCCACCCGCGGCTTCGCCCGCGTGGAGTTCGGTTATGTCGCGCTTTTTAGATTTCCCTCGGGAATATCAAATTTTTCCAGGATAAAAGGTAGGATGTTCTTTCTCAGGGTCTAAACATTGTCTGTGCCAAATTTCATCAAAATCGGTTGAGAGGTTTAAGCGGGAAAGCGTAACAGACAGACAGACAGACCGACAGACAGAGTTACTTTCGCATTTATAATATTAGTATGGATTCTACCACTATTAACCATTTAATTATCAAATTCTTTAACAGTTTCATTAAAATATTAACTCTCTTGAAAGAAAAGTGTAGTTTTTCGTAAAACGAAAGGCATTTTAAAGACAAAAGACAAGTTCTTACAATTCAAAACCCAGATGATGATGATGATGATTTCAAAATGTTAATAAACATGAAAGTATGGTTTTTGGTAAAACGCAAGGCATTTTAAAGACAAAAATAAGTTTTAATCATACAATTCAAAACCAAGATGATGATGATTTCACATATTATACTTACATGGGCACTAACGATACGCCAGTAGTTAGGTGCATGGTACCAATTGGTCGAGGTTACTATTATAAAAATAATTTTAATTGAAAATTTTAACCCAGTTTCCTGATACTAAACCAGTCGACGGTTTTCGAGTTAGTGTATACAGTTAAGAACTGATAGTTCCGAACCTTTTTTTGGTTTTGTGGTGAATATCATCCTGGAGTTGCCGTGAGGATGGGGCTTCAATTTCAACTTTTTTTTTTTTTTTATAGTTATAAACTAGTGCTTGACTGCAATCCCGCCTGATGGTAAGCAGTGATGCAATCGTTGATGGTAAAGCGCACTAGCTTATTAAGCCTATTCACTCAAAAAACTGAGTGAATAGGAAGGAAGACGGCAGTTGAGCGAGGTGATGCAATGTTTAACCCAACAACACGACTAACGATGCTGCGCCAGAGGATGATCTGGAGAGCCTTCACGACCAAACTCCCGACACAACAACATTAGGCACATCGTACCCGGCACACATCGCAACACAACTGCTCAGACCCGTTCTCCGTACGGCTTCACCAGACATCATCACACGAACACGAACACGAATCGCTTGGCGGCAAGACTTTGTCTGGTGGGTGGTAACTTTGTATACATTATTTCATCACCACTCATCGATCACTTATACACTAGATACAGTCTCGAACAAAACTCTTATCAAAAATGGCGACAAGTATTAAGATCCCTGATCTAACTCGAGTTGGTCTTCAAAGCCTAGAGCACAGGCGTAGAGTAGCCAGCCTTTCGGTGTTCTATAGGATGCATTTCGGGGAGTGTGCGAGGGAATTGCATGATTTAATTCCCCCATCTCCGTTCCACCAGCGGACGACCCGTCGTACGGCTGGTTTCCACCCTTACGTTGTTAACACCACTACGATCTGGACCAAGCGTTTTCGAACGAAGGGTTTCGCCTCCTCCTTTATACCGCGTACATCGAGGGACTGGAACAATTTGCCAGCGGCGGTGTTTCCGTCGGACTACAATTTGAGTGTCTTCAAGGCTAGAGTGAATAAGCTCTTAATAAACTAGTGCGCTTTACCATCAACGATTGCGTCACTGCTTACCATCAGGCAGGATTGCGGTCAAGCGCTAGTTTATAACAATTAAAAAAAAAAGCAGTCTAAAGTAGTCAAAATAAATACACATTAATTTAAAATCAGCCTTAAGTGCAATGTATAAAGTTCCTATCACAAAGCAGTACTAAAAGCCATTTTTTTTAGTCTGACATCAAACCTAATTCAACCATACACGCATGCAGTAAAGTCAGAATTATAAAGTACGTACTAAACGAAAGAAGCACCCGAGTGCTGCGTTGTGCGCTTGTTCAGTTCAACCATTTTTTTACGCTGATTATGAATCTAGTGTAAAAGTGATCGATGTCACCACTGCTCTAAAATACTCATGAAAACATCATGAAGAAACCGGCATGTGATGAAAAAATTCAAAGAAATGACATCTATCAACCCGCACTGGGCCCGCGTAGTACATTACGAACCACTCCCTCTCACCAAGAGAAGGCCCGTGTCTCAGCAGAAGGAGCATTACAAAGCTGTTTATGACTTAATCCATAAACACTCCTTTCCCATTAAATCCAACATGTGAAACTATCACAGAATTCAAATTCATTCAGCAGGTACTAGGCACTTTCCGCAAGTGAGTTATTAAACTTAGTTTGATATATACTAATGAAGCACACTCGGGATGGTGACATTGTTCAAGTTCGACAGATGTCTTGGACGCTCGGTACAAGTTTGTACCTAGACTTAGCCTGCTAGAGTCTCTTAGACTGCTTAGAGACCGGGAGCTCGGTTTGAAATAAGTTTATATTTTAGTGTTACATTTTAAGACGTCTTAAATATACGATATGTAAGGAAAACCCTGTCGTGTCCCTGTTAAAAAACTGACAACATCATTTCGACGGTATTATTATGATCGATGCGACCACGTGCCGCATGCCCTGCCCCCATTCGCCCGCGCAAGTATTGCCTACCGCAAATGTATTACGTTACCTCCTTTTGCGAAATAATATTTATGTTTTTGGGGGGATTTCTTTTTAAGTTAAGCCAGGCTTTGTAGAATCAGTTATCGATACCTAACAATACCTTCACGGATCGGACAGGGCTTTCTTTACATATTGTATATCGGTTCACTCCCGTCAACCGATATACAATATGTGGTTCTGATTGAAAATCGTAAGATTGGAGTGCATGCAGAAAGGATTATAACATCTTCTGCTTACAGTTGTATAATTTTGTACTTATATTTTTCCAATTGAACCTAGCCACGATCCCTGGCTGATCTTATGCAGTTGGTATCCGTTTAGCTCGTGTACCAAACGGCGGGCGTACTACTTTTTCCTCTGGTATAATATATTCACTTAAGAACATGTTCACCCCATTGGTTTTACGGTTAATACGGCCAGATCTCAGAACAAATAAGTATTCAGTTTTCAGGTGTCAGCCATTTTTTCAAAACTGGCCTTTTTGGTGGTTCTTACATAACTCTTTACAGTTTCTGTTTCATTTTTCTTTATTGCTATCCGGTGTATGATGTGTAAGAAACCGTGGCCCTGGCGCATAGGCAAGTGAAGTAACCCGGGGTGGTTTAGTCGCTAAAAGTCTGACACGCCCTTCCGCTCCGCCCAGAGCGCGAGAGGTCTTTTGATGATTTTCCATCTCAAACAAAAAAAATGTATGATGTCTCTTTTGGTCCGTGATAAAGACATAGGTACATGAATAGGTATATGTATATTTCTTTATTTCCATTGTTATACATGAGAAATTCACAAATTTATATTTTAAAACAGTGTCAGCTCCCGAGCTAACTCTTAAAACGCGAAAGTGCGACGGTCGCCGGCAGTTGTATTATGCACACGCCGAACCCCTCTCCAGCCTCCAGGGCTCCAGCGATAAACTGCTCGACACGTCCGCTTGTACAAGTTCGATTGGATATTGGTTTTAGTTCAGAATATTATGTTGTAATGTTGGCTGTTCTGGAATTTATGCCTGCAAAATAATTTTAGTCGAAATTAGTAGGAACATGTTTAGTTCAAAGGGTCTTCTGTCTTGAGAGATAGTTTGTGTGTCGATAGTACCTACTATCTAAAGATGTCGTGTAAACGACAAGAAACTAATAAAAAAGTGGGAATCCATTGCGATACAAAATGATGGGATGAGTGATATACAGTATGTTAACTAACAGAGGGCGTTCCCGTTAACCCGAAGTAGTATAGCATACATACATGCTAAAAAAAATATTTCCATTCGAAAACATTCAATAAGAAACTATTCAATAAAAATTTTAAATTGACATGTAAAAGAAACACGCTGTACACGCGAACATGAAAGACGGCAACGTCGCTATTTATTTATACATGACGACTACTATTTTGATTTAAAACAGGAGGTTTCAAATTTATTTCCAATTAGAATTTTTTTTTATTCGGATTTTTTTATGCTTATTTTTCTATGCTGATATTTTTATTTTAATCTATTAATGATATATATTAACGAGTTTAAGGGAACGCCCTCTGTTATTTAACATACTGTATATGTAAAGGCGCGTGACTGGTTAATTTTGAATATTGTGATCTGTTTTGTATCAGTATTAATTTTCCGTAATTTAATTACTCTACTATTTTTTGAAGTCGATTAATCGGTCGGTATTCGGATAAATTATGATTTACACATGGAGTGAATGGTAACACCGACTGGCTAACTGACTCGCTATGTAAAAACTTGCGAGCGACGATTTGAGCGGGCATTATACTTTGCTCAAGCTTCGATCGAGTGTGTGTTGGTCATACTCAAACCCAGTGGCTCTTATCTGTTTTAATCTGAAATTATCATTGTAGTCTCTTAATATTAAAGTGAGCTAAGTGTCTGTACAGTTAAAATAATAAGAATCGAACATCACACTATAGTTATTGTTCAACGTTTTCTCGAAATACCGCCCACGATGGATGCTCATGCGGATGAGAAGACAACTCAACTATCCGGAACCTTCGGCCCCGCCTTCCTGACGTTTTCTCCGTTATATGTATAAGGTGCTAGAGGCAGAAACAGAAACAGCAATAGGGGGGTAGAAGGCAGCGGCAGCAACGGCCCCTCTTAGAGGCCGCAGGAGGATAGAGTCGACGTCAGAAAAGGCCTTCCCGGAGGGTGCCGCAGGCTCTATACACAACCGCAGCAATAACTTCTCGGAGGTTGCAGTAGGCTTTGGAAACGCCGTGGAAGAATTTAGACTCCCGCGGCCACACGCGCGCTCGTGATAGAAGAGACAACGGGGTAGTTTTATTCAGTAAGAGTCTGACAGACCCCGTCGCCCACCCCAGGGCGGCGGACATCCATTAAGGATTTCCAACCCGGAAAAAAAAGGCTCTGGACACGACGTCAACAATAGCCTCTAAGAGACCGCAGTATAAGTACAAATACCTAATAAGTGTGAGTATATGCGTATACATATGTCCATTACACTACAAACAATGCTTATTGTTTTACTAAACTAGCGACCCGCACCAGCTTCGCACGGGTGCATCGCTGATACTAAATTAATGCACTACAGAAAAACTATGAACGTTGTTTTAAAAACCGCCGCGAAAGCCGCGCCTTGTACCGCCGCAAACTCGACACCCCGGATTTTATAAATCTGTAATATCTTCGAAAATATTCATTTAAATCATATGCTGTGATCTATATGAAATCAACAGTATATTTAAGGTAATTAAATTGAATAACGATTAATGTTATATTAGTGAAAATCGCTTCGAAAATTGACCGGTATTTGTCGTAAAAAGTAAATGACAAATAAATATTATTGTGGGATATCCATAAGACTCGGACTCTTCCTCTCCTTCCTCTTTTCTTTCTTTTCTTTTTCTTCCTTCGGACTTTTTTGTAGACCTTTTCAATGTACACAATATTTAGTACATTATTTTGATAAATCTCCTAGGGTTCAGCCAGCGTTTCTCTGCATATGCGGAAAAAATGTAATTATTTACGACGTCACATTAGAAACCTCAAAAATAATAGTATCACTCTACAATTTAATGGATGTTATTATACATACAAATAAAAACCTCCCTCTTCAATCACTCTATCTATTAAAAACCGCATCAAAATCCGTCGCGTAGTTTTAAAGATATAAGCATACAAAGGGATACAGAGACAGAGAAAGCGACTTTGTATTATACTATGTAGTGATTATTCTCACCTCAATTCTTCTAAATAGCTGTAGCGCAATTCATATTCATAGTCCCAATGTGATATGGTACTATACATATAAAGTTGTCTATAGTCCATCCAATATCCAATATGTGCGGCCGGGAAAAAGTGACAAGTTTCCAGTTATTTCCAATACACAGAATTGGGCATAACGAGTAGCCGTGGCTCCTGACAGGACAGAACAGATTTTAATCCGTAGGTTTTTGTCGGAGTAAAGACATATTTTTGGAGCCCGTTTTTTATAGTTTTTATTTTCTCTTCTCAGAAAATTGTACCCTTTGTAAGGTTTCTGAAAAGGTTAAAATTCTAGACATAAACGCCCTTATTCATAAACGCTGCTTATAGTTAAGAAGTGATTAGCGATTCTTTAAACATACATTTTAGACGTTTTCACGGCACTTAACTTTAATAATCGTTTATAAATAAACCCCTTAAACATTGTGGTGTTTATACATAAAGGATGATTTAAGTGACGTCAAAAGGTCAAAAATGTATGGTTAAAGAATCGCTAATCACTAGTTAACTTTAAGCAGCGTTTATGAATAAGAGGGAAATTCTATTACGAATCCATACTAATATTATAAATGCGAAAGTCTGTCTGTCTGTCTGTCTGTCTGTTACGCTTTCCCGCTTAAACCTCCCAACCGATCTTGATGAAATTTGGCACAGATAATCTTTAGACCCTGAGAAAGAACATAGGCTACCTTTTATCCCGGAAAAATTTGATATTCCCGAGGGAATCTAAAAAGCGCGATATAACCGAACTCCACGCGGGCGAAGCCGTGGGCGGAAAGCTAGTTAATAATAAATTGCTCAAAAATATTTTAACAAATAATTTTGAACTGTTTTCAATGTTATGGCCTACCACCGATGAATAGTACTTTTTTTTTCAAAATTGCCCCACACTAGGAATTTCTCCTGTATCGTCGGTACCTTTACAAACACATAAACTCACATACACAAAGATAGTACAAATATTTGTTTCCTGCGGGAATCGAACCCGCGACACGCTGCGCAGCAGTGAAACATTTAACCAATACGCCCTCCAACCGTGTGTGCCCCTATCGAAGTGACCGAATACTGGGCGAGACCTATTTATAGATAAATTAAATCGACGAAACGATGGAAAAGAACGCAAAGGATTAGACAATGTGCTTTAAAAATGTTTAGCATCCTCCTACATCCGAATATATTCCTTGACAAGACACACGAATTCATAGGACCCTCTATCATTATCATTTCGGCCGAAAGACGTCCACTGCTGGACATAGGGCTCCCCCAAGGATTGCCGCGACGACCGGTTCAGCGCCTCCCGCATCAGGCGGTTTACCTCGACCGTCACCAGGTCGTCGGTCTACCTTGTCAGGGGCCTACCCACGCTGCGTCTTCCGGTACGTGGTCGCCACTCGAGAACCCGTCGGCCCCATCGGGCATCGGTCCTACGGGCAATGTGCCCAGCCCACTGCCACTTAAGTGTTGCAATTCTTCGGGCTATGTCGGTTACTCTCGTTCTTCTGTAGATCTCCCCATTTCTGATTTGACCCTATAATCTTTAGGATATACATGACCAAAACTAACAAAAACGTCCCTATGTTCATCCTGCATGTAGTAAGACTAAAAAAACGGGCTATCCAATATTTGGAAACAGAAAAAACCGGTTATCAAACCAACAAGTGCTGTAACATACTTCAATTCGAACCGTCAATTAAGGAACGCCAAAAAATTTTGACGCACATCCCTAGATAGTCCGGTCTGTGAAAAATGTTTCATTTCGCCAAATTTTCTAGTGACACGCATGTACTTTTTGGCGTGACAAATTCAATCAACGCGGTGACAACACGTGCCGTATTTCGGGGACGTCCCTCGGGTGCCTGTTTCATTATACAACAATTTCATGCACACTGCGCGTAGATGAAATACGTTGTTAGAGTGAGCTTTTGTTCTGATGCAATTTTGGCAGTGTTTCTTTATTTTTCGAACTTACAATACAATCACTTCTCAATCGTATTATGTGTTTGCAAATGCAGAAAGACTTCTATCATTCCTAAACCTATGCCAGTCGTACTTTTCCGGAATCCGGAAAATCTAAGAAATAGTTTTATCGGATACCTATCGTGACCTACCTCAATGACTACATTTTTTCGGCCTGATAATTACACTCTGGTGAAATGGAACCCGACTCATGGTAAGTCGGGATAAAGCTAGGCAGGTGACATGTATGTGTGATTATGACAATACGCTGTAGAGAACAGAACTTAGTTAAAATTAGGGGATATGTAAAAATGCCACGAGACCGGTCGAAGTACATATAGGTCCTTAGGGGAGGCAGAGAACGTTTGCGAATGAAATTATTTATTTACTAGCTGTTGCCCGCGACTCCGTCCGCATAGATTTCAGTTAACAGCGCGCGGTAGTTCCCGTAAATTAAAAAGAGCTCAGTTGAAATAAAATAAGCGCCTGTTAAAATAATGGGAGCAATATGTAGTACGTCTGCGTTAGCTCCCATTTTCGCATCATTTTTTGTTACTGCTCTGCAGAAAGGACATATCCTTTCTCAGGCTCTAGACTATCTGAGTACTAAATTTCATTACAATCGGGTCAGTAGTTTTTGCGTGAAAGCCGGACAGACAGACAGACAGACAGACAGAGACAGAGAGAGATGGATTTAATTTAATAATCACTAGTGCTTCGTCGTTGCAGTCGTTGTCAGGGATGCAATCGTTGATGTTAAAGCGCGCTAGTTTATTAAGATCCTATTCACCCAAAAAACAGAGTGAATAGGAAGGAAGCTGGCGACTCAACAACACGACCAACGATGCTACGCCAGAGGGAGATTAAATTGGATTGAAGGGACCGAATTAAAACGACCAAACTCTCGACACAACAACATTTGATGCATCGTATCCGGCACACATCGCAACACATCTGCTCAGACCCATCCTTCGTACGGTTTCACCAGACATCATGCCGGAACACGACGAATCGCATCTGGGCAAGACTTTGTCTGATCGTGACAAATATAATACCGTAGATATTAGAACCAAATTTTAACTTATATGTTTTAATGTCACTCTTTATCAAAAACAATTTTAATTAATGGATAAGTTTAAATTATTTAGAAATGGACATTTGGCAAACTTAAAAAAATAAATAAACGAAAAACATAATAAAATCACAAACTACCAACTAATTAGATATTACGTATAGTCGCACGTTGCGACAATTTCTTTAAGTTCAGTTTTTAATAATATTTTTGGGAACTGAATAATACAAAAATACAGCATTAGAACTTCAACTATACAGGATGTATTTGATATGGTAACGCAAACTTCGCGAAAAGGCTACTCCGCATGCCACTAACAAATTTATGATAGTCATTTATGTCGTTAATAAACGGTTACAGAATTCTCAGTGTTTTTTCTTTGAACGTTGCAAGCGTGCCGCCGTGCGGGTTTGTAGCTAAGACGTTGATCCCTGATGTGAACTCTATCAAATCAGCTGATAAGATAGTTTTTCGAGTTTATGTATTCATTGCGTTTTTATGTAATTAGCGAATTAATTAATTTAGACTTTAAAATATTATTAGTTTATAATAGTATAGCAATTATGAACGGTCTGAAGTGAAAAACTATTTTTATTTTTTTTAATCATGAAAAAGCCGACGAAAAATTGCATAGTTTAGAATCATGTAAGTACTGGATTCATGGTACTCGATTGTGCGTCGATGTCAGATACCTACACCCTTTGTATCAGTACAAACAATAATATTTGGATAAAAATAACAACGGGTTAACTCCGCATTATTACACACTAGTGAGAATATGTTTATTCTGTAGGTACCATACATGTTCATACATTTATGCATATTGACTAAGTTAAGCAACTGTTGCAGCGATTTTTCCTTGGATGGGTGACTAACTTGGCAAATTAAAATCCCTCGCAGCTGGACCCGGCTGACATTTATGGATCTTTAGCAGTCGTTACGGGTCGTCAGAAATGCGACCGTCTGATAACCTGTCATAATAAGAGTATCGTACTAAAGCTAAATACAGTTAGACTGAAATCTGACTCCAACATAATTAGAAAAATGCTAGGCAGAAGACCACTGGATGCGGGAGGCGCAGGACCGGTCGTCGTGAAAATCCTTGGGGGAGGCTTATATCAAGCAGCAGTGGACGTCTTTCGGCTGAAATGATGATGTTAATGATGATGATAGGCAGAAGATGACATGGTCACATATAATCGGTGTAATACATACCTACCTACTTTTTATTACCGTAGTTATACAATATGTAAAGAAAACTCTGTCCGATCCATGAAGGTATTGTTAGGTATCGATAACTGATTCTACTAATGCCTACAAAGCCGGACTAAACTTAAAAAAATCCCCCTAAAAAATAAAAGTTATTTCGCAAAAGGAGGTTCGTACATGTGCGGAACTTACGTATGCGGGAGGCAATACATACGCGGGCGAAGGGGGACAGCCACACATCATCCATACGTCGCTCATAATAACACTGTTGAAAATAATGTTGTTACTATTTAAAAATATACCAAATTTTGAGAAAGTTGGAATTAATTCGCGGAAAAAAAGATTATTTCAAAATTCATTAGTATTGTTACTATGATGATTATGTGAACTTTCATATTTTATTTGGTCATGTGTTAACCTAATCTACATATATTATCCTTATGGGTCGGACGGGGCTTCCTTTAGAAATTGTATAATAAATTACAAAAAAAAAACCGCCCGCAGCCATTTTCAACATTCAAATTCCGAACCATAAACACGAGCGCCAACTGTCGCCAACGAGCATCAGATTTAGCTTTTTAAAAAGCGAAGGCTTCTAAATCGCTAGCTGTTTACATGGACGATTAAAAAAAAGGTTATATCTGGAGGCTATCGACGACATCCGCCGCGGTGATTACGCGCGCGTAATGGCGATATATAATTATGCGACACGTGACGCACGCGTAATTGGGGGCTATTCTACGTAATGTGCGCTTTTAATAGGTACGTAGTCAGAGTACGCAGAATTGGAAGCAGTGGTAATGAAGGACCTGCTGCGATATCTGTCACAGATTATTGTGGGAACTGTATCGTAATTTATCAAACACACTATTACTATATCAATAGGAATCATTTAGAAGTTCCTCGAGAGAAGAACCTCGGAGTAATAGATAAGCACGTAATATCGTGCTTATCTATTACACCGAGAGTAATAGATAAGCACTTAATAGATAAGCACGTAATATCGTGCTTATCTATTACACCGAGAGTAATAGATAAGCACTTAATAGATAAGCACGTAATATCGTGCTTATCTATTACACCGAGAGTAATAGATAAGCACTTAATAGATAAGCACGTAATATCGTGCTTATCTATTACACCGAGAGTAATAGATAAGCACTTAATAGATAAGCACGTAATATCGTGCTTATCTATTACACCGAGAGTAATAGATAAGCACTTAATAGATAAGCACGTAATATCGTGCTTATCTATTACACCGAGGTTCGAAAAATCTATCTGTACAGCAAAGTAAATAACGCATGAACGTTGTTGAACTGTCAAAATGAAACTCATTGCTACTCATAGTCATCATCATCATCATCATCATCATCATCTCAGCGTTAATCCCAGTCGCATCCGAGCTTTTTTCATCTTTGGAGTCTGGGGTCCGCTTTACCAGTCCTAACTGCTGATTTTGGCTAAACTTCGATATTTTCCGTTAAGCGACTGCCGTCTGACCTCCACAACCCGAAGGCGATATCGAAGCATTGCAGTTAGACCAATTGTTAGACTTTTGAGGGCTCCAACAACCCGTAACGACTGCCACTAGATGTTCGTATGGCAACCGGGACCAACGGCTTAACGTGCTTTCCGAGGCACGATCAGACCAGTGCAAATATTCATATTCATGCATACAAATATTTGCACTGTACGGGGATCGCAACCGCGCCAACTTACGCCACAGAGGCTGTCATTGCTTGCTGCATTGCTACTCATAGTATGTTACGCAATTAGCTACCCTGCAGGGTTTAGAATCTTTCCATGTGTATACGAAAACCAAAAAAAAAATCACTTCGATGATATTCCAATAATTTTTACACCATGTTATATTTTCCCCAAATATATTTTTAAAAATATGCAGTGTGGTAACCGAGCGCTCAACACAGTTCACAGCGGATCATGGTGTCCTAGGGCCCCGTCGCGCCGCGCTGCTGTTACACAACCAGGGGCCCTAGTCTGCTATTACAATTGTACCAGAATAGTCGACCAGTGATCTCATAATGACGGATTATGGCAATTTTCGTAAGCTACTAACAAAATGGCGTCATTATGGCATTCCAGTGGGCAATCACTGCCACTGCACACCATATTAATAAATGTTCAAATCGAGTATTGGTTTTAAGAAACTCATTTCCATTAACGGGTTTTATAATAACGGCAATACGGCAATGTCATTCTATCACCATTACATTATGAGCCGACTGAGATAATTGATCTATCGTTATGAATTTAGCAGATAACGAATTTTTAAAGCACAATGACAATGGAAGCGCGTTGGAATGACAAATTTATAAAAATAGCAGACTAGGGCCCCAGGTAACATAACAAGCAGATAACTTTGTGAATTTTCATGATAGCTTTTTGAAATTATGTACATAAATTCAGAATTATAGTTCGCATATATACCAAAACGTTATATAAGTTTAAAACAAGTATTTTATATTGTAGTTAGACTGTGTCCATAATTTTTATCATTATTTGTATCATTTACACTATCCGTTCTGCGTGGATGTGATAGTTTTTCTCCTAAGTTGTCTAATTTTGTATTTCTGTTCAATCTCTGAGTCAGCATACATTTATTTACTGCATTCTGCAAATAAATATAGTTTTTCTTTATTTTTCTTCTTTGGTTCGCCTAGCCTTCTCCCAACCAAAATAATATTACACATATTCGCGAAAAATGTAAACGAATATGAGTTAATAGAAATATATATATTTTTTTTTTAATGGGGCATAACCTGCCACACTTTTCCCACCCACTGCAACTCCTGAAAGCCAGAATCAACAGTGGAGACCGCCAGGAAAACGCCGAGCAATGAAGCTCGACGAGTCCCGGAGAAACGATTCAACTTTCGTGGGTCCTGCAACGACAATAATCAGAAAAGAATAGCGGAGTTCTGACGGAAACGGATTCTGTACTGAAATATAACATTAATGCCGACATAATTATACATACACCCCAGCAACTGAAATGTAAATATTTATGAAAAGTAAACAATTTCAATTTCGATGGACGGTCGAACCAGTCACAACTCGATCGCGGCAAGCCTGCACGACCCGTGCGACTCAACCACGATCCACCCTGAAATATGTGGACAATATTAAACTCTCCACATATTTCAGTACAGAAACCCAGACAAAGTCGGCAGTATCTCCAATATAACAACAGTGAGGCGAAACTTACAGCAAAGTTTTAATTAATTTATGCATTTAGTTCGTGTGTGCTAATATTCCTCTGTGACACCGTTTTGTGGTGTTTATTGGGCCATGTTTATGGCGATGTAATGCCCGAGATACACGAGGCAAGTTTTTCAAGCCAGGCCGGCCTAACTTGTGTTAGTTAAGCTAGCAAGCTAGTAACTTTACCTTTGATGTTTATAGGTACAAAGCAAATGTATTGTATACTAGCGGCCGCCAGCGACTTCGTTCGCGTGGTTTAGTTATGCTCCGCTCCTATTGGTCGCAGCGTGATGTTATACAATATGTAAAGAAAACCCTGTCCGATCCGTGAAGGTATTGTTAGGTAGCGATAACTGATTCTACTAATGCCTACAAAGTCGGGCTAAACTTAAAAAAAATCCCCCTAAAAAATAAATATTATTTCGCAAAAAGAGGTAACTTAAAACATGTGCAGTATGCCATACACGCGCGGGCGAAGAGGGGCAGGGCACGCGGCACGCGGCCGCATCGCTATTCGCTCAGAATTATACCGTCAAAAATAATGTCACTTTTTAAAAATTACCAAATTTTGGGGAAGGTGTAATTAATTCGCGGGAAAAAGAGGTTATTTCAAAATTCACTAGTATTTTTACTAGATGAATAGGTAAAATTTCATATTTTATTTGGTCATGTGTTTACCTAACCTTTATTATCCTTACGGGTCGGACAGGGTTTTCTTAACATATTGTATAGCCTAAAGCCTTTCTGGATTAATGGGCTATCCAACGCAAAAAGAATTTTTCAAATCGGACCAGTAGTTCCCGAGATTAGCCCGAACAAACAAACATACAAACAAACTCTTCAGCTTTATACATATATTTTCATGTTTGGAAAGGCGTAGTCACACGTTACATATACCTACCTACCGTAGCACCTTGACAACGTGTGACTACGCCTTTCCTAACATGAAAATTTATCTTTACATAGTGAATATTGCATACTTCAGAATAGTATTGTATGACATTATTGTCAATTTACAACAAAGGCATCTTGGTAGAGTCTACTGTGTCCATTTATTTGCAACTACATTAGCAACTTTGTTCAGTTCAGTATTCTGAAAATCTTGTTTTATACTTTTTCAGCGTCATGTTTTGTCGTAGTTGGGTTTTAGTTTTTTTACTTTTTATTATTTGTACTATTTTGGTGTTATAGTGTATTTGTGGCGCATAATATTAACAAAAGTTAAACTGATGAACTAAAAACTAGGTACTTGACATATTACATCTACACGCACATATAACAATCTAAGCCCGAAGGCATATAGTACAGAAGACATTTTTATGAGACTTTTAGGCAGTTATCAAACTGTTTCCGCCTTCACCGCGTGGAGTTACTCCCAGCCTATGTCGTTTTCATTAGTGCATTACATATTCTATTAATGTTCACATTGCTCTACATTGCATCAAGCGATTCACAGTTCCCGTGATCCGCGCTTTACTCTTATCGCTCATATTTAACATCATCAAAGCATTCTTGTAATTATGTTTCTCGGTGGTAGGCCATAACATCGGCTGCCGGCAGAAGTTACCACCCACCAGACACAGTCTTGCCGCCAAGCGATTCGTCGTGTTTTCAGAATACTGAACTGAACAAAGTTGCTAATGTAGTTGCAAATAAATGGACACAGTAGACTCTACCAAGATGCCTTCGTTGTAAATTGACAATAATAATCTCGGGAACTACTGGTCCGATTTGAAAAATTCTTTTTGCGTTGGATAGCCCATCCGTATGCTGTCTGGTGAAGCCATACGGAAGACGGGTCTGAGCAGTTGTGTTGCGATGTGTGGCGGGTACGATGCGGGAAATGTTATTGTGTCGGGAGTTTGGTCGTGGAGAGTCTCCAGATCAATCTCCCTCTAGCGCAGCATTGTTTGGTCGTGTTGGTCTTGGGTCTAACATTGCATCACCTCGCTCAACTGGCGTCATCCTTCCTATTCCTTAGTTTTTTAAGTGAATAGGCTTAATAAACTTGCGTGTTTTCCATCAACGATTGCATCACAGCTCACCACCAGGCGGGATTGCAGTCAAGCACTAGTTTATAATTATTAAAAAAAAAGTACAAGCATAAAGTACTCGTGAAGCTCTTTCACGTGATACCAAACACGGTATATTTACTTTAATTTTATATTAACATAGAACTTTTTGCCCGCTAGAGGGCGCAATACTAAATTTGGTGACAAGCTTTACAGCTCATAACTAACAGAATATCAAAGCTCTTCTAATGGTACTACAGTGGTCTTATTCTGATAAGTAGTAAAGAAGCTATGAACGAAAAGATTTCGTGAAACCCCATATAGCCTATAACCAGCGGACAATTAAGACGCTTCTAATGATATGTCATTTGTCGAATTCTGATAAGTAGTTTAGAAGTTACGAGGGAACAGATGAACATACATACATAGCCTGTCAAAATCATAACCCTCCTTTTGCTTTGCCGTAGTCGGGTAAAAATGTGATAAAATTAGGTGAATAGTGGACCGAGTAAGTAATCGTAATGACAGTTATTTTACTATAGAAATAACACCTTGCAGGTTTCCAGTGCATTCATCATCATCAGCCTTTTTATCGTCCCACTGCTGGGCACAGGTCTCCTCTCATACAGAAAAGGATTGAGCGTAATCACTACGCTTGCTCAATGCGGGTTGGCGATTTCAGACGTAAAGTCCAGGTTTCCTCAAGATGTTTTCCTTCACCTTGTAATCAGTTATTGCAGTCTAAGATATACTTAGAAAGTACAAAGTACATATAACTTGGAAAAGTTACATTGGTACTTGCCTGTCCCCTAATCGGCGAACATATTTTTGTCAAATGATTGTGATCGTTTGGACCGCCCATTGGTCCGTTTGGTCCAAACGATCCCAACTAGTCGCAATCATTTGACTATAATATGTTCTAC
Source organism: Sesamia nonagrioides (assembly GCA_017933935.1). Taxonomy (NCBI): domain Eukaryota; kingdom Metazoa; phylum Arthropoda; class Insecta; order Lepidoptera; family Noctuidae; genus Sesamia; species Sesamia nonagrioides. The sequence goes on along the minus strand of JADWQK010000551.1, from coordinate 650,042 downwards.
TATTATTTCAGAATAGTTATGTGTTGAAAAAACTTCAGTTTTTTTGTATTTTTGTTAGAAATAAATCGAAAGTATGTAAAAATTGCAACTGATAAGCTATCAAGTGTTTTTCTTTTTTATTGGGATGGGAAATAATCAAATGACTTCTCCCGCTCTGGGCGGAGCGGAAGGGCGTCTCAGACATTTACTGACTAAAACCCACCCATGCTTCTTCACTTGCCTGTGCGACGGTCAGGGCCACGGTTTCTTGTTTAACCAACCCGCAACCTGCGGGCGAGCTACCCACTGCTCACCACCCGCAAGCCCGTGCCTACGATGGCTGGGAGTTTGGTGTCGTTTCCCGACCAGGGCGTCTCCTGCGGCGGCTAGTGGCGTAAGGGCGCTGGGATTCCTGTTTCCTCACGCGCTCCGCCTCCTCCTTTGCCAGCATCACTACTTCGCAGAAGGAGGTGACTGCCTGCCATGCACTCTCGCTCCGGACCACAGCCTGGACCAGGGTCGGACGCGAGAAATCGCCGCCGATCGCCGCTACGAGGACACGGCGGTGCTCTACCCAAGCCGGGCAGACCTCCACCGTATACTCCACCGTGTCACCCAGGGCGATCCACACAATGGTGACAAACTGGCATCTCCTCCCGCTTTATATGGTACAGGAACCCCCCGAAACAACCGTGTCCGGTGAGGATCTGCGTCAGGCGAAAGGTGAAGGCGCTGTGGCGCCTCTCTAGCCACTCCTCAAAGAGGGGACTTGCCGCCGCTATTGTTGCGTGCCCAAAGCTTAAATTAGCAAAGATGTGAGTATTTTTGATAATATCCAAACTGGTATGTAACCATGAATACAATGCAATTGTATTAATTTAACAAGCTCATAGCTTAAACCCATTGAGCCTGTTGACAGACAGTTGAGTCTTAATAATGTAGCCGTATCTACAGGCGCCACAAGTGAACAATGCGTAATACTGACGTGACACAGTCCTACATCTCGCAAGCAGAGTTTACCTTACAGCTATCATAATCTATACTACTACTCAGCATCAATCGTTTGGCTAGTGACCGCTAGACACAACATTCGTCTGGTTGGTCCCTTTTCTATGGAGGATGAACGAATTGCTCATGCGTTTAAAATATTAACGTCCCGTTTTTACTCTTTGTGTACGGAACCCTAAAAACTAGCCTCTTGTGTTTCGGGCATTAGTACTGTGTGTGTTGAATTATTGTTTCAGAATAGTAATAATTAGAGATGAGCTGGGTTTTGAAACATTAATATTAACGGATGTTTGGAGTATTGGCATTATTAGCAAAATATCCCTAAATAGTTCCAAAAACAGTTGTTATGTAGGTAAACTGAACTATGTAGTAGTGTGTAGGAACTAAAGTTATTTTTCCATAAACTCATATTTAAACTCGTTAATCATATTTACAGGTAAGAGAAAGGCAACTGGCCAACTATTGGTGTTGGGAAGTTATATACCTACGTGCTGTTTGTTATACTGTAAACTCTGCTTGCGAGATGTAGAATCCATGTGACGTCAGTGTGACGCGTTGTTTGTGTATGGCGTTTGTAGATACGGCTACATTCGCTACATGTTATCCCCCTTTTAGAGTTCCGTAGCCAAATGGCAAAAAACGGAACCCTTACAGATTCGTCATGTCTGTCTGCCGGCTGTCCGTCTGTCCGTCCGTATGTCACAGCCATTTTTTTCCGAAAGTATAAGAGCTATACTGTTGAAACTTGGTAGTTAGATGTATTCTGTGAACCGCATTAAGATTTTGATGCAAAAATAAAAAAAATAGAATAAATATTAGGGGCTCCCCATACTTAGAACTGAAACTGAAACTTCTTTTTTCAACAAAACACATACGTGTGCGGTAACTATGGATAGGTCTTCAAAAATGACATCGAGATTTCTAAATTTCTTTTTTCTGAACCCTTTTCTGGAAAAAAGACTTCTAAAATAATAAAATGAAAAGTCTAAAAAAAAAACATTTGATGTACATTACTATAAAAGCTATCAACGAAAATTGTTTTGAACGAGATCTATAAGTAGTTTTTTATACAAAAGACTTAAATCCTTTAATTTCATAAATCAATGGTACGGAACCCTTTGTGCGTGAGTCTGACACGCACTTGGCCGGTTATTTTTTTTTTTGTTTTGGTTCCCAATGATGAAATGACCTCTCCCGCTCTGGGCGGAGCGGAAGGGCGTGTCAGACGTTTACTGAGTAAAACCCACTTGCCTGTGTGCCAGGGCCACGGTTTATTTTTAACCAACCCGCAACCCTGGCACGATGTGCTGACGTCTTTTTGAGGCGCGCGTGAAACACAACGCGCCGCCGACCCGCGCGTGGTCCTTACCCGCGCCTACAGTGGCCGGGAGTTCGATGTTGTCTTCCGACCCCAAGTTATCTATTACAAGAGTCATCTCAATATCTTTAAGAAACTACACTTCTAAGCTATCACAACCCATCGACAAGCCACTATTTCTCACAACAAAAATGATTGATATAAATTAGAAGACCGAGGACAAACATCGAAGCACTATGAGCGAGCTAAGTTCAATCGTTAGCAAAACTTAGCGCAACTAAAACAAAAGGATGCGCAAACTTGAGTAGTTAAAAGTTCTTTTTTTTTTTGCTCGAGGAAACAGATAGGTCGGAGTTCCAAGTCCTTTGTGTTAGGTTGGAAGTTTTTGTTGTGTTCGATATTTATCGGATTAAAAGGTTCTTTTCCAGTGTGTTGTTAGTTTACTGAACATAATCGTAAATGCCACGGGGCCTGGGTTAAATCCCCAGTTTCTATTTTTACTTTAAGTGCCGGGTAATTTGCGCAATACCCTTATAGTAGCAATGAGTTTCATTTTGACATTTCAACAGTATTCATTACGCTATTTACGTTGTTGTATACATTTTTTGAGTACCTATATGAAGTAATGGATTAGCCCCCGCATTTGGAAAGCACCCGCTACTCGCACTAAATTCGCTCAAAGAGCTCCAAGACACATGGGTCCATTTATATAATTATCAAGAGTCGAATAAAATCCTTGACATAGCAAATTGCTCGAAGAGTACTTGTAGTATTAAAGTTAAGAAGTTGGTTATCAGATCAAGACTATGCGCCGGTCTGAATCTCCTCTCATACATCACCATCATGAATCCTTACTCTCTTACATTAAGTCTCTTCGAAATGCAACACGTCTCCCTAACACATCCCTTTATCACAAACATAGAAACTTCACTAAATTACACTCCACACAACCCTTACAAGTAATTTTGCATGATTTCTTTAGTAAGTTTAAAAATTGTTTAGATTAAGCAACCACTCCCACATATAATGTGTGTTTCTTTTTCTCTATCTATATTTTTTTATCTCTCTCTACTGTTTATATTTTGTATGTATGTATTTATGTATTTATTATAATATTTTTGTTTTGTGTTTCTCTTTCAACTTCTCTTTTATATCTTTGCACCTACCATGTTTTGTCTCTGCATAACCTTAAGGTAGACTGGTAGAAAATGCCTAAGGCATTAAGTCCGCCATTGTGCAATTTTTTCATTGTGCATGAAGTTTTAATAAATAAATAAAAATAACTAGATACCACGACACAGAGTATTCTAGTGTGGGGTCTAGCGCTACTTCATTGCACGACATATTTATTACTAGCTTTCCGCCCGCGGCTTCGCACGCGTTAAATTCGGTTATATCGCGCTTTTTAGATTCCCCTCGAGGCTATCAAATTTTTCCGTGATAAAAAGTAACTTATTATTTAATCCGGACTTCTAACTTCACGCCTGCAAAATTTCAAAGCAAAGGTTCAGTAGTTACGGCGTGAAAGCGGAACAAACAAAGAACCTCACTTTCCGATTTATAATATTAGTAAGATTTATGTATTATTTTTTGTTAATATTATTCAAATTGTTATTGAAAGTCTGTTGTGCATTTAGGGTACTGGATTTGTACATTGATTTTGAACGCTTCTTATACCTTCACCCACATTTCGCCAGTTATGTCTAAGTCCATCATCTGTCTAGCTTTTTCCCAACTATGTTACCCCACTACCCCGTGCAGGAGACGAGGCCCGGGCAGACCGGGCCCGCACGAGAGTGTGGGGCTGCGGAAGAATTTAGACTCCCGCGGTCCCACGCGCGCTCGTGATAGAAGAGACACCGGGCTGGTTTTAGTCAGTAAAAGTCCGTCGCCCACCCTAGGGCAGCGGACATCCTATGAGGATTTCCAACCCGAAAAAAAAAAGTGTGTGTGTCAGCTCCGACGCACGACTGGAGTTTACTCCTTAAGTACGAGTATCTAACTAAACGCAAAAAGAGTTTAATAAATTAATAACTATTATTTACATTAATAAAATATAATAAAAAAATAAAATAAATAAATAATAATTTATTATTTTTTAATGATTAATTATTTAAAAAAAATATTTTAATTTAATAATTAATTTTTAATTTTAATTGATCTTAATAATTTTTTTTTTAATTATTTTTCTAATTAATTAACATTTTTTTATCTATTATTATTTTTTAATTAATAATAATTTGTTATTATTTTTTATTTATATATTTTTTTAATAATAATTTTTATTTTTTATATATTATTTTATTATTACTTTTTTATATTTTTTTTTTCATTTATTTAATTAATAACTAATTAAAAAAAAAATATTAAATTATTAATTAATTTTAATAATTATTTTTTTAATTCATTAACATTTTTTTAATTTATTATAATTTTTTAATTAATATTAATGTACCATTTTTTTTATTTATTTTTTTTTAAATAATAATTATTATTTTCTTATTATATTTTTTTTTATTTATTATTCAATTATTTGCATTAAATCTTTTAATCAAGCTCAATAACATATAGTATATAGGTATAGTCGCTTATACAGCATACCCTATGTACGTCATAATACACTCACAGCCAGATTAGAAAGTTGCGCACTTCGGGTGCGCACTAAAATAGTAACGCTTAAAATTCGTTACTCGTTAGTAGGTTTTACCCCTCGGATTTTTCTCATACCGGGCGCCTTATATATGAAAGTCGATTCTTAAGGAGTAAACTCCAAAAAAAAAAAGGTTTTTTTTTTAATAGTTATAAACTAGTGCTTGACTGCAATCCCGCCTGATGGTAAGCAGTGATTGCAGTGTGAGTGTGAGTGGTTTCCAGTCTAACCGAATTTAGCTGATTACCGGTCTGGTCGGAAGATTGGTAGGTACTCCCTTTGCTATGGAGGATGAGTGAGCCATACGCCCTGTTCCTCATACCTTATACATGCAGAGTTCGAGCTGCTACCAAGACCATCAAAATTACTAGACACAAGCTGCGCCATGCGGTTTCACCCGCGTAGGTTTTGATATGCTCCGGTAATATTGGTCGCAGCTCGTCGATGTTATGTAGCCTAAAGCCTTCCTGGATTAAGGGCCTGGATTAAGTTAGTTGGCCATACCGAAGCATAGGACCTCCTACACTTTGAAATGGGTATAGTTGCCCATCTTTATAGAAAGACTAAGTACGCCACGCGGTTTTACCCGTATAATTTTCGATCTCGTGGGAAAATCGGGATAAAATTATGGTATTTTATGTCTGTGTTAGTTATAAACTAGAAGTTTTGGCTTGAGAGAGTAACAAAAATGATCTCGTCTTCATCCATATATCTACATAACCATACCTATATATGACGACACGGTTGGTGCAGTGGTTGAGTGATCAACTACTGCACTGCGTTTCGATTGTTCGATCTCCGCACGGAACAAATATTTGCTTACAGGTAAGGTTTACCTGTGAGTTTAAATGTTTGAAAACGTACCCACAATACAGGGATAGTTCCTAGTGTGGGCCAACGTCAAAAAATATCTATACCTAGAAACTTTCGCTTTATAATCTTAGTCAGATAGAACTCCTATGAAGAAAAAAGTGTGTGTGTCAGCTCCGACGCACGACTGGAGTTTACTCCTTAAGTACGAGAAAAAAAATAAAAATATTATTCCTTTATTTATTATACACACTTATAAATTACATTTTTAAATATTTCTACATAAAAATATATAAAAAAAACATTTAAAAATATAAATATAGTAGCCCACCGGTATCGGGAACAGGGTCCAAGCTACCGGCGGTCAGGGCTCCAGAGAGAGGAACTTCCTGACGATGCGAGCCGTGTCCAGCAGTACCGCTTTCTGAATCAAGCCCTTGATCCAGCTGCCTAACGAGAGCCTCCTGAGTTGTTGGACGAGGCTCTTGACTATTAAGCCATTGGCTGTCACGACTATCGGTACAATGATTGCTGAATCCACTTCCCACATGTCGACAACCTCGTGAGCCAAGTTAAGATACTTGATTTGTTTATCTTTCTCAGCTTTCACGAGGTTCTCATCATGTGGGATGGTTATGTCAACAATCATTGCACGCCGCCGATCGATCCACCAGCACTATATCAGGCTTATTGGCAACAATAGTCCTGTCAGTGATGATGGATCGATCCCAGTACAATGTGATATGGTCATTTTCGAGAACTGAATCGGGCATATACTTGTAGTAGGGCACCTCCGATTCCAGTCCAAATTATTATTATTATTATTTTAAAAATTATTTAGAAAATAAATCATAAAAAATTATAAATGCATATTTATGAAAATTTTAACCAATTTAAAGAAAGTTGATAATAAAAAAAAAATATAAATTTTTTATTATTATTCGTAATTTTTTTTTATTATTATCTTAATAACTAACAAAATATAGTTGTAAAAAGATAATTATGCCACTTTTTTAGATTAGAAAGTTGCGCACCAAAGGTGCGCTCTAAAATAGTAACGCTTAAAATTCGTTACTCGTTAGTAGGTTTACCCCTCGGGTTTTTCTCATACCGGGCGCCTTATATGTATATGAAAATCGATTCTTAAGGAGTAATCTCCAAAAACGCGTGAAACACTACGTGGTGACTTTTTTAAAACACATTTCGGTGTTAGTCGGACCTCTAGATCAGCGAGTCATAAAACAGTATTATGTATACATGTTATATTATATCTGTATTAATAAAAAAAATCACGGAATACCATGCCAATACGTTTTAACGTTATTATGTCATCGTCATTGCATTTCCCCTTCATGTCACAAGATGGGGTAAATGCCCCAACAGCTAGCGACCGAGCGCCCGCGCGCCCGCTCGCCGCTTACCGTGACGTAATCGCGTTCTTTCTAAGCGATTGCTCTCACTTCACGCACGACTAACGCACGATCAATTTCTTTTCAATTTTTTCACGCACATTGTAAAATAAATGCAGTAATGCAACCCAGTTGCAAAGTGTTTAAGAATTATTGTTTGATATTTGGTCTATTTGCATCTTGCTGGAATAAAATTTATCCAACTTGAAGTTTTGTGAAAAATTACTTTTATTTACAACTGAAAAACCATTATCGTATGCTACTTATATTTAAGTAAGATCAAAAAATAATAAGTATAACACATGGAGAAAGCTTATTTCTAAACAAATATCTTAGAATGATTTTAGAAAAATTTTAGAAATATTTACCAATATTGTCACACTGAACTATACATAACACTGTGTCATCCGCATAACAACACAGTACGATCATAAAATATTTCCCATACATGTTATACAGCAATTGTCTGAGACAATACTACTGTATTCCAGCTGCGCTGTGTGCACACCACGTAACGGCTCCAAATTGGATGTCTGGCCGATTTACGCGTGACATGGGATTGAGATTGCCAACTTTTAATTCGAAGGGTTTTCGAGACGAACCAGTGAAATGTTTTGTAGTAAGTTTACTTGATTCTGTTTTTTGTGTCGAGATATATATAATCCTGACCCGTGTTATAATCTCTTCTTTTAATTCTTTTTTACGGTTTCACACTAACACGGTTGAAAAGATTTGATTGACAGATCTATGAGCCACAAACACTGGGAGGCACCACCCTAGAAGGAGATAGGGTATTTGAATAAAAAAAACTAATTAGTCCGTCAGACAGATTTCCAAAAAATACTAGACACGTCTTTTTTTTCATATAAACAAAAAATGAAGACGACACAGCGCGTTGAAAACTCGTGTGACGTCACTGCACGCTACACTTTTTAGCGACCAGTGACGTCACCAGCAATCACTCCTGATCTTTGATGCCTTATATATTTGTCAATTTTTATTGATTTGATAAAACAAAATATACGTATCCAATATTTTTCTATAATCTGAATGACGGACTAAATAGAATATTTCTTTACACAGGAAACATCCCTATCCATAATGGTAAGGTTTTAATTAAATATCGCATTAAGCTGAAATAGGACATATCCTTATTATTTCTTTCCCTAAATGTTAATTTTTTAAGAGAGCCGCAGCCGCGACTTGCAAGTTGTAGATAGTAGATTCGAACCGCATCAGGTACTTTACTCTGTGTTAATTATTTCATCACCACTGCTCTCAAAACGGCGAAGGAAAATATCGTGATGAAACCGGCATGTCCTAGAGCCAAAACTTCGAAGTCATGTAACCACTTGGTAGATTACGGCTCACTCCGTCTCACCGCGTGGAGGGCTGTGTCTCAGTAGTGGTAATATTATATACTGATTATGTATGTATGTTAAAATAATTTAATAATTTGAAATAATAATTATTTAATATTTAACAATAATTATTGTTATTTTAATAATAATTACTTATTTTGAAATAATTAAATGTAAGTTTTTAAATAAGCATTGACTTTATTTTTAGTTTTTTTATTAAACTAGTGCTTGACCGCAATCCCGCCTGATGGTATTGGTAAGCAGTGATGCAAACGTTGATGGTAAAGCGCGCCAATTTATTAACAGCGTAGGTATTCACTCAAAAAATAAGTCAGATAACAATAAGTCTCAACCTTCCAGTCAGCGAAGTTGAATTTTCCTTAAAATGAGCAAATACTTTTAGATTTAAAGAGCGCTCTCGCTTTTTGTAAAATCCGATTACGTTGCCCCGCGGCTGATTTCAAATTAGATCGCGCGTCAAACGCTTAGCGCGATCGAAATCGAAGATTTTTCGCTAAATCAGTACGCACCCTTATTTAATCTCCATGAAACCTGATACTAATTAATAATTTAAAACGAATGAAATCCGAACTTCGTTTGTTTTTGTTTTGTCGTTCCCAGAAAAACAAATCGAAAACGTTAAAAACCATCACTTTGTATATTTCTCTCGCTCCCCTCAAATTAATTAAGTAAAAAAAGAAAAAACAATTAGACATTATACCTTTTTACTCAACTTCCTGTTAGCATCACAAAAAGAAAATAAGACAAAGGAAAATAAATCAAATTGTAATTTGAACGTTTCTAAAAAAATAAAATTGTTTCCAACAAACGCCTAACGAGTTTATTCAATAAAAGTGGCCGTCGGTCACACCATTGCGTAATCTTCCATCATTTCGTCTAAGATGCCTTAGACAAACCATTTAACAACGTTATAATCTATTACCTTCTGTTGTATTCATCATCATCATCATTTCAGCCGAAACACGTCCCCACTGTTGGACATAAGCCTCCTTCAAGGATCTCCACGACGACTGGTCCTGCGCCTATCTTATCCGTCGGTTGCCCATGACCTTCACCAGGTCGTCGGTCCACCCTGTCGGGGACCTATCCACGCTGCGTCTTCCGGTGCCTGGTTGCCACTCGAGAACCCGTCGGCGCCATCGGGCATCGGTCCTACGGGTAATCTTCCCGGTCCACTGCCACTTAAGTATTCTATGGTATTATCTGTCTAGAATTATCCCAACTATGTTTAAGTCGGCTTTCAGTCTAACTGGAAGCAGGTGATTGCCAGTACTTAACATAGAACGACTATATATCTGATCTCCAAGACCCACTTACTAGATAATACTATATCCCATGGTAAGAATGGTGGAAAAACCACAAATGACAGCTCGAACCAACGACTTCCTTAGATACGGAAGGCTCTTGATATGTGCATCATCATTATCATCATCAACCTATTATCTTCCCACTGCTGGGCACAGATCTCCTCTCATACAGAGAAGGATTGAGCGTAATCACCACGCTTGCTCACTGCGGGTTGGCGATTTCAGACTTAAAGTCCAGGTTTCCTCAAGATGTTTTCCTTCACCTTCAGTCATTGGTATCCAAGATATACTTAGAAAGTACATATAACTTTAGATAAGTTACATTGGTACTTGCCTGACCTGGAATCGAACCCGCGCAGTCATACTTGAGAGGCTGGTGTTTTAACCACTAGGCCACCACGACATCATCATGATATGTGCATATCGCCACCCATCTACGGATCAATCGCGGCAATCTTAACTTTACCTGTCACCCAATACTTTAGATACAAGCCCTTTTTTTATAACTAGCGGCCGCAAGCAACTTTGTTCGCGTGGAGCTCCGCTCCTATTGATCGCAGCGTGATGTTATATAGCCTTAAGCCTTTCTGGATTGATGGGCTATCCAACGCAAATAGAATTTTTCAAATCGGTCCATTAGTTCCTGAGATTACCACGTTCAAACAAACAAACTCTTCAGCTTTATATATTAGTATAGATTATAAACGAGTGCTTGACCTCAATCATGCCTAATGGTAAGCGTGATGCAATCAATAATGGTAGAGCGTGCTGATTCAAAAAAAAACTGAGCTACTATGAAAGAAGACGGCAGTTGAGCGAGGTGATGCAATGTTAAACCTAACAACATGACCAACGATGCTGCGCTAGAGGGAGATTGATCTGGAGACCCTCCACGACCAAACTCCCGACACAACAATATTTGGTGCATCGTACCCGGTACACATCGCAACACAACTGCTCAGACCCGTCCTCTGTACGGCTTCACCAGACATCATTATCGACACGACGAATCCCTTGGCGGCAAGAATTTGTCTGGTAGGTAGTAACTTCTGCCGACAGCCGATGTTATGGCCTACCACCGAAATATTTGATATGGTCATCTAACTATATCGACAACTGACCAATACACATATCAATGCCAACCGTATCTAATCGGACTCTTGTATCTAATCTAGTAGTTGAAAATAGTCTTCATAGCTAGAGGATTTATCTATAGTGTTAGGTAAACCTATTATGGCAACTTTCTATGACATATATTACCATTTTACAAAATCTTGAAATATTTTCTTGGATAAATCGAGAAGATGAATCCCGCTCGCGCTCAAAACGGTGTGATAGACGGACCCAAAACTTGATTAAAGTTATTTAAACAAGAAATAATACGTAGAGGCATTTCTTTTATAATAATATTGTCTGTGAATGACACCGTTTTTACTCCAGAGAGAAAAGTTTATTAAATCAACTTCAATTTGTCTTAAAATTCTTTATTTTTGAGTTTATATTTAGTTCTGGTTTATCGATAATTTACTGAACATTTATTATTCTGCTCTTGTGAATATCGAATCGGTTCTATGTGTATATAGCTAAGTCTTACTAAGCATTCACAGCTACTGCTGACCGGAGGTGGGTGTGGTAACTAACTTTGTTCTGTCAACTAGCTTACCATCTTTTATAACATGTGATTAAAAGCATATCGCCCAAGTGATTTGTGCTAGACCCCTCTGCCCTACCTCTTCAGGAACACAGCCAAGATGTTGATACAAAGTAAACAAAGCATTCCAAATCGCCTCATCATTCGTCATGCACCTCCAATTGCCAACGACATCTCTTTGAGGATCTTAGAGCACGTCGAAAATCAACGCGGCACGTAGCCATGATTCCCTTTTTTCTCTGCTACCCACAAAATTTGCTTGCGAACACGCCACTAGCCGTTTGTCTTACTCCGAGGAACCGTAAATCCGTGACTGAAATAACTCCGCGACAGTTTTCTTGAGGAAAATACCTTATTGAGTTCCGAAATACCGTGGAGAATATGAACTGTCACATACAGTGAATTCTATCTACTATCTACTGCTCCACTGTTCCAGGGATTTCGCCTTAGTTTATCTTTATTGGAGGATTTGAAACATTAGAATATTCAAATTATTAAGAGGGAACTCGAGTGGTAATTTCTCTATACAAACGTATTTCGCTGTTTTCTTCGTGGCTAATGCTTTTAGAGGAATTATTTTTTTCTACAATTTTACAACGTGATTATACGTACCCCTATCATTTTATTTTTGCCGAAACTTAATTAATAAAAGAAATACGATACTTCAAATTCGCTAAAAAATAACGCTTTATTTACCGTGATGTTCAGATAGTCTAGACAAACGTGATAAATTTTTGACAAAAAAGAAAATAATAGAATCGTAGGTATACCTTTTCCCTAAACTTTGATATAAAAACAATTGAGATCTGTCGTGTTTTGAAGAAGAAAACAGTGGAATACGAAACGTCTTTCGGTCTACGTTTTTGTAGGTAAAATCAGCCTGAGCACTTTTCGCACTTTACCGGGAGAGTTTGGAAGCAGCGCGATGGCAATAATTTCTTCAAATACCTATTTTCCAAATTCCTCGTCACTAGAGTTCCCTCTTAACGGCTTTGCTTCTCGTTGAGCTCGGGAGATTAATATTTCAAAGATATGAGAAGATAATGTACTTAGGGCTTTAATTTTCCCTTAAAGCAAAAGAGGGGGTGGACACCCTAATCTTTCTCTTTCATTTCACTAGAGGATAGAGTGTCATGAGTCCAAACTTAATCGCTTTTCCCGTCATATTCCGCGGTTGCTTTTATGATGTGGAAAACCACTAAAAAGGGATTTCCCTTAAACCCGCGAGAACATAAAAGGGCTGTTATTCAACTGGAGGGGACAAAATCATGTGGCGTGATCTTCTTCTAGTGTAGTCGTAAATAAAATTGTTTCTTTTTTTTTATTGCAGTTTTATGAATTATTTATAAAACCTCCTTAAGTGTTTTTCACTAAATCAAATCATTTTAACCGGCGTCAAAGAACCTCCTCCGGTTCTCAATTCGTCGAAATCTTTTTTTGTGTAAAGACGCCTGGACCAATTTGCTTTTTTTTTATATCAGGAATACATACTATTAATAAAATAGAAATATGGCAACACGGTTGTCGCAATGGCTGAGCGATCGACTGCTGCGTTGCGTGCTGTGCGTTCGATTCCTAGAACAAATAATTGTATGGCCTAAAGGTAGTTGTTCCAGATCTGGCTGTTTTTATTTGTGAGTTTAAATGTCTGTAACTGTAACTCACGATACAGGAGTAATATCTGGTGTTAGGAAAGGTGTTATAAAAAAAAATGTATCAAAACAGCCTATATGACATAAAAAGCGCCTTAAAGTAAGTATTATTTAGCTAGAATATTATATATCTGGAAAATTAATTGCCATTAACCTGCAAAGAAATAGTTTTATACCGAACGAAGCGCTTCGCCTCCACTTATATACCATTTACATCGGGGGACGGGAATAATATGCCAGCAGCGGTGTTCCCGTCTAACTACAATTTAAGTGTCTTCAAGGCTAGAGTGAATAGGCTCTTAATAAACTAGCGCGTTTTACCATCAATTATTGCATCACTTTACCATTAGGCGGGATTGCAGTAAAGCACTAGTATATAATTTATAAAAATAATACCTCGTACACAGGCCTCAATATCCCATTGTCAGGTTTATGGATGCCGACCTATCTCTGTCGAGTGGTCGAGGCCTATCTGACGGACAGGGCCATAATCTACCCCGGTCACCAAGGAGTGTGGAACCGGCGAGAGATGTCGTGCGGTGTTCCACAGGGATCGCTCCTGGGACCGTATCTGTGGAACATCGGGTACGACTGGGTGCTGCGCGCCGACCTCCCTACCGGCGACACGCTAGTTCTGGCACAGAGGAGGTCGTACCAGGCGGCGGCTGACGCAGCGACCCTCGGGGTTGCGACAATCGTCAACGGGATCCGGGACTTGGGACTCGAGGTGGCCCTGCAGAAGTCCGAGGCCATGTGCTTTCATGGTTCTCGGAATGCGCCACCGTCGGGTTCCCACATAACGGTAGGAGGGGCTCACATCGGCGTCGGGTCGACGATGAAGTACCTGGGACTCGTCCTCGACAGCCGGTGTAACTTCGAGGAGCACTTCCGACGTTTGGTACCCAGACTGGAACGGGTCGGGGCTGCCCTAAGGCGGCTCCTCCCCAATCTAGGGGGACCAAACGACTCCTGCCGGAGGCTCTATGCGGGGGCCGTGCGGTCCATGACCCTTTACGGGGCACCGGTGTGGGTGCGGTCGCTAAGGAAGCGAACAGCCCGGTGCCTGACCGCGTCCCAGAGGGTCATGGCCGTTCGGCTGATCCGGGGATACCGTACGGTCTCCGCTGAGGCGGCGATCCTTCTTGCCGGATTGCCGCCATGGGATCTGGAGGCCAAAGTCCTCGCCCACATGTGGGAGTGGCGAGAGGAGGCAAAACGCCGGGGCATAACTCCGCTGCCGCGAGATATTGCGGTACGGCGGACAGAGCTCCGGCGGGATCTCATGGCAACATGGAGAGTGCGATTGTCGCAACCCAGTGCTGGGCACGCTACAATAGCGGCGGTAAGTCCCCTCTATGAGGAGTGGCTAGAGAGGCGCCACGGCGCCCTCACCTTCCGCCTGGCGCAGATCCTCACCGGACACGGTTGTTTCGGGAGATTCCTGTTCCGTATAAGGCGGGAGGAAACGCCAGGGTGTCACCATTGTGTGGATCGCCCTGAGGACACGGTGGAGGTCTGCCCGGCTTGAGTAGAGCACCGCCGTGTCCTCGTAGCGGCGATCGGCGGCGATCTCTCGCGTCCGACCCTGGTCCGGGCCATGGTCCGGAGCGAGAGTGCATGGCAGGCCGTCACCTCCTTCTGCGAAGCAGTAATGCTGGCAAAGGAGGAGGCGGAGCGCATGAGGCAACGGGAATCCCAGCGCCCTCACGCCACTAGCCACCGCAGGAGACGCCCTGGTCGGGAGATGACACCAAACTCCCAGCCACCGTAGGCGCGGGCTTGCGGGCGGTGAGCAATGGGCAGCTCGCCGCCCGGTAAGGACCAGGCCCGAGTCGACGGCGCGTCGTGTTTCACGCGCGCCTCAAAGTGATGTCAGCACATCGTGACGGGGTCCACAAAGACCGATTCCTCCTGGGTCAGGGTTGCGGGATGGTTAAACAAGAAACCGTGGCCCTGGCCGTCCCACAGGCAAGTGAAGAAACACGGGTGGGTTTTAGTCAGTAAAAGTCTGACACGCCCTTCCGCTCCGCCCAGAGCGGGAGAAGTCATTTGATGATTTCCCACCCTAACAAAAAAAAAAAGGTTATACATGTATTTACACTAAAAGAACATTTTTAAACAAAGCTAATATACATTCCAACAAAGCTTTTCAAAGTTATCTTTTCACATTTTTCAACTAAAATATAATAACTTTACACTCCACAGAACAGTAAGGGCAATGAATCTACGTCCACAATTCCAAAATTTAAAAAAATAACTTAAAAAAGAATTCAATTGTGATTCCCGACATGCGAAGCTGGGGCGCGAGGATGTTTCTTTGCACGTCGTAAAAATGTCCCTCCCCACCCCTCCTTTGCCCTCTGAACACAGAATAAATGCCCACAGAAGGGCAGCCCAGACAATCTTGTCCGATGAAGGCCAACCCGCCGCAGCTGAGCCAGTAAATATAAATTCCCAACTATGACCTTTGAGTTTGGTTCGGACGATTCTTCTCAGAGGAAACGCCGCAGTCATCAAACCGAATTAAAATAAAACTTCGATCCAGCCGTCCCTTGCTATTCTCTCCAGCCACGCCCTAAGCCGAGGTTCGTACCCCACAGGGGGTGCCCTCAGCGTGTAGTCGCTTCGTTTTTAGTTAACCTGGCTGGAGGCTTTAAATTCATTTAAGGCAGCCACAGGATAGTCCGGTTAAGTAGTCACGACCTCTCAAGGTCAACTACGAGATGCCATATCAAATAAAAAAGCCGCTCATCACTCACTACCACCCCCCGCACTCCGTAGCCAACTGTACATAGCTAGTTGAGCTGTTAGGGGACGGGGTAAGCACCCACTGTAGCGGAGCGCCAACCAAAACCGACGCCCTGCTGCTTGTTCGACTCTTGCTGAACCTTTTCTGGGGAACTAGAGATTCCACTCGGCAGGGGCCTGGTCGCAAGAGCGTCGAGAAGCACTTCGGGCGCTCCTACAGTCACACACTTAATAGACACACTGATGATCGCCGGAGGGGAGGTACACCCCTACGGCGACAGCATAGGTGTGCGAAGACGGCACCCTTAGGGTGCAACCCAATGGTAGGTCCCCAATTTTGAGGACCGAGAGAAAACCGCCGCGGTTACGGGGCCATAAAGGAGCCCCCAAACCGTCGCCTCGTGCCCCCAAGAGTCTCGGGGTCGCAGAAAAGTCTAACGAAGCCCAGACAATAAACGAAAATTCACGCATACAAACACACTTCATGTTTAGCCAGTTGCATTCGGTACTTATCCCACTTACACACACACGCAATTAACAAGAAGTGGTACTCGGTGGTAGGCCATAACATCGGCTGCCGGCAAAAATTACCAACCACCAGCTAAAGTCTTGCCGCCAAGCGATTTGTCGTGTTCCGGCATAATGCCTGGTGTAGCCGTACGGAGGGCGGTTCTAAGCAATTGTGTTGCGATGTGTGCCGGGTACGATGCGCCAAATGGTGTGGTGTCGGGAGTTTGGTCGGGGAGGGTCTCCACATCAATCTCCCTCTGGCGCAGCATCGTTGGTCGTGTTGTTGAGTTTATCATTGCAACACCTCGCTCAACTGCCGCCTTCCTTCCTATTCACTCAGTTTTTTGAATGAATAGGCTCATAATAAACTAGCACGCTTTGCCATCAACGATTGCGTCACTGCTTACCATCAGGCGGGATTGCAGTCAAGCACTAGTTTATAACCATTAAAAAAAAGTTGCTCAAATTTTTCAAGTTTGAGCAAGTTAGAGAAAAACTTATAATAATTTGCTAATTTATTGGTTGTTGCTTTCTCGTCGGAGCGGTGCACGGCAAAGGTACAGGTGCCTCAGATCGACGTATCACACCACCGACGATCGACGTATCATAGATGAGTGCGTACGTTTTCGCTTGTTGTTAAAAGATAGGCTTCTGTATCTACCTATTCTGTGCTCAGAATACCAACGTCCTCCCCCTTTTGAGAGGAGACAAAAGAAATAGCGCGTGACGTGAATGGGTCCCGACACGGATTGATGTCCAAGGTCTAAGCAGGTTTATAATAAAAAAAAATTGGCGCGAAACGATAAATGAGGTTCTTAGATTTTATGAAGCCTTTGTTAATAGGGTATACCCCGTCGAGTAGCTGTACTGTTTTTCAACAGTTGGGTATAACTTTGTTTTATAAAAAGTGTTTTGATGCTGCAAAGTTATTTAGAATCCTATAAAATTTTATGAGCCCACGAAAATAAAGTAGTTTTCACATTGATTTACAGCTCATATATTTATACCCTAGGGTGCGTTGTTATGCTTGAAACGTATTCTACAACGCTTTATATTATGTTTACCCTAAGAGAAAAAGTGTTGAAACCTTTTTAAAAGTGCAAAAAAAAATCGGACAAGTTAAGCGTTTTGCGTCGTCTTTTATACGGCTTAATATCGAAGGACTGGAACAATTTACCGGCAGCGATCTTTCCGTCAGATTTCTTCAAGACCCTCTGGCCTTAAAGACACTTAAGTTATAAAGCTAAGTTCTGCTGCATACGCAGTTAGAACAATTCGTAATTTGACTGATGTTGAGACGGCCCGTTTAGTGTACTTTGGCTATTTCCATAGCGTAATGTCGTACGGCATTCTGTTGTGGGGAAATGCCGCCGATATTCAAACAATATTTGTTTTGCAGAAACGAGCTGTTCGTGCAATTTATAAATTAAGTCCGAGACACTCTCTCAGAGAAAAATTTAAAGAGATTAATGTACTGACCGTGCCGTCTCAATATATTTATGAAAATCTTTTGTATGCTCATAAAAATATAAAATTGTTTAAAAAATACAGTGATGTCCATAATATAAATACTAGGAACAGGCACAAATTTATTGTACCTACAACAAGGCTCAAGAAAATAGGTGGCTCCTTCAGATGCCAATGTATACATTTTTACAATGGACTTCCAGAGGTGGTTCAAGATCTGAGCCTGAATAAATTCAAATCCTTCATTAAACGTAAGTTGTGTCAGAAAGCATTTTATAGTGTGAAGGATTATATTGAAGACAAAAAGGCTTGGGCTTGAGCTGCGTCCGATTTCTATACACTGATTGTTCTCTGATTTTTCCTCTTGTAGTTTTAATATGTAACTGTATATGTTACTAATTCAAAGCCTGTATTACACACTATGTAGCCACGCATATTGTACGTTACGGAATTGTATCGCTGACAGAGGTGTTCGGCACTTGTACAGCTACACAGGAGCTAAACTTAGTATTCGGGAACACTGTTGGAGCTGCTGAACCTTGGACAAAACTATCTTAGCATTGTGTAGATTCAATTTCTTAGTATTGTATAATTGCATGGCAAACGTGTGAGCACAATGTACGAATGTGCTGTAAGGCATTTTTTTGTTGGGTTAGTCTTTTTTATTGACTTGATAGTGCTCTGGCTGTTGAGAGTATGTCATGCTCACTCAAATGTCTCGCTGATGGTGGCGTGTGTGTTGGGTCATTGGGTTCCCTTGAATATGGTTGAGCTGAATGATGCTGATCCATTCGTCATGTTCGTGAACGGACGCCGTCGGAGGGGACTGGTCATCTCTTAGCTGCCACGGCGTATTTTAATTTCTGAATTGATTTTTGTGTGTTTTCATAATGGACGCTCTCGGCGTACAATTTATTTTTGCATCGTTCTCACACGGTTGATTTCAACATGAATGATGTAATCAAATATTTGTAACAATCGCTTGAAAATTTAAAAGAGTGTCCATGGAGTTTCTTGCCCGTTCTTCTCCATAGGTACCTACTCTTTGGAATGGGCGACTAGCTTCATCTTATTGACTGAGCGACCTTCTGACAATTCAAAAGTGCCTGTAACTGGTTTATTTGAAATAAATGCTTTGATTTTTGATTTTGAAGCATCACTGGCTTATTATAAGCCCCTCTCACTCTTATGTAGGCTCATAATAGGCTAATGCACTTTACCATCAATGATTGTATCACAATTTATCATCAGGCAGGATAGCAGTGAAGCACTAGTCTATAAAATTATTTAAAAAACAGAGCTTCGGAACATTTAAGAAAATGTCAAAATTACCAAATATTTTTCACTATGAAGCATAAAGGTTAAAAATAAATTTTATGGTCTTCCTGTACAAGTAACAATAAATGTTTATATATGTTTTATTATCATTGGATAAGAACATGAATAAAAAAATTTCTATATAAAAAGAAAAAATTGATACGGGTCCAATCCACCTACATAGAAATATAAGGAAACATAAAAACCAAACTACTGAACCTATTTGGATAAAACTTTTAAAGAACTGAACTGAAAAGAAACCAAAGAAATCGGTTGGAGTAACATTAAACTAATGCTTGACTACGCTCCCGCCTATGGAACGCAGTGATGTTAATTTATTTTATTTATTTATTTATTTATTTATAAAGAGTTTTTATAAATAAATAAATAAAATTTTGGTAATAAAGCGCACTAGCTTATTTTGACAGCCTCCGTGGCGTAGCGGTAGCGGACGCGGCCGCTGCGCAAGGTGGCGCGGGTTCGATCCCCGCACAGTGCAAGTATTTGTATGCATGAATAAGAATACTTGCACTGGTCTGGTCGTGCCTCGGAAAGCACGTTAAGCCGTTGGTCCCGGTTGCCATACGAACATCTAGTGGCAGTCGTTACGGGTTGTTGGAGCCCTCAAAAATCCAACAATTGGTCTAACTGCAATGCTTCGATGTCGCCTTCGGGTTGTGGAGGTCAGACGGCAGTCGCTTCACGGAAAATGTCGAAGTTTAGCCATTTCAGCAGTTGGATTGGTAAAGCGGACCCCAGGCTCCAAAGATGAAAAAGGCTTCGGATGCGACTGGGATTAACGCTGTGATGATGATGATGATAATAATAGGTAAACTAATGCTTGACTATGCTCCCGCCTATGGAACGCAGTGATGTTAATTTTGGTAATAAAGCACACTAGCTTATTTTGAGCCTATTCACTGTAGCCTTGAAGATACTGAAATTATAATCGGACGTGTAGACCGCTGCAGGCATTTTGTTTATTTGTATGAACTTGTATGTGTGGTTCAAAGCGTAAATAAAGTTGATTATTAATAAATAAATAATGAATGAATAAAAGTTCTGGCGCTCCTTGGAGAGCTCTACATCAGTATGTGTAGCTCTACAAGGAGCGCCAGAACTTTAAGTGTACTGACACATCTGCGGAACGTACGGCGCCGAAAGCTCAGCGGCTGAAGTGTCAGTCGCAATATTCAGTTGACATGACAAACCAAACGGTCAAAACGCGGCGTCTTGTTCAGCACGCTACGTGACGGAAAGATACCTGGCGTCATCATCAGTCTGTCTGTGTCGACACTTTATGGTGTGCGGTTTTTGTGACGTACCTGAATTGCCCAGAAAAATAGATTTAATTAGAATATTAGCTATTATAGAGGGCTTAGAAGACGTTGCCGCTCTCCGTTACCGCCACGCGCGCGATGCACAACACACGCCGAACGTTCAGCTACGACCGCCGAACTTTCGGTCGCGCAACGCATCGCGTGATGTGTCGCTTGCTATGCAAAATATATTAAATGCCTTTTAGCTGAAAAACCGCCCGAAGGAAGGTTAGGCCCTACGCCGAACGCGGCGTAATTGCGGCTGATGTGTCATAGAGTACTTGAAATACACTGCAAGCGTATTTAGCCGAACTTTCGGCGTCGTACGTTCCGCAGATGTGTCGCGACAGTAAGGCTTCCGCCAACGACTGTCAAAATTTCATAAATGACAGCCGGGACCAACGGTTCTAATGAATAACTGGTAAAGATGGTCAATCATCCACAGACCAACTGTCGCAAGCGTAACTTAGCCTAAACGATCGAGCCATAAGGCGATTAACACACGGCACTCCGTACCGCCGCGGAGGGTAGTGACAGTAAAGCGGATTTCGGTGCCCCACGCTGTAAGGCGGTTTACGCACCTGTCCGCGCGGATGAATTTAACACGGCTTTGACCAGTTTGTTCACAGAGCTGGCAAGGATCTTCTGATCTTCGTTCTGCACCCACGATGAACCGCGCGGCTATGCGTCGAACCCTTGTGTGAGGCACCGCTCCACCGCGCGGACGGGCGGTGGCGGCGAGAGTACCGCTCGACCACGCGGTCGGCCGGTGTATGTGTGTTAGGCATCTACGGATTTATTAGTGGTGAATGCGATATGAGATCCGCTTAACCACCTACCGCGGCGGAGCGCGGTTCTGTATGTTAATCGTCTTAGCTAAAAACCCATCAAACCAGTCAGTATGCTGCCAAATGTTTGGTTAATAATGACCATATTGTTAGATAGGTAGCCGACTATTTCGCATCCACCGGCCTTTTCGACCTAATTATTAATGCTGCGTACGACAAGGATAAACAATATGTTCCAAGCGATACATAACGTAGCCACCACTTTATATACTTCCCGCAAACTATTAATTCAATTAAGACCCCGAGGCCAATGGGATGCTGCATCGCAAAATTTATCTTTTTTCCACCACACATATTGGTTAAATGGATACTTGGAGGCGTTATTTATGGTGAAATCATTAATTATTTTATTGGAAAATGGAGGTTTAATGTTTCTTTATTAAATTCTCATTTACAGTTTTATAAATTTGTGTATTGGGTGACATAATATCAGGTCAACCACCTACCATCACTAGGTAACGGTAGCCTATCGCAAATGAGGGCCGCTCCACGGCAGAACGATCGCTAAGAAATGGGTGCCGCTCCATAGTAGCTCATCGCTAAGATATAGGTGCCGCTCCGTGGCAAGCCACGCTAAGATACGGGGCCACTCCATGGCGGCCTAACGCTAATATTTGGGTACCGCTCCACAGTAGCCGCAATACTGTTCCATCATTTATTTTGGGCCCACCTTGTGTGTTACGGCCCACTCCTCCCTACTACTACTACTAGACTAGATTCAGCCTGCGATTTAATACACGTAAAATTTCTTGTTCATCTCTCGACGCGCCACGACATATCGCTCGCCCAAGTCAAATCATTAATTTTGATTTTTAAGACTTTATGACTTTTTGCTCAGCTTTTTTTTTAGACAATCGTTGCCCACACTAGGAATTTCTCCTATATCGTGGGTGCGTTTACAAACATATAAACACATACACAAACATCCAGATCCGGAACAACTACTTGTAGGTCATGCAAATATTTGTTCCGTGCTGGGATCGAACCCGTGACACGCAGCACAGCAGTCAATAGCTTGACCACTGCTCTAACGCGCTAACCGTGCCGTCAATTGTCGAAGCTTGATGTTGTATTATAGCGGTATCTACAATGGCACGTGCGAAAATGCGTCACGCAAATTCTGTGTCTCGCAAGCAGAGTTTACCGTGAAACTAGCATAAATTATAGCCATTTGCGCGGTATGTTTACAGGCGTTGCGCAGGGGCGGTTCCGGAATTGGTATTTTAAGACGAACCGGGACTACCCCAATGTGTTGCTGGTGATCACCGGAGTGGTATTAATGGGGTAAAAATCCAACACTCCCCGAGCTCGATCCCCAGAGGTCGGGTGCCTTTTGAAGGTTTCCCATCGAAAACAAAAAACAAAAGAAAAGGTATTACTACCATAAAATGTAGTCTACAACGTGTAACATAAAGAGTATATACATATCAAAGGCATGGCACCTTTACATGATATCAAACGATATCGGAAGGGTTTCCTAATCCTATCTCTTCATGTTAGGAAGTTATGAGGAAAAACATCGCCTGTGATAGGCTACTATCATACTAGTCGCACAGGGATATTGAAGACATTTATCGGATTTTGGCAAGTAACGTGACGGGTAACAAGTAGTTATTAACGTATGTAGTGTGCTGCCACGTTTGTTATGTTTGGATTTTAAGAAACACACAAACCGAAAATTTGGTACCAATTTTTTGAGTATTTTATTTTGAGTTGAAACCCTTCCGATATCGTTTGATATCATCTAAAGATGCCATGCCCTTGGTATGTATATACCCTTTTTGTTACACGTTGTATAATAGACACCCATCCTTCCTATTCCTAAGTTTTTTACCCGACTGCCAGGAGGGTTATGTTTTTAGCGCCTATCTTGTATGTATTATTCTTTATTACCTAGTATCTCCAGAACCGCTGAACAGATTTTCACATTTGAGGTATCGTTAGATTTGCCTTAATTGCCCAACTGCTACTAGATAGGTGACATTTAAAAAAAAAACCAAAATGGCGGATGTATGACGCCATATTGTGAGATATAAAGAAATAAATTTCGACCAAGCATATCGAGTGGGATATCAGAATGAAGGATTTTAAACACTGATTCTAAATATGTATTTAACTTAATATTAAATGGAACAAAAAAAAAGAATTACATATTTATTTTCTGCCAAGCATATCGAGTTGGGTATCAAAATTAAGGATTTTAATCACTGATTATAATAAATATATTGATTCTAAATATATTTTATATAAAAAAGTCTTTAAATATAAAATTGCCGTTTAATAGGAAAAAAATCTTTTGTATTAAATGAAGCAATTACCCATGCAAGTTTCTACCTTTTCAGTTCGTTAGAGTTTTATGCAGGCGGGTTTTTTGTTTTTAAATAATAATTTTTGTTTATTAAGTGAATAGGCTTAATAAACTAGTGCGCTTTACCGTCAACGATTGCATCACTGCTTACCATCAGGCGGGATTGCAGTCAAGCACTAGTTTATAATATTTAAAAAAAAAAACACCGCAATATTCTTGGATCATGATTGTAGCGTGTAGCCATTAGCACACTGATTTATAGAAAGCAATTAGTACCTAACATTACAATACAACTAATTAATAATTGAATCCAATTTCTGAAGTGCACACGTACCACCTACAGCATGAATGTTTAATGTAATTTATGTTACCTACTGGAAAACAAAAATAAAGATACAACATTAATAAGATACAAGACGAAAGATTATTTATTATTAAAGATTATTGCTGTTATCTACAACTTCAATAAGAAAAATGTTCTGGTTATATATTATTCGCAGAGACTAGCCGTGGCCTAGTAGACCGGCGGTGGACTAGTAGACCAGCTGTGGCCTAGTAGCTCAGCGGTGGACTAGTAGACCAGCTGTGGCCTATTAGCCCAGCGGTGGACTAGAAGACCAGCGTTGGACTAGAATAAAATTTTGGAGGTTCGCATTAGGAACAAGGAGGTCCTGAGAGCACTGTGTCGTCTGGACGTGAATAAGGCTAGTGGTCCAGATGGTATACCAGCGATTGTTCTTAAGGCATGTGCGCCCGAGTTGTCTCCTGTATTGACGCGCCTGTATCGCCTCTCATTTGGGACTGGTATAGTGCCCAAGTCCTGGAAGCTTGCCAACGTGCAGCCCGTGCCCAAAAAGGGTAGTCGTGCCGATCCTACCAACTATCGGCCGATTTCGGTAACCTCCATACTCTGCAAGATTATGGAGCGTGTATTGAATTCGCGCCTCTTGGCTTACCTGGAAGGTAACGATCTCCTCAGTGACCGACAGTACGGTTTTCGGCGCAATCGGTCAACTGGGGACCTACTAGTGTATGCCACTCACTTGTGGGGCGAGGCCCTCGAGAGAAATGGGGAAGCGATTGCCGTCTCCCTTGATGTCTCGAAGGCCTTCGACCGGGTATGGCACGCTGGCCTTTTCAGTAAGCTTCCAGCGTACGGCGTTTCCGCTGGCCTGACTGGCTGGGTTAAAGACTTCCTGACTGAACGGTCCCTCCGAGTTGTCGTCGACGGATGCTTATCGGAGCCCATGTCGACCAATGCCGATGTTCCTCAGGGGTCTGTTCTCTCTGCAACTCTGTTCCTGCTGCATATTAATGATCTGCTGATGCCCGGTATCTATGGGTATGCAGATGACAGCACAGTTGTGGAGAGATATCTGCCGGAAGCTCGGGCTAGTAAGGAAGCAATCTGGTCCGAAAGAGAGGCTATGGTAGAGCGTACGAGTGCTGCACTACAGGCAGTCTCCGAATGGGGCAAAGCCAATCTTGTAGCATTCAATGCCGCCAAAACACAGGCGTGTCTTTTCACCGCCAAAAGGAGCCCGTTCACCTTGGCTCCTACTTTTCAGAATGTATCCTTGGAGTGCACCAACCGCCTTCAGCTTTTGGGAGTAGAGATTTCCTCGAACCTTAACTTTGGGCGGTTCATTGAGTCCAAGGCCAGGGTGGCTGCTAGAAAACTTGGCGTTATCGCAAAGGTCCGGCGGTACTTCACACCGGGGCAGCTTCTAATGTTGTACAAAGCACAGGTCCGCTCGTGTGTGGAGTACTGCAGTCACATTTGGGCTGGTGCTGCGAAATGTCACCTGGATACTTTGGATTCAGTGGAGAGGCGTGCGAAGAGGCTGATTGGCGACCCAGACTTAACTCGAAACGGTCTCCAAAGCCTGGAGCACAGGCGTAGAGTAGCCAGCCTTTCGGTCTTCTATAGGTTGCATTCTGGTGAGTGTGCAAGGGAATTGCATGATTTAATTCCCCCATCACCGTTCCACCATCGGACGACCCGTCGTACGGCGAGTTTCCACCCTTACGTTGTTGATACCACTGCGACCCGGACGAAGCGTTTCGCTTCCTCTTTTATACCGCGTACATCGAGGGACTGGAACAATTTGCCAGCGACGGTGTTTCCGTCACATTACAATTTGAGTGTCTTCAAGGCTAGAGTGAATAGGTTCTTAATAAACTAGCGCGCTTTACCATCAATGATCGCATCACTGCTTACCATCAGGCGGGATTGCGGTCAAGCGCTTGTTTATAACTTATAAAAAAAAAAAAAAAAAAGAATACCAGCGGTGGCCTAGAAGACCAGCGGTGGCCTAGTACACCAGCGGTGGCCTAGTAGACCAGCGGTGGCCTAGTAGACCAGCGGTGGACTACTGGTATCGGCCGTTGTAGGTCGCAGGTTCGAACCGCGTCAGGCGCTTTACTTTGTATAAATAATTTCATCACCACTGCTCTCAAAACGGTGAAGGAAAACATCTTTAGGAAACCGGCATGTGCTAGAGCCAAAAACTTTGAAGACATGTGACATCTACCAAACCGCACTAGGCCAGCGTGGTAAATTACGGCCCACTCCCTCTCATCGAGAGGAGGCCCTTGTCTTCTCCATAGAGATCTTGGCTTTGGAATGGCCGAGTTGCTCCATCTTACTGAATAACCTTTTCTTCTTCCTTCTTCCTCAGCCTATAGAGGTCCACTGCTGGACAAAGGCTTCCCCCAAGGCTTTTCACGATGACCGGTCTTGTACTACCCGCATCCATCGGCTTTCCGCGACCTTCACTCGACTGACTGACTTACCCTTTGACAATTTAAAAATGACAGTACTAGTAATTGATTGATTTGAAATTAATGCTGTACATCACACTGGTCTCCACAGAGTAGGCAACTCGTTCATGGGTCAATGTATACACTTTTACAACAAGCTTCCCATGGACATTCGAAACTTACCCATTAAACGATTTAAAAACTATACAAAGGCCAAACTTTGCAAAAACTGGTGTGTAAGCATTAACTATCCTAATAATCTATCCATGCATTTCCATTCCCCATCCTTGTTGCGTCAACGACGATAATAATAAACTAGGCTGTATGGCGTACTATGCCTTCGCCTTTTCCATGCGCCCTCCCTCAAGAGTGGCAAGAGGGAGAACTAGTACGAAAGAAGATGGCGATCTCAGCTAATTCGACACCGCGTGTACTCTAAATAAAATCGAATATCTGACTTCCTAAGAGCTTCGCTGGCCTAATAAACCCTCAGTGTCCATATTGGTGGTGTGTCTGTGCTTGACGAGTGTAGGCAGTGAGCAAGCAGCATCAAGTCCACGAAGAAGGAGTAAACTGACCGACCGGCACCTGACTCGTCGTTGGTAACTCCTTTCCTGTCCAACTGGATCCAGGTTAGTGCTTTGCATGTTTGTTTCCCTGCTTTGAGACCCTGGGGTTGATAGGAGAATGCAGCGACTCTTCCAGGAAGCGTCAACATTAATTATGGTGCCTCCTGTGAGGAATCTTCCTCGCGTAATTATTTCAAAAATACCTACTATCGGAAATTAAATCCTTCCATTCTCGTTATTACGTTAAATACGTAATCCCAATTCTAATTTATTAGTATACTTACCTACTTAAGGCAATTTCAATTTGCCTTTCAAGTTCTAAGTGTATAAATAAAACCTAAGTCAGTCCATGATACCTAGTTATTGTTTCTTATTTGAGACCGGTTGACTATTCAATCGTACATTCATACCTCGTTCATTCCCTTGTAATAAGCTGCATTTATTTGTATTAAATAATAAATTGCATAAATTACTTTTAAAAACGTGAGTTCGAAGTTTCTCGAATTTAGTACCGAAGTACCTACATTTGTCGTACTTGTCTCCGGCGGGAGACGGACTAGCTTTGACCTACCTCAAAGTCAAAACTTATATTCTAACAAATAACCTTGAGACGTGTGTGCGTGCATTGCTGCCAACCGGCTTACGTTCTTTCCGTTTTACCTACTTTTATAACTTTTATCTTTTTGAGTTAACTATGAGCGATGTGGAATTAATAACCGCTATTAAAAGGCGGGAATATGAGTTTACAAGTATGCAGATACTTTACGATTTAGCCAATACAGTTAAAGAAACTAAAACTAAATTTGCAGCTTTTCGAGCTAGGTATAAAAAGATTGATGAAATTCGTAATAGATTTTTAGAATGCAACGAGGATGTTAACCGGTTGCAATTAAAGCTTAAACCTTCGTTTGTTATCGATCATAAAGTGTTACTGTCATTCGATGAATTGTATTACTGTGTTATCGAGTTTGCGGATTCTCTCGATGCGAGCGCGGGTAGCGACTGTCGCCCGGAATTAGGTCAAGGTCACGTGCGTTCGCAAGTGAAGTTACCGAAACTAGAACTCCCAAAGTTTGATGGTAATATAGAAAAGTGGCAAACATTTAAAGATAGTTATACAGCACTTGTTCATAATAATAGTTCATTGTCCGACACTGAGAAATTTCACTATTTGCTGTCATGTTTATCTGGCTATGCACTGACATTAGCCAAGGGCGTGCCTGTGACATCGGCAAATTATTCAGTGGTTTTTGCAACTTTACTGGACAGATATGACAACAAGCGTATTCTTGCAACAGCTTATTTAGATAAAATAATTAAAATTAATCCCATACAAAAACCATCATTATCTAACTTATCTGAGTTATCTAACACACTTTATGAATGCGTTAGTGCCTTGCGCGGTTTGTGTATTGATGATTTATGCGAATTTATTTTATTCTACATTGCGTCTAGACCTTTAGATACAGAAACAAAAAAAAAGATTTGAATTACAAAACACTGAAGAAATTCCGAAATTTAATAACTTCATTACTTATTTACAAGATTATATAAAAGTATTAGAAGTTAGCCAACCAGTTAATATTCCGTCATCAAATTCTACAAGTAAACAAAATCGACCTAATACAAATAAAGATTATTTATCGCGTCAACCAAATTCATCTCTAATTTCTTCCAACAATAATAATAAAGTTAGGCAGTTTGTGTGTGTTGTAATGAAAATCATTCAATCTACCGTTGTAGTGAATTGCATTCTATGAATATGACACAGCGACAACAATTAGTTAAAGATTTAAAATTATGTCAAAACTGCTTAAGGCCGGGTCACACTGTTACCGATTGTAAATCTAAGTCAATATGTTTCATTTGTAATGCAAAGCATAATACTTTGTTACATGAAGAGCATCAGAGTTTACTGTCTCATACTAGTGAACTGGATTCATCCCAGCATCCCGATATGAACACTACTCTAACTAGTGCTACCCAGTCAAACATTGCAAATCAACCTATTAGCAAAAAAATCCTTGGTACAGCAGTAGTTCGTGTGAAGCGATCGGATGGTTCGTGGCAGTATGTCCGCACAATTATTGACAGTGGCTCGATGGATTCATTTATTACAAGTAGCTGTGCGCGACAATTAGGTTTACATATCAAGAAATGTAAATTAAATGTAAGTGGCATCGGTCAAAATTATGGGTGTAGCATTAAAGGTCACACCTTCGGTTCAATAAGACCTCGATTGAGTGACACTCCTCAGTTTGATATTCAATTAGTGGTTTTACCTAAAATCACATCCTTGATTCCTTCGATGTCGTTGCCGACAATCGTCAAGGATAAGTTTACACATCTAGATCTCGCCGACCAGGACTTTGATAAATCCGGTCCGATCGATCTGTTGTTAGGAGTAGACTGTTTTGACCAGATATATACTGGCTCACGTTTCAGTCCAGGCCCGGGCTTTCCATGCGCACTCTCTAGTGTATTCGGCTGGGTGATAAGTGGTCAGTTTCTTCAAAACGTGGTAGCTAAAACTCCGGCTACACCCGTTACGCTCCTCGTCGCGCCTTCTAGTGCGCTCGACGGGATCGTTCAACGGTTTCGGGAGTCCGAGGAGCCGCCGAAATGTAAAATTTCCGGCCCCGAGGATGAAAAATGCGAACAAAAATATAAAGAAGGCACGCATCGCACCTCCGATGGGCGTTATGTTGTCCCAATTATGCTTAAAGATGATGCTCCAGCCTTAGGAAAATCATATCAACAAGCGTTTAATCGTTTTCTAAATTGGAAAAAAAGACTTGCTAGTCAAAATAGGTCAATTTTAACTTATTGAGAAATAATATTTTAAAACCAAAGCATATTTTAAGAGGATAATAACATTTTATTTATAATATATTCTGAAATTGTGATAATAGTACAAAATTATTTAACAATTATTATTATACAATTTTTGAATTAAATTCATAAAAGTTTTATGACGGAAGATAATTATTTACTTAATGTTTTATGTCATGTTATAAGTACGAGATCTATCAGTAATAAAATAATAATCAATGTAACGATGACGAGTTTGTTAATAGGGAAGTCGATCGCGACTGCTAGTCCAGTCGATCGCGACTGCTAGTCCAGTCGATCGCAACTGCTAGTCCAGTCGATCGCGACGGCTAGTCCAGTCGATCGCGACTGCTAGTCCAGTCGATCGCGACTGCTAGTCCAGTCGATCGCGACTGCTAGTCCAGTCGATCGCGACTGCTAGTCCAGTCGATCGCGACTGCTAGTCCAGTCGATCGCGACTGCTAGTCCAGTCGATCGCGACTGCTAGTCCAGTCGATCGCGACTGCTAGTCCAGTCGATCGCGACTGCTAGTCCAGTCGATCGCGACTGCTAGTCCAGTCGATCGCGACTGCTAGTCCAGTCGATCGCGACTGCTAGTCCAGTCGATCGCGACTGCTAGTCCAGTCGATCGCGACTGCTAGTCCAGTCGATCGCGACTGCTAGTCCAGTCGATCGCGACTGCTAGTCCAGTCGGTCGCGACTACTAGTCCGATTGATTGCGACTGCTAGTCCAGTCGATCGCGACTGCTAGTCCAGTCGATCTTAAAACTACGCTGTTGATTTATGATTTCAAGTAGTACGTGTGTTTGGTAGATCGCACAAGGTTTCTTTGGTAAACAGTACACCTTAAGTCTACTCAAGTTGGCCACCCCTGTCCTAAACTCTCAAATATTCCCAATCAATCTTGAGCCTTAATGCCTTGGCAATAAAGTTGAAATCTAATAAAGAAATACGACAGATTGTAGTGGCTTAATGTGCTGTCGTCTGTACTTGTTATTGACCTTGTTAACACGCCTTCTGTTGGGGCTTAAAACCATAACCTACACTATGTAGATTTTAGGTAGATATTTCCGTAAGAATCTTTATGTAAACTAAAAAATATGCATTACTGTATTTAGTCATAATCATAACGAAACTAGTCAAAACCCAACTACAAACATGCATTTATTTTTAATGATTCATAATATGTAATGCATTACACACTTCATTGTTTCTCTTTTTTATTAAAAATAACATTTATTAAAAAAAAAATAATAGGCAGACTCGATTTTTAAGGGATTTACACACGAGCGGAGAAACGCTGCGTTGTAACACTCGTTTAGGCTTCCTTTATAATACTTGTTTATTATTTAGCGAAGACATAGAATCTTATAGCAAATATATAGATTATAGATACTACAAAAAAAGTCTACAATGAGACTCCTATTTTTTTTTAATGAATACACTGGATAAAAAAAGAATCTTATTTTAAAAATATTATATATTTATTTACTCTCCAAACTGCTAACGGAAAGACGTTTCGTAGGCCGGTGGTAAAGGTTTGTCCCTTACCAAATAATTAGTTTATTTTCCTTTTATATACCTAACTAGAGTATAAGTACACACTGTCTTTGGGTTATTTAAAATAAGCCACCAATTATTTACACTTATTAACTAGATTTTTATGCATTTCTTCGGCAGTAGCTCATAGTCCAGCTATTGCTGATTTCACTCTTAATTTTTCGCATTCTTCTTGAAACCCTTGTGGATTTCAGGTGGGGGGAAATGTGTAAGCATTAACTATCCTAATAATCTATCCATGCATTTCCATTCCCCATCCTTGTTGCGTCAACGACGATAATAATAAACTAGGCTGTATGGCGTACTATGCCTTCGCCTTTTCCATGCGCCCTCCCTCAAGAGTGGCAAGAGGGAGAACTAGTACGAAAGAAGATGGCGATCTCAGCTAATTCGACACCGCGTGTACTCTAAATAAAATCGAATATCTGACTTCCTAAGAGCTTCGCTGGCCTAATAAACCCTCAGTGTCCATATTGGTGGTGTGTCTGTGCTTGACGAGTGTAGGCAGTGAGCAAGCAGCATCAAGTCCACGAAAAAGGAGTAAACTGACCGACCGGCACCTGACTCGTCGTTGGTAACCCTTTCCTGTCCAACTGGACCCAGGTTAGTGCTTTGCATGTTTGTTTCCCTGCTTTGAGACCCTGGGGTTGATAGGAGAATGCAGCGACTCTTCCAGGAAGCGTCAACAACTGGTATTATAAAATCACAGATCATTTAGAAGACAAAAAGCTTGGGACTGAGCTGCTCGCTCTGCTCTGCTTGCTCTTGCGTTATGCGTTAAAATAGTAATGCGTTATAATTACGCATATTGCTTAATAACAATATTAAGCAATATGCGTAATTATAATGTAAATTATTGTAAACATTTTCATTTTGAATGTCAGTCAGGAAATGCCGGCTTCATATAGTATAAAAAAAACATGACGTGTAAAAGCGATCAGTGATCCTACTTGCTTAATAAACGATTTCATTTCATTTCACCACAATTACACTGCAGATGAGTAACTCTCTATAGACCTGTATACATTTTGATGATCGCATCACTGCTTACCATCAGGCGGGATTGCGGTCAAGCGCTTGTTTATAACTTATAAAAAAAAAAAAATTCAATGCTTTGATTTTAATAATTGATTTTGCTTTTGCCTTGTTTTTGCTTTGCTGGTAGTTTGGCGTGGCTAGCTGGCTAGCTAGGTAGTAAATTATTTAATCGTTGTTGTGTTTTCTTGTGTTCATTGCTGTGCCTACATAGTATTGTATAAAGTCATGAGTTTTTTTTTTTTTTATGAAAAGACAGCTGTGCTGCTGGGGAGCCGCCACTTCTTATTCCCAGTGAAAGCACTAGGAAGTGGCGAAGGGCGGGCGTTTTGGCCTAATTTAAATAAATGACTTTAGATTTTTAATTTTTAATTTTGTGAGTGCTGATTTCTATTTCCAACGCCAAATACCTTTAACGAAGGATTTTTTACAGAGACTTACAAAAACTCTAAGACATTAAATGTATACCATGAATGCTATTGACCCAACCCGACGTATTGCACCGCCCGTCCAAGTCCAATCATTAATTCTTAATTTCATGACTTTTTGGACAGCTCTTAAGGGATATATTTCACAGGGACACCATGGTAGCAAACAGCCAGTAAATGTATTCAGGGTTACGCAACCAAACGGACACCAGCCTCTAATCGCGGAATACACTATTACTAATGAATCACTTCGAAGCAAATTGCTAATCCATTGCTCCATGTGTTCCAAAATGTGTGTGCTCAACAAGGTAAATAACGCAATGAATGTTGTTGAATTGTCAAAATGAAGCCCATTGCTACTAATAGTATGTTACACAATTACCCTGCAGATGAGTAACTCTCTATAGACCTGTATACATTTTGTTGTTAGCGGCAACTGGTTGCGCCACCATGGTGTTCCGGTGAACTATAGCCCTAAGAGTCGGCATGAATATTAGAAATGCTTATTAATCAACAGCATAAAATATTACCTAACGCTGTATTTGAATCAACACGAACAAATAATTCAATCGTATCGACAAAACCTGATCAACTAATTACTTCGTGTTTATCAACTAATAATTAACTAGCTTTACGTTCTCAACGATAGATTTTAGTTAATCATCATTTAAATCAATATATTTGCCTAAATTTTGTGTGTAAATATATTTTTCATCCCACCATCTCGGAAAGAGTATTTTTAATCTTCAATATCTGACTGGAAAAGCCGTTTTTATTCTCTAGAGGATAAAGTAAATTGAATTTAGAACATCGTGTGCATTAAGTTTGTAAATTAAAAAAAACATTAAACCTATTTACTGTTACCTCTATGGTGCCGAATATATCATACAACTTTTTTTTAATTTGTTAAAAACTCAGACTCGGAACCTTCTTGGTGTTCTTTTTTCAATTTTCTTTGTACGCGGTTCTTTACGCGGCATTTTTTCACGTCATTGTTAAACCTTATATTAAAAAAAAGAAACTTGAAAACAAGTGAAAAACTAAAATGAGTGATTCTAGCGACGAGGAAGTTTGTTTAACGCCAACAGAACACGCGGTTAAAAAGCAACTTTGCACTCTTGTATAACAAATAACTATTATTCCATCAAATTAGTGCGGTAATGAGTTATCGATAAGTCCCAAATTTAAAAAAAAAAAACACATGTTTGTCGAAACAAGACGAAAAAAAGACATAAACTTACATACGTGTAACATATATAAGTGTAGTCAAAAGGCTCAACTCAACAATTAAAAAAATATAGAAACAATAATTACTCTAGGTATGGGACGAAAGTCCTCACAGTTGTTTATAGAAAAAAATCACTAAGAACCAGTTCCAAAAGGCTAATAAGTCGTTTAAAATGTTACTAAACTAGAACTTTCGATAATCATGGCCCCAATTCCCCGCTAGTCCAAAGTGATCAGCGATCCAAGCAGCCTTATTAAAAGTTAATCAAAATTCCTAATTCCTACTGAGCTCAGCTCTAAACTTGGATGGTTATAACCGGTACCAACCTCTATGTGTGGGTCTGTTCGTATTGTTCTCCTGTTTTTTTGTTCACACACGCTGGTTATTTTCACCCTATAGTTGAGCCAAATTCGATAAAGAATAGAGGTAAACAAACCGTTGCTAGGCAACGAGTAGTTTACGCCTAAAAGACAGATGTTAACAACCTTTTCTACATAGATGATTTTCATAAAAGTAATAATCCTACTTCCTACTAATCTAAACAGTTTATTTATGTTTAGATATTTATGATTTGCATAGAACGCTTAACCTATTTGAATGAAATATGACATACATGTAAGCTAATTTCCTAATAGGTTACATTTTTTGATACATATATATTATCATTAGTCCATTTTTGAAAATATTACAATGCATGTGTTATGTAGTTGATTTTAAAGTAATTAAAATACGCAAAATTGTATTGACAAATGTCTCAATTTTATTCATTGGTTGAATTCCACAAAATGTTTTTAATATCTGGATTTCATCCATCTTTCTTTTTTTGTAGGGGTATAACGTAAAATTAATGTCGACTTTTTAATGGTCTTTCGAAATACCAAGTTATTATGCATGTTATATTAGTGATTCTATTGAAATATGCTTTAATAGGAATTGTTAATAAATAGTTAGCATGTAAAAGTCGATAATCGTGTAAATAACAGGAGATTTGTAAAACGTGAGTTGTGATAACCCTAAATTGGTTTGTTTACCTCTATTCTTTTTGGAACTTGGCGGGAATATAGTCATTGAATTGTGACAATATAAAAATTGTGTGCAGTGGCTGAGCGATCGACTGCTGCGCCGTGTATCGCGGGTTCGATTCCTGCACGGAACAAATATTTGCTTTAAATATTTGGTTGCTCGTTGTAATAATGGGGTCAAAATCGCTTTGTTCAAAGCGTTTTGTCAGTCATTCTACACGGGCGGTCTGTGGGTTAACTGTACGCGGAAAGCTCTAGACGCCCTGCGTGTGCAGTATAATAATGGTTTTCGGGTGCTGTTAGGGTTGCCAGGTACTGCAGTGCGTCGGGCATGTTTGCTTTGGTGCGAGTGGATGACTTTTATGCCATCATGAGAAAGAAGGCGGCCTCGTTGCTAGGTAGAACTAGGACCAACGCTAACAGCATCCTACAAACCATGGCCGACAAGTTAGATGCGCCAGTGCTAAAGCACTGGTTAGCATTGCTTGTGCGGCAGTCTTGATTAGTTTTTAAGTATTACTAACCCTTAGTAGATAAGTTACTAGCCATTGGACCTTTGTTGTCATTTAATTAATTTTTGTGTTGATTGTGTTAACATGTTTATAAGCGCACCCACAATACAGGAGAAATTCCTAGTGTGGGGCAAAGTTTTTTATTTTATCATCATCATCATCTCAGCGGTAATCCCAGTCGCAACCGAAGCTTTTCAGCTTGGAATCTGGGGTCCGCTTTACCAGTCTAACTGCTGATTTTGGCTAAACTTGCCAAAACTTGAACTTGATTTTGGCTTTTGGCGACTGCCGTCTGACCTCCACAACCCGAAAGCGATATCGAAACAATGCAGTTAGACCAATTGTTGGACTTTTAAGGGTTCTAACAACCCGTAACGACTGCCATTTGGATGTTCGTATGGCAACTGGGACCAACGACTTAAAGTGCTCTCCGAGGCGCGACCAGACCGGCAAATATTCATATTCATGCATACAAATATGTACTGCGCGGGGATCGAACCCGCACCGCCTTGCGCAGCGGCTACGTTCGCTACAGCTACGCCACGGAGACTATACTAAACCTTAATTAAAACCTTACTTAATACATATCATTCAAGTATTCATTTGTATAACTGAACCCAGCAATAAACTTGCCTGATTATAACCAGTACGAACCAGATTCGTCGATATGTGTGTGTGGTTCTTATGTTTGTTGTACATACAACACATCTAACTTTGTCTTTATACCCGTGTGAATCATGAATTCTGCGAAGTATTGGAATGAAGTTAAAAGAATAAAAACGAATATTTGAAACGTTTATTGAGACTGGCACATAGTAATCGAATGTTAGTTTCGTATTTAGATTTTTAAAATAATTCCAGTGTTCATTCTTTTTAAAAATATAGACAGTGCATAAATTTTGTTATTGATTTTACTGAACCATATGAAATATGAGAAGCGAAATTTAAATTCAAATTGTATTGTACTGTAGCATTGTTTTTGACATTGTGGAAAATGTAATACCTACTGTAATTTAAAATTGACTTTAAGGCTTTTGTTTTCACTTCATATTGTACGCGTAGATATAAATCCTGGGGGAAAATCGGAATATAAAGTATCCTAAGTGCTAATACTGGTCTAGCACTTAGGATACTTTTTATGTGAGCGAATAAACTATCATATTTTTGCATTTGGGCTGGTGCTGCGAAATGTCACCTGGCTACTTTGGATTCAGTGGAGAGGTGTACGAAGAGGCTAAATGGGGACCCAGATTAAAATCGAAACGGTCTCCAAAGCCAGGAGCACAGGCGTAGAGTAGCCAGCCTTTCGGTCATCGGCTTCCCGCGACCTTCACCAGGACATCGGTCCACCTTGTTGGGGGCCTACCTACGCTGCGTCTTCCAATACGTAGCCGCCACTCCAGAACCTTACTGCCCCATCGGCGATCGGTTCTACGAGCAATGTGCCCCGCCCACTGCCACTTAATTTTAGCGACTCGAAGAGCTATGTCGTCGGTGACTTTGGTTCTTCTGCGGATCTCCTCATTTCTGATTCAATCACGCAGAGAAACTCCGAGCATAGCTCTTTCCATTGCCCTTTGTGTGACTCGGAGCCTGCAACATAAGGTTGCTTAATTTGGTCAACCATACACAAAGAAGAAAAAGGAAATATTTAGATGCAAGAGGTACATTAAATACAAATAAAACTAAACTCAATACCAGTTCATTCTAGTTTTCGGACTAAAAGCCACTATACTAGATGAGATTAATGCCATTATACAAGATAGTAGCGGTCCTAATACAGTTTAGTATCCTTTACTATCCCGGCAAACGTTTTGGAATACAGCCAATAAAAATAAGAATTCCCAATAAAAATTCACTTAAACACAAAATTTAAAATTTTCACGTTACGATGTTGTTGACCATTCTGCAACAACACCACATGTCTCAAAAACCCTGTGTTTATTTTGAACTTTATGTTTTGTGTGTGAAAGTTGATTTTAGTTTGTGTATGCTAAGGAATGTAGATCTAATAGTGTTGTGTTGTTAGAAATTGGAAGTCACTGTCGGCGAGTAATGGCGGATCGTGACGGGAATAGCATTTGAATTTCCTCGATAGATACACTTTATATACTGTACTACGCAGAAAAATTTAACACGGTCCCCCCTTAATTTTCCTTTGTGGGAAAGAAAAACGTGATCGTAATACTTAGTGTTTGCCTTGGGATCGGGATTCGCTATTTTTGTATTTTTTTTTTTTATTTAAGTTGGTAAGTTGATAACGCTTTTTTGTTAGTTCTCTGTGGTTAAGCTTAAGCCTCTTGGGCTTGCGTGGAGTTCCTTTTAGAATATTTAATTCGATTGTTATTTAAAAAAAGAATAGTTATAGGTATCACGTAAATTAAACTTATGCCTTAATAATCTTAATAATTAAAAGTTATTTGCATTGATTATATCGTGTAGTCTTGAAAAGTATATTAAGCTTTACTAAATCTAATAAGTATAGATATACTAAAATAGACTAAAATAAGTAAGATAAGTAATAAACATGAACGAAGTAAAGAATAAACATAATTATTTAAATTAATACATTATAATATAAAAAAATATATTAAAAGCTGTTTGGCAAGCGTAGCGTGATTTTTTTTCCGAATACAGGTTTTTTAAGATGTATTCTTTACTAAATAATAATGTAGCCCTGTAAATATTTTCTATCCCTGAAATATTTACCTTTAAATCCCTCGCGTACTCTTCCATAATTGGAACGTCAATCAAAATAAAAATCTTTTCAAAAAATCTCAGTATAGTTTCGCATCGCAAAAAACTGGACCTGATTAAATCGAGTTACGTTACTGAACGAAACGTCAGCAAACCTTTAATCAATATTCATCCTCGGAGAATAAAATTTAAAAATTTCCCTGATCATGTCACGCAAATTGACAGTTGTTAAATAAAAAATATATTTGAAATTCTAGATTAACAAAATAACAGAATAATAAAATATTTTATGATAGACACACATAGAGAATTAATAACATTAGAGCTAAGAAGCTAAGCATAAGATTAGGGATTTGTTAGAATGAATAGGCTCTTAATAAACTAGCGCGCTTTACCATCAACGATTGCCTCACTGCGTACCATCAGGCGGGATTACGATCAAGCATTAGTTTATTTTATAATTTATGATTTACAAATGTAGAAATTTTACATAGAGTGACATAACTGGGATGTTTTTGTGACTATACACTACATTTGCTTAGCTGATAAAACTAAAGGTAAACAAAAAAAAAACACATGACAATGACAATAAATAAAATTTAATACCAGACATATCAGTTATCATGCAACGTCACAGTTGTACCCTTCAGCTTCAGCTACGTTTGCCGCGATTGGTCCATAAATGAATAACCATGTTTACATAACAACACCCCTCCGTGGATGGGAAAGTAATGAAGCCGGCATTTCCTAACTGACTACCTCTGAGAAGAAATAGCCCAAACAAACTCATGGATCATCGTCTTTTTTCAAGTCCAGACATTAAAAATGAAAATTTTTACAATAATTTACCTTATAATTACGCATATTGCTTAATAACAATGCTTAACAGAGCGAGCAGCTCAGTCCCAAGCTTTTTTGTCTTCTAAATAATCTGTGATTTTATAATACCCCTTATTGCAAAGTTTAGCCTTTATATGGTTCCTAAATCGTTTAATGGGTAAGTTTCGAATGTCCATGGGAAGCTTGTTGTAAAAGTGTATACATTGACCCATGAACGAGTTGCCTACTCTGTGGAGACGAGTGTGATGTACAGCAAGATTGTGTTTGTTCCTGGTATTTATATTATGAATATCGCTTATTTTCTTAAAATTAGAGATATTTTTATGAACATACATAAGATTTTCAAATATATATTGTGAAGCTACAGTCAGAATGTTCACCTCTTTGAACTTTTCTCTAAGAGAATCTCTAGGACCAAGGTTGTAAATGGCTCGAACAGTCCTCTTCTGTAAAACAAAGATGGTATTGATGTCCGCACAAGTTCCCCAGAGAAGAATCCCATAAGTCATAAGACTATGAAAATAACTAAAATAAACAATTCTGGCTGTATCCACATCAGTTATCTGTCTAATTTTCTTAACAGCAAAGGCGGCAGAACTGAGTCTACCCGACAGCTTCTCAATGTGAGGACCCCATTGTAACTTGGCGTCAATAGTTAATCCAAGAAAAACTGTCGACTCGACAGGGATCAACTCTACTCCATTCAGTTGAACATTGGTACTTAGCTGCCTGACATTTGGCGTAGAAAATTTAATGACTTTAGTTTTTTTTTCATTTAAAAGGAGGTTATTTACATTAAACCAATGGACAACTTTAGAGAGTGCATTGTTAACATCGTCAAAATTTGTTAGCTGACGCTTGACTTTAAAAATAAGAGAAGTGTCATCCGCGAACAATACTATGTTGTGATTGTCCCTTACGTGATGAGGTAAGTCATTAATATAAATTAAAAACAAGAATGGACCTAGAATTGAGCCCTGCGGAACGCCCATGATGACCACAGATCCTGCAGATCTCTTGCCATTAACATCAACCCTCTGAATTCGATTATTCAGATAAGAAGTCAGAAGGTCCAGAGCTCTGTCCCTCAAACCATAATGGTACAATTTCCTGATAAGAGTATAATGATGTACGCAATCAAAGGCCCTGGACAAATCACAAAAAATACCAAGAGCATCTTGCGATTCTTATGCTAACTGCTTTAGAGATAAAGATATCGTTACGAGGGAGGAAAACATCGTGAGGAAATGGCATGTCCCAGAGTCAAAGACTTCGAAGACGTGACATCTACCAACAGCACTGGGCCCGCGTGGTAGATTATAGCCCACGCTTCACTCGGTGGTAGGCCATAATATCGGCTGCCGGCAGAAGTTACCACCAACCAGACAAAGTGTCGCCGCCAAGCAATTCGTCGCGTTCCGGCATGATGTCTGGTGAAGCCGCACGGAAGACTGGTCTGATCAATTGTGTTGTGAAGGGTACGATGCGCCAAATGGTGTTTTGTCTGGAGTTTGGTCGTGGAAGGTCTCCAGATCAATTTCCCTCTAGCGTAGCATCGGTAATCGTGTTGTTGGCTTTAAAATTGCATCACCTCTCTGAACTGGCGTCTTCCTTACTATTTATTAAGTAACGCGCTTTACCATCAACGATTGCATCACTGCTTACCTTCAGGCGGGATTGCATTCAAGCACTACTATGTAATAATAAATAAAAAACACCCTCTCGAGAGGAGGCCTGTGTTTGGGGCACAGGCGGGTTTTTTCAGTGGGGACAATTTGAATCGTATGCAAACTGAAAACATTACAAGATATAGTAGAAAGTTTAATTACAAACAACCATGGATACGTACTTTTTAATTTCCTCTACTGCCCACGGACAGCAAAAAGGTCCGCCATATTGAGGTTTTCGGAGGGAAAAAATCGAATAAAGGACAATAGGAAGGCCGGTCCATGTCATAATCATATTTTTCTCGCACAAAGGAGTTCTTACGTTAATGTGAACTGGTCATAAATGAAAGTCAGGACCATATAAAGCATGGTTTTTTATTTTCCCCTTCGTGTTACCAGGACGAGATTTTTTGCGCGGCAATTTTCGTGGCTCGGCGGATTTTTGGACAGCGTGATAAAGGGAACAAATTACATGATAGATTATTCTGTTCGAGACGTGTTGACCCATAGAGTTTAATAGCTAAGATTTTTTATTTCCTCTTCGTTGATAGACTTCGAGCGCCTCTATGGGTGCACTGAAAAAAATATTTTGTATATTTTCACGGAATTTTGAAGTTTATTATATTTATTTATATATTCTTTATTGTACATCAAAAATATACATCAATCAAAATACATTCAACACAACAAAACGTGCAATCATCATCACCTCAGCGTATAATCCCGGTTTCATCCGCGGCTTTTGCGTTGGAGCCCAGGGTCCGCTTTCCTACACTTACTCCTCCATTTCGCACGATCTCTGGCATCCCGTGGTGTAAGATTGTTGACACGCATGTCATCTCTTGGCACGCCAACAAGCTCGATCCTGAGCAGTTCTCCGCCAGCCACTACCAGCCACCTTTTTGATGTCGTCGCTCCATCTCGCCCAAGGGCGTCCTACGCTTTTGCTGGTTGGCGTGCTATGAAAGAGGCCTATGTCCAGCAGTGGACGAGTAAAGGCTGATGATGATGATGTCATCTCTTACAAGGTCAAGCCAGCACTTCTTTAGTCTACCTCGCGTGTTCCGGCCCGGTGGAGGCGCCATGGCAAGACATTTGTTATCCACGTAACATGACGGTTTTCGTAAGACGTGACCGTACCAGCGTAGGCGTCCTTCCTGCACAACAAAATATGCAATGGGCGGCCTTATCGCTGATGCAATCTCTTCCAGGCGACCAAATAATGGACAGATTCTCCCGAACCACAAAAGGGACTGTCGTTGGTGCAAATGTTATTAATACAATATAAGTACTAAAATAGATTCACAAATACATACATATCCAAAAAAATAGATACTAAATAAATACAAAGATACTGAACATAACAGGTAATCAAATAACGACAAGTAGTTTTCCTTCACAAGCCTCATGCCTCAGCCTGCAACGACTGCGCACGTTTTATTTCAATTGGCAATGCGTTCAACAAACGAGGGGCCTGAACAGTGAAAGATTTATCAAGGAACGTTTCTAAAGTTTTTGGTAGTGGATTCGCCTATATGTTTTTCGGTCATAAACTATACCAAATTGTATTCAGATCTATGCAGCCATTTCAATGTGAAAACGTAACAAATAAAAACAAAAATAAATACAAAAATCAAACAATTCTTTATTAATATTATACATTCTCTGCATCATCATTCTCCTGCCCTTATCCCAATTTATTTGGGGTCGGCGCAACATGTCTTTTTCTTCCATGCATCCCTATCAGAAACCATCTCGGCAGTCACCCCCTTCTTAGCCATATCATCCTTCACACATTCCATCCATCGTTTCTTTGGTCTTCCCCTACTCTTATAGCCATCAACATTCATAATTAAGACTCTCCTCACGACATTCTCCTCAGTTCTCCGTAACACATGCCCGTACCATGACAACCGATTTCCACACAACTTTTCAGCTACCGGTGCCACTTTCAGACTTCCTCTTATGTACTCATTTCTTATTCTATCCATTCGTGTAACACCACACATCCCTCTTAGCATTCTCATCTCGGCTGCATGCAATTAATTGCCTTTCATTCATCCCTTTCGTAGCCCAACATTCTGATCCATACAAGACAGCAGGTCGGATCATGGTTTTATATATTTTCCCCTTAAGTTTAAGGGGAATGCGGGAGTCGCAGATTGTTCCCGTGACCTGCCGCCATTTCATCCACCCAGTGTTAATTCTGTGCTTAACCGTCCGATCTATTTCGCCATCGCTTTGCACGAGTGAACCGAGATACCGAAAGTCGGAGCAGATTGGTAGGAGTGCGCCATCAAGGGCTATGGCTCCAGAAGTGGAGAGACGGCCGAAATCGCAGAACATATATTCGGTTTTGGTTCTGCTGATTTTCAAGCCAACATTCTCCAGCTTCTGTTGCCATTTCTCCAATCTGCTCTGGATCTCAGGTCCATCTTCACCGACGAGACCAATGTCATCGGCGAACAGCATGCACCAGGGTGCCTCCTCCTGGATGTCCGACGTAAGAGCGTCCATAATCAACAGGAAGAGGTACGGACTTAAAGCCGATCCCTGGTGCAAGCCTACCGCCACACTCTCTGCGTGACTCATAATATCACATTGTTTTTTTTTTTTCAAAATGTTGGCCTATTAATAAGCATAGACAAGTCCATATGACATGGCAAATAACTACATAAAACGGACTCACAAATCACATCTCTACTTGACTGTATCCACCGTAGAGAACAGTAAATAAGGCAGACATATTCCGTAAAAAATCTCACAGTAAGCATGAGGTGGGCTGACGTTATATCACCATCATCATCAACCTTTTTATTGTTCCACTGCTGGGCACAGATCTCCTCTCATACAGAGAAGTACGTTATATACAACATCTAAATTAATTAATGCACTTCCTGAAAATAGTTTGATCAGAATCGTTTACTAAATCGGTTTATATCATTTTAATATAGGTAATTTTTTATACCAAAAATAATTAAAACTACGGATATTATTGTCATATTAACCCTGTTGTTTCTACAGACTTTTAAAATCGTAGTTATACTTTTATTCATACAAATTTAATAATTCAATCCATACTAATATTATAAATGCGAAAGTATCTCTGTCTGTCTGTCCGGCTTTCACGCCAAAACTACTGAACCGATTGTAATGAAATTTGGTACACAAATAGTCTACAGTCTGAGAAAGGACATACGCTATATAACATCCCGCTATTACCAAAAGGAGAAGAGCAGTAACAAAACATGTTGCGAAAACGGGAAAAAACGTGCATATTGCTCTCAATATCTTAACAGGCTCTTTCTTAATATCAACTAAGCAGTAATTCAAAATGTTGCCAGTGGCCGAGGTGATTGATAGATGATTACAGAAATAGGAATAATGATT
This sequence comes from Sesamia nonagrioides, assembly GCA_017933935.1. Classification (NCBI taxonomy): domain Eukaryota; kingdom Metazoa; phylum Arthropoda; class Insecta; order Lepidoptera; family Noctuidae; genus Sesamia; species Sesamia nonagrioides. The sequence continues at coordinate 605,816 of JADWQK010000551.1, read as the reverse complement.
GTTTAGATAAAACATGGTATAGTGGAGCCCCGGTAATCCGGCCCCTAGCTAATGCGGCCCCCCTATAATCCTACGTCGTCTATTACATAGTCATACATATTCGCTAATTGATGAATATTTTTATGCTTCTTAAATTGATTGATCCAAAAGTTTTATTATTTTAGCACTTATGTATCAACATTTATTTGTAAACATTTATTTCCTAATGTAAAGTTATTGCTTTAGTTTTTTTTTTTTTCTATAACATTATTGACATTACTTTTATAATAAAACGTAATCTTTCTATTGTGTTGTTCAATTTACTAAATTGGACATACATAACGAAGTATGATTTATAATCTTATCATTGGAACTGTCATGTGTCGGATTACACGATAATTTTTTTGTAAAAAATCAGACTTTAAGTCTTAGGCAGTATTCTACAATCCGATAAATTCGATACTTCGACACTGCCCTGCAAAATGTTTGTCGACTACCGGGGATCCACTGTATTTAAAACTGTTTTTACATACAGTGGATCCCCGACATATTCTAGACTTTAGAATCTAGAGCATACGGAAAGCACGTTAAGCCGTTGGTCCCGGTTGCCATACGAATATCTAGTGGCAGTCGTTACGGGTTGTTGGAGCCCTCAAAGGTACAACAATTGGTCTAACTGCAATGCTTCGACATCGCCTTCGCATTGTGGAGGTCAGACGGCAGTCGCTTCACGGAAAATATCGAAATTTAGCCAAAATCAGCAGTGAGACTGGTAAAGTGAACCCGAGACTCCAAAGCTGAAAAGCTTCGGATGCGTCTGGGATTGACGCTGAGATGATGATGATAATGATTCTAGAGCATACATATTGCTTATAACATGCCATGTGATCGGTTTTTTTGCCATGTTTTTCATTATCATTTTGAGAGAAATGCTGACGAAATGAGTTACACAAAGTAAACCCCTTGAGGATGTTCGAAACTACGACAACGACTACTACGACTAAATCACGGCTGTTAATTTACATTGAACATTATTATAAGTAATTTTAAAACTTTACCGCTCACTATTTGTTTAGAAAAAATATTCTATTTAGAAAAAATATATAACTGTGAAGGCATGAGGAACAGGGAGTGAAGTTACCATCCTCGATAGAAAAGGGAGGATCCTCCGACCGGACGGGTGCACTTGTCCAATGCTTGAAATTGGGAAGTTGTATGTATGCTAGTTGCACGGTAAACTCTGATTGCGAGATGTAGAATTCGTGTGACGTCAGTATAACGCGTTGTTTATTCGTGGCGTATGGAGGTAGCGCCGCATAACTATACAAATTTCTACAGGTATTTTTTCTTTAAATAAAACGAGACATAATGACGCAAACAAAGTAATTCAATTAAACATCAATTTCCCCCAATTCCAGATTCAATCAATTCTGGAGTTTTACGATTTTCACACGGAACCCTAACAAATCTTTATTACTCCCATCTGATTTTACTTTTCAGCATTGATTGAATCCAATCACTGCGTATTAGGGCAAATAAAAAACAGAAGGTCAACTCGCCAGAACGACCCACAGTTTCATTTAGACAGTTCAACAACATTCATTGCATTATTAACGTTAAGAGTAGACACATTTATCTCACATACGAAGCAATGCATCTAGCAACTTACATGCGACAAACTTATTTACGAGTGTGTACAGATATGAATCATAAAGCTGATAAACACTCATTTATTTAGAAATGTAATGCCGATGTTCCTCAGGGGTTGGTTCAAACAGAACCAACCGAAGTAGAAAAAGAAGAAGAGAAGAGGCCGCTGCATATTAACAAACTGCTGATTTCCGGTATCTATGGGTGTGCAAAAGACAGCACAGTTATGGGGAGATACCTGCCGGGTGCTCGGGCTAGTAAGGAAGCAATCCGGTCTGAAAGAGAGACTATGGTAGAGCTTACGAATGTTGCACTACAGACAGTCTCCGAATAGGGCCAATATTGTGGCATTCAACGCCGCCAAAACACAAGCGTGTCTACTCACCGCCAAAAGGAGCCCGTTCACCTTGGCTCCTACTTTACGGAATGTGTCGTTGGAATGCACCAACCCCCTTCAGCTTTTGGGAGTTGAAATTTTGGGTGGTTCACTGAGTCTAAGGCCAAGGTGTCTAACAGGAAACATGGCGTTATTGCAAAGGTCCGGCAGTACTTTGCACCAGGACAGTTTCTAACGCTATATAAAGCACAGGTCCATTCGTGTGTGGAGTACTGCAGTCACATTTGGGCTGGTGCTGCAAAATAACACCTGGCAACTTTGGATTCGGTGGAGAGGCGTGCAAAGAGGCTAATTGGCGATCCAGATTTGATTCAAAATGGTCTCCAAAGCCTGGAGCACAGGCAAAGGGTAGCCAGCCTGTCGGTGGTCATTTTGGAGATTGTGGGTGGTAATTGCATCACTTAATTCCCCCATCTCTGTTTCAACAAAGGGCGACCTGTCGTACAGCGAATACCTTTACGTTGTTGACACCACTACGATCCGGACGTCTATAATACCGCGTTCACCGAGGAACTGGAACAATTTGCCAGGGGCTGTATTTCTGTCTGACTACAATTTAAGTGTATTCAAGGCTAGAGTGAATAGGCTCTTCATAAATTAGCGCGTTTTACCATCAACCATTGCATCACTACTTACCATCAGGCTTGCGGTCAAGTATTAGTTTATTATTATGTAGGGGTTGAATTATACAGCGCGATGGCTTTTAGACGGTTTATAAAAAAATAAATAAATAAACATACAAGTAACAACTTGAAAAAAAGGTGAAATAGGTACGTCTTATTAACAGCGTCGTATAATCGTGTTCTTTGACGTGCCAATCTATTGAAAAATCGCCACTCGTCCCCTTTCTCACTCTCACATCCGTCCTCTCACTCGCGTCATTTGGATACACATCTAAAATATCATTCACTCAATCACACTCAAATATTCGGATACATTCCATTCCCACTAGTTCATAATAATATAGAATACATATTCAGCCTATAATGTCCGGTTAGAATAACCACCAACAGCCGCCATGGCCCACTGGAGAGACTGGGTGCGGAAACCAAACCCTTAACATAGAACATAGAGCATTACTTAGAATGACAGCTCAATCCACGCTCACTCCGCCTAAGTGTTCACTATGATATGGTGACAGAATTTCACTGCTGTTACATTATCATCATTTGAGCTGAAAAACGTCCACTGCTGGACAAAGGCCTCTCCCAAGGTTCTCCACGACGACCGATCGTGCGCACCCCGCATCCAGCGATTTCCCGTGACCTTCACCAGGTCGTCGGTCCACCTTGTCGGGAGCCTACCCACGCTGCGTCTTCCGGTGCGTGGTCGCCACTCGAAAACCCGTCTGCCCTATCGCGCATCGGTCCTACGGACAATGTGCCATGCCCACTGCCACTTAAATGTTGCAATCCTTCAGGCTATATCGGCTACTCTCGTTTTTTGTTACATTTTAATCCGACGTAATAGGGAAGAAACCTTTTCCAGGATATCCCTAAAGGAAGTACGAAAAACGAAAAACGAAAAACGCTTTTAAAACAATTGCCACTCGCCCGGGCTATATGGTACTTCTTTGACCTCATATTCTATCACATTACATACTTACCTATAATAGGTGTTACATTTGTACCCTCGCACATTTCACCCCGCGGCGGCACTCGCAAAATTGGACCGACATCCGATCTAAATTTGAATAAAATTACTTTTATTTCATTTTTTCGTTTCGCCTGCGCCATATGTGCGACTGAGCGACTTTTGGCGAAATCTGGCACCCGGCGCCTAATGTCGTTTCAAGAGAATTATTTATGTAACATTTTTGGTTATACTACATTTTTGTGAAATGCTTAGAGATGATTAAATTTATATTTGCGGAAGTGTCGCTTTTTGGGTGTTGTTTTAGTAGTAGCCGTTTCTGTTTCTGAGGTAATTTTTATGTTATAAACTGGTACATGACCGCAATCCCGCCCGATGGTACACATTGATGCAACCCTTGATGATAAAGCGCGCTAGTTTGTTACTATAACACTATAGCCTTAAAGACACTTAAATGGTTATCAGACGCGAAGACCTCAAGCAAATTTTTCCAGGCCCTCATTGTACGTGGTTTAAAAGCCGAGACGAAACTCCGGATCGTAGCGGGGTCAATAACGAAATGATGACGGATCTAAGTTATGTTAAAATCAAAGTCAAAAGTCATTTATTCAGATTAGGTTGAGAATCAACACGTTTTGAACGGCAATTAGATTATTACATAAGATAGTTACCCAAAATGCCCGTGCTTCGCCACTTCCTAGTGCTTTCGCTGGGAAGAAGAAGTGACGGAACAAGCTCTCCAGCAGGATAGCTGTCTATTCATTTAAAAAAATGTGATATAAAAAAGTGATTCCCGCATACACTCTCCAAAATGCGTCCTATTGAATACCAATAGACTGGCTTCTGCACGGTTGTGCTCCAAGTTTTGAAGGTTGCTCTTTAGCAAATCTGGATCTTCTCTCTAGTCTTTTTTCTAGTTTTTAGGAAAAGAGTGATATCAAAAATTATCAGTATCAATCAACTGATTGATCATGATGAGATCTCCACGCAAGATAAGCACACGTAAAATACAATAACAGCGAAGTCAAAACTGTACAATGAACATTGCTATTGACTCTGGTGCCGAATGTCTTAGAATGTTAGATGGATCCCGTAGATCCCGTCGGCAGTCTTTGTGTACGGAACCCTAAATACGAAAAAGAAATGATCTTCCATGAATACACCAAGTTTATATTTTATATGAAAGGTACCATTCATCAATTATATAATACAATTCATTGTTCTGTTACCAATTAATACACCAATTATTTTGGGCTGTCATTTATTTTCATTAAAACTTTTTGAGAGAAAGCGTGTTCTTTTGTTCGCTTTGTTCTGTTCAATTATTAAGAAATTGCGTTGCTACGACTGAATTTCTGCCCAGTAACAGAAAATACTGTTTTCAGACTTAAGTAATAATGGAAACAATGACGAAACCAATCTTTAATATTGCTGATAAATCGATCTTTTGGGTTTATTTACCGACGAAAAAAACTTAAATGCTATAAAAACTACAATACACTTGTAGCGACTCTGATCTCTGCCTGGGTCACTCGTTTCGTATCTCCTCTGCAGATAACAACAGATCGCGGACGATAATTCGATCAGAATTTGATGCAGAAATCCACTGTAAGCCATACGCAGCAAATCTTTACCTACTGTGATGTTATTATCTCTCCATAACCCCATACATTTATCATCTGCCTAGCGTTTTCACAAATCCCTATGTTGTATTTGGATTGTAGTCCAACCAGATGCAGCTTTTAAGCAACCTTTACATGGAGCGGCTAAAAGAAAGTGAAACTCAGAGGTATTTTTAATGAAACAATTCAGAGTGTAGCAGACCACAAAATGGGCTTGGCTTTTCTTAAATTGTACGTTAACGTACCAGAGTTGTTATTAATGCGCTCCCGTTTCGAGAGTATTCTCCTGTGATGTTAGGCCTGCATATATAATATTTCAATTACCTGGCACCCGACCTCCAGAAAGTGTGGGATTTTTATCCCAGTAAAACCACTCCTGTGATCACCATAGAGCAGGTCCCGGTTCCTCTTAAAAGGTGAAGAACTTTTGAACTTGCCCTGCGAAACGCCAAATGCCTATAATTGACATCCGTGGGGAGACTGTAAAGGGGCCTCCCCTATGCCACACTATGGACGGCAGAACGTGACGTCTGCGCAATTGTCTTCCCTGGGGTCACTTGCTTGCACAGTTAAACACATTTTGCAAATATTTTGTAATTAGTTACTATATATTTAACAATTATTTGACACCAGCGGTGGCCTAGTGGTATCAGCGGCGACTTACATGTTGTAAGGTCGTATATTCAAACCACATCAGGTGATCTACTTTATAACATTTATTTCATCACCACTGCTCTCAAAAAGGTGAAAGAACACATGGTCAGTCCATGACCTAGAGCCAAAATTTCGAAGACATGTGAGAACTACCAACCCACACTGGGTCCGCGTGGTAGATTACGACCCACTCTCTCTTACCGAGAAGAGGCCTGTATCCCAGGAGTGGGAACATTATAGGCTGCTTACGATGATTGAGTTTACTATGAATCAAAAAACCGGCCTTTACTAGAAAGAAAGAAAGAAAAATTGTCTATTCCGCAGAAACAAAACGCACATTAGAATAATAACACTAAAATAATAAAAAGACAAGAAAAAATACAATATACTCAAAAGCCTCGTACCTACTCAAACATAAAGTAATTAAAATAAAAATGTTTTCCTGGTTTCCATTGGCGATATCCGCCATTATTGTGAAATAAAATTTTCGAAGAATTTATATAATTTGTTAATCATCATCATCATCATCTCAGCGTTAATCCCAGTCGCATCCGTAGCTTTTCAGCTTTGGAGTCTGGGGTCCGCTTTACCAGTCTTACTGCTGATGTTGGCAAAATTTCGATATTTTCCGTGAAGCGAGTGCCGTCTGACCTCCACAACCCGAAGGCGATATCGAAGCATTGCAATTAGACCAATTGTTGAACTTTTGAGGGCTCCAACAACCCGTAACGACTGCCATTAGATGTTCGTATGGCAACCGGGACCAACCGCTTAACGTGCTTTCCGAAGCACGACCAGACCAGTGCAAATATTCATATGCATACAAATATTTGCACTGCGCGGGGATCGAATCCGCGCCTCCTTGCGCAGCGGGCGCGTTCGCTACCGCTACGCCACCGAGGCCGTCCGAATTTGTTACACGTGTTATTGGCAAAATTGTGGTATCTATTCCACAGAGGCCATTGATTAAGACTTGAGGTTGAATCTCACCTTGTAAGGAGAAGAAGACCTTTTAAACATTGACAATTTAGACACTGAAAAGTTAATTTATACTTCGCTCGTTGTTATTGATGCATCGCATCGATTCGTCGTGTTTCGGCATGATGTCTGATGAAGCCGTACGGAGTACGGGTCTGAGCAGTTGTGGTGCGACGTGTGGCGGGTACGATGCGCCAAATGTTGTTGTGTCGGGAGTTTGGTCGCGGAGAGTCTCCAGATCAATCTCCCTCTAGCGCAGCATCATTTGGTCGTGTTGGTCTTAAGTTTAACATTGCATCACCTCGCTCAACTACCGTCTTCCTTCCTATTCCTAAGTTTTTAAGTGAATAGGCTTAATAAACTAGTGCGCTTTACCATCAACGATTACATCACTGCTTACCATCAGGCGGGATTGCAGTCAAGCGCTAATTTATAATAATTAAAATAATAATAAATAAATAAAATATCGCCTCGTTTTTCTAGTGATCGCAAAAATAAAGTATGAGGTTCTTAGTATAATTCCCAGGTCGAACAAAGTGTTAATGAAGAAAATAATTGCTTTTTCGATCTAAAATTTATCAGTAGCAGCTTGAAGTCTGGAATCGTGCCCGGTTTATAGGAATAAACTGGTCGCCAGTCCTCCTGAAATATAACTGTCGAAATATGAGTCTACTATACAATCCACCAGAGAATACCGCCGCCATGCTGTTATGTTACGTAATTCATACCCGTAGAAGCAAATATAAAACGCAATAACTCAACAACGCATTGGACTAATATAGTCAACATATACCTCGATAGACTCTTAGAAACTTTAGGTCGTGTGTTATGTATAGCTCGACCTTAGAATTCGTATGTAAAGGTCAGACGACTTATATACAATTTGTAAAGAAAACCCTGTCCGATCCGTGAAGGTATTGTTTGGTATCGATAACTGATTCTGCTAATGCCTACAAAGCCGGACTAAATTTAAAAACAAAATCCCCATAAAAAAATAAATATTATTTCAAAAAAGCGAGGGAACTTAATGCATGTGCGGTAGGCAACACGTCAGGCATACATGCGCGGGTGAAGGGGCCAGGGCAGGTGGCATCGCTATTCGCTCCGTCACAAATGGTGTTGTCACTTTTTTTTAAATTACCACGTTCCACGTACCAGAAGTTGGAATTAATTCGTGGAAAAAAGATTATTTCAAAATTCATTATTATTGTCACTATGATGATTAGGTAAAATTTCATATTTTATTTGATCATGTGTATATCTAACATTTATTATTAATGTTTCTAAGGACGATATACTAGCTTCAATGTATATATTGAAGCTAGTATAACTAACTAACACAGCAGCAGCAGTGTAACTATAGTTAACCAGCCACTGCACATGGAGGCGGGGGTAAGATCGAAAGAATATTTGCACTGGTCTGGTCGTGCGTCGGAAAGCACGTTAAGCCGTTGGTCCCGGTTGCCATACGAACATCTAATGGCAGTCGTTACGGGTTGTTGGAGCCCTCAAAAGTCCAACAATTGATCTAACTGCAATGCTTCGATATCGCCTTCGGGTCGTGGAGGTCAGACGGCAGTCGTTTCACGGAAAATATCCAAGTTTAGCCAAAATCAGCGGTTCGACTGGTAAAGCGGACCTCAGATTCCAAAGCTGAAAAGCTTCGGATGCGACTGGGATTAACGCTGAGATGATGATGATGATGAATATACCGTTAAGTATACAAACATACCAAATAAACATTTATCTATATTTCGCAAAGAAACATATAATACAGATAAATATAATATCCTATACGATATGTATGAGATCGTGAGACTGCAGCGTCTAAACGGATATAGGAAAGGATAAGTATTTAAATTCAGGATAATATAACTTTAAGGACATTTATTGTTTACTGCAATATAACGAGTTTTAGATCTTTGTCTATGTCTGTCTGTCTGTTACGCTTTCACGTCTAAACCACTGAACTGATTTTATTGAAATTTGGTACAAAGATAGAGTTGACCATCAGAAATAACATAGGATAGTTTTAATTCTGGACTTTTGAAGAGTTCTCTTGGAAACGCGATATAACCGAACTCCACGCGGGCCAAGCCGCGGGCGGAAAGCTAGCAAGTATAAAAATAAAAATTACATAGTGACTTTCTCGTTAGTTTGATGGAAATAACGTTAGGTACCGTTTTACGTCAAACCACTGAACAGATTTCGATAAACGATCGAAGGTGTCCAGGGAACAACATACCTAGGCTACTTTTAGTCTTAATAACATGATAATTTAAACGCGGGCGAAGCCGCGGGCGGAAGGTAGTGTTATTAGTAGTATACATATAATCAAGCAGGAGCTGCGAATTACGGAAAGACCGCATCAGGAACTCCCGCATCCGTGGCAGTCTCCGTATCTATGACATAGCAGACAAACTACATGGGGGTCGCCTACTGGTACAGTCACGTCTTACGAAAACCGGCAAGTTACGTGAGTAACAAATGTCTTGCCATGGCGCCTCCGCGGGGCCGGAACAAGCGAGGTAGACCATTGAAGTGCTGGCTTGACGTTGTAAGAGATGACATGCGTGCCAAAAATCTGATACCACAGGATGCTAAAGATCGCTCGAAATGGAGGAGATTGAGTAGGAAAACGGACTCCGGGTCCCAACGCGAAAGCCGCGGATGCAACCGGGACTAAACACGGATATGATGATGGAGTAGTATACGTATAAAGCTCGTATCTATACTTTATACTAATATATAAAGTTGAAGAGTTTGATTGTTTGTTTGAACGCGCTAATCTCAGGACTACTGGTCCGATTTGAAAAATTATTGTTGCGTTGGATAGCCCATTAATCCAGGAAAGCTTTAGGCTATATAACATCACACTGCGACCAATAGCGATAGATGATAGATAGAATAGAGCGGAGTATATAAAAAAAAAGCATATCGAAACCTACACTGGTGAAACTGCGAGGCACAGCTAGTCGTTGATATTTATAATATATTTATTAAGAAAAAAAAAATTATATTCTTCTTCATTATTTTTATTCTATTTTATAGGATTGGTCTGCCATTATATTTGCACATAAATTTTGCGACATATTCACCAAAAAAAATGAGTTTATGGGAAAATAACTTTAATCCCTACAAAAATATACCTGAACTTTGTTGTTCAGGTTATGCTACAACTTCAAATATTTTTATAACTTTTTCAATGGTGCTCGTCACTCCAAAATCAACTTAATTTTCATTGCTATAAAGTTCATATTTCTTTAACTTGAAATAAGATAGTGGTTTGCAACACCAGAAGCCTCAGTCTACCAGAAGATCAGTGATCTCATAATGATAGATTTTGACAAGTTTCGTAATTTACTAACAAAATGGCGTCATTATGACTTTCCAGTTCAAATTGATTAGTATGGGTTTTATAATGACAGTACGGCAAATTCATTCTATCACCATTCTATTACGAGACGACTGACCGATAATTGATCGACCATTATGGATTAAGCAGATAACGAACTAGCAAAATGACAATGGAATCGTGTTGAAAAATTTATAAAAACAGCAGTCTAGGGTCCCAGGCCTCCTTCACTCGATAGTATCTTTTTTTTTTTTTTGATGGGAAATCATCAAATGACCTCTTCCGCTCTGGGCGGAGTGAAAGAGACATCGTCTTGCCGCCAAGCGATTCGTCGTGTTCCGCCATGATGTCTGGTGAAGCCGTGCGGAGGACGGGTGCCGGGGGCCTTTATGCAATTATCTTTTTGTATTTTTATGTTGTTGTTTGGGTTGTTGACATTAGCTAGTGTCGCAGGCGCAATACGATTGAATGACAGGCGGATTGAATTGTCAAATATTGTGTGCTTTCTAATGTCTATGCTATGGCATGGAGGTGATAAGTACTACGTTATACATAGTACATTAATACTATTAATACTTCCATGGTCTATGGTCTGTGGCCCTGGCTTTGACATCAAATCAACTTTGTCTATAGTTTGGCAGTTTTGCGTGCTTGGAGTGAGAGACTTTTGGTGATATTATTTTATTATTATTATTTTTTATTTTTTTTTTTGTATTTTGTTTGTTATTGTAATTTTATGGTATTTAGTTGTAAGGTGCGTTTTGTTTGTGCAGAATAAAGAATTTTTCTTTCTTTCTTTCTTTCTTTCTTAGCAGTTTTGTTGCGATATGTGTCGGGTACGATGCGCCAAGTGTTGTTGTGTCGGGACTTTGGTCGTGGAGGGTCTCCAGATCAATCTCCCTCTGGCGCAGCATCGTTGGTCGTGTTGTTGGGTTTGGCATGGCATCGCCTCGCTTAACTGCCGTCCTCCTTCCTATTCGCTAAGTTTTTTTTAAGTGAATAGGCTTAATAAACTAGCGCGCTCTACCATCAACGATTGCGTCACTGCTTGCCATCGGGCGGGATTGTAGTCAAGCACTGGTTTATAATTATAAAAAAAAACTATAACATGCAAAAACTAATATTTACCGGTGAATAATTCATCCGCATCGCTGTCGAACGTTAAAAAGACCATTAGCACTCTGACCCCACCGTGGGAGGGTTCAACCCCAATCGGAATAACAAAATATAAGTAAACTAGCTTTCCGCCCGCGGCTTCGCCCGCGTGGAGTTCGGTTTTATCGCGCTTTTTAGATTTCTCAGTGTTTCTCTACTATATTATGCATTTCTTATACATACAAACCTTCCTTAAGAATCACTCTATCTATTAAAAAAAACCGCGTCAAAATCCGTTGCGTAGTTTTAAAGATCTAAGCATACATACGGACATACAGCGAAAGCGACTTTGTTTTATACTATGTATATTGATAAATATTATGATTTTCTAGATAATGTAAAGGTTCATTTTGAATCTTTTGATAAACTTAATATTATTCCATTAAGAGTGGACTCTAGTGCCAAAGAATCTGGAAAATAGGTTTTTGAAGAAACTATTTCCATCGCGCTGCTTCCAACCTCTCCCGGTAAAGAGCGAAAAGGACAGTTGCAGCTCAGGCTGATTTTACCTACAGAAACATTGACCAAAAGACGTTTGGTATTCCGCTGTTTTCTTTTTCAAAACACCACAGATCTCAATTATTTTTATATCAAAATTTAGAGGAAAAGTATACCTATGCTTCTATTATTTTCTTTTTTGTCAAAAACTTATCACGTTTGTCTAATAGTCGCTGGTAAAAATGGGTTATTTTTCGCGATATTGAAGTATCGTATTTCTTTTATTAATTAAATTTCAGAAAAAAATTAATGATAGGGGCACGTATAATCACGGTGTAAAACTACAGAAAAAAATAATTGCTCTAAAAGCATTATCCACGAAGAAAACAGCAGAATACGGTTGTATAGAGAAAGCACCACTAGAGTTCCCTCTTAAGGCCGTCGAAAACGTGGTAAAATATACCACCTTAAAAAAAATCGCAGTCGTCGATCTGATCGACAGAAATGAAAACGAAAACCATTAAAAAACACAAAAAGTAAATAAAAACAATAAACGATCACGGTGTCGGGTCGATCACGCTCACGCGAATTCAATCCTTTTCCCCCATCCAACAAAAGTAATGTCACTAAAGAAATTTTCATTTCAAAAATAATTTGCTGCTTCACACATTTTGAAAGCGTGGTTTACTACAAAACAGTTTTTTTTTTAAGGGAAACTTTTAACATGGTCTCAAACTCTTTAGTCTATGTGTTGCATGTCGCGTGATGGTCGGCCGCGGAATAGGGATAAAGTAAAAGGCTTACCAAGACCAATATGGCGGTACTTATATGTAGTTCGCAGCAGCTGACCGTAGTATAAAAATTTCAGTTTTACTGTGATTTCATAAAACCACACATTCCTTTGTTTTATCATAATCGACAAACTATTTCTTCTCTAAGAGGTCAAGTCTATTTATTTATCTATTATTCGAGGTTCTTCTAGTTAATAATTTCAGTCACTAGGTCAATCATTGTAACTGTAAAAGACAAACATGTTTCTCCTACTATTGAACTGCGTAGTTAATTAAATATTGATAAATAGTTTTGTTTTGATGTTACGGTTGATTTACAAATACCATCTTTAATACAAAACGCGATATTTTATTTGCGTTTTTATTTATATAAAGATAAATTATTTGTTTTCTGTAAATAGGTTTGTACAAACTCGTCGTCCGAGATGAGGTATCTTGGACGACGAGTTTGTACAAACCTATTTTGTCTCCAGACAAGTCTTCGACCAGTGTGTGTTGCTAGCGATGAATTATGGAACTGAGTCTTATGAGAAAGCTTATGGTCTCTCAAAGGGCAATGAAGAGGGCTATGCTTGGGGTTTCACTGCGTGATCAAATCAGAAATAAGGAGATCCGCAGAAGAACGAGAGTAACCGACATAGCCCGAAGAATTGCAATACTTAAGTGGCAGTGGGCCGGACACATTGCCTGTAGGACCGATGCCCGGTGGGGCCGACGGGTTCTCGAGTTGCAAACACGCAGCGGAAGACACCGTTTGGGTAGGCCCCCGACACGGTGGAACGGCGACCTGGTGAAGGTCGCGAGACACCGCTGGATGCGAAAGCGCAGGACCCATCATCGTGGAGATCCTTGGGGGAGACCTATGTCCCATAGTGGACGTATTTCGACTGAAATCATGATGAAGACCGTATATACATCATATATTTAAACAAAACGGTCTCCAAAGCCTAGAGCACAGGCGTAGAGTAGCCAGCCTCTCGGTGTTCTATAGGATACATTTTGATGAGTGTGCGAGGGAATTGCATGATTTAATTACCACATCTCCTCTCCACCATCGGACGACCCGTCCTACGGCGAGTTCCTACCCATACGTTGTTAACACCACTACGATCCAGACGAAGCGTTTGTCTTCCTCTTTTATACCGCGTACATCCGGCGGCGGTGTTTCCGTCGGACTACAGTTTGAGTGTCTTCAAGGCTAGAGTGAACAGGCTCTTAATAAACTAGTGCGCTTTACCATCAACGATTGCGTCACTGCTTATCATCAGGCGGGATTGCGGTCAAGCGCTAGTTTATAATTCATAATATATATAAATAGACTAGCTTTCCGCCCGCGGCTTCGCCCGCGTGGAGTTCGGTTATATCGCGCTTTTTAGATTTCCCTCGGGAACATCAATTTTGCCGGGATAAAAGGTAGCCTATGTTCTTTCTCATGGTCTAAAGATTGTCTGTGCCAAATTTCATCAAAATCGGTTGAGATGTTTAAGCGGGAAAGCGTAACAGACAGACAGATAGATAGACAGAGTTACTTTCGCATTTATAATATTAGTATGGATGTAGTAAAAAATGGTTATTTCAATATTAAAAACAGACACAACAGTTTTATTTACCTAACAACAGTTTTTTTGTACCTATAGATTACAACATAAAATAATTCGTAATTTGGAAACCGCCGCCCGCGCCGCTCGCACATATGAATAGAATAGAATACTCTTTATCATGTATACCAGGGGTGTCCAAACTAGATGGGACCCAGGGCCATCCCCAGGAATTCCCCGAATTCTCGAGTGAATAGTGATGTGAGCAACGTAATCGAACATACCCAAAACATTCGATTTTGATGCGAGAAAAATAATTTGCTTGTTAATTTTGGAAACCGGACTTTTTTTGAAGTCAGTTAAAAAAGGTTCTACGGGCCGCAATCAAACAAGCCGTGGGCCGCATGCGGCCCGCGGGCCATGGTTTGGACAGCCCTGATGTATACCATATCAAATTACAGAACATAAATGTCAAGAATTTACAAAGAGTGACACAATGGGCGGTCTTATCGTCAAGAGCGATCTTTATAAGCCTCTCTCTCCTTCAATTCGTCTACCCTTTGGCGCCGATTTTCTAGTTCACAAACTAAACTAATTTTAAGTTAAGTGCATCTTTTTCTTTCTATTTCAATGAGAAAAGGATAGAAGATAATATTTTAGTTTAATCCTGTCAAATTAAGATATACCATAGACATTTTTGACGCCATTGTAAATATGGCGACCAAAAATACATCATTTTACGTCAGGTGCAGATTAATTTGATAGGTCTAAACTAGCATATTAATAAGCGATTCGTCGTGTTCCAGCATGATGTCTAGTGAAGCCGTACGGAGGACGGGTCTGAGCAGTTGTGTTGCGATGTGTGCCGGGTTTGTTGCGCCTAATGTTGTTGTGCCAGGAGTTTGGTCGTGGAAGGTATTCAGATCAATCTCCCTCTGGCCCAGCATCGTTGATCGTGTTGTTGGGTTTAACTTTGCATCACCTCGCTCAACTGCCGTCTTTCTACCTATATTTTTATGTTTTGTTTCCGTCGGACTACAATTTTAGTGTCTTCATGGCTAGAGTGAATAGGCTCTTAATAACTAACGCGCGAGTTACCATCAACGATTGCATCACCGCTTACCATGAGGCGGAATTGCGATCAAGCACTAGTTTATAACGATACAAAAAAATATATATATTCTGTCCTTTTCTTAAAGAAAATATACACTGAATTTAAATTTAGTTTAGTTGGAATTAGGGAATTGGGGTCTTTGCCCGTTATTAGTTTTAATTTCACTGATGCGATGTTAAATTCCTTGACCTTGGAAAATGACCCCTGTGCACAGTTCTTTAAGTACAGGTTACTAAAAGTAAATAAATAAATCCATACTAATATATAAAACTGAAGAGTTTGTTTGCTTGATTGGTTGTTTGGTTGTTTGTTTGTTTGAACGCGCTAATCTCAGGAACTACTGGTCCGATTTGAAAAATTCTTTTTGCGTTGGATAGCCTATTAATCCAGGAAGACTTTAGGCTATATAACATCACGCTGCGATGAACAGGAGTGGAGCATAACTAACTCCACGCCAACGAAGTCGCTGGCGGCTGCTAATAATTAATAACAAGTTCATAAAACTCGTGGTAGCCTAGTGGTTAAAAAACCAGCCTGGTTGGTTGAAGTCGTTGAGTTATGACGAAACTGAGAAACTTTTGGAAATAGCAAAATGAAAAGATTAGTGTCTGAATTTTGTAAAACTGTTATTTTTATTTTTAAATTGTAAACTTTAATGAAATTCAAAAAGGCGGTGATATGTATATGTATATTGACATTTAAAACGGCCGACCGCCGACTACCCAAGATACGAGCATGTCTCAGTTTGGGAGTCGTTTGTCTCAAATTTATTTGCTGTACATTTTACCATTTCCTAAATATATGTAACTCTCTTGTAAATTTTGTATTTTTGAAATAAATTATTATTATTATTATTATTATAGCCTCTCAAGTATGAGTGTTCGAGTTCGATTCCAGGTCAGGCAAGTACCAATGTAACTTTTCTAAGTTATAAGTACTTTCTAAGTATATCTTGGATACCAATGACTGATTATAAGGTGAAGCAAAACATCTTGAGGAAACCTGGACTTTAAGTCTGAAATCGCCAACCCGCATTGAGCAAGCATGGTGATTACACTCAAACCTCTCTGTGTGAGAGGAGACCTGTGTCCAGCAGTGGGACGATAAAAAGGTTGATGATGAAGAAGTTCATAAAACGACGACAAGTAACAGTATCCATGTATTAATCATCATCATCCCAGCGTTAATCCCAGTCGCAACCGAAGCCTTTTCAGCTTTGGAGTCTGGGGTTCGCTTTACTAGTTCAACTGCTGATATGGCTAAACTTCGACATTTTCCATGAAGCGACCGCCGTCTGACCTCCACAACCCGAAGGCGACATCGAAGCATTGCAGTTAGACCAATTGTAGGACTTTTGAGGGCTCCAACAACCCGTAACGACTGCCACTAGATGTTCGTAGGGCAACCGGGACCAACGGCTTAACGTGCTTTCCGAGGCACGACCCGACCAGTACAAATATTCATATTCATGCATACAAATACTTGCACTGTGCGGGGATCAAACCCACGCCACCTTGCGCAGCGGCCGCGTCCGCTATCGCTATGCCACGGAGGCTGTCAAGTATCCATGTATTAATGTCTCCATTAAAACGCCAAGCTGTACAGCAACTCGGCCGAAGGGTACAAAATAAAACACAAAACTTCACTTAATACTTTAGCCCGATCATTTATTTTTGCTAGCGTCCTCCTTGAGCAACTGGAAGACGTAAGAGAAGTCTTTCTGACCGTATCCTCGGGACTGCACGATGCGGTACAGCTGCGTTGCGACGGCGCCGAGCGGGATGGGTGAGCGGATGCCGAGTGCCATTGTGCTGGCTAATTCCAAGTCCTGTGGAAGAAAGGGTAGATTTTTAACATTTTCCCAAATTCGGGGTCTGCTAAGGCCGCGTGTTTGCCAGGGATACGATGGCCTCTGGCAAGAGAAAAGAAAGAACACGGGTGGAATTTAGTAAGTTAAAGTCTCTCGCTTCGTCCAGAGAGAATGAAGTCATTTAATATTTACATAACATTCACAATAAGAGGCTCACAATTCTTGGAGTTATTAGAATATTAGCAAAACATAGGATTTATATATGATACTAGCTTTCCGCCCGCGGCTTCGCCCGCGTGGAGTTCGGTTATATCGCGCTTTTTAGATTTCCCTCGGGAACATCAAATTTTTCCGGGATAAAAGGTAGCCTATGTTCTTTCTCAGGGTCTAAAGATTGTCTGTGCCTAATTTCATCAAAATCGGTTGAGAGGTTTAAGAGGGAAAGCGTAACAGACAGACAGACAGACAGAGTTACTTTCGCATTTATAATATAAGTATGGGTTATTTTAAAACAAAGAATAAAATAAGTAGTTAGTAGCATTGCAGTCAGGCAATACAAACCTACAAAATAAGTAGTTAGTAGCATTGCAGTCAGGCAATACAACCCTACAAAATAAGTAGTTAGTAGCATTGCAGTCAGGCAATACAACCCTACAAAATAAGTAGTTAGTAGCATTGCAGTCAGGCAATACAACCCTACAAAATAAGTAGTTAGTAGCATTGCAGTCAGGCAATACAACCCTACAAAATCCATACTAATATTATAAATGCGAAAGTAACTCTGTCTGTCTGTTACGCTTTCCCGCTTAAACCTCTCAACCGATTTTGATGAAATTTGGCACAGACAATCTCTAGACCCTGAGAAAGGACATAGGCTACCCTTTATTGAAAAAAAAAGATGTTTCCGAGGCAAATCTAAAAAGCGCGATATAACCGAATTCGGAAAATTCGATTCAGCTTTCCGGGCGGAAAGCAAGTAATAATATAAATTAATTCCTCATTAGGTAAACTGGTGCATAATGGAAGAACGAATCAAAAAATTATAGAAATGTCGGAATCAAACTTTAAAAAAATATATTAATAACAAATACCGTCAGCCCAATTAAACTAAATAATGAAAATGAAATTATATTGATCGACTATTTTTAAAATGTTATTAAATTAGAATAAAAATTAATTAATAATATATTATGTAAGTATATGACATTACAGTATTGTTATTCATCCAACTTCGTTCAGCCGTTTTATCGTAAATAAAAGTATTTTCTTACTTTCATTTTTTAGAAAAACTAAAAGAGTAACAAACACATCTATATAAAATCAAGTCTTCCCTCTTTATATTATTTGTTCAGATGATAATCTTGATATAACTATGACGTCAGAGTTTGATATTTACTCGTGAGCGATAGAAAAACAAGTTCTAATCTTATCAATTTACTTAGAGGATTAGAATTCAGTTGTTATTCAATAACTATTTGTACTAGAATATACTTCATCGGTTTAGATAGTTAGCTAAAGATAGGACAAAGAAAAACATGTGACTTAATTGAAAGGCTAAACGTAATACCAGTCTCATTCAATTCTCATGTTACGTCACAAATGTACTCTTCAATTTAGCGACGTTATAATTCATTAATAACTTTACTAAAATGACGAATAAAGGAAGAGCCGGAGCGCGTGAGGTAACGGGACTCCCAGCGCCCGCACGCCAGTAGCCGCCGCAGGAGACGCCCTGGTCGGGAGACGACATCGAACTCCCGGCCACCGTAGGCGTGGGCTTGTGGGCAGTGAGCAATGGGCAGCTTGCCGCCCGGTAAGGACCAGGCCCGAGTCGACGGCGCGTTGTGTTTCATGCGCGCCTCAAAGAGATGTCAGCACATCGTGACGGGGTCCACGAAAACCGAAGCCCCCTGGGTCAGGGTTGCGGGTTGTATAAAAAAGATACCGTGGCCCTGGCACATAGGCAAGTGAAGAGACACGGGTGGGTTTTAGTCAGTAAAATTCTGACACGCCCTTGCGCTTCGCCTAGAGCGGGAGAGATCATTTGATAATTTCCCATCCCAAACAAAAAAATAAAAAAGGACCACAACTGTGACGTAAAATGACAACTGAAGTGACAGGTTTACGATTAGGCGGTTAACCACGCCACGTGTTTTTTTTTTTTGTTTATCTTTAGTTAACTACCTAAATCGGTGGAGTATAATGATACACAAAATAGATAGTTTCGCCAAGACTAGCGATACTGAAACGGTATTCTTAATATGTTCGTACTTCTAGTACAAAGTTGACTTCCCGGTAAAAAATATGCCCATTTAAGGTTGTAACGTCATTCCAAAATACTTTACATACAATCTACTAACAAAAAAACTTATCAAGTCTACGTATTATGGTCGTACAATGACAAAAAGATTCATCTTGCATATCACCAGGATCTGCAAGATTTGGTGAAGATATCACCGAAATTTGTATCAGAATGTACTGCCTAATAATGCCTTAATGTGCACTTAACTTATTTTCACTGCGGGCTATTCGAAACACTTTGGAAAGTAATTTTCCTTCCCTTACCTTAACCATGAGTTCGTTCTTGAATCCACCGTCATAATTTCTGCTGGACGGTGCAGTTTCAACAAGGCCAGGGACTGGACAGTACACCTCGGTGGACCACGAGCGAGCAGAAGAGTTGTTTAGCACATCTAGCAATACTTTAGGGTCAAGACCCATTCTGAAAAAAAAGATGAGTTGAATATAAATAGGATTGCACGTACTGTTGTGTTCTAAAACCAAAACTGAAGCCGATTTTGGTGAAAAATCGAAATTATCGTCAGCATTGACATCCATTGCTCGATAAAGACCAGACAATTTTTCCCATTCTCGTTCTCTTTCATCTTCCGGAGCAGATGTTATGTGATCTGCACTCCAGTCAACTTTTTCTACTTCTTTAGTCCCATCCTTCATACTCATCGGCCATCTTCTTCTTCTTGTCAGCCTATAGAAGTTCACTGCTGGACAAAGGCCTCCCCCATGGTTTTCCATTCCATTGGGGGGTTTGCCATAGCCCGCACGCTTGGCAGGCGGGTTGGAGATCGTAGTAATTTGATATTCCATAGGAGAAGCGCTGCTGCCCGTTTCCTTGGTGAGAGTTGCTTTAGTCGCCTCTTACGACACCCATGTAAGGTTATGGGTTGGTACTATGCTAAGCCACACGGTTAATCAGTCATCTATCACACTATTTTATATTTTATGTTGAGAATTACAAGGTCGCATTTACACTGTGCAGGATCAATGCAACGGACACATTTCTCGAAATTCCGACCACGTAACAGAACACGTAGAGTTAGACCGATAACTTTGTGAAAGCCACAGCAATTCGCTGAATTCAGAAGGTGCTTGGGGAAAGCCTATCTTCAGAAGTGAACGGCTTTGAAGTGGTAATGATGATTCCTACTGTGGTGTTGTCTTAAGGCGCTCTAAACACCGAAGCCCGGCGGTATATGTCGGCAACATTTTGCCGGCGGGCTAGCTAGGCAGGCTGCTTCAGTTATTGCAAGTCGTAAAACTTTGCTGGCGACATGTCGGCGCCTCGACATCAGAAACTTATTTGGCAGTTAAAATACTAGCACGTCCCTACAGCTGAAATGTCGACGAGCAACTGAGCGCTCGCGTACGCTGGTAGGTCGGCGGGCGACAAACGCGGGCGTAGGTTGCTGACATACTTCTTTCAGCATAAGCCTGAGGAGAGGTTCTGTCTTCGGGGAGTGCCGCCGGCTGTGTGGTGTGTAGAGCGCTTAACGACATCCGTGTAAGCATTTACATAGACTATGTTAGAAATAACTACTTACTTGATACCCATATGCATGCACTCAGCGGTGGCCATGCCAGTGATGCCCATGAGCATGTTGTTTGTCAACTTGGCGACCTGGCCGGAACCGACATCCCCACAGTGAAACTGCTTGGCGCCCATGGCCTTGAGGAAAGGCAGGGATCGCTCGAAATCCTCTTTGCGACCACCAGCCATGAAAGCAAGGGTCGCGTTTTGGGCACCCATTACGCCTGAAATGGAGGATAAAAATTTATAGTATTTCGAAGATCATTCTATCGAAGTTTCGATAGTTTTGTACGTACATGGCATCATGATTGTATTTTTTATTTTCTACCAACGAGTAGAAAATTCAATATTGTTTTCAGATATACTTCAATTAAAGTATTTACATTACATAAATATCCGTGACATAGCAAACAAACTGCAGAAGGTTCGCCTACAAGCGTACGGCCACGTCTTACGAAAACTGTTACAAATTTTACGTCGGTAAAAAATGTCTTACCATGGCGCCTCTGTTGGGCCGGAACAAGCGGGATAGATCAAAGAAATGCTGGCTTGACGTTGTAAGAGACGACATTCGTGCCAACAATCTCTTACCTCAAGATGCTAAATGGAGGAGAATGTGCACTAAAGCGAACACCGGGCTCCAGCGCAAAAGCCGCGTACGTAACCGGGATAAACGCTAAGATGCGTCGATTTGCGTCGATGCGTGAATGTAATGCTTGCTTCCTCAACAATTTTTTTGTTTATGTTTTTGTAATTTTTTGCGTCATATTTAACGCAAAAAATGCTTTTTCTTTCTTTCTATTACAGCTGACCTATTGTATAAACTTCCATGTATGATTTATTGGAGTTATCGAGGACCAACAACATTTATTGATGGAATATGTCCAATATGGTTGACCTATTGTATAAACTTCCATGTATGATTTATTGGAGTTATCGAGGACCAACAACATTTATTGATGGAATATGTCCAATATGGTTGACCTATTGTATAAACTTCCATGTATGATTTATTGGAGTTATCGAGGACCAACAACATTTATTGATGGAATATGTCCAATATGGTTGACCTCTTGTATAAACTTCCATGTATGATTTATTGGAGTTATCGAAGACCAACAACATATATTGATGGAATATGTCCAATATGAGTCCAATAGGAATAATTTAGTAAGATCATTGAATTTGAACAAAAATGACGTACTTAGCTATGTTTCATACAATTCTATCCCAATCATAGCCCACGTGTTGTTAGAATGCAATTGTTTAGGTTACGATGGAACTAACATACGCTATGCGTTAAAGGTCCCTATAAGCCAATAAAGAAAAAACAATGAAATTCTACCATCTGGAGATCTGACTTCATATACGTTACCAAACTGGCTGTAGATCAGGCAGAATATTTTAAAATGTATCATGATTATTAAAATTGAGATCTATGCTAGGAGTTTCTCTGCGTGATCGAATCAGAAATGAGGGGATCCGCAGAAGAACCAAAGTCACCGAAATAGCTCTGCGAGTCCCTAACTTAAGTGGCAGGGGGCAGGGCACATTGCTCGTAGAACCGATGGCCGATGGGGCAGTAAGGTTCTGGAGTGGCGGCCACGTACTGGAAGACGCAGCGTAGGGAGGCCCCCAACAAGGTGGACCGATGACCTGGTGAAGGTCGCGGGAAGCCGATGGATGCGGGCAACACAAGACCGGTCAGCGTGGAAAGCCTTGAGGGAGACCTTTGTCCAGCAGTGGACATCTATAGGCTGAAGAAGAATGATTATTAAAATTAGTCTTATTAAAAAGACATCACGTAACATTCCTTAGTAACAAAGAGATTACTACAGTTATTTGCTCCAGCGTGATAAAAATTACATTGGCTTCAATTCGGTTATCTATGATAAGGTTAATTTGGCCAACTTTTTGTGATATCTTATCATGGCTGTAGGTGTTGCTTTGATAATAATTAAAGTGACACTCATTAGTTGATACACTTATCTTGTTTTTTTTTTTCTTCTTGGTACCTAATTACCTATACATTACATACATACTTTAAAGGAATGAGAAACAGGGTATAACGTTCACTCATCCTCCATAGAAAAGGGAGGATCGTCCGAACAGACGGATGTTATGTCTGGCGGGCACTTACCCAACAATTGATATTAGGAAGTTACATATATGCTAGTTGCACGGTAAACTCTGCTTGCGAGATGTAGATTTCGTGTGACGTCAGTATGACCCGTTGTTCGTATGTGGCGGTTGTAGATACCACTCCTCGCTACATAGGTATGTGTAGCATATCAGCCTATAATGTCCCCACTCCTGAGACACAGGCCTCCTCTCGGTGAGAGGGAGTAGGCCGTAATCTACCACGCGGGCCCAATGCGGGTTGGCAGATGTCACATATCTTCGAAGTTTAGCCTCTAGGACATACCGGTTGATTTTTCTCACTCACAATGTTTCTTTCGCCGTTTTGAGAGTGGATGCTTAAAGCTTTTGGGAGTGACTGTAACGCGGCCCAATGCGGATTGGTAAATGTTATATGTCTTGGATTTTTTTATTTTATGACATGCTGGTTCCTTCAAGTTCCTTCATCGTTTTGAAACCAGTGCTGATGACATATTGCACGTTCTGGACCATTACCCATTACCGTCTGGTAATGCAGAGACTGTGCCTGGTTGATGACTCTAGAATAACCTCTTGTTGCTTGGAACTCCTGGCGAAATATGTTTGTACTACAACTCTATCTAACCATTTAGAAAATTTGTCAGGTTGATATGTTGTATTAAAAATCCAATCACAGTGCTTCCTTTATTAACTTTTTAAATTACCAACGCAGATCGAAATTCAGTTTTTGACGTAAAAATATGAAAGAGTTCGTAAATATTCTTGGCATTTTCCCTATAATCTACGATCATCAAAAAGATCATCTCAAAGCAGTTTCTTAACTTTCGTAAAGCGATAAAGCCGGACAATTTAACAAGCAAATAATTAATTAGTAAAATAAATACACATCCTCAGTCAAGGTGAACTGCGGTGATAACCTTATCAAGACCACAGAAGTGATGCAACAAAAAGATATGATAAACAAATCACGCCTGACAAACTCGTAAATATAATACCTACTTATACGTTATCAAATTGACGATAAACGGGGAGTGGTACACGTATGTTCTTATCTTTATTTAAAAAAAACAGCAGGTGGTCTACTTAATATTTGATAAAGATATCATTTGACAGTCCTGTCTTTAGGATAATTTTTAAATACAAATGTCAATAGCTATAAGAGTTGAGGAGGTTTTTTAACGGGAAAGCTAAGATGAGTGTCACACGCATTTTTTATTGGACTTTTAAAATTATTTATAGTGTCGTTTACTAAATAAAAGCACGTGATTCATGTAGCAAAAAGTGCATTCAGTAAATAATTCATACAGAACATTGAAATACCGCAGCATAGTGGCCACATCATGACTTTGCCTCAAACCTCCCTCATAGACGGTTCACGCGGCCGTCTTTTTCAACTGTCATTGACGATATCCGCCATTATTGTGAAATAAAATTTTCACAGAATTCTATAATTTGTTACTCGTGTTATTGGCAAAATTGTATCAAAACTGTATCTATTCCACAGAGGCTATTGATCAAGAGCTGAGGTTGAATCTCACCTTGAAAAAAGAAGAAGAAGTGTTGAGGAAGACTGAAAAACTGACAAAAGTATGTGATGAAAGAAGACATGTTACACAAAATGAGTTGTGATAAGGGTCTGCCCTTATCCATCACCATTCTCCTCAGAATAGGGGTGATTCCTGGGTAAAAAAAAAATGATTCTATTTAGTCCGTCATTCAGATTGATACAAATTATAAAAAAATTGGATACAAATTGTTTAACGAAATCAATAAAAATTTACAAATATAAAACGCATCAAAGATCAGGAGTGGGGGCTGGTGACGTGTAGCGAACGTAAAAAGTTTAGCGAGGAGTGACATCACACAAGTTTTCAACGAACTATATAGTCTTCATTTTTTGTTTATATGAAAAAAGACAACAGTTGTTTTTTTTAAATCTGACTGACTCTTTTTTTAGTCAACTACCATAATACGATCACTCAAAAGTAGTTTTAAACGTGATAAAAAATGCTTATAAATCACTTATTGTTCAGTTTTATCTTCCAGGCTGCCTATCTTTGTCCCAAGTTACTTGAAGTCACAACATATTTCTTCTTTTATTCTCTTCTATCAACTTTTAATGTGTCATACACTCCCTTCTCTTTCTTAACCCAAACCATCGTTTTTTTCTTTGGATTCCTCTCCCTCTCCAACCATTAATATTATAGTTTTAAGTTTTATTTTAGCCTTTTCGTTAAGTTTAAGCTCAGCAGTTTAAAAATCGTCACTTTTCTAAAATCGTCAATAAATGATAATGTGATTTCGATTGCTAAAAAAATTAAATTGTAGGTGTAATTAAATACTTTTAGTAAAAAAAGTGAAGTACTTTTTTTACTAAAAGTATTTAACTATACCTACAATTTAATTTAGAAAAGTGCATATTTAACAACGTACCTACATATTTACGAAGACACCTTATTTGAATTTGTTATTTCTTACGTTCCAATTGACAGCTTTCAAACACATTGAATCGCTTGAGTGAAATGAAGGATTGGATATTAAATACATTGTTTGTTCATCCACGCTATTATGTAAGACTGAAATTTTATTTTTTGTTTTCGATTATTTACTAAATAAAACTATTAACAGTAGTTTTTTTTTCAATATTTCAGACTTGGTCTTCTTAAAGGTGAGGTAATGACTTGTGTCTCATAGACAATGTTGTACATCGTGTAAAACTCCCCTTAGGCTACTTAAAACTATCAGAGCCCTTAATATTCTCACTGCTAGGATACTGGTGACTTCTCTGTAAGGAGTACTCCATAATCGACCAGACGGGTAGGTTAGTCATCTTAGAATTATTCTGTTCCAAATTAATGTTACTTTAATTTAACAAATATGGACTTTATTTTAATAGTTATGATGTTGATTTTCAAGTGACTAGCATTATTGAAAAGTTTATAAACATATTAAGTTGTAATGTAAATTGAACTTCATTGTTTAACAATTAAAGTTATTTTTCCAAAAACTCAATTATTATTTCAACATTTAGCGAAAATGTCACAATATTATTGGCCACTAAAGATCCGCCCGCCGAGGCCAAACTGGCCGCCTCCCGGAAGGTGCTCCCGTGGGAAGTGAGGAGAGTGTCATCCGCATAGCAGATGCCACTCATGGCACTCATGGCACTCATGGTTCCCCGCAGGAGTTAAGATACGCGTTTCGGTTCCATCACGATATTTTCATCACCGTTTTAAGACCGAGATGATGAAACAATTATCATTTTTTAATATTCTTACCTCCAGAAACAGGTGCGTCTGTGAAGCCCTTTCCACTCTCGAGAGCAACAGGGTAGATCTCTTTGGGCACATTGGGGTCAACTGTGCTGGAGTCAATGAGGAGAGCTCCTTTGCGGGCCTAGAAACAAGAAAATATTGGAATTACAAACAAGGTTCGGCCAGGACTGTGTTTTCCATTAAGTTATAATCAGCGATAAATTCAATATTTCGACACTACTGTATCAATGCCGATTCCGGAATCTACCGCCCTTTAAAACAACTTAAGCGACCAATTTTTATTTTAGGTGGAACGTCATCAAATGACTTCTCTTGCTCTTGGCAAAGCGGAACCCACCCGTGTGCCCCGTTTACCATTGCCAGGGTCCACGGTACCTCTTTCGAACAAACCTTTCAGGCAGCGGTTCTAGCGGACCTCATCAGGAGCTTGGGCGAACTGGGAATCTAACCCAAAGATGGTTGGGCCATGCATACATGGTGGCAGGGTTGACGTGCACGGACGGTGCTACCATAGATTCAGTACAATTATTCACAGTTCCGTGTAATTGTAAGCCTAGCTATGTTCCAAATTTAAAACCATTTTTTTTTTTTTTTGTTAAAACCTTACGCTGTCAAAATGCAGGGAACAGTTTTTTTTTTTTTTTTTTAATAGCTGACGGACTTTTTCGGCTCAGGGGAGTATATAATTCGTTTGGACCTTTTTACCAATATTTAACCGACCGTTCAAACGATTTTCACTTCTATTTAATAGGCATCAAGATGGCATTTAAAGCATAAAAAACTGGTTAAAATACCAACTGTTTACTGCATTTGACTTTTCTCATACCAACAACGCAATAGAAGTCAAAATCGGTTGAACGGTTGTAAAAGTGGTTTATTTAAATATCTAATCTTATTCCAAACGGAATATAACATCATGTACTGAATCTATGAACAGGTTGCGCGTCGAGCCACCCTGCATAATAATGTAGGAATATTTTATCAAAGTATACGACGTTATTATAGGCCTGAATTTCAGTAAGAGTAATAAATGCGGCAATTAAAGGGTGTCAATTCTACGAAACATAGTTATCATACCTATGTTTCGTAGGATTTATATTAAACGGATGTACTTGATTTGAATTTTTTGTTGTTGTCACGTAACGAACGTAACGTAACTGTAACGTAGCACAACAATTGAAGTGACTGGTAGTGTCCGACCGAATGTTAGGTTTCGGTTTAGTTTCGGCAAAAACACAAGTTTCGGTATAGTTTCGTTTTCAGCGGCAAAGTTGCCGAAACTACGACCGAAACCGAATGTGCATTCGTCAGTTTTCGCGCTGTTGATCATGATCGGCGCGTTGAATGAATGAATGAATCCAATCAGAGCCAATGTCGTGATTCGCTTGGTTTTCGCGGTTCGTTTTGTTTTCTAATCTAGCCGTAACCAAAACAGGTTTTGTTTAAAAATATTTCGTGTTTCGTCATTTTTGAAGGTTTTTTTTTCAAGTATGTATATAATAGAGAACAGCTCAGGATCGAGCTTGTTGGCGTGCCATGAAAGAGGCCTATGTCCAGCAGTGGACGAGTAAGGGCTGATGATGATGATGATGATTATATAATAGTAGTATGGTAATAGTTGTTAGTTAAAAGGCGTATCCACATTATTCTTTCTTCGGTATTTGGTGTTAGTTTAGGTATATAAGCGCCGTAATTGCCGATCTTTTTATAGGTGCAAAAACATAAAAATGCATTGGTATGGAACAATGCGCTAAATGTTGTCGTGTCGGGAGTTTGTTCGTGGAGGGTCTCCAGATCAATCTCCCTCTGGAGCAACATCGTTGGTCATGTTGTCGGGTTTAACATTGCATCACCTCGCTTAACTGCCGCCTTCCTTCCTATTCGCTCAGTTGTTTTGATTGAATAGGATTATTAAGGTAGCACGCTTTACCATCAACGATTGCATCTCTGTTTACCATCAGGCGGGATTGCGGTCAAGCATTACAGAATCAGTTTCCTTCTTAAGACAATGAATAAGTAAATCGAAACTATCTTTCATTAGACTATCAAAATAAATGATGTGGTCTGACAAAGAGCCCTTAAGTTTAGCCATAAAGACAGAACACTTCTTAAACATGAGCTCTTAAAACTGAATGACAAAGTTGTATGCCCTCTAAAGCTCATCTTTTTGACTTGTTTGATGTTCCAAGTTAAATAAGTACTGTTTGTCAAAAGTTTAATAACTTAGGAAAGTTGTATTGTGGTCAGTACTTGGTAACTTAGTAAGTTAAGAACTTATATTCTCGTAAGTATCACATAACTTGGCCACAGGTAAGTTAGACGTGATCTAGAAATTCACTGAAGGAAATATTACATTTCCTCTATGCTACGTTTTCTGTGAACTCTCGTAAGAAATCTAGTGAAATTCTATACGTTTCTTTTTTATTTTTAACTTTATAAACTAGTGCATAGCCGTGATGCCGCCTAATGCTAAGCAGTGATGTAATAATTGATGGTAAAGCGCGTTAGTTTATTAAGAGCCTTGTCACTTAAGCCTTGATGCATTTAAATTATAGTCAAATGGAAAGACCGCCGCTGGCAAATTGTGTCAGTCCTTCGATGTAATTTAAGATGATAATTCTTGTTAGTTCAATAACTTTATTTTTTTTTTATATAATTGTAAACTAGCGCTTGACTGTAGTCCCGCCTGATGGTAAGCAGTGATGCAATCGTTGATGGTAAAGCGAGCTAGTTTATTAAGCCCATTCACTTAAAAAATCTTAGTGAATAGGAAGGAAGACGGCAGTTGAGCGAGGTGGTGCAATGTTAAAACCAACAACACGACCAACGATGCTGCGCCAGAGGGAGATTGATGTGGAGACCCTCCACGACCAAACTCCCGATACAACAATATTTGACGCATCGTACTCGCCACACATCGCAACACAACTGCTCATACCCGTCCGTATTTATACTTAAACAGTTTCCTCAATTAAACTTTCATATATTAGTATCAGTTATAAAATGACTACCAAACTTTCTTGAATAAATGTGACCTTCATTAAACATTCCATACGTCGTAATTTAGTTGGAGAAAGACGATTACTGGGCATAGACCTAACAATCAGTGCTGTCCTATACTTCTAGTGGGGCGGTTAGGTTAACCACCGACGGCCGCCATAGTCAACACACAATGGTCGGCTTGAAGCACTAAGTAAGGAAAACCCATAACATAGAACAACCAGCAAGGTAATTTCGTTAAATACTTTTTAATACAGTTGCTCAAAAAGTGGTGTATTACAGGGACGTATAGCGTTCGGAAAGTGGGCTATTACACATTCGTGCTTTTTCTTTACCTTTTCCGAACTAGTGCGTTCTCTTTCCCAACTGTCAAAATATTGTCTATTAAAAATAAAAAAAAAGCCAATCATGAAGTTTTTACTTTAAAAAAATCATATTTTTATGATTCATGCAAATAATTCTAAAAAGAAGCTACTAATTTGTTTCAATATCAGATTTAATGATTTAATTCAATGAGTTAGGTTAGGTTTTATTTAATTTCATCTCATTTCATTTTCATTTCATATCAATAAAAAAATTGTACTGAAGACTTGGCTGTATGGGCATAGTTCCCTTTGCCAAATCGAATGGGTGAAGAAAAAAAAATCTCTGCTTATATTCTTTTACGGTTTGCGCCATTTTTCAAAACATTTTCTTTGCGAGTTTAGTTGTTTGTTGCACAAAATGAGTAATTTCGACGATATTTTATTTGAATTAACACCACCGGAACTCAGTATAATTGCACAAAATGCTTCGGAGAACATTTTACCGGAAAAGTCAAAAAGTCGCTACATATCTATATACAACGAATTTATTGCGTGGAGAGAAGAGAAAAAGGCAAATAGTTTTTCAGAAAATGTTATGTTGTCATATTTCTCCGAACTGTCAGCAAAATTAAAACCTTCTACATTATGGTCGAGGTTTTCGATGATAAAAAGTATGCTGAAAATAAGAAACAACGTGGATATAAGTCAATACCCAAAACTAAATGCTTTCTTAAAACGACAATCAGACGGTTTTACAACTAAAAAGTCGAAAATATTAACATCGAATGAAGTGGAAAGGTTTTTAAACGAAGCTCCCGATGATCGTTATTTAGCCACAAAGGTAATTAATTAATAAGTACTTATATTTTTCTTTAGTATTCAGTTTACGAAATCGCAAAATACAGTCATTAAATTATTTAAAAAAATATTAATCAAATCCCTTTTTTTTTTGTAGGTTGCGCTGATTTTTGGCATTGTTGGTGCTTGCCGCAGAGAGGAGTTATCCAATATTACTTTAAAAGATATTGAAGCCCATGAAAAAATGCTACTAATCAAGATTCCGAATACAAAAAATAAGATACCGAGAAGCTTTGTTGTTGAAGGAGATTTTCTTAGAATAGTGCAAAAATATATGAATCAGCGGTCCCAAAAAGGAAAATCCGACCGTTTTTTCCAAAATTATCAAAAAGGAAAGTGTACATGTCAAGCAATCGGGATAAACAAATTTGGTAATATGCCAAAAGAAATAGCTACGTTTCTTGGTCTGCCGGATGCAGAGTATTATACTGGGCACAGCTTCAGGAGGACCTCTGCTACATTATTGGCAGATTCAGGAGTCAATTTGACGTCCTTAAAGCGACTAGGAGGTTGGAAGTCAGAAAAAGTTGCAGAAGGCTATAGTGCTGATTCATTACACAACAAACTAGAAACTGGGAAAAAAATCACACAATCCATTAATTTAAAGTCCAGTCCGTCACCTTCACATGACAATAGTGAAGAGAAAGTTCGTCCATTTACCTTCGTTGATAATGATAAGTCATTAGATCCAATTCCATCAACTAGCAAACGCCATTGTATAACACCTTTGACAAATATACATGAACAATCATACGAAATTAATAATAGTTTGTCTCAAACTTACAGTAAATATGCAACCTAAAACTTCCCTAGTTAGTATAAAAAACTGTACCAATTTCAATGTATATGTGAATTATAACTTTTCTAAGAAATAAATTATTAGTTAGTTGAGTTTATTGTGTTTTTATTATTTTAATAAATTGCTTAATTTTTTCGCAACTGTATTAAAAATAGTTGTTCAGTACACGTGCGGAACCGTCATTGCAACTTGTTCCGACTGTCAACCCTCACCTTCGGCTGCGCCTCGGCTCGGGTCGACATTTGTCGGAACTCTTTGTAATGACAGGCTTTCCGCACTTGTAATGAAATATACTATAGAAGCATTGAGTTTCATTTTGACAGTTCAACAACATTCATTACGTAGTTTACGTTGTTGAACAGACACATTTTTCGTTCATATGGAGCAATGGATTAGCTATATGCTTCAAAATGATCCGAATTGATAGGAATAGTGTATTACGTAATTAGGATGCAGTTTCAACCAGACGGGTCTCCGCGAGCCTGCTAGTAAGGACCATGCCCGGGTCGACGGCGCATTGTGTTTCACCCGCCTCAAAGAGGTGTCAGCACATCGTGACGGGATCCACGAAGATCGATACCTTCTGGATCAGGGCTGCGGGTTGGTTAAAAAAGAAACCGCGGCCCTGGCGCATAGGCAAGTGAAGAAACACATGTGGGTTTTAGTCAGTAAAAGTCTGACACGCCCTTCCGCTCCGCCCAGAGCGGGAGAGGTCATTTGATGACTTCCTATCCAGAACAAAAAAGGGGTCTTACGATGCAGGCCTATTCCTCAGTCTACCTCACAAAATACGGAGACATCTTGGCGATCATTCTTAGGAGCGACCGTTAAGAGGGGACTCTAGTGACGTTTTCTCTATACAAACATATTCCGCTGTTTTCTTCGTGGATAACGCTTTTAGAGCAATGATTTTTTTCTATAATTTTACACCTTGAATATACGCACCCTTATTATTTCATTTTTTGGAAAACTTAATAAAAGAAATACGATGTGTCAAAATCCCGAAAAATAACCCAATTTTACCGCGATGTTCAGACGACTATTACACAAATGTGATAAGTTTTTGACAAAAATAACCCAATTTTACCGCGATGTTCAGACGACTATTACACAGATGTGATAAGTTTTTGACAAAAATAATCCAATTTTACCGCGATGTTCAGACGACTATTACACAGATGTGATAAGTTTTTGACAAAAATAATCCAATTTTACCGCGATGTTCAGACGACTATTACACAGATGTGATAAGTTTTTGACAAAAATAACCCAATTTTACCGCGATGTTCAGACGACTATTACACAAATGTGATAAATTTTTGATAAAAATAACCCAATTTTACCGCGATGTTCAGACGACTATCACACAAATGTGATAAATTTTTGATAAAAATAACCCAATTTTACCGCGATGTTCAGACGACTATTACACAAATGTGATAAATTTTTGACAAAAAAGAAAATATTAGAGGCATAGGTATACTCATCCTCTAAATGTTGATATAAAAATAATTGAGACCTGTCGTGTTAAGTGCAAGCAAATCATTTAAAAGTTCTAAGTATTAGAAAAATGTATAATATATTATTCGAAATTGTAATCAAACTAACCAAATACCTAAGTGTAAGTTTAAATCATATGTAAAATATTTTGTTTCTAAGGAATAAACAAGGCTTTATTATTATGTATGCTAATTGCACAGTTAACTCTGCTTGCGAGATGTAGAATTCGGGTGACGTCAGTACGGCGCGTAGTTTCATGTGACGTGTGTAATTACCGCTACAGCCTCTACCCGCATTGAAACAGTAAAATTCAGTAGAGAATAACGCAAACACTTACATGCTTAACAACACCATCTTTGCCAAGGTACGCGTCCAGCACGACCTTGTTGCTAGGAAGGATGGATACCACGACATCAGCGCCTTCTACAGCCGCGGCGATGGAGGTAGCTTCTTTGATTCCGTTCTTGGCGGCTGCTGTTAAAGCCTCCTTGGACGGGTCATAGCCACGGACAGCGAAGCCCTGAAAAGAATGATACATGTTTAAAACCAATCTAGTTATTATTAAGTTAACAGTGCAACAAATGTAGATAGACCAATCATCATCATTTCACCCGAAAGAGGTCCACTGTTGGACATAGGCCTCCCCTAAGGATCTCCATGACGACCGGTCTTGCAGTTCCCGCATTCAGCGGTTTCCCGCGACCTTAACCAGGTCGTCGGTCAACCTACCCCCGCTGCGTCTTCCGGTACATGAACTCGTCGGCCCCATCGGGTATCGATCCTACGGCCAATGTGCCCGGCCCACTGCCACTTAAGTGTTTGTTAAGTCGTACAATTCATATAGACAGTCGCTCTGTATAAAATTCTATTATTTAGCTGCATATGGATACTGAAAGCCGACCTTAATCATCATCATCTCAGCGTTAATCCCAGTCGCATCCGTAGCTTTTCAGCTTTGGAGTCTGGGGTCCGCTTTACCAGACTAACTGCTGATTTTGGCTAAACTTCGATATTTTCCGTGAAGCGGCTGCCGTCTGACCTCCATAACCCGAAGGTGATATCTAAACATTGCAGTTAAACCAATTGTTAGACTTTTGAGGGCTCCAACAACTCGTAACGACTGCCACTAGATGTTCGTATGGCAACCGGGACCAACGGCTTGACGTGCTTTCAGAAGCACGATCAGACCAGTGCAAATATTCATATTCATGCATACAAATATTGACACTGTGCGGGGATCCCTCGTCTCTTTGCGCAACGGCCGCGTTCGTGTGTTCGTAAGTTGTATTAACATGCGCGGGTGATGTACCCAGGAGTCCCCCTACTATAGTCACCCAGGACATTAAAGCTCGGGAATATCTACGTAAGAAATTAGCAGATTCATCCCACACGTAATTTATTTATTTTTTCTCTATCTATAGTTTTTTATCTCTCTCTACTGTTTATATTGTGTATGTATGTATTTATGTGTTTATTATAATATTTTTAATACTTTTTTTCTCTCTTTTAACTTTAATCTATTTGCACCTACCATGTTTGTCTCTACATCACCTCAAGGTAGACTGGTAGAAAATGCCTGAGGCATTAAGTCCGCCATTGTGCAATGTTTGTGCATAAAGTTTAAATAAATTGGGTTAGCAACGGCTCGACCCGTATTCCGAATCGTTTACTCGAAAATTATTTTAATGTAGTTAATTCCCGGAATTCAATAAAAAAAATTATTAAGAAGTAAAGATTCCTAGACCCATTTTTGACCAACCGCGGCGATCGTTGCCTAACCTGAGCAACTGTTCGTTCTAAATCATGGGCCCCTCAACAAAAAACATAAAAAATCGAAAAGAATTCCGCATTCTACAAATATGCAAAACGTAACTGCGGATACGCCCAGAAAATAAAACTATTTGGTATACTTTGCTTTGCCGTTCACCTTTTCGAGCTAAAATTCGCTTCATTTGTCAAAGAAGGGATTTTGTTGAAATCAGAAACATTTACTAGGATGTACGGACGACAACAGGTCAAGCTACCCGAAACAATCAGATATTCCCAATCAACTTTAAGCCTTAATCCTTTAGAGGTAAAGTTGAAAATCGAATAAAGAAATCTAACAGATTGTAGTAGCTTGATGTGCTGTCGTCTGTACATATGTTTCACTTAGCTTGGATTTCCACATTTTTGGTTTATTACCTTTCCTATGTGATTTTTACCTTTGACGACTTTCTGTTTATCGCACTAAAGCCTAGGCAATGTCTGGGGGACGTAAAGGTCTAGTCATAAAATGAAACCCAGGATAAAGTAAAAGTAAAGTCTGTAACTTAATATATTTAGGGATACCCCGGACAAGAGCATTAAAAGGATTAGTCTAAACAAGGCAGTTGCTGTGTTCACTTCTTTTTTTATATTTTTATTATCCATATCCATACTAATATTATATGTCTGTCTGTTACGCTTTCCCGCTTAAACCTCTCAACCGATTTTGATGAAATTTGGCACAGACAATCTTTAGACCCTGAGAAAAGACATAGGCTACCTTTTATTGAAAAATTTGATATTCCCGAGGGAAATCTAAAAAGCGCGATGACTGCAATCCCTTCTGATGGTAAGCAGTGATGGAATCGTTTATTAATAGCCTATTCACTCAAAAAAACTAAGTGAATAGAAAGGAAAACGGCAGTTGTGCGAGGTGATGCAATGTTAACCCAACGTGTTGTTTAATCTCCCAGATTGATCTCGAAACCCTCCACACAACAACATTTGGCGCATAGTACCCGGCACACATCGCAACACAACTACTCAGACCCGTCCTCCGTACGGCTCCACCAGAAATCATGCCGGAACACGACGCATCGCTTGGTGGCAAGACTTTGTCTAGTGGGTGGTAACTTCTGCCGGCAGCCGACGTTGTGGCCTACCAACTTTTTTTAAATAAATTATTTTTTTATTTTTGCTACTTAGTTGTGACATCGTCTTAGGTGCAAACAGGCCCAACACTAAAAAAATTGGTGAAGAATGCAATTATTAATGACTGAACAAAATACTATCCTGGTATATTATCACATACTACTGCGGAAAACCAGCGCTGGAGCTCTGTCTTGCATAGTGACGCAGCATAAAGCTGAGCTCTAGCCATTTTGTGTGGACGTCACGCATTGGGAAACCATGCGTGACATTAACATAAAACAGCTATGTTTTTTTTGTGTTTTGTTCTTTTTTGCGTCATATTTACCGCAAATTCTTTCTGAAGAAAAGTTGAAAATCGAATCTTTCTACAAATCAAATTATTGTACGTTATTTAGGTACATCCTGTACCGTAAATGGGCGGAAATACCAAGAATTCAATGGTACCGATTTAGCTTATTGGTAAATAGGCACATTATTATATGAGAAGGCTTCTCGACCCCAACCCAAATCACCGAACGAATGGACATGTTGAAAGTTATTGATAAAATACTATTTCAGCATGACTTACCCAAAATGTGGCTCTTGCAGAACCTCATTTAGGATGAATGAAATTCTAAGCAAAACCCATATCGACTCTAGAAAGGTATATTCTATATGAACGACCATTTTGGTTAAAATTGAATTAGTCACACCGTTGGACTGGACGGAATTTTTCCTTTCAAATGGTGTGTTCCATTCAATTATTTGGAAAGGAAAAATAATTATTTACCACTAGCGGCCGCTAGCGACTTCGTTCGCGTGCAGTTAGTTATGCTCTGCTCCTATTGGTCGCAGCGTGACGTTGTATAACCCAAAGCCGTCCTGGATTAATGGGCTATCCAACGGAAAAAGAATTTTTCAAATCGGACCAGTAGTTCCTGAGATTAGCGCGGTCAAACAAACAAACCGCAAACACGCACGACCTTTGTCCAGCAGTGGACCTTCATCGACTGAGAAGAAGAAGAAACCAGAAGAAGTCACGTATGGCCCATATTTCAAAATTATAAATACGAGTCCATATAATATTATTAAATCAAAACAACTCAATTTAGTATACCTGGACCAAAACCCAAGTGCTTCTAAAACACATTAACACAATTCCCTTAAAAATACAAGCCCAATGAAGGTCTTAAAATCCCTTTCAGAATTAACAGGGCGCGCCCTTAAATCGAATTGTTCAGTGCAAATCTCATCGAACCTTAAAATGGTTTCACGTAAAAAGCAGACATTTACATAACTTAACATAATCTTTGAATCAACTAAAAGGATTTCAATATTAAATTACAGATAATGGACGGTCAGCAACAAAAATCTATTAACATGATTGGATAAAATACTTTTTGCCATTACATAATAGAAGCTAAGAGTTAAAGAAGACAGAAAGAGAGAGAGAATCGGGTTGTAGTTCGTTAATCAAACGTCACTCCGGTTGCAATTTTAATGAAATATTTTCCTAAGTAATTAATATTCCGAAATCAAAATTATTAATCGACTTTTATAGCTGACCGTACCATTGAAGAGTGCGAGAGTATTTTTGCCTTCTCCTTTTTTTCAGTTCTTTTTTCAAATTCACTTTATGGCCATTCTATCAAGAATTCAGTAATGTATTAATGAATATTTAGAACTTTATAAGCATATTGATAAGTATTTGGATTTTTACGCGTAGCTGGACGCGTAAAAATCCAAATATCAATATGCTTATTTGCGGTACTGGTCGATCGATGGTTACTAAAGCTTCTACTTTAGATTTTTTCCTTTTGTAAAGTTAAGCTACGCTTGCTGAGGTCGGTACGTAGATGGGTTACCATTCCTACGTGCTTTGAGATACAGTTAAGCTGTTGGTTCAGGATGTTATTTGTAGACCTTTGACAGACGTTATGGGTAGGTAATCTAAAATTCTGGCCAGTCTTTGGTTGTTGTCAGAAGTTTGGTGGTTGGGATGGTAAGGCCCGGGTCAACGGCGCGTCGTGTTTCACGTGCGCCTCACAGAGATGTCAGCACATCGTGACGGAGTCCACGAAGACCGATACCTCCAGGTTGGTTAAAAAAGAAACCGTGGCCCTGGCGCACAGGCAAGTGAAGAAACACGGGTGGGTTTTAGTCAGTGTAGCAGTACCTACAAACGCCACACGGAACAACACGTCATACTGACGTCACACGAATTCTACATCTCGCAAGCAGAGTTTACCGTGCAACTAGCATACATACAACTTCAAAACATCAACCGTTGGACAAGTGCCCGCCAGACATAACACACCTCTGGTCGGAGGATCATCCCTTTTCTATGAAGGATGAGTGAACTTTACTCCCTGTTCCTCATGCCTCTACAGTCAGTAAAAGTGTGACACGCCCTTCCACTCCGCCCAGAGCGGGAGAGATCATTTGATTATTTCCCATCCAGAACAAAAAAAAAAATTGATGGATACACTGGATGGTGAAGGCCACAATGTTCTGACGTATGCGGGGCCTTTTTCTAGCAGTGAATTACTATAGGGCCCGTTTATTGATCTATCTTTTCTATTTTCAAACTCAAACTCATTTATTGCGATAATGGGTAATTGACATTAATTCACATCCATAGAATAGTTTGGCATCTCCATAATCCGCCTGAAGGCATGCAATTTTACTTGGCTTTTGTCTCTACTTACAATTGTATGTACATAGATATATTTTTTTTAAATATAAATTATAAACTAGCGCTTGACCGCAATCCCGTCTGATTGTAAGCATTGATGCGATCGTTGATGGTAATCTTGAAGTCACTTAAATTGTAGTCAGGCGGAAACACCGCCGCTGGCAAATTGTTCCCTCGATGTACGCGGTATGAAAGACGAGGTGGTGTTAACAACTTAAAGGTGGTCTATTCTCCTATTCTATCTCAAATTGATAACATCAGCGTGGTAATTACGTAACACACTATCAGTAGCAATGGGTTTAATTTTAACAGTCAAACAACATTCATTGCGTCATTTACGTTTTTTAGCAGACACATTTTTCTAACACATAACGCAATGAATTAGGAATATTCTTCAAAATGATTTGAATCGAGACTGGTTACGCAATCACGGTACAGCCATTTATTTGACAAACGATAAACATTTTCATTGACCGCGCCGTCTACCCAATCAGTCGAGCGATATTAAAAGAAACATTCAAATTAGAACCGATTAGTTC
This sequence comes from Sesamia nonagrioides, assembly GCA_017933935.1. Lineage (NCBI taxonomy): Eukaryota > Metazoa > Arthropoda > Insecta > Lepidoptera > Noctuidae > Sesamia > Sesamia nonagrioides. Next base: position 566,950 of record JADWQK010000551.1, on the reverse strand, counting down.
AAAAACGTGTATATGATAACCTATATTTGTTCATCAAATATTCTGAGAGCATGATAACGCGATCGAACTTATCATAAAAAGCTCCTAATCAAACATCCTTGCTCTCTTTTCCACTTGTTACGATAGTCACTTGTGTGAGGGAGACAGTTATTGGGGCACCCGGTCAGCACTGCTGTTGAATTTGTTCGGGTCAATGTCATAGAGTTTATTAATATGACCAGTTTAATGTATGCGTGACGTTTCATTGATATGACGTTGTTAGTGGGGAGATTTTTTTTATAGCTGCGTAGTTTTGGGGGGCTTGCTTCTTCTGGTTATAAAATACCTAGCGGCTCCGCCCGCGTGGAGTTCGGTTACATCGCGCTTTTTAGATATCCCTCGGGAACATCAATTTTTTCCGGGATAAAAGGTAGCCTATGTTTTTTCTCAGGGTCTAAAGATTGTCTGTGCCAAATTTCATCAAAATCGGTTGAGAGGTTTAGGCGGGAAAGCGTAAAAGACAGACAGACAGATAGAGTTACTTTCGCATTTATAATATTAGTATGGATGATTAGGTCGGAATTTTGATAAAATATTTGCTTTAAATGCAAGTTTACTCACTCTCCATAGAAAATGGAGGATCCTCCGACCAGACAGGTGTTGTGTCTGGCGGGCACTTGCCCAACGGTTGAAATTGGGAAGTTGTACGTATGCTAGTTGCACGGTAAACTCTGATTGCGAGATGTTGAATTCGTGTGACGTCAATACAACGCGTTGTTCTATGTGGCGTTTGTAGTTACCGCTGCAGTACCAATTAGTGACGACAATACGACAGTACATGGTACAGGATGCTAAAGATCGTGCGAAATGGAGGAGAATGTGCAGGAAAGCGGACCCCGGGCTCCAACGCGAAAGCCGCGGATGCAACCGGGATAAACGCTGAGATGATGATGATGAATACGACAGTACATTAGCTGTAGTAATTATGTTGTTATAATTATGTTAAGTTACGTAAGTTAAGTGTAATTATGTTACATGTATTTAATAGTATTTACGGTAAATTATAAACTAGCGCTTGACCGCAATCCCGCCTGATGGTAAGCAGTGACGCGATCGTTGATGGTAAAACGCGCTAGTTTATTGTCTATTCCTTATTTATTATATTTATGCCTTGTTTTAACCACTAGGCCACCACGACTATCACAGCCTCTCAAGTTTGAGTGTGCGGGTTCGATTCCAGGTCAGGCAAGTGCCAATGCAAACTTTTCTAAAGTTATAATATGTACTTTCTAAGTATATCTTGGACACCAGTGACTGAAGGTGAAGGAAAACATCTTGAGGAAACCTGGACTTTATAAGTCTGAAATCGCCAACCCGCATTGAGCAAGCGTGGTGATTACGCTCAATCCTTCTCTGTATGAGAGGAGGCCTGTGCCCAGCAGTGGGACGATAAAAGGTTGATGGTGATGCCTTGTTTTAATTTAGAGGCTAGAAGTGATTTGATAATTCCAAAACACTCCCATGCGTTGTTATTGCCAGTGTTTATTTTCGTTTTGTTTTCTCCACGTTGGAAATGCGTAATACGTATATTTTATTCCGATTGATAAATTATACCATCATCATCTGCCTCGTGTTTTCCTTACTATGTTGAGGTCAGCTTCCAGTCTGACCGGGTGCAGCTGTGGAGGTAAGAGGAACAGGGAGTAAAGGTCACTCATACTTCATAGAAAAGATAGGATCCTCCGACCAGATTGATGTTGAGTCTGGCGGGCACATCTGACAGACTAGTTGCATGGTAAACTCTACTTGCGAGATTTAGAATCCGTCTAACGTTAGTATGACGGGTTGTTTGTATGTGGCGTTTATAATACCGCTGCAAAACTAAACTTACTCCATATGAAATACTGGTAGTGTCTCACTTGGAGTATTGCTATCTGTACTCAACAACCCAGTACTACTGTAATACGATACTCCTTGGTAAGACAGAGTCAGAGGTAGAGAGAGAGAGGTCAGACTTTTGACGACCCGTAGCCACTGTCAAAAATTCACTAAAATACAGCCGGGACCAACGGCTTAACGTGATTTCCGAGGCACGAAGTGGTCTCAGTGTGTAAATATGGTCACCCATCCATGGAGCAACCTCGACAAGCGTAGCTTAACCTGTTCATTCGTCCTATGTAACTGTCATCTATAAGTTATCATCATCATTATCTCAGCCACATGAAGTCCACTCCAGCAGTGGCATCTAGCAACTCAGCATATGGCAACATAGGCCTAGCCCAAGGATTTCCAAAAATAACGGTTGGACGCGGCCTGCATCCAGCGCTTCCCTGCGATTTTAGTCAGATCATCCGACCACCTAGTCGTTGGGCGTCCAAGGCTGCGCTTGCCGGTACGTGGTCGCCATTCGTCGTTTTTTTCTCCCCCATCGGCCATCGGCTCTACGAGCTATGTGCCCCGCCCACTGCCACTTCAGAGAGCTAATCCGCGGGGCTATGTCGGCGACTTTAGTTCTTCTACGGATCTCCTCATTCCTAATTCGTTCACATAGAGAAACACCTAGCATAGCCCTCTTCATAGGTCTCTGTGCGACCTTGAACATTCATCAACCACGAGCGAGCTAGCATCACTAAGTGACACGCTGTTATTAGCTGCCAGTAACAATACCTATCGTACGTATGTATTTTGTTGACCTTACCTATGTTTCTAGGATTTAATTTCTTTACTATATACTGTAATTAACTTGATTGTTATATTACCTACTGACTTTAAAGTTTTATCTGCCCAGCCTTTTTCCCAACTAAGTTGCTGAAGGTCAGCTTCTAGTCTAACCGGATTTAGTTGAATAGGAGTATTTTACTCCATCAAAGAATATACCTAATTCCCAAATATTCTATTAAGCCAGTAACCAAAATCAACCGATCATTCATTTAAGAATTCCAAATTTAAATTCAACTGCGCTGATTTGAATACTTCTATATTCAAATCAACGTAGTAGTGTAATCATGTTATATTTGACATTAAATTCCTGCCAGTATTTTTAAACATTACCTTTTTGGCCAGATTTGCAGCCATGAAGCCACCCATGTTCCCAAGCCCGAGGAAAGCCACATTTTTGTCAGCAGCTGAGCTGTATTTCCTTGTCACTGTTAGAAAACACTGTGTGCCTCGCGCCGCCATTTTGGAATTCTTTATTTAGCCGCACGTTGTTTAACCGGCGCGCGCGCAACGCTACTAAACCGGCTGGTCGCTCGGCGCGCCACGTTGCGCTGATACTATTATCAATAAGGCTAACGACACATGACGATAGTAGAAGTCATTACTGGAATTGGAATATCCAGCAATTTTATTGAAGGCGTGGAGAAGTTATCTGAGTCCAATTAAAACAAAGTATGAGGTGTTATATGAAGATAAGTAGATCCTCAACATTTTGCCCAAAAGTGTAGGAATTTAATTCTTGCCTTTCTTTTTTCTTATTTATGAAAACGTTGCTCGTCTCTAGGAATCACTCCTGTGTCGTGGGTACGTTTACAAACGTTTCAACTCACAAACATAAACATACAGACCCGGACCGAATAAGTAACTGTGTAGCCATACAAATATTTGTTCCGTGCGGGAATCGAAACTGCGAAGTGCAGCGCAAAGCTATCGCTTAGCCACTGCGCCAACAAGGCCGTCGAATTATTTAGTTAACATTATAAATTTTAAAGTGCGTTCATTTTTTACATAAAACGATTTTAGTGGGGAGGGAATCTAAGAAGTCTTATTTTTTGGGATTCTGTACGCAAGGATTAAAAATGGAACCCTATTAGGTAGTAAGACTCAACTGTCTCTCCGTCTGACACCAGCCCCCTAATCGGGGAGCACATTTTTTTCAAATGACTGCGACTAGTTGGGATCAGTTGGAATTGTTTTGACCGCCCGTCGGTCCGTTCTGTCCAAACGATTCCAACTATTTGCAATCATTTGAGAAAAATGTGTTCGCCGATTAGGGGGCAGGCTATGCCTCATGAACTGTGATCTAGACAGTTGAAATTTTCACAGATGTTACACATATATCTGTTCCCGCTATAACAACAGATATAAAAAAAAAAAAAAATTGTAGGTAATGGTAGGTATGGAACCCTTCACGCGCAAGTTCCACTCGCACTTGGCTGGTTTTCTTAGGTAGGGGTGGGAGGGGTGGACCGACGACAGCAGGTCAAGCTAAAGCGATCAAGCTATCTCAAATGTAAGCTAAAATATATTTTTATATTTTTTTTTATTACATTTTCTTTGCTATTTTGGTAGATGCCGATCTCGCGTAAGATTAAAAGGGGTGGAGGGGTTTATTCCAAGTCTTATTTTTCCTTGCGTGGGTTGTCAGTAAGTGGTGAAAATTATCTTAATTTGTGTGATGCCGTGGTGGCCTAGTGGTTAAAACAGCAGCCTCTCAAGTATGAGTGTGCGGGTTCGATTCCATGTCAGGCAAGTACCAATGTACTTTCAAGTCTGAAATCGCTAACCCGCATTGAGCAAGCGTGTTGATTACGCTCAATCCTTTTCTGTATGAGAGAAGGCCTATGCCCAGCAGTGGGACGATAAAAAGGTTGATGATGATGATGGTGGTGGAATAAAATGATAAGCTCAACAAAATTCTTTAGTCATTGTTTTCGTGTGTAACTGCCCTAATGGCATTATCATAATAAATACCACAGACTGGTGTCGCTACGTTAAATATTCTGTTTTCGATCTACACATTAGTTAAAAGTCGTAGAGCGAGTTTCCTATTCATAGTGAGTACCAACCGTGGTACAAACATGCCTAGTTAAATAAAGAGATCTTTCATTTGACGTTTCATTGTTTTTGTTTTTTTTTGTTTTTTTTAAATATGTTTTTTTTATACACGGACAAGTCACACAGATTGAGCGAGCCCCAAAGTAAGTTCGAGATTTGTGTTATGGGATACTAACTCAACGATACTATATTTTATAATAGATACATATATAGATAACATCCAAGGCCCAGGCCAATCAGGAAAAGATCGTTTTCCATCACGATCTGGCCGAGGATCGAACCCGGGCCTCCACGTCGCAGGCAGGCGTGTTGACCGCTGCGCCACGGAGGACGTCAAAGATGAGAAGAAGACGTCATTTGAAGATGGCATACAATAGAAAAGAACTATGGCCAGAAATGAAATCACATGATGATGAAAAAACTGACCAAGTGCGAGTCGGACTCGCGGACGAAGGGTTGCGTACCATTATCTTTAAAAACGGCAAAAAAAATCACGTTTGATGTATGGGAGCCCCCCCTTTATTTGTTTTACTATTTGTTATTACAGCGGCACCAGCAATATATAATCTCTGAAAATTTCAACTGTCTAGCTATTACGGTTCATGAGATACAGCCTGGTGACACAAGTACGGACAGACGGACAGCAAAGTCTCATGAATAGGGTTCCGTTTCACCTTTTAGGTACGGAACCCTAAAAATATGTTTTAATTATTTTTTTATATTTTGTTTTAAAACATATGTTATGGATTTCCGGTTTAAGATGAATTTTCATTGTACGAAACACTTACTAAAGCGAGTTCGCTAAAATTGGAAACGTATTGCTTAATAGGTATGTTGTCGTGTGTTAGGTACACTACTTTAATAAAACATAAGTTAATTATACATATATAATTAATGGGTAAAGAGCTCCTACATAAAACTTATTGTATCTCTTTAAAAGGTCATTTTGGCGCTGATGCCTGAAATAAATGGATAAATCTTATATATAAAATTTTCGTGTCACAGTTTTCGTTCCCATACTCCTCCGAAACGGCTTGACCGATTCTCAGGAAATTTTGTGAGCGTATTGAGTAGGTCTGAGAATCGGCCAACGTCTATTTTTCATCCCCCTGAATGTTACGGGTAGTCCACCCCAAATTTTTTTTATTTTATTTTGTATACAAAAATTTTAGTTTCTATTTTTTTATGATACAACATACAAAAAACATACAATCCTAAATTTTCACCCTTCTACGATCAACCCGCCATTTTAGTAACTTAATCATTTTTCATCTCCGGTCGAAAACTGATCAATCGTCATTTAATTAGTTTTATTCCCGAGGGAGATCTAAAAAACGCGATATAACCTAATTCCACGCGGGCGAAGCCGCGGGCGGAAAGCTAGTAAATAAATAAAATTAAATGTCGCCCTCCGTAGCGCAGCGGTTAACACGTCTGCCTGCGACGTGGAAGCCCCGGCTTCGATCCCCGGCCAGGTCATGATGGAAAACGATATTTTCCTGATTGGCCTGGGTCTTGGATGTTTATCTATTATTCTTGGATGTTTATTTATATGTATGTATTATAAATATAGGTAGTATCGTTGAGTTAAGATCCCAACTGCGCACGGAGTGTCCGTGCGCAGTTTCTGGCCTGCTATCGGACGCGTCCCTAGGTGGCGGATAGGGGAACGGCCCCCAGATATGGGGGTTACCGGTTTACCGGCGCGGACAAAACCAGGAGTGGGGACCGCTTCAGCAGTCACATGTGCGGCGGGTCGGCCACCACTCCAGGTGGCTGACGTGACCCGAACTCCGGGTCACCGTCGGGCAACCCGGTCTCCTCACTGAGAGGAGCTGAGGGCCCCGTTTGCTTTCGGGCAAACGAGTGGGGCTAAGAGGAAGGACACCTCGCTAAAAAACCCTTGGCTGCTGCGTCTTCTCACACTAGAAGACGTACCCAGCCCGGCCCCTCCTTATGGGGGGATCATTGTGGGCCCGCCTTTTGGTGGTAATCGCCGGCGAGGGATTGGTTGTTCAGGCTGTGCCGATTTCCCATGACCCCGCCACTCAGGCGAAGTCGTTGGGCCGCTGTGGGTTTAGTGGGTATTTCCGGCTTCGGCTGGGCAAGTCCCACACACGCCCTTCGGGGTATGGTGCCTAAATGCATTACCACAGCGTCAAAAACAAAAAAAAAGGATCCCATAACAACCCCCCTCGAACCCTCGAACTTACTTTGGGGCTAGCTCAATCTGTGTGATTTTTCGGTATAAACTATTTTAAAAAAAATACTGCGTTTTTCTAATGCCGTTCCTGATCTGCATACGAAGATTCAAGCAACTTTTTTATTTTTATTTATTTTATTTGTCATAACCCCCCACATCAAATCTATCGTATCCGTTTAATAAGTACAGAACCTACATAAAATCATAGCCCCCGTTCCCAATTTCCCACAACTGGGGCACAGCACTCTCAAGGATTGGGCTGTAATCGACCACGCAGGCCCAGTGCAGCTTGGTAGGAGTCACATGTCTTCAAAGTTTCGGTTGTAGTCCATGTTTCCTCATGATGTTTGCCTTCACCTTTTTTGAGTAGAACACTTAATCAATTTATTGACTAATCTCACTTTTTCTTCTTCTTCAGCCTATAGAGGTCTACTGCTGGATAAAGGTCACCCCCAAGAGTTTCCACGATGACCGGGCTTCCCGCGACCTTCACCAGGTCATCGGTCCACTTTGTTAAGGACCTCGCTACGCTGCGTCTTCCGGTACGTGGCCGCCACTCCAGAACCTTACTGCCCCATCAGCCATTGATTCTACGAGAAATGTACCCTGCCCACTGCCAATTAATTTTAGCGACTCTAAGAGCTATGTCGGTGACTTTGGTTCTTCTGCGGATGTCCTCTTTTCTGATTCGATCGCGCAGAGAATCACACAGAATCTCACTAAACTAATAATATTAACACCGTTTCTAATTCAACCGCGGTGTGTCTGGGTTTTATCATCGTTCACTAAAGATATACCTACCTATAAATATTTGGCAAACCAAGGACATTACCACAATTAAATTGAAGCCAAAAAAAAAAAGTGGTTTAAAATTAAATTGATGTCTAAATCTTTGTAGACTGGTTTTCTTTAGGAATATTTTTATAAACAAATTAGATGTTTAAGTTTTGTAAATTCTGAATAGATTCTTAATTCCTAAGTACCTACTTATCTACTTTAAATAGTAATTAATATATTTCTCCTATTTATTTTTATATAATTATTAAAAACATTATGCATAAAGAAACATTGCACAATGGCGGACTTAATGCCTTAGGCATTTTCTACCAGTCTACCTTAAGGTGATGCAGAGACAAAACATGGTAGGTGCAAAGATATAAAAGAGAAACACAAAAAAGAATATTATAATAAATACATACATACAAAATATCTATGGAATTAGTTAAGAAATTTTAAATTATACCCAGTAATGCCCCGAACATATAGTACCTAAATATAATACCCCCGCGATAGGTGGGTTCGAGTCCGAGCTAATAATTGCCGTGTAAGCCGAATTTGCGTAAGTCGGGGTACAACTTTGCATTATAAATACATATATTTGTTTGACAAAGTCTTGCCGTCAAGCGATCGGCATGATGTCTGGTGAAGCCGTACGGAGGACGGGTCTGAGCAGTTGTTTTGCGATGTGTGTCGGGTACGATGCGCCAAATGTTGTGGTGTTTGGTCGTGAAAGGTTTCCAGATCTATCTCCCTCTGACGCAGCATTGTTGGTCGTGTTATTGGGTTAAACATTGCAACACCTCGCTCAACTGCAGTCTTCCTTCCAATTCACTCAGTTTTTTCATCAACAATTGCATCACTGTTTACCATCAGACGGGATTGCGGTCAAGCATTAGTTCATCATCATTTCAGCCGAAAGACGTCCACTGCTGGACATAGGCCTCCCCCTAGGTTCTCCACGACGACCGGTCCTGTGCCTCCCGTATCCAGCGGTTTCCCGCTTAGTTCATAATTATAAAAAAAAAATGGGACCGGAGTCTAACGAAAAAAATAATAGTTATGAATTGTAATTGATATTCTAACAATGTTGCCTGACAAGTTAAGTTTTTCTTCTTCTCGCGCAAAATTTCCACGTAGCATAAAAGTATTTTTTTTTATTCCTCGTTTTATAGTAGAAACGCGTTCTTCATTAAAATCTATTTTTTCTAAAATATGTCACGCCGAAAACCGCGCATCTTCAAATTCACGTAAAACGGGGTAGCGTAAGTCAGGGTACTGTGTGGCTACCATGAGTTTTCATTACGAGACTCGATTGTCGATATCGACCGCATTTGACTCATCGATTGGCCCGTTTCAAGGTTGTAAGAACTCTCAACCAATGAGAACGCCAAACGCGCTCGATATCGACGATCGAGTCTCATAATGAAAACTCATGGTAGCCACACATCACTTAATTAATACTAATTAAACTAAATGCATATAAATAAGTAACTCCCACCAATAACCTTTGTAGCGGTACCTACAAACGCCACAAGTAAACAACACATCATATTCACGTCACACGAATTCTACATCTCGCAAGCAGAGTTTACCGTGCAACTAGCATACATACAACTTCCCAACTTCAACCGTTAGGTAAGTGCCCGCCAGACATAACACCCGTCTGGTTGGAGGATCCTCCCTTTTCTATGGAGGATGAGAACTTTACACCCTGATCCTCATGCCTGTAAAACCTCAAAGGAAAACCGTAAACGTACCAACTGAATTCGACAAACTGTAATACATCTAATGTCGCATAATAATTTAGAAGTACGCATCGTATTTCATCGTGTGCAAATCGTGGTGGCCTGGTGGTTGAAACAGCAGCCTCTCAAGTATAAGTGCGCGGTTTGGTTCTAGATCAGGCATTAATGTAACTTTTCTAAAATTATATGTACTTTCTAAGTATATCTTAGACACCAATGACTGAAGGTGAAGGAAAACATCTTGAGGAAACCTGGACTTTAAGTCTGAAATCGCCAACCCGCATTGAGCAAGCGTGGTTGTGACCCAGGCGTGGGACGATCAAAAAGATTGATGATGTTGACCCATCGTGTCTCAGATATGGGTTATATCTGAGACACGATGGGTCAACATCATCAATCTTTTCTATCGTAGTAAAATAGTAGCGCCGATTCCCTTCTTGACAAACTAAACTAATTTTAAGTTCAGTTCAGCTTTTTCTTTCTATTTTATTGAGAAAAGGACAGAAGATAAAATATTAGTTTAGTACCGTCAAAATGAGTCGCGTCTGACGTCAATTGACGTATTTTTAGATGCCATGTTTTTAGTCACGTGTAAACTGTCTGAGACTTTTTAATTTGGCAGGATAAAAATATATTTTATCTGTTGTCCTTTTCTTAATAAAAATAAATAAAAAAATAAATAAATAAAAATAAATAGAGAGATAAACATGTACTAAACCTAAATTTAATTTAGTTTGTGAACAAGAAACTCAATGCCGTAGTCCAAGTACAGCATGCTTAGAAATCTCATGTCATGTCAAACCATTGCTCTCGAAGCAGCATATCATCAAAGTCCCATCGTTTCTTAGCTTAGTTAGGTCGGAGAAACGATTGATCGAAGTAGGTACAGTAGTGTCGGACTTAGGTATTTCGAACGAAAGTATTATCGAATCGTGTCTGATTTCCATATTGTCATAACAAAATCTAGCTGTATTTTGGTTTTCTGAAATTCAGTTGGTAAATCGACCTACAATTAATATATCTCGCTGGGCAACCTGCGGTAAGGCGACGTGCTCCACGCGTCCGGTGACATTAATTGCTACGTTAAGACACGCATTTCCGCAGCTTGGGCAAAATGGCGTGAGGTGACAGGTGTCATTTGTGACCCCAAAATAAACTTAATAGACAGGTCTATAAGACCATCATTAGACCTGTTCTTCTATATGGCAGTGAGGCGTGGCACGTCACGGAGATGAATATGCTGTGGTGGATGTGTGGAGTTAAGCTGAAAGACGGTATCAGCAACTCCCGCATCCGTGGCAGTCTTCGTGTCCGTGACATAGCAGACATACTGCAAGAGAGTCGCCTACGCTGGTACGGTCACGTCTTACGAAAACGTTACGTTGGTAACAAATGTCTTGCCATGGCGCCTCCGCCGGGGCGGAACGAGCGGGGTAGACCAAAGAAGTGCTGGCATGACGTTGTAAGAGATGACATGCGTGCCAACAATCTCACACCTCGGGATGCCAGAGATCGTGCGAAATGGAGGAGTAAGTGTAGGAAAGCGGACCCTGGGCCCCAACGCGAACGCCGCGAATGCAACCGGGATTATACGCTGAGATGATGATGAGCAATGCAGGGTCTGCGACATGACGTAGATTTTTAATTTTCGTTCTCATAACTCTATTGCAAAGAATTTTGACATGTTCTTTAAAGTTGAGATTATTGTCTAAAGTGATAACAAGGTACTTTAGAGTTTGAATGCGTTCCAAAGGTGAACATGCGCAAGTAGCCGCAGAATCGCACTCATGAGAAACAATTCGTAGTTCATCGCGAATACCCACCGCCTGAATATCGCCTCTCATTTAGGACTGGTATAGTGCCCAAGTCCTGGAAGCTTGCTAACGTGCAGCCCGTGCCCAAGAAGGGTAGTCGTGCCGATCCTGCCAACTATCGGCCGATTTCGATCACCTCCGTACTTTGCAAAATTATGGAGCGTGTATTGAACTCGCGCCTCTTGGCATACCTGGAAGGTTACGATCTCCTCAGTGACCGGCAGTACGGGTTTCGCCGCAATCGGTCAACTGGGGACCTACTAGTGTATGCCACTCACTTGTGGGGCGAGGCCCTCGAGAAGAATGGGGAAGCGATTGCTGTCTCCCTTGATGTCTCGAAGGCCTTCGACCGGGTTTGGCACGCTGGCCTTTTGAGTAAGCTTCCAGCGTACGGCATTTCCCCTAGCCTAACTGGCTGGGTAAAAGACTTCCTGACTGAACGGTCCCTCCGAGTTGTTGTCGACGGATGCTCTTCTGAGCCCATGTCAACTAATGCCGGTGTTCCTCAGGGGTCTGTTCTCTCTGCAACTCTGTTCCTGCTGCATATTAATGATCTGCTGATGCCCGGTATCTATGGGTATGCAGATGACAGCACAGTTGTAGAGAGATACCTGCCGGATGCTCGGGCTAGTAGGGAATCAATCCGGTCTGAAAGGGAGGCCATGGTTGAGCGAACGAGTGTTGCACTGCAGGAGGTCTCCGAATGGGGCAATGCCAATCTTGTAGCATTCAATGCCGCCAAAACACAGGCGTGTCTTTTCACCGCCAAAAGGAGCCCGTTCACCTTGGCTCCTACTTTTCGGAATGTGTCCTTGGAGTGTTCCGACTGCCTTCAGCTTTTGGGAGTTGAGATTTCCTCGAACCTTAACTTTGGGCGGTTCATTGAGTCCAAGGCCAAGGTGGCTGCCAGGAAACTTGGCGTTATCGCAAAGGTCCGGCAGTACTTCACACCTGGGCAGCTTCTAATGTTATACAAAGCTCAGGTCCGTTCGTGTGTGGAGTACTGCAGCCACATTTGGGCCGGTGCTGCCAAGTGTCACCTGGCCACTTTGGATTCAGTGGAGGGACGTGCAAAGAGGCTGATTGGTGACCCTGATCTAACTCGAGTTGGTCTCCAAAGCCTAGAGCACAGGCGTAGAGTAGCCAGCCTTTCGGTGTTCTATAGGATGCATTTCGGGGAGTGTGCGATGGAATTGCATGATTTAATTCCCCATCTCCGTTCCACCAGCGGACGACCCGTCGTACGGCTGGTTTCCACCCTTACGTTGTTAACACCTCTACGATCCGGACGAAGCGTTTCGCCTCCTCCTTTATACCGCGTACATCGAGGGACTGGAACAATTTGCCAGCGGCAGTGTTTCCGTCGGACTACAATTTGAGTGTCTTCAAGGCTACAGTGAATAGGCTCTTAATAAACTAGTGCGCTTTACCATCAACGATTGCGTCACTGCTTACCATCAGGCAGGATTGCGGTCAAGCGCTAGTTTATATTATAGATAAAAAAAAAAAAAGAATAATATTTGTTTCATAAACATACTTAGTTTTGTCCACGTTCAAAGTAAGTAGGTATGTTTTTCTGCAGCCATCGCTTAATCATGTCAAAGCGATTCTGTATGATAGTGAAAACATATTCTATGCAAATGTTATAATCTAGGCTATATTAATCACCATTAATTCTTCCTAAAATCTGTACAAATGTAATAAGAATGTCTATATTAATCGCCAGCGCCATCTATGATAACTATGAATAAACGTACGTATTACAAAGCGCCTAGTCGTTTTTATTAGCATTCTATTTCTGTTGTTCATTACTATTATTTAGCAGCAGGCGTATTTATGTACATATATTGTAAAGGAACTAATCCATACTAATATTATAAATGCGAAAGTAACTCTGTCTGTCTGTCTGTCTGTCTGTTACGCTTTCCCGCTTAAACCGCTCAACCGATTTTGATGAAATTTGGTACAGACAATCTTTAGACCCTGAGAAAGAACATAGGCTACCTTTTATCCCGGAAAAAATAGATGTTCCCGAGGGAAATCTAAAAAGCGCGATATAACCGAACTCCACGCGGGCGAAGCCGCGGGCGGAAAGCTAGTATTATAATAATACGGTTTCACCCGCGTAAGCTTCGAACCGAAAGAGCTCAGTTGATATAAAATAAGCGCCTGTTAAAATAATGGGAGCAATATGTACGTTCGTGTTTGCTCCCGTTTTCGCAACATTTTCTGTTCCTGCTCTGCTCCTATTGGTCATAGCGGGATGTTTTATAGCCTATGTCCTTTCTCAGGCTCTAGACTATCTGTGTACCAAATTTTATTACAATCGGTTCTGTAGTTTTGGCGTGAAAGCCGGACAGACAGACAGACAGAGATACTTTCGCATTTATAATATTAGTATGGATATATTATTTCTCAAGGGCTTATTTTGTCGGTACATCATAACTTCGTTCATACTTTATCAATATACATTCATGAGGATTACATCAATGAGGCATCATTTTAACGCTTTTCTGAACCGCTACAACTGAAACATATAGAAATTACTCACAATTCAGGATTTTTTCGAAAATTTGCGATTGAAAAACAAGTATATGGGAATATTTCGCATGTGTCACCTATTAAGACTAATTATTAATTATATAAATAACAAATAAAAAGAAATTTAGGCGTTACCGTACTCATCCGCATTGCTGTAATCCGGAAACGTGTCCAGAAATCTGGCAGCATTGCCACCTTGAATGATAATGCTGTCAGTCAATTGGTCAAAAAATGACAGTCCTCTTGTCATGTGAAGTGTCCATCATCCGGAGAAAATTAGATAAAAATTACAGGAATTACCAAGATTTGATTTTTACAAACTTCAGAGAAATCTCAAGAAATCATTTCTTTGTTAATTCACGCATACCTACCTACTTTTGACGCGATTGATATTCTGAATACAAAAAGTCGTTTAAAGGTTTAAAAATTACATAAAGAAAAAAACATCATCAGCCATTTTGTAATTTAAAATAAGAACGTTATGTCAAACACAAAAAAGTCCATTCGAAACTCAAACAGAGAACTATCCAAAACTTTTTTATTTCCATACTAAATGTGACAATTTTATGACATAAACATGACGTATAATAGTGATATACGTCAACCACGGAACAATTTAATTTGCATCCAGACATTTTTATTTACAATTCATTTGTTTTATAACTACTGTTCCGCCAAACTGCCGAGTTGAACTACATTGTGCCAAGCTATTCATTATATATTTTATGCACTGATTTAAGCACTGGTTCGTTCTAGTTTAATTCAAGTTTGCCTTTGGCATTTGGCTTTTTTACTCCTTTATTTACATTGATAAAATATTAAACAGATACGATATATTCTAACAAACTGACCAAAAAAATGTGCCGAACACAGCAGTAGCACACAAGCATATTTTATTCGGCATACATTGGTACAGTGTGAGTGAGATGGGGCGCAATCTAAAGCATAGAGAAGAAAAAGACGGCTAGTGTTTGTCGTTTGCGCTGTTAGTGTTTGTCGTTTGTTTTTATGAGCGTATCGAGAGTGACTAAAGCGAGATACAGGACTTACTTCCTTTTGTACGCTTCATTTTTAGTGCGCTAGTGACATATCTACCTTAGTTTAATATTTTATCAATGTTTATTTAGTTCAGTTTGTAGTAGAAACTGCACTAGTGGAGGGAAATGAAAACAATGAATGAATTACCGAAAAGGAGATGTTTCAGAAATGTATGGAGCCTAGGCCAGCACTATGCACACTTAATGTAAATATTAGTATTCACTATAGTCAACTGTTTTTATGTTAATTTCTTATATTTTGGCTTATTTTATACACATTCAATTTAACTCGGCCGAGGAGTACAAAACGACTACTAATAAATATGGTGGTCAGCAATAAGCAAAATAAGATTTTGACAGTGACATTTAATTGACGTGTCATGTATCTAAGGCTATCGTATCTATATTATCTACCATATGACTGCTAAAAACAACAAAACGTGAATTCCGAATATACGGTAAAATAAAAATAAAAACAATCACTATAAGCTCGGAAAAACAATCAACTCAAATCAACACTCACCATGAACACAACAGGAAAATAGACCTGTCAAAGTCGTCAATCACACGTCATAACCACTGTCATGGCTACCTTAAAAAAGGGTTATCTCACTAAGAACCTTTTCAGATAATTAATTATACATACTTGTGTTTTTATTCAAGTGTAGGTAATTTAGTAATATTTTTTATGAAAATCTATTATTTTTTTCTTTTTATCTATAGTGTACATAATGGTAGCCCAAATTAGTACATCTCCTTTACTTAAATAATTATAAGACACACACACACACACACACACCCTCACACCACACATTACACACCACACACCACACACCACACATTACACACCACTCTTATAGCATGCAATTAATTTAATGTTATCCATGTTATTTTAATACTATATCATCAAAAGTAATGTCTAAAAAACGGGTGAAGACACTGACTCCTATAACACAGGTAACACAACCACCTAGCACGGCAGTCAGGGCTTCACATTAAATGTAACTCCTTTTTGTGTCAATAAAACATTATTATTTATTCAGGTGAATAAATAATAATGTTTATTTGTTGTTAACACCACTACGATCCGGACGAAGCGTTTCGCCTCCTCCTTTATACCGCGTACATCGAGGGACTGGAACAATTTGCCAGCGGCGGTGTTTCCGTCGGACTACAATTTGAGTTTCTTCAAGGCTAGAGTGAATAGGCTCTTAATAAACTAGTGCGCTTTACCATCAACGATTGCGTCACTGCTTACCATCAGGCAGGATTGCGGTCAAGCGCCAGTTTATAATATATAAAAAATAAAAAAAAACCTATTTATTTATTGCAGCGATGCCAGCGTGGTTTAGACCAGACTCGATCAATCGAATGAACAGCTCACAGCGAGGGCCATCAAGATATTATGTTCTCTTGTCGTTAATAATTAGTTCGATAATTTTCGTCATAGTACTTACACCATAATGGATAAGCCGCCAATATTGGTATCGCCCAAAACTTGAGAAGGAAATCAATTTCAGTTAGTAATAGTTGAAGCAGCGATGGAGGCGTGAGCACAACAATTAAGTTAGAGCTTCGTGATCGTCATAGTTCGTAACTCGTCAATAGTTTTGCACTTATAAGTTGCGTTCAAAATACAGTCACAGTATAATAGATACAGCTCAGAAATGAAAACGGATTTGCAATAAAATTGAACACATTACTCATACGAAAATAGATTTAGTATCTTTTCCAAAATGTCACTAAAAAAAAAACCGGCCAAGTCCGTGTCGAACTCATGCACAAAGGATTCCGTACCATTGATTTATGAAATTAAAGGATTTAAGTTATTTGTATGAAAGATTACGCGGTAATAAGCGATTTACGATTTACGAGGTATTTAAAAAACTACTTACTAGATCTCCTTCAAAACAATTTTCGTTGGTAGTAATATCATATGTTTTTTTTAGATTTTTCATTTTCTTATTTTAGAAGTTAGAGGGCCAACTTTTTTCCACTTTGGAAGCGTCTGTCACGCAAACTATTCGGTTTAGAAAAAAATATTTTAGAAACTTCGCTATCATTTTTGAAGACCTATTCATAGATACCCCACACGAATGTGTTTGATGAAAAAAAAAATTGAGTTTCAGTTCAAAGTATGGGGACCCCGCAGTATTTATTATTATTTTTGCATCAAAATCATAATGCGGTTTACAGAATACATCTACCTACCAAGTTTCAACAGTACAGCTCTTATAGTTTCGGAAAAAATGACTGTGACATACGGACGGACAGACGGACAGACAGAGATGACGAATAAAACGAAGGGTTTCGTTTTTTGCCATTTGGCTACGGAACCCTAAAAACACACCAATATCACCGAATTAATTATAGCTTGGTTTATACGTTGACCTACAGCGATGGCTGCAAGAAGTAGGTACTTCGAGGACTACATCAGGTAACTTCTGTGATGGACTTTGTGGACATCAAGAGTCAGCTTCCAGTGCCATGCTAGTATTATGGCTATCTACATACGCAACGTCTAGCTGGTAATTTTGTTCATCATCATCATCACAGCGTTAATCCCAGTCGCATCCGAAGCCTTTTCAGCTTTGGAGTCTGGGGTCCGCTTTTACCAGTCCAACTGCTGATATGGCTAAACTTCGATATTTTCCGTGAAGCGACTGCCGTCTGACCTCCACAACCCGAAGGCGACATCGAAGCATTGCAGTTAGACCAACTGTGGGACTTTTGAGGGCTCCAACAACCTGTAGCGACTGCCACTAGATGTTCATATGGCAACCGGGACCAACGGCTTAACATGCTTTCCGAGGCACAACCAGACAAGTGCAAATATTCATATTCATGCATACAAATACCTGCACTGTGCGGGGATCGAACCCGCGCCACCTTGCACAGCGGCCGCATCCGCTACCGCTACGCCACGGAGGCTGTCTAGCTAGTAATTTAGTGTCCAACAAAATTAGCTAGTAATTTTGTTGGACACACAGATTTCTTCGCCAACTTTCCGCTAGCAATTTCAGTTTGCGTATGACTGTAGTGTATGGTTGTGTACCAAGCATAACAGTGGTTGAAAAAGTATGCAACCTTTGACAGGTCCTGAGGAATCTCAAACAGATGAGTTCAGGCCATAACTTTGACTGCCGGTAGAAGTTACCACCCAACAGAGAAAGTCTTGCCACCAAGCGATTCGTCGTGTTCCGGCATGATGTCAGGTGAAGCCGAACGAAGAACGGGTCTGAGCAGTTTTGTTGCGATGTGTGCCGGGTACGATACGCCAAATGTTGTTGTGTCAGGAGTTTAGTCGTGGAGAGTCTCTAGATCGTTCTCCCTCTGGCGCATTATCGTTGGTCATGTTGTTAGGTTTTACATTGCATCACCACGCTCAACTGCCGTCTTCCTTCTTATTCACTCAGTTTATTTGATTGAATAGGCTCTTAGTAAACTAGCGCGCTCTACCATCAACGATTGCTTCACTGCTTAGCATCAGGTGGGATTGCGGTCAAGCACCAGTCTTTTATGATTATATAAAAAAAAGAAATAGTACCGTATGCCTAAACTTTGTTCTATTGTTATACTCTTTATTTATTACTAGCTTTCCGCCCGCGGCTTCGCCCGCGTGGAGTTCGGTTTTATCGCGCTTTTTAGATTTCTCAGTGTTTCTCTACTATACAGTATGTTAAATAACAGAGGGCGTTCCCTTAAACTCGTTAATATATATCATTAATAGATTAAAATAAAAATATCAGCATAGAAAAATAAGCATAAAAAAATCCGAATAAAAAAAAATCTAATTGGAAATAAATTTGAAACCTCCTGTTTTAAATCAAAATAGTAGTCGACATGTATAAATAAATTGCGACGTTGCCGTCTTTCATGTTCGCGTGTACAGTGTGTTTCTTTTACATGTCAATTTAAATTTTTTATTGAATATTTTCTTATTGGAAAAATTTTAAAAACATTTTGTTTTCGAATGGAAATATTTTTTTTAGCATGTATGTATGCTATACTATTTCGGGTTAACGGGAACGCCCTCTGTTAGTTAACATACTGTATTATGCATTTATTATACATACAAACCTTCCTTAAGAATCACTCTATCTATTAAAAAAAACCGCGTCAAAATCCGTTGCGTAGTTTTAAAGATCTAAGCATACATACGAACATACAGCGAAAGCGACTTTGTTTTATACTATGTATTGATTGATATTTAACACTTCTGTTGAACCACTGTACGTATTTACACTGTGGAAGAGCAAGCGAGAAAGCATCAAGGAGATTGTTCAGGGAGGTACACCACAGGCGCCTATTTCTGCCGGCAAACAGCATTGCTGTATTACAGTTTGATGAAAATGGTGATGTAGTGTCATCAGACATTTCAGCTTTGTCTGCTGCAAGACAGCGCATCTGCGTAGCAGATATTCGTAGGCAACAGTGGTTCTCGTTCAATAATAATAAAAAATCAGCCGAATTCAGAACCTCCTCTTTTTTTAAATCGGTTCAAAAGATCAATTTTTGTGCCAATCGATTACAAATTTTGAGTTCGGGCTACTAATGAGCCTGGCGGAATAAGCCACTAACACTTTTTCTGGCCTGATCTTGCATACGCCAAGAACTTAACAAGAAGTTTGTTATAAATCATTTCATTGGAACGAGATCGAGACGACGGTGCCGAATTTGCGACACATATATTTACTCTGGCCATTGACCACTGCACGTCCGTCTCCCGAGCACCGGGTTTTTAGTCCCCGAATTTTTGAGTCGTTCAGCGCGACCACTACCTCAGCTCGATTTTGTAACGAGCCGATTCGCCTGTAATACAAAACTTGTATTATCTTTTCCACACACTGCCGACGCACCAGTACCGTCTACCAGGTTTTTGGTTTTCTATAAATTTGTCTTTGACTTTGATTTGGACTTTAGTTGTGACTTTGATTCTGACTGTTTTTGATTTTTTAGATTGATTTTTACTATGTTTTTATCTTTGAATTTATCTTCCTATTTTTCTCACCCGAGTGGACAAACTACTGCAGTCACCATCACATGACTTTCGGTTCCAATAATCTCTATCTCGATGACGCCCCACGATCTCTTCTTCTATAGACGTTCCTATAGAGGTTCACTGCTGGACAAAGCCCCGTCTGTAGCAATTGTGCAGCGCAAAGCAGTAATTGTGTTGCGATTTGTGCCGGGTACGATGCGCCAAATGTTGTTGTGTCGGGAGTTTGGTCGTGGAGAGTCTCCAGATCAATCTCCCTCTGGCGCAGCATCGTTGGTCGTGTTGGTCTTGGGTTTAACATTACATCACCTGGCTAAACTGCCGTCATCCTTCCTATTCCTAAGTTGTTTCCTAAGTAAATAGGCTTAATAAACTAGTGCGCTTTACCATCAACGATTGCGTCACTGCTTACCATCAGGCGGGATTGCAGTCAAGCACCACTAGTTTATAATTATTAAAAAAAAATCCCCACACTTGGCAGGCATTTTGTTATTCCACAGGAGAAGCCCTTCTGCCCACTTCCCTGGTGAGAGTTCCCTTAATCGCCTCTTACGACACCCGCGGGAGGATATGGGATGGTACCATTCAAAGCACGCCTCACCCTTTACAATATTGCCTTTTTTCCAGAACAACATCACACCTGCAAAATCATGGAAAATTATAACTCCACGTAATAATGTGCTGAACACAGGCTCAAAGTACTTTCACCTAATTTATCGGGGCAGACAATAGACTGATATTGCGTAGGGCGGGCGGCCCACGTTGTAGGGCGGGCGGGATAATAAAACTGTGCCACGTTAATCATTCGCATTAATCTAGATATAAATGGCGGTATATGATAAACTTGTGCGGGTTTTTGCTTTGTTGTAGGAGATGAAGTTTTGATTTTGGGCTATTTTGAAAGCGTCTTTGGAACTAAGTTTGAAGACACTTTTTACTCTGCACTCTTGTGGTTTCAGAGCTTCCTATCCTTATACAACACTATTTTAGTTAATGCGGAACCCGAAACACGTGCCCAGTATTTTTAAGTAAAGAATCTATGTATAAAATGTCGAAAAGATAGAATGAAAAACCACCAAGTTATAAGCTTGCTATTCTACTTGTTCGTCCCAACAAATATATGGTCAAAGGACGAACGGGCGAGCGAGCGCGGTGCGTTGACCTCTAGCGTCAGCTATGGGCCGCGCGCAAGTACTATGATCTATCGTAAACTGCGCATGCGCACTCGGTATCCACACTGCAGCAATTTCAATTGCAAGAATCGATTTAGTTCCTTATTCTAAACAAACTTAAATTTCCAGATTTCGCCTAAACAACAAATAACGTTGTATATCTCGCTTCCTTGTCGACTCCTTGATATAGATCAGCGGCCCTAGCCAATGTAACATCGCTTCGTAGCGAAGCGAAATCGAATACCAAACCAACCAATGGCGGGAACGATTGACCACGTCATTTGTCGCGTCGCGTGGTCAATCGTTCCCGTCATTGGTTGGTTTGGTGTTCGATTTCGCTTCGCTATGAAGCGATGTTACATTGGCTACAGGCCCTGGTCACACAGCGTTACGAACATGATGCTTCATGAGCTAGCGCGAATCTTGGGTTCATTCGATTAATCGAGTCTGTTTCAACCACTTTGGTATCGGTGCATTTCATTAATTCCTGCGCACTTAGACATGAGAGCTAGACTGAAAACCACACACTTTTGTGATATAACTTCGTAATACTAAAAAGTTGCTCAAATTTGTCAGAATCTTTTTTTTAAGTAGGTATGTTCACTGTTACAAAGCTAGTAATATTATAAATGCGAAAGTAAGTCTGTCTATCTGTCTGTTACGCTTTCCCGCTTAAACCTCTCAACCGATTTTGATTAAATTTGGCACGATCTTTAGACCCTGAGAAAGGACATAGGCTACATTTTATTGAAAATTTTGATATTCCCGAGGGAAATCTAAAAAGCGCGATATAACTGAATTACACGCGCGTGAAGCCGCGGGCGGAAAGCTAGTACTTCCATAAACACATACAAAGCACAAGTGCGTTCTGTGTGTAGTACTGGAGCCACATTTGGGCTAGCGCTGCAAATTTTGCAATTGGATTCAATGGAGAAGCGTGCGAAGAGGCTAATCGGCGACCCAGATTTAGCTCAAAATGGTCCTCAGAGCCTGAGGCGCAGGCGAAGAGTAGCCAGCCTGTCGATGTTCTTTAAGATAGATTTAGGAGAGTGTGCAAGAGAATTGCATGAGAATTGATGAATTTCTCATCTTCATTCCATCATCGGCAAACCCATCGTACGGAGAGTTTTCACCATTACTTTGTTGACACCACAACGATCCGAACGAAGCATTTCACCTCTTCTTTTATACCGCTTACATCGAGGGACTGGAACAATTTATCAGCAGCAGTGTTTCCTACAATTTAAGTGTCTTCAAGGCTAGAGTGAATAGGCTTTTAATAAACTAGCGCGCTTTACCATCAACGATTGCGTCACTGCTTATCATCAGGAGGGATTGCGGCCAAGCACTAGTTTAGTTTATAATTGATAAAAAAAAAGCATTTCCATGGTGGTCCCATACTAATCAGGTCAGGATTTGACGGTAATTTTGACGTGTTTCTTATACTTTGTGAAGCTATTTTTTTAGGCACCATTCATTTAATATTTTAAAGCACTATAATTTAATTAAGGTTTGAAGTAGATCTGATGATGAAGCCGAGAGACAATCAAGGGCAATCAACGTCAATGGCAATGGGTTTCATTTTGACAGTTCAACAACATTCATTGCGTTGTTGAGCAGACACATTTTCGAACAAGTGGAGCAATGATTCAGCAATATGCTTCGAAACTAAAAAGTTGTTCACAACTAAAAAGTGTAAAATAAAAACTCTTTTGAAACAAAAACAACCGACTTCCAAAAACTACTACATATCGATCGACGCTGGAAAGCGATTTTTCCGTATCTGGAAAAACGCAAATTTTGAATTCAAAAAAGTTTAAAAAAAGTCAATGTCGTTTCATAAAAAAGAAACATCGTAGTAATAATTTGATCAGACCGTCCGACGCAGTATTTTTTTTTTTAATTCTATAAGGTAATATAACAAAATTGCCTTTTTTCGAGATACGACAAAATTGCTTTCCAGCGTCGATATTGAAAAACAAATCAAATCAAATCAAAATCATTTATTTCAAATAAACCAGTTACAGGCACTTTTGAATTGTCAGAAGGTCGGTCAGTCAATTAGATGAAGCTAGTCGCCCATTCCAAAGAGTAGGTACCTATGGAGAAGAACGGGCAAGAAACTCCATGGACACTCTTTTAAATTTTTAAGCTATTGTTACAAATATTTGATTACATCAATTATGTTGAAATCAACCGCGTGAGAACGATGCAGAAATATATTGTACGCTGAGAGCGTCCATTATGGAAAACATACAAAAATCAATTCAGAAATTAAAATACGCCGTGGCAGCTAAGAGATGACCAGTCCCCTCCGACGGCGTCCGTTCACGAACATGACTTATGGATCGGCATCATTCAGCTCAACCATATCGAAGGGAACCCAATGACCCAAAACACACGCCACCATCAGCGAGACATTTGAGTGAGCATGACATACTCTCAACAGCCAGAGCACAATTAAGTCAATAAAAAAGACTAACCCAACAAATAAATGCCTTACAGCACATTCGTACATTGTGCTCACACGTTTGCCATGCAATTATACAATACTAAGAAATTGAATCTACACAATGCTAAGATAGTTTTGTCCAAGGTTCAGCAGCTCCAACAGTGTTCCCGAATCTGTGGAAAGTTTAGCTCCTGTGCAGCTGTACAAGTGCCGAACACCTCTGTCAGCGATACAATTCCGTAACGTACAATATGCTTGGCTACATAGTGTGTAATACAGGCTTTGAATAAATAACATAAACAATTACATATTAAAACTACAAGAGGAAAAATCAAAGAACAATCATTGTATAGAAATCGGACGCAGCTCAAGCCCAAGCCTTTTTGTCCTCAATATAATCCTTCACACTATAAAATGCTTTCTGACACAACTTACGTTTACTGAAGGATTTGAATTTATTCAGGCTTAGATCTTGAACCACCTCTGGAAGTCCATTGTAAAAATGTATACATTGGCATCTGAAAGAGCCACCTATTTTCTTGAGCCTTGTTGTAGGTACAATAAATTTGTGCCTGTTCCTAGTATTTATATCATGGACATCACTGTATTTTTTAAACAATTTTATATTTTTATGAGCATACAAAAGATTTTCATAAATATATTGAGACGGCACGGTCAGTACATTAATCTCTTTAAATTTTTCTCTGAGAGAGTGTCTCGGACTTAATTTATAAATTGCACGAACAGCTCGTTTCTGCAAAACAAATATTGTTTGAATATCGGCGGCATTTCCCACAACAGAATGCCGTACGACATTACGCTGTGGAAATAGCCAAAGTACACTAAACGGGCCGTCTCAACATCAGTCAAATTACGAATTGTTCTAACTGCGTATGCAGCAGAACTTAGCTTTTTTGACAATTTTTCTATATGTGAACCCCATTGAAGCTTAGCATCCAGAGTTATACCCAAGAACACTGTGCTGTCGTCAGATTTCAATTCTTCGCCCTTTATCAACACTTTAGTTTCCACCTGCCTCACGTGAGGTAGAGTAAACTTAATGCATTTGGTTTTTTTCTCGTTTAAGAGTAAATTATTAACATTAAACCAATGGACTACTTTAGAGATCGCGCTATTTACATCATCAGTAACCTGCTGCTGACGTTTCAGTTTAAATAAAAGTGAAGTGTCATCTGCAAACAACACTATATCGTGGTTATCCTTTATTAGGTACGGCAGGTCATTGATGTAAATAAGAAACAAAAAAGGACCAAGAATTGACCCCTGTGGGACTCCCATTGTTACTAAAGATCCGGAAGATCTTTTTCCATTAACGTCAACGCTTTGAATCATACCACTCAAGTAAGATGTAATAAGATCCAGTGCAGAGTTCCGGATCCCGTAGTGGCGGAGTTTCCTGATTAACGTATCGTGAAGAACGCAATCGAATGCCTTGGACAAATCACAAAAGATGCCCAAGGCATCGCATTTATCCTCCCATGCATTATATATATGACCTAGAAGTTCAACACGTGCGTTCAAGTGCATCAGTAGTTGAACGACCCCTTGTAAAACCGAACTGTTTGCTATGTAAGAATTTATGTTTATTAAAAAAAATTAGCATTTGGTTTAAAATTAATTTCTCAAAAATTTTACTAAAGGTCTGATGTACTACCAGATTTAAACAAAGGTATTATTTTACTATTTTTCATGAGATCAGGAAACTCTCCACAGACAATACAAGCATTAAAGATAACAGCTAGAGTGGGTGCCACAATATCAATAATAGACTTAGCAACTTCCACCGAATGACCCCATAGGTCAGCAGTCTTTTTTACATTCAGAGTGTGAAAGATTTTAATTATATCTCTACTGATAACATGTTCAAAATGAAACTCCGAATCACAAACATTAATATTTTCTTTAAGCAAAGACTCCGCAACAGAAGGTGATGAGTTTAGGGATTTAGTAGTTGAAACAGGAATATCCGAAAAGAAATTTTCAAATGCCTCAGAGACTTGCGAGTCTGATTTAATTATGTTGTCATTAATAGACAGGCTATGGTCAGTATTTCTATCACTGGACCTTCCCGTTTCACTATTAATAATTTTCCAAGTCGTTTTAATTACATTGCCACTGTTCTTTATCTTTGAACTCAAGTAACGTGACTTGGCCATATAACAAACTTGTTTGAATAATTTTGAATATTTTCTAACATATAAATTGAATTCAACAGTGTTAATATAAATCCTCTCATTGTACAATTCATAAAGCCGAGTTCTACTTTTATGAATACCGATGGTAGCCCAATCAGAGAAAGATGCTTTACTATTAACAGAGATAGTCTTGGGAACAAAGGTGGAATCAAATAGCTTACAGTATACATTAAAAAAATTGTCATAGATATGATTAGGATCAGCATTAACAGCACTGGATAAGACTGGCAATTTATTGATGAGATCAAATCTAAAAACCTCCAAGCGGCTTTCAGTTTTGGGGTTAACAGTGATATCCTTTTTGGCCACTTTTTACTATGGTTTGGAATAGTAATCCTTTGTCCGCAGTGATCAGAATCAAGTAAATTTAAAACTTCTTTGTGGCTTGGTATTATGTTTGTAAAAATATTATCTAGGCACGTGGCACAAGTAGGTGTTATTCTTGTGGGCTCCAAAAATAGGTTTACAAGATTGTAGGACTGAAATAGACTTATAATTTTATTACAATAACCAGAGTTCTCTAATAAATTAATATTAAAATCACCGCAAACGATAATGGCTTTGTTTGAAACACAAATCTTGTGTAAGACTTCATCCATTACCTTTTCAAAGCAGTCATACAATCCTGAAGGGGGTCTGTACACACTTAACACAATGAAGCCCTCCAACTCTACACAGGCAATTTCAGCTGTTCGTTCAACAGACAGGCCCACAATGTCTTTACGATTTTTAAATTTCAACAGGTTACTAACTAAAATTAATGAGCCACCATGTATAGCATTAATTCTGCTAAACGAACTACCAACCTGCTGATTCTCAAAATTAAACAAGAACTGGTGACTTTTTAGCCAATGTTCGGTTATGCAAAGAATATCAATACCATAATGGTTCATGAATAAATCTACCTCTAAATCTTTGTTCATAAATCCTTGAATATTTTGATGCACCAAATTAATATTATCTATTGACTTTAAATTTCCTCCCGAGTTACCTTTGTAATCATGTATATTGTTATAGCTAGAGGTTGGCTCTATTGTCTTAATTTCTAATTTAAATTATTAATGATGTCAACTGATACCAAATTATTGGCAGAATTAATTCGAATGTCATTGCATTGCTCAAAAGAAGCAAGTTGTTTAGCCAAATTCTTGGCTGTAATAGAAAAAATATGATAGCGACACAGCTATCTGTCTTTTAAAGTAATTAGAAAGATAATACATAACATTGTTATGTCTATCTCTTGTCAAATACAAATTCTTAAAATAATTATTAATGTCAATTAAATGTAATATTTTATTATTAAATGTCAAGTTGGACATTGTCATATTTAGTTCAAATCTAATCCTATTTTCTTCCTGTGGCAACTGGTCACTGTAAGGGAATGTAAACAAGACAACCTTTCCAATATTCAGATTGCTTAATATTTCACAACTCTTAAGCAGTTCTCTTTTGCTCAAATTTCCCCTATTACCCACAAAAATTAACAATGTTGTATCCTGGGAAAAGTTACATTTAATAATTTTTTGCATAATTCCATATAAAGAACAACCAGGCATACAGTAGTTCAATATTGAGTGACCCGGACATTCATCAGTCAACAAGCGCCCCAAGCCCTTACCTATCTCATCACAGAACAACACAACATCATTAGTCAAGCTTTGTTTAATACTATTAAGATCATTACAATCACGGCTATTGGCACTATTAGCAGAAGGAACTATGACATCAACACAGGGCTGCGGCAAGGTGGTATTACATGATGTCAACGAATGATCCGGTGTAAGCACATCTGATGTTAGGCCGCACTCACAGTTGGTTTTTTGTGAGTTAACCAGCTCATTCATTATATATTATATATATATTTTAATAATTATAAACTAGTGCTTGACTGCAATCCCGCCTGATGGTAAGCAGTGATGCAATTGTTGATGGTAAAGCGCACTAGTTTATTAAGCCTATTCACTTAAAAAACTAAGGAATAGGAAGGATGACGGCAGTTGAGCGAGGTGATGCAATGTTAAACCCAAGACCAACACGACCAAACGAAGCTGCGCTAGAGGGAGATTGATCTGGAGACTCTCCACGACCAAACTCCTGACACAACAACATTTGGCGCATCGTACCCGGCACACATCGCAACACAACTGCTCAGACCCGTCCTCCGTACGGCTTCACCAGACATCATGCCAGAACACGACAAATCGCTTGGCGGCAAGACTTTGTATGGTGGGTGGTAACTTCTGCCGGCAGCCGATATTTCGGAAGTCGATGGCAAAAACGAATATGCAAAAACCTAAGATACCATAACCATGTATATTGGTTGTAACCACTCTGCGGCGGTGGCCTGGTGGTATCAGCCGCGACTTACAAGTTGTAGGCCCTAGGTTCGAACCCTATCAGGCGTTTTACTTTGTGTAAATTATTTCATCGCCACTGCTCTTAAAACGGTGAAGTAAAACATCGTCAGGAAACCGTCCATGTCCCAGAGCCAAAAACTTGGAAAACATGTTATATCTACCAACCCGTACTGGACCAGCGTGATAGATTACGGCCCACTTCTTATCACCGATAGGAGGCCTGTGTCCCAACAACGGGAACATTATAGGCTGATTGTGTTGTATATTTGGAACATGAGAGCTAGGCTGAAAACCACACCCTTAGCAATAGTGTCGTGATAGTTAAAATGTTGCTCTCCTTTTCTATAAGGCTCATTCGCCACATTTGAGCACCGAAAGAAACTTTGTGCCAGCTAAGTGTCCCATGACACTGCTTGACTGTTTTTTTTAGTTCAGTTTCTTGCTTCCAGATGAACCTATCTTTTGGAAGCCTACTGTAAAGTTTTTAAAATTTTCTTCCCTGTCAAATGGACTGTCCTGTCATGATATGATAGAGAAATTTTAAACAGGCTTGTCTGGGCGTGTTTACGACATTGTTACAGGTGATGAATCTTTTATTTATTAATACGATTAATAGAAGCGCCAGTCGACGGTTTGGGTGTTTCAAAACGAATCAACGCCTACCAAAGTAAAACAATCTAGAAGCGGGATTAGCTCGGGTATTTTGATGGCGAGGTTTTTTAGTTTGACTGGCTACTCGGTGTCAATTCCTTTACAAAACCAAAGAAGCATTAACGCTGAATGGTATACTACCAAATGCTTGACAGAAGTTTTCCCTGTTGTGAGCAACAAGCGACCAAACACAGAGCTCCGCGGGTTGCTCCTTCAAATGCTAAAATAAAGATCAGCTCAACGGGATTCAGTTTTTGTCGCCGGATGATGCTCTGTCAGCGTTCGAACAGGCTGTAAACGAGGTGTCTGCGGCGGACTGAAAAGTGTTTCGAAAACTGGTTCAGACGCATGAAACTTTATATAGAGGCTTGTGGAGAGTACCTGCTTTGAAAAGTTGTAATAAAAGTAATAAAATATGTGTACATATAGAACATTTTTGCAAAACTTTCTGAGTGACCCACGTAGGGGAGACGTGTTTCAATAGTAACAAAAAAAATTCAATCCTTCATAATATTTTCATTAAAAATCACAGTGCAATCATTTTTGGTCATAGTACAGTTTATTTATCTAATTATAAAATCAAATGCAGAAAATATAGTTTAAAAAACTAAAAAAAACATGATTTTAAAAAATATCAAACTAAAAAGTTAAAAATAATTTTAAAAAAGCATGAGGCGCTTTGTACCATATTTTTTGTATATTAAGCGCCTCACGCTTTTTTTTTAAATTATTTTTAACTTTTTAGTTTGATATTCTTTAAAAGCATGTTTTTTTAGTTTTTTAGACTATGTTTATTTTCAACTTTTTAGTACGATATTCTTTAAAAAACAAAACGAACGAACGTATTGAAAATGGTGGGACATTTTACGGTAATGAGTCGCTCACTCGTAGTCCAAAGAGTTAGAGACGGACAAACAAACAAGCAAGCAAGCAAACAAGCAAGCAAACAAACAAGCAAGCAAGCAAACATACAAGTGAAGCTAATAAAAAGCATGTAAAAAAATACCAGAAAACACAACCAAATTCTAGAAACTGGCACTTAATGAGATCAACTCATAGTGTTACAATTGCTGCACCAGGGGAGTCAATTGTAACAGCAATGAGAGTCAATTGTAACATACAGAAATTGAAGACAATGAAACAATAAATCTAACAAAATCTTATCAGCAGTTTACTCTAAACACTTTAAAACAACTTATTCAAATAAACAATATCAATAGTCATTCCCACAAGCAGTTCAAACACACAAACATGGATCATTGTTTGCACAGCTGGAGTGTGTCCATTTATGGCAGTCTCTGCATTGCAACCAATTTTCTCTACTCGTTCTATAATGTTCAAAACAGTCTATACAGTAACTATTGTCTTCGTCTGCACCATCTGTGTCTTCATTTATTCCTTCCTCTGGCTCATTATTATGGCTTAATTACTAATTTCCAAGCTTCAATATATTTTTCTAGAGGTACGGTGCCACGCAATGTCTTCCGAGGTACTTTTTTGGTGGTTACTTTTGCACCCCTCCCGAAATTTTGCAGTGAAGTCTTATTTAACAAAAATATATGGTAAATTTAAACAACTCACATAGGTACCTTCATGTAAAGATTGGATGATAACTTATCCGGTAACCACCACTGAACTATTTTAAACTAGCTTTCCGCCCGCGGCTTCGCCCGCGTGGAGTTCGGTTATATCGCGCTTTTTAGATTTCCCTCGGGAACATCAATTTTTTCCGGGATAAAAGTAGCCTATGTTCTTTCTCAGGGTCTAAAGATTGTCTGTGCCAAATTTCATCAAAATCGGTTGAGAGGTTTAAGCGGGAAAGCGTAACAGACAGACAGACAGACAGAGTTACTTTCGCATTTATAATATTACTAGCTTTCCGCCCGCGGCTTCGCCCGCGTGGAGTTCGGTTATATCGCGCTTTTTAGATTTCCCTCGGGAACATCATATTTTTCCGGGATAAAAGGTAGCCTATGTTCTTTCTCAGGGTCCAAAGATTGTCTGTGCCAAATTTCATTAAAATCGGTTGAGAGGTTTAAGCGGGAAAGCGTAATAGACAGACAGACAGACAGAGTTACTTTCACATTTATAATATTAGTATGGATTATGGATTTCTATTTAATTTACATAACAAAAACTGTGCCGAAATAAAATTCACTCAACTTGCTGTATTTCAAACTGTCATCTACTGAAAGCATACGCGCGAACTGTTTCAGTTGCAAGTTTGGTCGGTAAAACTACACTAAATGAAGCTTCGAATACCACCAAGAGCTACCACTATTTGTCAATAGATGTTGTGAAACATCTTATGTTACAATTGCCTCCTTATTACTATTGACACACCTCTCCCCTATATGTAGAAAAAAAGATATGTAGAAAAAATAAAGGAATTTTAATGATAATGTTATTAATAATGCGAATACGAATGTTGCTATTTGCTAGTTTGAATAAATGAAATTTTGATTCTGAGGTACCGTGTTAAATGTGTCCGACCCAGTTCTTGAAAACAACCATATTGCATTATACTGGGATCGCTCTGTCATTACTGACAGGACTACTGTTGCAAATAAGCCTGATATAGTAGTGATAGGGCCCCAGGACATTGGTATTGAAGAGGGTAATATCCTTCTTTGTCCTAGCCACTTCCCATTATTTGGGGTCGGCTCTCCTCGTTCTTTTGCGCCAGGATGATCTGTCCTGGGTTGTCCAGATGTTCAGTTGGGCACGCTCTAAGTCCTTGGCCACTGTGGACCACCAGGTGGTTAGTGGGCGTCCTCTACCTTTTTTCTTATCTGGCAGTGCTAGGGCCCGTTTCACGACATGATCTTCAGGGCGTCTCATGACATGACCGAACCATCGTAGGCGGCTTTCGGCGAGTTTTTCTGCTATTGGCGCCCTTGTAACTTCCTCTGATGTGCTCGTTTCGCACTTTATCGAGTCGAGTTACGCCCGCTGCCCATCTTAGAATCTTCATCTCGCTTACGTGCATCTTTTGTTCGTGAGCTTTCTTTATAGCCCAGCATTCGGCACCGTATGTCATGGCTGATCTAATTGCGGTTTTGTAGATCTTGCCTTTGGTTTTAACAGGCATTCTTGCGTCACATAAAACCCCCGTCAGAGCCCGCCACCTCTGCCACCCCACGTTAATTCTATGGGTAACATCGGCCTCAATGTTCCCGTCGGCTGTAAGAATCGAACCTAGATACTTGAATTGGGAACCTTTAGCAGTGGCTTCCCATCGATGTGGATTGAGTTGGGGTTGTTGGTGTTACCACTAAACGCGCATTTCAAGTATTCCGTTTTATTTCTACTGATTCGGAGGCCGTTGTTTTCCAGCGCACGTTGCCACTTCTCTAGGGTACTCTGGAGTAGTTCGGCATCTTTGTCTATGAGGACTATGTCATCTGCGTACAACATACACCATGGCAAGGGAGACTGAATGTCCTTTGTTAAGTAATCCATTACCATGTTGAAGAGAAGCGGGCTTAGGGCTAAGCCTTGATGGACGCCCACCTTAACTTCGAAGCTTTTGCTAAGCCCAGCCAAGCTTCTCACACTTGTGCAGCTTCTGCAGTACATGTCCTGTACTATTTATTTTATCGAAGAGGGTAATATAGAAAACAAAAAGCTATGTGATACATATTAATTTATTTTAAAAAAAGAACGATTCATGCTTAATCATCGGACGCATAATGCGATTTTAAATTACTATTTACAACTTTTTACTATCAAAAAAGTGTTTGTGCGCTTCTAACGAGCCAATGGTGCCAATTCCCTTGTTTACTAAACTAAACTAAATTTATATCTAATGCATCTTTTTCTTTTTATTTAATTACGAAAAGGATAGAAGACAGAATGTATTTATTTAGTCCTGTCAGATTAAGATACTCCATAAGACAGTTTAGACGTGATTAAAAGGATGTTTTCTAACAATACATCAATTTATACGCG
Source organism: Sesamia nonagrioides (assembly GCA_017933935.1). NCBI lineage: Eukaryota > Metazoa > Arthropoda > Insecta > Lepidoptera > Noctuidae > Sesamia > Sesamia nonagrioides. Next base: position 534,277 of record JADWQK010000551.1, on the reverse strand, counting down.
AACTAATTTGACAGTAATAAACTAATAATTTATTATTTATCTTCTGTCCTTTCTGAAAGAAGTAGAAAAAAGGACTAAAGACACTAAACTTAAATTTAGATTAGTTTGCGAACAAAAGAATTGGCTCCTTTTTTTACCAGACTGTTGGAATGGAAAAAGGTTTCGTTTTCTACATTCTAAACACATGGTTACAGTGACCAATTTAAATGTACATATATTAAATCATAAACGATAGCATACGACCAGCGCATTCGTTAAATAATCATCTTAGCTAAAATACACCCGCTGCTGGACATAGGCGGAGAGACTATTACTTTTTTTTCCAAAGATGTGATCCCAGCATTGTATTATGATAACTTTTGACTACTACCTCATTGGTATCTTGCAAGCACGGTTCAGTATATTCCCTGGTCAGACAAGATGTTAAAGGGTTTGCTATGATTGTAAAATTGTTGGTATTGTCATCACTTCCCATCGAACGGGCAAGCTAGCGAGTCATGGCCACGATCTTTTAACGGTCACTAAAATGTAATTAGTTTTAAGTATTTAAAGTGGGTTATTTCAAATACTTAAAACTAATTACATTTTTGTACCTGCCACAAAATTCAAAATTAATAAAGTTAGGGAGTCTCCCAGTGAATTGTGTCAACATGCGTCTTCTTGTGATCTGGTCTGGTGATCTACGAACTCCGTATCTGAAGGTTGGAAATAAGTTGATGCCCTTTAGCACCTTAATTAGAGAGATATACTCCGAAGGCATCATTCTATCACATATTTGCTTCTAATATATTGCTATCCTAAACACAGTCCATTTGAATCTTGTTTTAAAATCTTTCGTAGTAGGACGTTGCCGCCACAATTGGTCTCTATTGACATAGGCCAATGATATAGCCATGACCAAAATATGGTCTAATCGTCTATTATTATGACGCAAATTCGATTCGATTCAAAGTTTAATTTACAATAGAATCATTCTACAATACTAAAATCACATTTATTTCAAAAATACCACTTAAAATAATTTATTTATTAATTAAAATTAAATCTATTAATAATGGAGCGAGGTAACGTCGGTTTGTTTAATCGATTGTAATTTACAACAAAATTAAAATCTTAGATAAAGTCTGTAAGTATTTACATGTAGGTGAAACTTATCCACGGGAAAAATTCTTACACCCACAGGGTAATAACCCAAGAATACAGGTATTTTTATACCCAGTTGCGTAATACACGTAAAAATAAACATACAAAATACATCTATTTAGCGCAGACTAAAAGATACACAATACACATTAAGATTATTCTTGATTCAAAACATTTAAGAACCAGTCGTAGACGTATCTCGGCGACAAAAAAATTACAAGAACTTGTAAAATGTAAAGAAATCTTCTTCAGACAAAGGCTTCACCCAAGGTTTCGTAGGGAAACAACGAAGTATTTTTCACAGATTGTTTTTTAAGTTATGAGAATTGTTCCTTAAATATATAGCAGATAATAACAAATAAAACTTAAATGAAAAGTGTAAAGTCTGTCAAAGTATAAGCAATTAACAGGATAGTGTCACTACTATATAAAAACAAAACGCATAATTCAGCTAAAATCCCAGATAACTAGTGCCTGGCGCTGGTTTACTACACCGCTTTAGGATTCACTTAGAAATTTTCGAAATTTTGAAGAAAATAAATTAACATTATCCTTCAAAACTTATAATGTGAGTTACGTAATAGGGTATGGTTGTTAGTTTTAGATAAATAGATTATGGACAGAGCAAACAATACTTTACGAAAGGGAAGGTAGTATTATTCAACAATATTACATAATATCTATCATTACATCTCTCTCTTTCTCTGGCGATATTTGCGAGTAAAGGAGAAGTTCCTTTACTCGCAAATATCGCGAGAGAAATTGTGTCGGAGTTTATTCGATTTCAAACCAAAAGGGTACAAACCCTTTTGGTTTGAAATCGAATAAACTCCGACACAAAGTAAGTTACACTGACACAGTTATCCGACAGTAAATTACATCTAAAATCACACAAGTCTTCTAAAAATAAATTATCCTTATAATAGAGATAAAGCAAATTAAATAAAATATGACCTAACGATATTATAAACATTGTCTCATCAATCACTAAATACATTTAATGTTAAATGTATATGCAGTTGCACATATACACACACAAACACACACAAGGTCACAATCACACCTCAAAATGACCTAATCAATTACAAATATTTAAACACCGGCTCATTTCTGTCACAAATATTATAACCTAGTATTCTCATATAATGGGAAGGAGGGATATGACAATTGCAGACCCCTCAGTCGTTCAATGAGGAATTCTTCAGCTTGTAGCTGCATTTTCTCGTCGAAATGTGATCGCCAACCTCCAGCCTCTCCTGAAAATAAAAAACCCATTCGCTATAAAATTTGATTTCATGTAGGTATATGTGTGTATGTGTTTGTGTGAGTTTGCGAGTGTGTGTCTGAGGGTGTGTTTGTTTGTTTGTGTGTGTGCGTGTGTGTGGGTGTGTGTGTATGGGTTAGATTGGTCGACCAACAAATCTGTCACTGCTACTTAATTGGGACACCCTGGATGAAGAAGACGAGGAACAGTGTTGTGTCGCAGCCTGAGAGGCCTATGTCCAACAATGGATTGTGATATGCTAAGTTGATTATTGACAGAGAGAGAAAGAGATTTTTTATCATATAACTCACTAGCTTTCCGCCCGCGGCTTCGCCCGCGTGGAGTTCGGTTATATCGCGCTTTTTAGATTTCCCTCGGGAATATCAAATTTTTACGGGATAAAAGGTAGCCTATGTCCTTTCTCAGGGTCTAAAGATTGTCTGCGCCAAATTTCATCAAAATCGGTTGAGAGGTTTAAGTGGGAAAGCGTAACAGACAGACAGAGTTACTTTCGCATTTATAATATTACTAGCTTTCCGCCCGCGGCTTCGCCCGCGTGGAGTTCGGTTATATCGCGCTTTTTACATTTCCCTCGGGAATATAAAATTTTTCCGGGATTTAATGGTAGCCTATATCCTTTCTCAGGGTCTAAAGATTGTCTGTGCCAAATTTCATCAAAATCGGTTGAGAGGTTTAAGCGGGAAAGCGTAACAGACAGACAGACAGACAGAGTTACTTTCGCATTTATAATATTAGTGTGGATGTATAACAACGCAGCCTTTCTAGGTAATACGAGTTAGTATTACACAGCTAGACATAAACATACAAATTTGACAGCCTCCGTGGCGTAGCGGTAGCGAACGCGGCCACTGCACAAGGAAGCGCGGCTTAGATCCTCGCGCAGTTCAAATATTTGTATGCATGAATATGAATATTTCCACTGGTCAAGTCGTGCCTCGGAAAGCACGTTAAGCCGTTGATCCCAGTTGCCATACGAACATCTAGTGGCAGTCGTTACGGGCTGTTGGAGCCCTCAAAAGTCCAACAATTGGTCTAACTGCAATGCTTCAATATCGCCTGCGGGTTATGGAGGCCAGACGGCAGTCGCTTCACGGAAAATATTGAAGTTTAGCCAAAATCAGTAGTTAGACCGGTAAAGCGAACCCCAGACTCCAAAACTGAAAAAGCTTCGGATGCGACTGTGATTAACGCTGAGATGATCATTAACGTTGATGATGATGGAGATTTGAAATTAAATACTGAACAATTCTCACCTTTTCTAATAAATTGAATGTTTTCATCTACTTTGTTGTTTACATTCTTATTTTTTCGAAGATTGTCGAAACTGAGGTGTTCTGCCAACCGCTTGATCTGAACATCCGAATACTCCTTGTTCAGAAACTTGCAAACACTACTGACTTCTTTTATCAGATCCTGAAATTAAAGATATTTGTGACTACCTTCTAACTACGAAGTTTCCATGATCGACATAAAGGGTGTATCTGACATCGACGCACAGACGAGTACCATGGTTCCAGTACATGATTCTGAACCCCCCAGTGGTGGAATTTTTCGTCTGCTTTTTCATGATTTAAAAAAAATATATGCTGTTTTTTCGTTTAGACCATTCATAATTGCTATAATTTTAGAACTCAATAAAATTTTAAAGTAAAAATTAATTAATTCGCTAATTACACAAAAAAAACGTAATGAAAACAAAACTCGAAAAACTATCTTATCAGCTGATTTAATAGAGTTCACATCAGGAATCAACGTCATACCTACAAACCCGCACAGCGGCACGCTTGCAACGCTCAAAGGTCGAGCCGACACTTTTTTTTTAAACACTGTGGATTCTGTAACCGTTCATTAAGGACATAAATGACTATCATAATTTTAATAGTGGCATGCGGTCTAGCCTTTTCGCGAAGTTTGCGTTACGATGTCAGATACACCTACTAATACTAATTTACATGCTTAAGATATGAGAATTGTGGCACTCCGAAAGAAAGAGAGGAAACGAAGTTTCGGTCTATCTTTATCTCTCTCAAAATCATCAATCAACTATGAGGAAAGAGTTAGTGCTAGACCGAAAGCATAGGCCATCTCTCTCACTCTCTCGTACTGCATGTATATGTCGATGGTGTAGGAATATTGGGATAAAAGTAAGTAGTGCATATGTTAATCGAGGGTATCAGCTATTGACCCGTTTGAGCGTAAGGAATTAACTAACTCCAAATCTGTTCAAAGCTTGCAGACGCTTTGGCAACAAGTTTAATTTCACTGAGGAGCTAAATATTCCCATGTAGGGAACCTTATTGATCAACTAATATTTTCTACGGATCTTTACATGCACCGTACCGTAAATTAACCGTTCAATGTGCAAAGGGCCTAAGAATGTACTATGAAGTCTAATATGTATAGTGTAGTACATACCTTTTTCATATCTTCATAGAACATAAAGTGTAGGTTTGGATGATGCCTCTTTGTATAGGCTTCGTTTGTATGCGCCACTATAGGGGTCCACGGTACTGGGAACATATAACACAAGATATAAATTACTAACAACAAATCATATCAACTGACGTGATATTAATAAGAAAATAAGGCTGAGAAAGATTGCTTCCTTGGTCTAGTGATTGCGTCGTTGAGGTAGCGTTGGACTAGTGATTTTGTCGGGGGTCTAGTAATTGCCTTGTCAGTCTAGTGATTGTATCATTGGTCTAGTGATTGCTTCGTTAGTCTAGCGATTGCGTCGTTGATGTAGCGATTGCCTCGTTGTTCTAGTGATTTTGTCGTCGGTCTAGTAACTGCCTTCTCAGTCTAGTGATTGTATCGTTGGTCTAGTGATTGCGTCATTGATGTAGCGATTGCCTCGTTGTTCTAGTGAGTTTTGTCGTCGGTCTAGTAACTGCCTTGTCAGTCTAGTGATTGTATCGTTGGTCTAGTGATTGCTTCGTTAGTCTTATTATCCTTATGGGTCGGACAGGGTTTTCTTTACATATTGTATAAAAGGTAAAGGAAAACATCTTGAGGAAACCTGGACTTTAAGTCTGAAATCGCCAACCCACAATGATCAAGCGTGGTGATCACGCTCAATCCTTCTCTGTTGAGAGGAGACCTGTGCCCAGCAGTGGGACGATAAAATGGTTAATGATGATGATGATTGATTGCTTTGTAGGTCTAGTAGAGGCCTCGTTGATATATAGATTACCTCGTAAACCTAGTGATTGATTCGTTAGTAAAGTAATTGGTTTAGTGATTGCTTCGTTGGTCTAATGACTACCTCGTTGGTCTATTAACAGCATTGTTAGTGGCAACCTTGTCTTTCGGGCGATATAGAAGTAATATTATCTGAGCCAGAGAAAATAGGTAATAAATACTCACACAAATCTCTTCTAAAAGCTTCCCAGAAGTGAGTGAAATTCGCCCTCAACAGTTTCTTTGAGGTCATCTTGTGTAGGTAATATACAGAGACTGCCACATCTCTAGGATCCCTTGCCACATACAACACTTTGGCAGTCGATAGCAGGCTTGGAGGCAGCATCGACAAAGGAAGATGAGTCTTAATGAACCTAGGTGAAGGTAACTTTTCTATTGTCTTCCAACTGTATTCCCTCACTGCCTTATCAAGACCTTGAAAGTTGCCTAGATTGAAGAAATTAATTTTGATCAGTTCGTGCGCTACTTCTGGGAGGATGGGTGTAGTCCTGTAAAGAGGGAAAAAATGGTAAGTATTTTATGGTAGTACTACACACTTGCTTAACTTTGTATATAATGTTATTTTTTCTTTATGCGAAACCTGAATATAGTGTGTTCAGAATAAGCAACTGAATCAATTCCAATCATTTTACACCATGTTATATTTTTTCCCAAATACATTTAGAAATGGTTGCAGTGTGGTCACCGAGCGCCCCACGCAGCTTAAGATCACACGACACGTCGCCCGCCCTTGCGGAGCTTTGACCATATTTTTGCTGGGCCAACCAAGAAGAATAACAAGCTCATAACTTTGAGGTTTTTCATTATATCTTTTTGAAATTTTGTAGATAAGATTCTTTACTTAAAAAAACTTTTTTTATAAAAAAAACAACCGACTTCCAAAAAACACTACAAAGTGAAAAATAACTAATTTTGGAAGTCGGTGTCTTTGGTTTTTGTATACCTATTAGCTTTTGACACCGACTTCCGAAATTAGTAATATTTCACTTTGTAGTGTTTCTTGGAAGTCGGCACTAAGGGCACCCCCTGTGGGGTACGAACTTCGGCTCAGGGCGTCGCTAGACAGGAGGACAGCAAGGGACGCACGAGACGGCTGGATCGAAAAACGGGTCATTCCACCGAGTTAGCACTAATCAAGGCCGTAATCAAATCAATAGCCTTACCATCAAAAACAATTTACCTACTCATAAAACAATAAATATTATGAACATTTAATATTAATACTGCTTACCTAATCTTTATCGTTATTGATGTATGAAATAACAAGGCCATTTCATATCAACATAATCTAAGACATTTTCTTTTTAAAAGACTAGCTGCGTTGCGTGGTTTCACCCGCGTAGGTTTGGATATGTTTTTTTTATATGCTCCTCTCCTTTTGGTTTGGTCGCAGCGTGATGTTATACAATATGTAAAGAAAACCCTGTCCGATCCGTGAAGGTATTGTTAGGTATCGTTAACTGATTCTAATAATGCCTACAAAGCCGGGCTAAACTTAAAAAAAAATCCCCCCAAAAAAATAAATATTATTTCGAAAAAGCGAGGTAACTTAATGCATGTACGGTAGGCAACCCGATAGCCCCGCCCCCCTTCACCCGCGCATGTATGCGCGGGTGAAGGGGGGCGGGGCATGCGGCACGTGGTCGCATCGCTATTCGCTCCGTCACAAATGGTGTTGTCAGTTTTTTAAAAATTACTAAATTTCGGGGAAATTGGAATTAATACCCGGGAAAAAAGATTATTTCAAAATTCATTATTATTGTTACTGTGATGATTATGTAAAATTTTATATTATATTTGGTCAAGTGTTTACCTAACCTTTATTATCCTTATGGGTCGGACAGGGTTTTCTTTACATATTGTTTATAGTAAACTAGCTTTCCGCCCGCGGCTTCGCCCGCGTGGAGTTCAGTTATATCACGTTTTTTGGATTTCCCTCGGGAACATCAATTTTTCCGGGATAAAAGGTAGCCTATGATCTTTCTCAGGGTCTAAAGATTGTCTGTACCAAATTTCATCAAAATCGGTTGAGAGGTTTAAGCGGGAAAGCGTAACAGACAGACAGACAGACAGACAGACAGACAGACAGAGTTACTTTCGCATTTATAATATTAGTATGGATATAGTAAGCTTAAAGCCTTCTTGGATTAATGGGCTATCCAACGCAAAATTTATTAAAGAATTTTACAAATCGGACCAGTAGTTCCTGAGATTAGCGCGTTCAAACAAACAAACACTTCAGCTTTATATATTTGTATGTATAGAGTATAGATTATCTAATCATTACTACCTGTCCGTAGGTTTATTTTCCATACAAAAAACTTTAATCGTATGATTATAATATAGTTCAAAGGTTCTATTATAGTATCACAGGAATGCTTCAAATACATAATTACGTTGAATATCATGATGAACATTGGCACACTAATTTTTAGTTAAGTGTATCTTTTACTTGCTTGTTTAATTAAGAAAAGGATAGAAGATAACATTTTAATTTAATTCTGTCAAATTAAGATATTCCATAGACAGTTTAGACGCGATTATAAACATGGCGACCAAAAATACATCAATTTACGTCAAGCGCGGATTAGTTTGACCGGTCTAAAGTAAGATATACTCTCATCGCCTCTGCGCATTGTGTGACCGAAATAGGACAAAATACGTTGCTGGCATATGGTCGTTGGGAACACCGAAGGCAAACGATCGCGCGGTCGTTCGCCAACCAGATGGACCGATCAAGTCAAAGACTCATCGTCTTCTAAATTCTACGCGGTGGTGAGAGACGCGCTAGATCGAAACCGATGGAGGCAGATCATCCGCTCGAAATGCTGCCCCAATGCTGACCACGATCCTCAGACATGAGGGGCCGACTGCAGAGACAGAGAAACTAAGATATCGTTCTGTATTTTTCTTAACGAATTAATAAGAAAAAGATGTACTGGACTTAAGTTTCATTTAGTTTGTGAACATGGGAATCGCGACCATTATACGAGTATTAACGAAAAACTAGTCAAGCGGGAGTCGGATTGAAGCACAAAAGGTTCTTCTATAAGGTCGCTGCCTCGAATCTTGCGGGCAGCGGGGTGGTGGCGGCAGCGGCGTGGGAGCCGAGCGGGCATCGAAGACCCATTCTCGAAACTAGCGGGCAGATCGCGCGTCACTATTATATAGTCGCGTAGTGTTGTGTTCACGATTGTGTCGACGAGATATTTGTTTTTATTCGCGAAAGAAATGTCTCAACAATGGTGGCAACATCTTTTTGATTTAAAATTGTTCCTAACGCTCGATCACAGCACACTGCCCGCCCGCTGCCCGCAAGATTCGAGCGCGAGAAGTACACCGCTCGCTGCCCGCCACCGCCCCGCCGCTGTTTTCGAGAACCGGTCCGTTTGATTTTACGCATAAGATCTTGCCGCTCACTCGCCGCCGCCGCCGCCGCCGCCCCACTTCCCGCAAGATTCGAGGCAGCGGCCTAAAGGTCACTATAAATCCTGAACCGCTGAAGCTGTTATAGAATTTCCTCAAACTTTATCTTCAAACTTCTTCTTTTATTTTAACAAAAAATGTGCATTCTTTTCTTTTTCTTTAACCTTATAAACTAGTAGTTGATCGTGATTCCGCTTGATGGTAAGCAGTAATGCAATAATGTATGCTTATTCACTCAAGCCTTGAAGACATTTAAATAGGGTAGTTGACTAAAAAAACGAATTAGTCCGTCAGTCAGATTTCCAAAAAATACTAAACACGTATTTTTTCGTTTTTCATTTAAACAAAAAATGAAGACGACGCAGTGCGTTGAAAACTCGTGTGACGTCACTGCATGCTACACTTTTAGCGAGCACTAACGTCACCAGCCACCACTCCTGATCTTTGATGCCTTTTATATTTGTCAATTTTTATTGATTTGATAAAAAAAAATATACGTACCCAATATTTTTCTATAATCTGAATGACGGACAGGAAACATCCCTATTGTAATCACACGGAAAGATCATCGCAAGCAAATTGAATATCTTGCCAAGGGCTACCTAAATCCAAATATCCTGTTAGCAACCTTTCAATGATTTTAAAAGATCTCTCTAATGATAGATATCCCCACAATATGGATTCGATACGATAAAAAAAAATCGTCTCGTGTATGTGTAGGGGAGGTAGGTACCCAATCATTGTTTTTATTTTCTTCATTTTCTTTTAGCACTTTGTCGACGTGGGAAATACACATACCCATGCAGTGTTCCTCTTTCTTGCGCTAACTATTTGGGAGTTAAGCCCTGAACAGACGGACGGATGCACATGTCAAAACTATAAGGACACGAGTTTCGAGAACTACGGAACCAAAAAGACATTTTTGGGCCTATCAAATACCTAATATATGATTTTTTAAATCGGTAAATTGAACATCTTTGTCCATTTTTGATTTCATAGCCTGGATGCAAGGATATACAGGAATCGTCGAGGTGTCCCGCTGCCTCAAATTTTCTTAATTTCAATTTTTTGCAATTTACTGGTCAATGTCAGGTATTGACTTGGTCAAAATCCATCCTAGAATCGCAGCGCCCTCACACCACTAGCCCCCGCAGGAGACGTCCTGATCACGAGATAACATCGAACCACCGCAGGCGCGGACCTGCGGGCGGTGAGCAGTGAGCAGCTCGCCGCCCGGTAAGGACTAGGCCCGAGTTGACGGCGCGTTGTGTTTCACGCGCGCCTCAAAGGGATGTCACCACATCCTGACAGGGTCTACGACGACCGATGCCTGGGTCAGGGTAGCGGGTTGAAAAAGAGAAACCGTGGCCATGAGAGGTCATTTGACGATTACCCATCCCACCAAAAAAAAAAGCTAGTGACTTGCTCAAAATGAGTATTTACAGAATTATAATATACATTGGAAAGGTGGAGATATTGAGTTTTAGGGAACAATATAACAGAACTTCAACTATATCCAACGACCCTGATCACTTTTAAATAGATCCTTTTATTGACCATTGTAGGCACTATGCATTTATGTAAGTCATACGTGTCGCTATTCACGGACATAATCTTGTTCACTTGTAATAACTACTTATTTTATCCGGATCATCTAAATTTCCTTTCTATGTGTGCAATGTGCATTTGATCACACAATATTAATAATCTATACTAATACATAAAGCTGAAGAGTTTGTGTGTTTGAAGGCGCTAATCTCAGGAACTACTGACCCGATTTGAAAAATTATTTTTGCTTTGGATAGCCCATTAACCCATTTGGCGCCGCTGTACCTTATCAGGTACAGCATTAAAAATGAAGGTAGCTCTTAATTTTTTATAACAAACATAAATATTAGACTGTTGTTGGTAAGAAGACATACAAAGCTAACAATCAATTACTAATATTGGAGGGTAGATACATTAAAACTGTCAGATCGAGGATTGTATACTTGGAGTTTTGCGGCGATAACGAGTAAGTAGTGATCCGATTTATATTTCTATTGTTTTATATAAAATATTTGTACTTAAATGTATGTTTTTTGGAAGAATATATACCTGTCTATAAAATAAATATTGGATACGAGGTCTCAAACTTGTTTTGAAAAAAATATATGCTCTGATATACTACTGTACCTGATTGTGTACAACGGCGGAATCCATACACAGAAACTATTTTGTTTTCTAGATTTCACTACAACGAGATCCAAGAAATTCAATATGTCTACAGATTACAATAGGTTAGAAGAAGCTGTGAATGCAATTTTGTGTGATAGTGACAGTGAGGCCGAATACGATTTTGCAGTTATACCACCGGAACCTAGCGTTTTGACGGATGAAGAAGAAGGTTCCGACGAGGATATGCTATTTGTATCCTTACCCAAAGATGTACCAGGTAACATAGAGGTATTTAGCTGTAATTCAGACGATTATGACAGCAGTGATGATGAACCTGTAGCTGAAAAAGTTAAACGAATGCCTCGTCAACAACCAAATCAGCCAATTTGGCGATAATGTGCACCTGTTTACTCTTTTACTATGCAGGAAACATCTGATATGGAAAACACAGTGCGACACGAAAGAACATCTAGTAAATTTTACACCTGTACATATATTTGAGAAAATATTTGATGAGGAGCTTGATAATTACAAATACTGTTATACGCCACGCAAAATAACAGACACTCATTCCAACTCGACTCGAACGACTTGAAAAACTTTATAGGCATTATGGTCTTGTCTGGATATCATAAATTACCACGAGAAGATTTACTGGTCCTTAGATGAACATGTGGGTGTAGAAATCGTATCTAGAGCTACGTTAGGACGAAGAAATCTCCATTTCGTGAGTAACGACGAAGCTACCAGTACCAGCGACACGAAATGTTCAAAGTGCGGCCATTAGCAGATATTCTCATGAAAAAGAACATGCAGTGGGGTGTGATGCATGAACACATTTCAACAGACGAATCGATGGTAAAATCCTTCGGTCATCAACCTGCGAAACGATTCATCCGAGGAAAACCTGTGCGATTCGGCTACAAAAAATAGGTAGCAGCGAGTTCTTCGGGATACTGCTATGTGTTTGATTTTTACTGTGGAAAATCCACCAATGCTTCTTCAAATCCCCTAGGTTCAAGAACAGTCAAGATACTACTGATGAAATTGGGGACGAATTCATCAAACTACCAAGTTTTTTTCGATAACTTTTACGCCCTTCTTCCTCGTCAGTACCAAGTTTACCTACAGATGGAGTAGGAAATTTCCCTCAAAAGTTAGAAAAGCCACTCCAATGCGTTTTATGTCATGCACGAGTTCGTTAGCAACGCAAAAAGAGCTAAAAAACATTATGTGTTGAAAGACAATGTTTCGAAAAATATCATACCTAATACGCCGCTGTACCCATTTGTGTACACCCCCCTCAAAGGAAGCCTTATCATTTTTTAATTTTTTTTTTGTACTTTTTTGGTCTTTTGGTTTGTAAACAATATAAAAATAAACATTTCTTTAATATATTATGGCTAATTTCAATTTGGCGGTTAATGGGTTAATCCAGGAATGCTTAAGGCTAAATAACAACACGCTGCGATCAATAGGAGCGGAGCATATTAAAAAACGCGGGCGAAGTCGCGCGCGGCCCCTAGTTTACTATTAAATTTATACAATAAAAGAGCATTATTCAACACGCGTTCGTAATCTTCACTACAACCATAATACATTTTTTGGTAACTATTTTGTTACCGATAATTTATATTATCGGTAAAAACTAGTTACAAGAAAAACTATAGAGATAATTATTTATCTCTATAGTTTTTCTACAAGACACAACAAACACTTCAAAAAGAACTGACTCATCCTACCTAAAATAAATCGTTATCTGGCCATGAAGTAACGTTAACAACTCAAAGATAGCATAAAATATAGATACTCACTCAAGCATTGGGAATCTTCTGTGCAGAGGTGTTTCTTTCGCCGTTATGTAGTCCAAATCGTTGACTGCTAACCATGCTAGTTCTTGAACCCATGTTGTTCCTGGAAAACGTATTTAGAACTCATTGAGATAGACAAAATACACTTTATAATTCAGGTACACCAAGTACATGTACGGAACAAATACTTTACATACACACACACATCGGCACATCTCCGTGCCTCGAAAAACATATTAAAAAAAACCCGCCACACATTTCCCACCCACTGCAACTCCTGAAAGCCAGAATCAACAGTGGAGACCGCCAGAAAAACGCCGAGCAATGAAGCTCGACGAGTCCCGGAGAAACAATTCAACTGTCTTGGGTCCCACAACGAAATTAATCAGAAAAGAATAGCGGAGGAGTAAGAAAAAAGATATTTCTTCCACATCCCTCCATAACAAGCAGGAGACAGAACAGAACTAGGCCAATCGGCACAAAGGGACATTATTGCAACTGGGAGAAGCCCAGATTGCCATGCACCACGGAATAAAATTTGATTAAGTTAATGGGTCCTAAGTAGGTATGTGCTGTTACAATTGATTCCAATAATAGGTATGGCAAAAGCGCCTGAACGCACGGAAAGTAGTTCTAGTTTCTACAAGGTCCGTATAATAAACAACTCCGGATGTAACTTGTACACTATCCAACATAATATTGCGTTCATTCTGCCAAAGAATACACTCCCACAAGATGTGATGTGCGGACTGTTCAAATTCACAGTTCGATGTAGAACACTGACACAAAAAACACGTTAAAGCCAAATAAATTCAATTGAAACGTCGTTTATTCAAATTAGGCTGAGAATCAGCACTTTTTGAACGTCAATATTAAATACTAGCTTTCCGCCCGCGGCTTCGCCCGCGTGGAGTTCGGTTATATCGCGCTTTTTAGATTTCCCTCGGGAACATCAAATTTTTCCGGGATAAAAGGTAGCCTATGTTCTTTCTCAGGGTCTAAAGATTGTCTGTGCCAAATTTCATCAAAATCGGTTGAGAGGTTTTAGCGGGAAAGCGTAACAGACAGACAGACAGACAGACAGACAGACAGACAGACCGACAGACAGACAGACAGAGTTACTTTCGCATTTATAATATTAGTATGGATGACAATCCCCCAAAACACCCGCCCTTCAACACTTCCTAGTAATCCTAGTGCTTTCGCTGGGAAGAACAAGTGGCGGAACAAACTCCCCAGCAGCACAGCTGTTTTTATAAATGAACAGACTAATTTAAAAAAAACACATGGCTTTATACAATACTATGTACAGTAATGAACACAAAAAAACACAACAACAATGAAATTATTTACCATATGCCAGCTAGCCACGCCAAAATGCCAGCAAAGAAAAAACAAAAATAAAATATAAATAAGTAAAAACTTATTACCTATATAAAAGCTCCAGGTATAAAGGGCGTGGCAGCTGACATATTTATGCATTGTAAAAAAATGCCATTGCCATTAGAGTTATTGGTCTAGGCTGTCAATAAATCCATACTAATATTATAAATGCGAAAGTAACTCTGTCTGTCTGTCTGTCTGATATGCTTTCCCGCTTAAACCTCACAACCGATTTTGATGAAATTTAGCAAAGACAATCTTTAGACCTTGAGAAAGGACCCTGAGGCTACCTTTTATCCCGGAAAAATTTGATATTCCCGAGGGAAATCTAAAACGCGCGATATAACCGAACTCCACGCGGGCGAAGCCGCGGGCGGAAAGCTAGTAAATAATAAATAAATAATATTTACTTCTTCACAAAGGTTTTCATTGTTATAAGCAATAATTAGCCGGTACATTGTAAATAAAAGGCTTATCATAAATTAACAACATATAGGTACTCTGAAAAATAAATATTATTTCGCAAAACAAGGTAACTTAATACATGTGCGGTAGGCAATACATGCGCGGGCGACGGGGGGCAGGGCACGCAGCACGTGGTCTCATCACTCATAATAATACCGTTTAAATGGTGTTGTCACTTTATTAAAAATTAACAAATTATGGAGAAGTTCGAATTAATTCGCGGAAAAAAATTATTTCAAAATTCATTAGTATTGTTACTATGATGATTACGTAAAATTTCATATTTTATTTGTTCATATATTTACCTAACCTTTATTATCCTTATGGGTCGGACGAGGTTTTCTTTACATATTGTATATTATTAATTTTGTACCAAAAATATTTGAACGTCATGAGAAGTGGCAGATACATAATATGACGTGAGCCACTCTTACTCAAGATCCTACTTACATGGATTTTTAATTCTGTATGTAAACACATGTTTGAGCAAATAAAATTTATTATTCTCTATGTGAGGAAATGGGCCGTAATCCATCTCGCAGGCGCAGTGCAGTAGATGTCATGTGTTCGAAATTTTGGTACTAAGAAATGCGGGTTTTCTCAAGATATTTCCCTTCACCCTGTTTTTAGAGGAATAACAAAATTAATTACAAAATGTAAAGCCGACCATCACCATAAGTGCGTAATGAACTAAGTATTATTTTATTTATTTTTATTTATTCATTTATTTCAGACATTATTACAGTCCATAAACTCAAATTACACATTAAAATAAATTTTAAAAAGGAAATCAAATAATAAAACATAAATCTAAACAACAACTGAATTAATTAAATGCAAAAGAAAATAAAGATAAAATAATAATTAAAATACATAACAATAACATTGAATAGCCATACAGAAAGTTTTACAATGATGTCAAAAATTATAATTTCCTTCTGGGCACCTGCACAGCGGCATGTCTGCCACAGCCATGCCGGATATAAGGGCAGTCTAGCCGGTCGGCGATCATTGCCAGGATGGTATTGGAGCTTGCCCACACCCGGCGTACCAGGGACGCGCCGCGTTTCCGCAAAGTAGCATTAAAACAATCCGTGCGGGCGTCCGCGAACATCCCTGATGCACTACAAAAGCGGGGCAGCTCCAACACCGCCCGGAACGCGTTATTATACTGGATACGGAGACCACTGTATGCCTTGCCAGTATAGTTCACCCACAGGCCGCACGCGTATAGGGATGTGCAGTACGCTCTGAAGAGCGTGATATTCACACCATCCGAACACCGCGCGAACCTGCGGGCTATCATATTGGCTCGTACAGACAGCGCTCTCCGCTCCCGTTCCATGTCAGCCTGGTCCCCGAGGTCCTCGGTGAGTATATGCCCTAGGTATTTAAAATTATCGACGCGATCTAGTGGAACACCTCCCAGATGAACAGCCGGCATGTTCATAGGGCTCGACCCACCGACAGCCTCAAAGACCATGTATTTACTTTTTTTCCATGTATTAAGTACTAGCAATTAGAATCATTTTGTAGCGTATTGCTAATCAATTACTCCATATGTTCGTAAAATTTCTCTGCTCAACAATGTAAATACCGCAACGAATGTTGTTGAACTGTCAAAATAAAACCCATTGTTAGTGATAGTGTGTGACACAATTACTCTGCTAGTTGAACTAGGGTCGGGCAACCCGGTCTCCTCCGTCACTCAGGCGATGTCGTTGTGCCGCTGTGGGTTTAATGGGTATTCCCGGCTTCGGCTGGGCGAGTCCCACACACGCCCTTCGGGGTATGGCGCGTAAATGCATTATCACAGGGTCAAAAAAAAAAATAAGTATTGCCAACAACACCCCACTACCCCGTGCAGGAGACGAGGCCCGGACAGGCCGGGCCAGCACGAGGGTGTGGGGCCGTGGAAGAATTTAGACTCCCGCGGCCCCACGCGTTTGCTCGTGATAGTAGAGATACCGGGGTGATTTTAGTCAGTAAAAGTCTGACAGACCCCGTCGCCCACACACATCGCGGACATCCTATGAGGATTTCCAACCCGAAAAAAAAAGGGTTGCCAACCATGGCACGGGGACAACGCCTTTGGGCAGATCCCGTGGCACTCTCAACGCAGGGCTCGAGGGGAACTGAGTGGTTTTAGTGGGTATTCCCAGCTTTGGCTGGGCGAGTCCCACACACGCTCGCCGCCTAGCTAGCGGCAGGTAAGGTGCGTAAATACATTTCCACTCGCAAAAAAAAAAGGGTTGCCCGCCATGGGGTGCGTGGCAGAAAACCTTTCCGAATGCTCGGTAGCTGCTGGTCCTCTGGTTTTCCCCCAAGGACGAGCAGATGCTGGGCCGGTGCACCCTGGGCGCGGGCAACAATCCGGCAAAAGGGGATCGTTGTCCGCGGCGAATTTCTGCCACAGCGGAGGAGTCGCTCCCGAGGGCTCTTTATCTGCGCTCTGCAATTGCAGAATGCATGAATAGAGAGTGAGGTGGGGACCGTTTTTTATAGTCCGCGGTCTAAGGTCCAGGGGCGAAGGACTTGGGGAGTCTTCGCCCCGTATTAGATGGACCCGAGGCGGGGACATTCATGAGGATTGTCCACCGCGGAACAAAAAAAGGGTTGCCAACCATACTGTTAAAAAAGTTTTAAATAATGTTTTTTAATTGAAATTACCTACTGCTGAATGTTCAACAAAAATAAAGTATATGAAACAAGTCAGTGAAAACAACATATTTTTCCACTGATATCAACAGCTGTGTATACAGCTTTATCTATTTCTTAGAACAACGTGCATGTAGCGATGCGGTAGATCAGTCAACCTTCAAATAGCGAGGTATAGGTATATAAGCCTACAAAATCATTGTTGCTAACGCGAGCTTCGAGAAAAAATCCATACTAATATTATAATTTTGATGAAATTTGGCACAGACAATCTTTAGACCCTGAGAAAGGACATAGGCTACCTTTTATTGGAAAATTTGATATTTCCGAGGGAAATCTAAAAGCGCGATATAACCGAATTCCACGCTGGCGAAGCCGCGGGCGGTAAGCTAGTACTTAATACTGTTTATTATTTCAAAATACTACATGTTTTTTTATATATAAATTTGAAACTAGTGCTTTACCGCAATCCCGTCTGATGGTAAGCAGTGATGCGATCGTTGATGGTAAAGCGCGCTAGTTTATTAAGAGCCTATTCACTCAAAAACATTGAG
This sequence comes from Sesamia nonagrioides, assembly GCA_017933935.1. Lineage (NCBI taxonomy): Eukaryota > Metazoa > Arthropoda > Insecta > Lepidoptera > Noctuidae > Sesamia > Sesamia nonagrioides. The sequence continues at coordinate 516,194 of JADWQK010000551.1, read as the reverse complement.
TGAAGTGAAGGAAGACGGCAGCTGAGCGAGGTGATGCAATATTAAGCCCAACAACACGACCAACGATGCTGCGCCAGAGGGAGATTGGTTTGGAGAGCCTCCACAATCTATATCCCGGCACAACAACATTTAGCGCATCGTACCCGGCCCACATCGCAACACAACTGCTCATACCCTTCCTCTGAACGGCTTCACCAGACATCATGCCGGAACACGACGAATCGTTTGGCGGCAAAGATTTTGTCTGGTGGGTGGTAACTTCTGCCGCTAGCCGATGTTATGCAGGTGGGTAAGAGGCTAAATATAACAGCGGCACAGGTCGATCGGTCAGGTTAAGCGACACCTGCCGCGATTGTTTTGTAGATAGGTGAAAGTACATTATGAAGTGACTCACAAGCCTAAAAATAAAGAAAAACGATGAATCACGAAATATTTGGAAAAAAACAGATTCACATTATCTAACCCGTAATCAATATCAGTAAAATTTGCCTGGATTACGTACGTTCTACGTGCGTTTATCAGATGGATCGACTTTATCGTGATAACTAAAACCACACAAAATAAAAAAAGGTACTAGAAAATCATTTCGGTAGCAATCTCATGACCTGACGTTTGATATCACCAGGAGATTTGATGGCTGAAATAAAAAGCTTGAGCTTACATTAGTTGCCCATTCCGGCTTTATACTAGCGGCCGCCAGCGACCTCGTTCGCGTGGAGTCAGTTATGCTCCGCTCCTATTAATCGAAGCGTGATGTTATAGAGCCTAAAGCCTGCCTGGATTATTGGGCTATCTAACGCAAAAAGAATTTTTCAAATCAAACCCGTACTTTCTGAGATTAGCGCGTACAACAAACAAACAAACTCTTCAGCTTTATATATTAGTAAAGATAAAGCTCGCTTTTGTAGACTATGTAATCAATTAAGAGAATTTGGTTATTATTGAAAATTAACGAAAAAACAGAATTAACGAATAGAATCCGCATCGGCACTGAATCATCACCACTGCACCTTATTGTCTGTTTTGTTTTTTCTTGTTTTATTTATATATGTGTGAACATAAATGGTTAAATAAATAAATAAATCCACTGGCTCGGGAATTTCGTCTTGAAACGCGTTTATTGGATTTCTCATTTCTCATAAGATGGAGTGGCAATTAATAAAAAAAAGATAATGTTATTCGACCAACCGACAGAAACATTGATATTTTTTCCTATCGTTGTCTATGACCTTCTCTTCTAAGTCTTGCTATCTTAATCTAATAGAAATGATTGAAATACCGAATCTCATAATTTCGAGTGGCAATTATAATTTAGCGAGCTATGGAGCGGGCTATGTTGGGCGTCTCTCTGAAGGACCGCATCAGAAATGAGGTGATCCGACAGAGGACCAGAGTTACCGACATAGCTGAGAGGATTAGCAAGCTGAAGTGGCAATGGGCTGGTCACATATGCCGCAGGACCGACAACCGTTGGGGTAAACGAGTCCTTGAGTAGAGACCGCGTCTCGGCAAACGTAGCGTGGGACGCCCTTGGGCGAGATGGAGCGACGACATCAAAAAGGTGGCTGGTAGTGGCTGGCGGAGAACTGCTCAGGATCGAGCTTGTTGGCGTGCCATAAAAGAGGCCTATGTCCAGCAGTGGGCGAGTAGAGGCTGATGATGATGATGATGATGAATTATAATTTAATATTATGAGTTCAGTAAGCAAAACTTCTAATATTTTTTCTTATCGTTATCTTAGATCTTTCTGTTCTAAGTCTGCTATCTAAATGTAATAGAAATGATTGATATATTAATAAGATTAATACTTTGACGACATACCTAGTTATCTATCGCGTACCAAACCTAATCCATGTTGTAATACAAAATTAATCAACTTATTTATTTGAGACGCCATAAAACCGTCCTTAGAATCATCACCTTGTTCTCGCACTGATGCGATGTCATCATCATCATCATCTCCCAGTGGCATTCGAAGCTTTTTCAGCTTTGGAGTCTGAGGTACGCTTTACCAGTCTAACTGCTGATTTTGGGTAAAATTCAATATTTTCCGTGAAGTGAATTCCGTCTGACCTTCACAACCCGAAGGGGATATCGAAGCATTGCAGTTAGACCAATTGTTGTACTTTTGAGGGCTCCAACAACCCGTAACGACTGTCATTAGATGTTCGTATGGCAATCCGTACCAACGGCTTAACGTGCTTTCCGAGGCACAACTACCTGGCCATCTGACCGAGGACTGATGCGATGTCTTGTGCACCTTAATTGCCTAACACATTGTCAATCTCAATTTCAAGGATATTATTTATCCATTGCTGCATATGTTTGTAAAATGGCTCTATTCAACAACGTAAATAATGCAATGAATGTTGTTTAACTGTCAATATGAAACCCATTGCTATTCAAAGCGTGTTACGCAAGTACCGCGCTGCTTGCAGCACGATAAGGCGAACGTCGTCGTCGAGCCATGACGTCATTTTACTCCCTTTTACTCCTTCTTGTATTTCCTACTCTACTCGAGCATTCGTGGCGAACGCCGGGTACGTATGCTCCTACGCATTCACGTCGTGTGCAATCCTGAATATGCTCGCCAAGAGATTAGCTAAAGTATGTTAATGGTCGAAAATACCTATTTTATGGATGGGGGTAATCTAAAGAGATGTATCTAATCGGATCTGCCTGTCCGAAACGATAGCACAGTTCAATGATCCTGTGGTATCGACCGTGACATATGAATTTTAGATTGTAGGTTCGAACCCAGAAAAGGCATTTAAGAGGGGACTCTAGTGCAGTTTTCTCCATACAAACGTATTCCGCTGTTTTCTCCGTGGATAACGCTTTTAGATGATGATTTTTTGAGCAATGTTTTTTTTTCTACGATTTCACACCTTGATTATACGCGCCCCTATTATTAGATTTTTTCAAAAACTTAATTAATAAAAGAAATGTGATGTTTTAAAATCCCGAAAAATAACCCATTTTTACCGCGATGTTCAGACGGCTATTACTCAAATGTGATAAGTTTTTGACAAAAAGAATAATAATGGAGGCATAGGTACTCATTCTCTAAATTTTGATACGAAACATGTTTTGGTCAACATTTTTGTAGGTAAACTCAGCCTGAGTTCCAACTGTCCCTTTCGCACTTTACGGGGAAAGGTTGAAAGTGGCGCGACGGCAATAGTTTCTTCAAATACCTATTTCTGAAATTCCTCGGCACTAGAGTCCACTCTTAAGTTTGTGAATATCGAGAGGAAACCGGCATATCCTAGAATCAAAAATTTCGAAGACCCAGATGTGCTCGAGTCACTACTTGAAGCTTTATATTTTTTTAGGCGTAATTAGCCTTAATTACGCCTTTAAAAGTAAGAGCCAAACGGTATAGATTTACTTACATATCATCATATCTGAAGGCAGAACATATCGTGAACAAACTCTTGAGTCAAAATGGATGCAGAAACCTTGTACTCACCAGATCTAGGAAATGTGATGACCCACACGTCGTCTGGTCGCACTTGCATATTGTATATGGCTTCCGCGTGTTTCTTGAAGGCTCCCGGCATCAGGTACCCGCTTTCTCCACATTTTATGAAAGGCCGCGTATAGCCTATAATTAAAAATAATATATAATTATTACTGTACAAGTTTTCACCTACACTAAACTATTAGAACTAAATCAAATTATAGGATATTAAATAAAATAAATAAATTATTTAGTCTCAAAAAAATGTCTGCTCAACAGAACAAATAAACCAATATAGGTGCTGGCCAAAGAGATTTAAGATAAAAAAAATTAATGTCTTTTTGTGCTGGCCTTTCGCCATTGGCACTGTTAGAGCGGTTTTGCACTCCGTTCGATCTGAATTCAAACTTATGATCCGAGTTTAATCTGAATTGGGAATATTCAAAATTCGAATGGACTGAGTTCAGATGTAGTTTGCAACCCCTCATTCATGGACCATCATTTCTCGGATTTGGATCGGATGCAGTGTAGAACCCGGTGAGGATCAGGCCAGAGTCGACGAAGCGTTTTGTTTTACGCGCGCCTCAAAGAGATTTCAATACATTGTGACGGGGTTCACAAAGACCGATGTCTGGGTCAGGGTTACGGGTTGATTAAAAGAGAAACCATCAACCAACAGGCAAGTGAAGGAACACGGGGATGTTTTGTCAGTAAAAGTCTGACACATCCTTCCGCTCCACCTTTAAGTCACACACAGGCACACAAACACAGGTCATTTGAGGATTTCCCATCCTCAGAAAAAAAATGCAGTATAGAACAGCTCTGTAATAAGTGATTAATCCGCTGGATTAGACTCGCACAGACCAGGGACAAAACGAAGACATTTACTTTACAGTAGGTTGAACCAGACCGCCAATGAAGATGATTTTTTTTTAATAATTATGGACTAGTGCTTGACAGCAATCCCGCCTGATGGTAAGCAATGATGCAATCGTTGATGGTAAAGCGCGCTAGTTTATTTAGCTTAATCACTAAAAAAACTTAGTGAATTGGAAGGAAGACGGCAGTTGAGCGAGGTGATGCAATGTTAAACTCAACAACACGACCAACGATGCTGCGCAGGCTGTTTGAATGTTCATTTAGCCCATTAATGTTTCATTTTCGGAGCAGTAACAGAAAAAAATACTTTTTAAAATTAATTCCAGCTTGCCTTTACAAGCACTTACAAATAGGTAAAAAAAAAACATTTTGAAGCCCTATTCAATGTTGCGAAAATTCTACCATATTTCATACTGGGAGCCTGAAAGCAATGTTTTATACCCAAATACGATTCCACTAAAAGCATCCATTTCATAATTGTGAAAGTACTGCTCTGGGTTTATTATGAATTTTAAATTTAAAAGTGAGATTGTATGAGAAGATAATAATATTTACATGCAAATAAAAAGGAAGAAAAATTATGATAGAGTATCAAAAACTTCATCCACATTGATGTCAATAGGAAAAATGCCCAACAGGCTGGCAGCATTGCCACGTTGCATGGCAATACTAATTCTTTAGCCTTCTGGTTACGTGAAGATTCGACCTAATGATATCTCGAATAATCAAGTGATAGAAGTGCAGTATAATATGTACCGTCCGATCAGAGGAGAATTTCTTGCAATTTTAAAAATTTTCACATTCAGATCATAATTTTCAAGTTTTTTTTATATTGATCGTCGCTGAGATGAATTTGCAACAAATCTTTTAACATTTCCGATTACTAGGATAGGCCTTCAAAACAACGGTACGGAAGCTTATGTTACCAGTATCAATCTTAAACAGAAAAATTACATAGAAAATGACCAATAAAGGTAAAATCCTAGAGTGCACACAAGATAGGTCTGAGAGCGTCGTTTGACTTCAATATTATTCCCTGTCAGTACTTTTAACAGCATTTTATGCCTAATGAAAGTGATTTTTTAATTAAAACTCGGAACATAACACTCTTTTGATATAACTTCTAGAAGCGCTGAATTATTTTGAGCGCACTGTGCCTCAAAATTTCCTGCAAACCAGTACGAGCTAATCCATACTAATATTATAAATGAGAAAGTAACTCTGTCTGTCTGTCGGTCTGTCTGTCTGTCTGTCTGTTACGCTTTCTCGCTTAAACCTCTCAACCGATTTTGATGAAATTTGGCACAGACAATCTTTACACCCTGAGAAAGAACATAGGCTACCTTTTATCCCGGAAAAATTTGATGTTCCCGAGGGAACTAAAACTAAAAAGCGCGATATAACCGAACTCCACGCGGGCGAAGCCGCGGGAAAGCTAGTCAATAATATAAAAACAACAAATGACAGTAATTCGAACAGCTGTTCGAAAGGACAATGTTCATTGGAATGCAATAACTAAACAAGATCGATCTCTAGAATAAATACTCTAGTATGGATTCTCAAGAATCTATCTGTGACTGAGAACGGATGCTCCAAAATTAATGTTTGAAAACGTATGCACGAGAACCAATGCTCAAAAATTATGCTCGAGAACGAATACTCGAGAACGAATGTTCGAGAACGAATACTCGAGAACGAAGCTGAGAATTAATGCTCGAAAATTAACGCTCGAGAGTGCATACTTGTAATTGTGATACATTCTAATATCAATAGCAGCTTACTCTTCTATCCTACAGTAAAATCCCGTCGTTAATATTTTTATCTATACCAGTAACAATACTGAAGAGTCTGTTTGCACTAATCGGTTTGAAATTGATTTCGCTCAGATTATCACCCACTTCTTGGGAAAGGCCAAACACTAATTAACGTAACGAGCAAAATAAAAATAAATCCGAATGAACGCCAACCGAAAACAAAACAATTGGGTGGGCAGGCGATGCGATACCCGTCGTATAGCATCGTCACCAGTGAAGCAAATCGATTAAAATATATTACTCATATCCTCCCGTGGGTGTCGAAAGAGGCGACTTAGGGAACTATCGCCAGGGAAGCGGGCAGTGTCGCTTCTCCTGTGGAATTCCAAACTACTGCGATCCCCAACCCGCCTGCGAAGCGTGGGGATTATGGCAAACCCCCCTAAAGCAATGAAAGCCTTGGGGAAGCCTTTGTCCAGCGATGGGTCTCTATAGGCTAAAGAAGAAGAAAAAATATATTACTCACTAAAAAGTTGCACCTATGGGTACACTCAGTACATTTATTGTTTACTTCCTAGATATCCAATGAATTAATTGTACTCAAGCACTTGTTTGTCCCACAGATTAAATAATATAGTAAACAGATTATAATTTATTTATCTGTGATTAAGCGCTTACGCGTTGATTAACGCTTATAATTATTATTGTAACGAAAGATAATATTACAATATTGATCTGTCGTCATTATGAACATCTAGTCCCCCTCCCTCACGGTTTCAGAAGCATAAGTTTGGATCCCGTTTGAAAATTTGAAAATTTCATCAAAATGGGTCTTATTTTTTTTTTGTCTCGTGCGTGTAACATATGGACGTGTCTGAAATAAAATTATATTATTATTATCTATAGGTACTAATATATAAAGCTGAAGAGTTTGGTTTGAACGCGCTAATGTCAGGAACTAAAGATCCGATTTGAAAAATTCTTTTTGGGTTGGATAGCCCATTAATCCAGGAAGGTTATAAGCTAATAACATCACGCAGCTGGTCGCAGCGTGATTTTATTAGCTTATAGGAGCGAAGCATATCAAAATTTTAAAAGGTATACTGTATATTATAATCTAGAAATGTAATAATGTATAGTATAGAAATTGACTCTTTTTTTCTTTTCCATCAAGCTTTCTCAATCTAAATCAAGGCATGACCTTATTAGAAACAGAAACAGATATGCGGACGAGATGGCATTTAAATAAAAAAAATAGTACACTATATTTGGAAACGTTGGCCTATAGCACGAAGCAAGTGGAGACATCCTCAACAAAACATTCAACTAAATGATATTGTTACAATTAACGATGCTAACCTACTCCCTGCAAAGTGGGTAGTTGGCCGAGTCGTCCAGCTCCATTCCGGAGCTGATGGCCACACCAGGGTGGTTACATTGAAAACAAAGAATGGGTTTATCAAGAGGCCTGTTCTCAAGCTGTCTATTCTTCCAGTGAATGACAGAGTCGACAAACAAGAGTCGCGTGTGAAGGAGGTGAATGATCGCAAAACAAATAAAAGGATTAATTACAGCATCTCAACGCTGGTCATGTTACTTTTGTCTTTCATGAGCATTTTCACCACAGCTAACTGTTCTTACAATGTTACACAGTTAAAAGATAATCAAGGTCTTTATTTTGATAAAATTGCAAACATGCAATTGATCAAAGACGATTGGAAGATAGTAACGTACTACGACATGAACTCGTTTTGGCAAGGTACAGAAGCATGCAGTAAATACCTAGTCTACTTGAATCAGTTACGTAACAAGTTTAAGGAAACGTCACACTGTGACATCACACAAGTACAATTACAGCATGAATTCTTGGAACTTCAGTACTATAACCACCTGTTGGTGAGTCAGCATTCCAGCACGCGCCGCGATCGACACCTGCGCCGGCGCAAGCGAGGCCTTATCAATGGACGGTGTAGGCCGTAGGGTATCTCGCAAACAATTTATTCGGTGTTATTGATGAGAGATTTGCCGACCAATATAAACAACATATTCAATCAATTCAGGACAAAATCATTTGGGCACGATTGCCTCATAAAAACCGAAAGTTTTATGGTTTACTCACACAATGAAGGTCTAAGCACTTCAGACGTAAAAACTTCCTATAAGCTGCCTGAGATAGAACCCATCAATCATATCATAGACGTAGACCACTCCGCTGATACAAAACTATTCACTTCTTTCGAGCAACCACGAGCTTGACGACATCAAAAAACAACTCCATATTCTCAAAGCTAGGGAGAATTTGCCACATCAACTTTCTTATCATGATATCCATCACTATAAGGCATTATACATAGTGATCGAAGTTGGGTTGGTGGTTGCTGTAGTCATCATGGTACTGGTCGGCTGCGTAACAGGCGAGTCGCATCTCTGGCGGTGGCAAGGGCCACATTGGCGAGTCTACCAAACCCGCAACACGAGACGCCAGCACGAGCAGAAGCTGGGGCCTCTTTCTTGTTCGTCGTCTGCAGTTCAATATAGTGTCAATGCGCGTAATCGGTGTGAGATTCCATGTGTATCCAATTACAGTGAAATTCCTAAAGTGCATAAAGTGGACAAGTGTACAGTGCATCACTGGCAACACACACTGGTCAAAGACTTTAGTCTTGAGACACTGTGGTATCTTGGACGACGAGAAGATGTAGCGTAGCTTCCCGAACGCTGCCCAACCAAGCTGGATTCGACGAGACACCTCTTTCTCGAAGTTGGACCTACCTAGTTGGACTGTTTGTCCCAGGTATACATACTCGTCAACAACTTCGAGTGCAGAGCACCCAACTACAATTGGAGTAGGTGCGACATGAGAGTTCGACATGATCTTCGTCTTATCCATGTTCATCTTTAGGCCCACTTGTTGGAATGCTCTGCTGAGGTCATTGAGCATTTTGCCCGAGTCTTCCAGGGTCTCAGCCATGACCACGATATCATCTGCGAAACGGAGATTAGTGATGTACTCGCCGTTGATGTTGGTGCCAAGTCCTTTCCAGTCCAGGAGCTTGAAGACATCTTCCAAAGCAGCAGTGAAAAATTTAGGAGATATGACATCTCCTTGTCTCACTCCACGCTGCAGTTGGATCGGTTTCGAGTCCTGATCCTGGAGACGGACTGACATGGTGGCGTTTTTGTACAAACACTTTATCACCTCAAGGTATCGATGGTCAATTTGGCACCGCTGGAGAGACTGTAGCACCGCCCAAATCTCAATCGAATCGAAGGCCTTCTCATAGTCCACAAGCGCCAAGCATAGTGGTTTGTTATACTCCTCGGACTTCTGTATAACTTGCCGTAGCGTATGAATGTGGTCTATGGTGCTAAAGCCTTTTCGTAAGCCTGCTTGTTCGGGAGGCTGGAAGTCGTCGAACCTGCGGGCGAGACGATTCGTGATGACACAACAACATTAGCCAATTCTTGACATTTTTTATTGTATTCTGGCCACACCATCTAAAAGTAGTGTGTGATCTAGCAACACATCATACATGTTCCAATAACTAATTCCACGCCAACGAAGTCGCAGGCGGCCTCTAGTTATTAATACTAATATATAAATCTGAAGAGTTTGTTTGTTTGTTTGAACGCGCTAATCTCAGGAACTACGGGTCTGATTTGAAAAATTCTTATTGCGTTGGATAGCCCATTAATCCAGAAAGGCTTTAGGCTATATAGCATCACGCTGTGATCAATAGGAGCGGAGTATAACTAACACTACGCGAACGAAGTCGCTAGCGGTCGCTAGTGGGCTATAAAAGTCAAACAAAAAGGAAAAAAAAAAGACTTGACCAAATATCATCATTAATGGTAATTAATCTGATGATAATAATATTTTCTATAAACTCGCTCGACATATTACTCAGATACTTTTGTTACGAAAGAAATAGACCTAATTAAAATAATATTTTGACGTGTGCAATATTATTTTAAGTATATTTGTTTCGTTACAACACTTCTTACAAATATAGTATTAAAATTTTACACTACGTTATCAATTGTAATGTATAAAGGAATTTGCATGACTACAAAAGCACTGTGTGATCGTCGAACCACGATAAAATCTAGAGATGATAAAACAATAAATATATTATAAAGATTAGCTATCTACCGTCGTACAGACGTCAACACACCAAACTAATACAATCTGTCAAATTCGTCATCAACAACCTTTTTATCATCCCACTGCTGGGCCCAAGTCTCCTCTCACACAGAGAAGGATTGAGTGTAATCACCACGCTTGATCAATGCGGGTTGGCGATTTCAGACATAACGTCCAGGTTTCCTCAAGATGTTTTCCTTCACCTTTTAACCTGTCATTGGTGTTCAAGATATACATAAAAAGTACATATAACTTAGAAAAGTTACATTGGTACTTGCCTGACCTGGAATCGAACCCGCACACTCGTATTTGAGAGGCTGGTGTTTTAACCACTAGACCACCACGACTATTGTACATTGTGAAATTGCTTTAAAACAATTTCAACTTTATAGCTAAAACATTGATTGGAAAAACGTATTATAATTTTGTACCTCTGAACAAATTTGTATGCAATCTCTGACATAATTATTATATCTATCAATCGGTGTGGTACGCCTTTTTTTTAATCTGGATGGGAAATCATCAAATGACCTCTCCCGCAGAGCTAATCAAGCTACTACAAAGTGTCAAGTTTCTTTAATAAATTTTCAACTTTATTTGCCCAAGCATTAGATTCAAGGTTGTTAGGAAAAATCTGACGGGTAGTTTGACTTGTTGATGTCTGTACGAAGAGTTACTGTTTTGACTTAGGATTTCCTTCTAACATACCCCTCTTTAGAATTACTTGTGGCACTGATCATATTTATCCGCCACAATAGTATAAAATTATTATTTACCTTTTCTAATATTTTACTTTTGGATATCGTATACGTATTTTGCTGTTTTAACAAATATAATATGATATGTATTTTTATCTTTTCGTTTGTTCCATTCTTCCAATATCCTCACAAGATATAAAAAGGTCCAATATAACATCATAAGTTTTTGTTTTTATTATTATTATTGTTTATGTACACTCTTGCTTCTCCAATCCACTTTCGGTTTGGCAGAAATTGGCAGAATAGTCGACATCGGCTCCACTTGCCATAAATAATAATAGAAATAGACTTAGGATTTTATTTAGATAATATTTTATTAATTATGTAATATGAGAGAGTGACATAGCAAACAGTATTGTTTATCGGGTTGATTTTAATCAGTTAAGTATAGCTATAAATTTACTATACCTACTCGACGTAATCGAAACGTAGACTACTTATCAAACTTTATCTACTACAGTCGAAACGTGTCCTTCGGTTAGTTTTGATGGCGACAATATGTTACGAATTACGTATAAGTACTAGCGAAATACCTCTCTGTGAACTAAGAAAAGAATCTTTGTAAAATTGTAATAAAAGTTTTAATTTTATGGCCGCACTAAGAGAACTTAGTTGAAAACTTTACTAAGAGAACTTAGTTAAAAATGGTTACTAAGACTCAGTTAGAAAATGTTACTAAGAGAACTTAGTTAGAAAGTATTACTAGGAGAACTAAATTAGACACTGTTACTAAGGGAACTAACTTAGTGACTGTTACTAAGGTAACCAACTTAGACATTGTTACTAAGGGAACTAACTTAGACACTGTTACTAAGATAACTTAGTTAAAGAACTCTTACTACATTTCTGTTTTACTTCTCCTTTCGCATGTCTACTGGAAGAATTTTTTAAAAAAATAAGCAACACCTTTGTACTTAAATCTTAATTTTGACATATCCGTATGTATTTTATTGTGTGTACATAAATAATAAAATAAATAACTTAGTTAAAAAACGGTTACTAAGAAAACCGAGTTGGAAACAGTTATTAAGATAACTTAGTTGGGAATGGCCACTGAGATAAATTAGTTAGAAACGGTTACTAAGAGTTCTGACTTAGAAACAGTTACTAAGAGAACTTAGAAACAAACATATGATAAAAAAAAAATATATAATTTATATCTTGTAAACATCATAATATTAAATACTAAGATAACCTAGATCTGATTACAAGAGACGCAATACAGACGTGATCTTATCTCAAGGTACAGTGAGAGATAAATCCCTTTAGATTTGCCACAGTGGCTTACTCAGTCATATAATTATGAAAACGTGTTAACAACACAACAAGAATTCCGAATTGATACATATTGTATTGAAGTAGAGAAAATATTAATGCAATGAACGAGTAATTTTAGAAGTTACCAAAAAGATTGTCCGTTTAAAAATGTATCATCATCATCAACCTTTTTATCGTCCCACTGCAGGGCACAGGTCTCCTCTCATACAGAGAAGGATTGGGCGTAATCACCACGCTTGCTCAATGCGGGTTGGCGATTTCAGACTTCCAGAAACTAGACAGAAGTCCAGGTTTCCTTAAGATGTTTTCCTTCACCTTATAATCAGTCATTGGTGTCCAAGATATACTTAGAAAGTAAGTACAAGTAAAAATGTATCGTAATTAAATTAAATAAAAATTATACACACGCACTTAGACTGATAATTGATTTAAAAAGAAAACTAAAATCAAGATTGCCGCTGATTTCCTTGTTCTCTAACTAAATCAAATTTAATTTCAGCACAGCTCATCCTTAATATTTCATTAAGAAAAAGACAGAAGGTAAAATTCAATGCTAGTCCTGTCACATTAAAATTTTCAGCACAAGACCGGTCACTGTTGAAAGCCTTGGGGAAGGCTTTTGTCCAGCAGTGGAACTCTAGGCTGAGGAAGAAGACGAAGAAGAAAACCAACCCGTGTTCCTACACTTGCCTGTGCGTCAGGGCCAGGGTTTCCCTTTTGACCAACTCGCAACTAACCCAGGCATCGTGTGCCAGTGGTTGTGTGTGGTAATTGTTTCTTTTTTATTATTTCTTATAAAACCGAAAAGTATTTTTTACTCATGCAATAAAACCTACTTAGTAAATATTAATCAATTATAAATTGTATTTCCAAATTACAGATAAACTCCGATGCCAGAAACAGAAGCAATCATGTGCACAGGCAGTAATGAAACGTAGTGGAAATTCAAACCAGACTCGAATAAAACGTCAAATTTTCAACTAATTATATTGTTCAGAGTATACGCCGTGAAAAATTAAATTACATTTAAAACACTATAGTTAGTTAAATGTTCAGAATGACACACTTATTCACACATTTTTTACGCAATAGAGACTGTAGTTTAATGTAAAAAATCTAATCTGTAAGTAGATCTTTAACTAAGTTCTTTCTCTTTTTAACATGCTTTTTATTAGCTTCACTTCTATGTTTGCTTGCTTGTTTGTTTGCTTGTTTGTTTGTTTGTCCGTCTCTAACTCTTTGGACTACGAGTGAGCGGGTCATTACTGTAAAATGTCCCACCATTTTCAATACGTTCGTTCGTTCGTTTTTATTTTATAGATGTCGAACTAGAAAGTTAGTAAAAGCGTGAGACGCTTAATATATAAATTATGGCACAAAGCGCCTCTCGCTTTTTTTAAAATTATTTTTAACTTTTTAGTTTGATATTCTTTAAAAGCATGTTTTTTTTAGTTTTTTAAACTACATTTATTGTATGTTAAGCGCCTTGCGCCTTTTTAAAAATTATTTTTAACTTTTTAGTTTGATATTTTTTAAAAGCATGTTTTTTTAACTAAGATCTTTAGTAAGTTCTGCGCTTTAAAAAAACGAAAATATCATACTGCTTTCCCGAAACCGGACAAACCACGTCCATTGAACACAATATAAAAACAAATTTCCATAACACAGAACTGCACGCACCCATCAGACATTTTCTAATAATCTTGTCTTCTTCCGCCGTCACATTTTTCATTTCGTAAGGCAATTCCAACCATGGAGCCATCGTTGCTGTTTCGCGAACGCACGTTCACTCACTGTGTTAATAATTGGAAACACCGAGGCTTTTCAATAAATGTATGTTTGGTACATAATCTAATCGCTGTATCGATTCATCTATTGCCCTGATAACTATGACTAGCCAACGAAAACACACGAATTTTTACGGTGTACAGGTGAAAAATCCAGTTCAAACAGGTTGGTCAATATAGATTCATTATCAATATGATCATTGCAATGTGGAGGTAGGTCTCTGGAGAAGGCCTATGGTGGCCGAGTGAACGTCTTTCGGCTGAATAAATATAAATGACTCAGTTTATATAGTAATAAAAAATCATAACACTAACAATCGTTAAAGTTTTTTTTTTTTATATAAATTATAAACTTGTGCATGACTGCAACCCCGCCTGATGGTAAGCAGTAAAGCAACCGTTGATGGTAAAGCGCGCTAGTTTATTAAGAGCCTATACACTCAAATAAAAACTGAGTGAATAGGAAGGAAGAGAGCAGTTGAGCGAGGTGATGCAATGTTAAACTCAACAACAAAACCATCGATGCTGCGCCAGAGGGAAATTAATCTGGAGACCGTCCACGACCAAACTCCAGACACAACAACATGTGGCGTATCGTACCCTGCACATATCGCAACATAACTGCTCAGACCCGTCCACCGTACGGCTTCGCCAGATATCATGCCGGAACACGACGAATCGCTTAATGAAAATTAACTTCTTCTTCTTCTTCAGCCTATAGATGTCCACTGCTGGACAAAGGCCTCCCCCAAGGCTTTCCACGCTGACCGGTCTTGTGCTGCCGCATCCATCGGCCTCCCGCGACCCTCACCAGGTCATCGGTCCACCTTGTTGGGGGCCTCCCTACGCTGCGTCTTCCAGTACGTGGCCGCCACTCCAGAACCTTACTGCCCCATCGGCCATCGGTTCTACGAGCAATGTGCCCTGCCCACTGCCACTTAAGTTTTGCGACTCGCAGAGCTATGTTGGTGACTTTGGTTCTTCTGCGGATCTCCTCATTTTTGATTCGATCACGCAGAGAAACTCCGAGCATAGCTCTTTCCATTGCCCTTTGTGTGACTCTGAGCCTTCGTATGAGGCCCATTGTGAGCGACCACGTTTCAGTTCCGTAAGTCATCACTGGCAACACACACTGGTCAAAGACTTTAGTCTTGAGACACTGTGGTATCTTGGACGACGAGAAGATGTAGCGTAGCTTCCCGAACGCTGCCCAACCGAGCTGGATTCGCCGAGACACCTCTTTCTCGAAGTTGGACCTACCTAGTTGGACTGTTTGTCCCAGGTATACATACTCGTCAACAACTTCGAGTGCAGAGTGCAGACCAACTACAATTGGAGTGGGTGCGACATGAGATTTCGACATGATCTTCGTCTTATCCATGTTCATTTTTAGACCCACTTGTTGGGAAGCTCTGCTGAGGTCATTGAGCATTTTGCCCAAGTCTTCCAGGGTCTCAGCCATGACCACGATATCATCTGCGAAACGGAGATTAGTGATGTACTCGCCGTTGATGTTGATGCCAAGTCCTTTCCAGTCCAGGAGCTTGAAGACATCTTCCAACGCAGCAGTGAACAATTTAGGAGATATGACATCTCCTTGTCTCACTCCACGCTGCAGTTGGATCGGTTTCGAGTCCTGATCCTGGAGACGGACTGACATGGTGGCGTTTTTGTACAAACACTTTATCACCTCAATGTATCGATGGTCAATTTGGCACCGCTGGAGAGACTGTAGCACCGCCCAAGTCTCAATCGAATCGAAGGCCTTCTCATAGTCCACAAACGCCAAGCATAGTGGTTTGTTATACTCCTCGGACTTCTGTATAACTTGCCGCAGCGTATGAATGTGGTCTATGGTGCTAAAGCCTTTTCGGAAGCTTGCTTGTTCGGGAGGCTGGAAGTCGTCGAACCTGCGAGCTAGACGATTCGTGATGACCCTAGAAAACAGCTTGTAGATATGGCTCAGGAGGGATATCGGTCTGTAGTTTTTCAGGCCCCGTGTGGTACCGGGCCTAGAATAGTACCAACCCATATCCACCCGTGGGTGTCGTAAGAGGCGACTAAGGGAAATCACCAGGGAAGCGGGCAGCAGCGCTTCTCCTGTGTAATATCAAATCATTGCGATCCCCAACCCGCCTGCCAAGCGTGGGGATTATGGCAAACCCCCCCAATGATGCACACGATACAGCCCAGGCCCCTAGTCCCCGGCAGCTCCGCTATTCCAGTCTACGGTAGCGGACTCGGTTACGGCGGAGCAAGGGGTGCTAAGAATCTCCGGCAGAGGTCCGGCTACCATCACCAACGACGACCTTTGGCCCTGGCAACATTTAACACGCGCACACTACGGACCGATGAGAAGATTGTCGAACTGGAGGAAGAACTGAGCCGGTTGCGCTGGGACATTGTGGGGTTATCTGAAGTCCGAAGAGAGGGAGAGGACTCGATAATCCTGAAGTCTGGCAACCTGCTCTATTTCCGGGAAGGCGACCAGCTGTCCCAGGGTGGCGTCGGGTTTATTGTCCACAAGTCCCTCGTGAACAACGTTGTTAAAGTCGGGAGTTTTTCGACTCGGGTGGCGTACCTTGTACTCAAAATAACAAAACGATATTCGCTAAAAGTTATACAGGTCTACGCCCCGACGTCTAAACACTCTGACGATGAGGTGGAGGCTATGTATGAGGACGTCAGTAGAGCCATACATTCCTCCAAAACCCACTACACCGTTGTCATGGGGGACTTTAACGCAAAACTGGGCATACGAGAGGCGGACGAGACGAAAGTGGGGCAATTTGGAGTTGGAAATCGGAATCCCAGAGGTCAGATGCTAATGGATTTCATGGAAAAGGAAGGACTCTTTGCGATGAATTCTTTTTTCAGGAAACCATTGCACCGCAAGTGGACCTGGCTCAGCCCCGATGGTCAGACCAAAAACGAGATAGACTTCATAATGTCAACGAGAAGGCAAGTGTTCAACGATGTCTCCGTGATCCATGCGGTTAAAACCGGGAGTGATCACCGTATTGTTAGAGGCATCTTGAACTTCAACATTAGGCTTAAACGCTCTCGACTTATGAAGTCTACGCTCCGTCCAGCGTCAACACAACTCCAAAACCCCGAGAGCTTTCAGATAGAACTACAAAACCGCTTCGAATGCCTCGGTGAATGCGTAGATGTGGACGACTACAACAACAGGTTTGTGGAAACTCTTCAAACGGAAGGGTCTAAGTTCTACAAAACCCTCCGTTCAAAAGGACAGAAGAAGATCTCCGGTCCCACCCGCCGGCTAATGGAAGAAAGACGGGAGGTGATCTTAAAATCCCCTGATGACGCTTCGCGTATCAGATGCCTTAACAGACAGATCTCAAAGTCTCTGACTCGCGATATACGCCAATTTAATACAAATTGTATTAAAGAGGCTATCGAGCGGAACAAAGGCTCCAAAGTGTTCGCACGAGAATTGTCTGTTGGACAGAGTCTACTTGCGAAGCTGAAGACTGGGGATGGTAGGATCGTCACTTCCAAGCCCGAGCTTTTGGGTGAGATTGAGAGATTCTACGGAGAGTTATACACATCAACACACGCACCTGTTGTAAGCCTGGCTAATGATCCTAGAGCCAGACTAACCCGACACTACACCGACGATATCCCGGACGTCAGCCTGTACGAGATTGGTATGGCCCTGAAACAGCTCAAGAACGATAAGGCGGCTGGAGATGATAGAATTACGGCTGAGCTTCTGAAAGCGGGTGGTAAACCGGTTCTTAAAGCGCTTCAGAAGCTATTTAATTCCGTCATTCTTAAAGGCGAAACACCTAAGGCGTGGCACAGGAGCGTGGTGATTTTGTTTTTCAAAAAAGGTGACAATACCCTCCTGAAAATTAACTTAATATAGATAAATACATAACACTAGTTTTCCACCCGCGGCTTCGTCCGCGTGGTTTTGGATATATCGCATTTTTTAGATTTCCCTCGGGAACATCGTTTTTTTTTTTTCAATAATAATAATAACTGATAACTCTGTTTCAGGCACTGGAACCAACTGTCAACGTCTCGGCCCAACGACTGTCGGATCAGGTGCGGGTCATCCAACGCAATCACAGGTTGAACGGCATCGCACTTGATAGGCTGCGCTCAGAGGTACTGAGCTACCAAATCGCCCCGACTCTGACACAGACTGCGGCACAAGCGTCAATTATTGATGCTGTTCCGCCGCGGTCCAATCGTGTTGAAGAAGAGGATGATAGGGTTGAAACAGTAAGTAGCCAGTATAACGACCGACTGAGGAGCGCACTGGAGGATGCGTTTCGCGACTATAGATCCACTCCAACCAACCTTAGAGCCCGGTTACCACGGCTACCTATGCACAAAAAAAATAGGGCGCTGGTGTGTGCTTTGGACTCGCAGCTCAAGAATTTCTTTGAGAGCAGCGAGGATCTCATTGATACACACTCGATCCTGTATTGCGCGGCTGTAGCGGCATGTCGATTAGCCAAAGTCAAGTTCCCAAATTGTGACGAAGCTACTCGACCAAAACCAGCCGTACCAGCTTGGCAACGCAGAATCGAGCGTCGTATCGATGGGACCAGGGTACTCATCGGCAAACTATACTGCTTCAGGGAGGGCAATACTAGACCACGAGTGATGCGCTTTGTGAGACAGGCATTCTCGGGGACTGGTATCAGCCCTCGAGAATACATAAATAATGTCACAGAGCGCATCGACTTCCTGAAGCAGAAAGTTTTCGAGCCGTATTCGGCGGTATAAGAAGCGAGTGAATGGATATACGCAGAATCGCATGTTCCAGAGCGATGAGAGGTGGGTATATAGAGCTTGGGAGCGACCTGAACAAAACGAGGCTGACGAGTGCCACCCGGATGATGCCACCACAAGTGCATTCTGGCGCGGCATTTGGTCGGTATCCGTTTGTCACACTGAGGGTGACTGGACACAGGATGTCGAACAAGTGTGTGAAGCTAGTTTCGCCGAATTTCTCAGTTTTTCAATGTCACCTTTACTCTCAGTGCTAATTAGGACGCCACCGTTTTTTACTTTCTTCAGGGCACGAACATGAAGCTTCAGTTCCTCAGGAGAATTTTTTTTTTGCACAAGTGACTTGGTGTTTTCGCTTGTTTTGGTCTTATCGCATGGGTAAATGATCACAGAGTTCAGATTTGCGGGGCGGATGAAGTTATCAAAACCTTTTTTCACCATGTTAGCGTAAGAGGTAAAAGTGCAATCAGATGGTGCTAATTTCTTAGTTACAACCTCCTTTATTTCAGTAATGGAGTCCGCGAGGTCATTCTGATCCCATAGGTGCTGAATTGTACTGTGCGCTAGGAGTGTTTTTTGTTTTAACGCTTGGTATATGACGGCCATTTGAGATGCCCCACTGGAAACTTTCCGGCAGAGAGAGGAGACGCGGAGTTTTTGATCGGAGTTCATTTTCCCCTCCGTAACTATAGTGCAGACCTCATTTAGGATGCTATCAATAGACTCCATCCATCTTTGGACCTCAGGGGTAGAAATGACTTCCTCCGGAAGCTCACTGGATGCCAGGAGTGAGGCTCGAGGTGGTGACGGGACACTAGGTCGTATTGGTTCTGGGATAGCGGGAGACGGCAGTGGACTTCGACGTACTAGGTGGCTACGACCAAAAGGGCTAGATCCTTGGTTCGCCATATCTTACACAAAAAATATCTTGATTATTGTATTAGGGTCATTTTGCGCAAAACAATTATAAAAACAAAAGCAGCTGTTACTCACACGCGACACACTTCTTAGAGACTTCATATAATTTTGCTGTAAATATTTATTATTAAAATTTACATAATTAAATCAATACAAAGTGCACGTCTACTAGGTTTCGCGTAAAATTCGTCAATAAAAGTAGCCTATGTCCTTTCTCAGGGTCTAAAGATTGTCTGTGCTAAATTTCATCAAAATCGGTTGAGAGGTTTAAGCAGGAAAGCGTTACAGACAGACAGACAGATTTACTTTCGCATTTGTAATATTAGTATGGATAGTATGGATGAATAATGCGAGAAAGTTACGTTCTAAAGTAAAGTTGGGACCACCTGCACCCGAAGTAGGTTCTTTTAAACATGTGTCATATATTCATGTGCACATGTTTTGTGGCTATCATGATTAGATAAAATGGTGATAATAATTATAAAATTATTATTTACATACGATGACTTATGCGGAAATAGGGCAAGTCTGAGACATAACATTGTTTTGGTATTCAATTACAGGTTACTGAGCTAAGCCCTGTGATTTCACCCGCCTAAGTTCCATCCCGTGGCAATATTGAGATAAAAAGTTTTGTATGTAACAAAAATAAGTATATACTAGCTGACCGTGCGAAAAATTCGCACTATAGTAATTAGAATTTTTAAGTCGTTTTTTATAAATAAACAGTGAAGCGGAATAATTTGAAAATAGTATTCCATGGTACCAGGGACGAATATCTGTCGATTGGTGGGTCGGACGTTCAGATTGGTTCGATAGAAAGAGAGAAAAAGGGAGAAAACGGTTTCAGACCCTTGGAGAAATAATATATGTTGATACCATACAAACTTTCACGTTGGTAGATTCAGGTAAATTCAGGACATAGAATTCAACACCAGTTTTTTTTTATTGACTTTACCTTTGATTTTACCTATTTGAAGAGTTTAAATGGGCATCTGGCAAATTTGTTTACAAAATACAAAAAATATAAATAGGTATATTTATTTCATCAAAACATTGTGTCGTACATAAATTGAGGCAGCTCCAGTAAGTTACTACTGTACGGTACTTGTGTCGGAGCTGTCTCGCTCTTCCCTTATGTGCTATCTTAACAATGGAAGTGATGAAGCTAAATATTACAGAAAATGAAGTTAAAAACAAATACCAAAAAAAAATATTAAAATAATAATAAAAAGAAAAAGAAAATAAAAAAAAAACTAAGCAGCTCTAGATGCGTAAAGAATGTATTAGTGGCGTTGTACGGGTATATGTAGTGTGTGGCGTGTGTTATATGCAGAGATGTACAAAATGGTTTTAAAAAAGCATTTAAATACAAAATGCAAAATACTTTTCAGATTTATAAATGCAAAATAGGTATTTTCAAAATACTTTTTGAAAATAAAATAGTTTCGTGGCCATAGAAAATGTATGTTCGTCGTTTTAGTTGAATTTTCTTTTTGTTCACTTCTTTATATATCTTCTTATCCTTTTTTTTTCGGGGTGGAAATCCTTATAGGATGTCCGCCGCCCTGGAGTGGGCGACGGGGTCTGTCAGACTTTTACTGACTAAAACCACCTCGGTGTCTCTTCTATCACGAGCTCGCGTGGGACCGTGGGAGTCTAAATTCTTCCACGGGTCCACACTCTCGTGCTGGCCCGGTTTGTCCGGGCCTCGTCTCTTGCACGGGGTAGTGGGATGTTAAACTACCCCGTGCATCGCCTCAGAGGCGCGCGCAGACACTCGCGCGCACCACAGTACCTGCGTCAGATTCAATTTAACTCGGCCAAGGAGTGCAACACAAATACTAATAAATATGGTGGTCAGCAATAAGCAAAATAAGATTTTGACAGTGACATTTGATTGACGTGTCATGTATCTAAGGCTATCGTATCTATATTTTCTACCCTATGACTGCGAAGAAAACAAAACAAGAATTCCGAACATACGGCCCATTAAATAAAAACAATCAACTCAAATCAACACTCGACACGAACACAACGGGAAAATAGAACTGTCAAAGTTGCCAATCAAAGCTCATAACCACTGTCATAGCTACCTTAATAAAGGGTTATCTCACTAAAAAACGTTTCAAATAATTAATTATATATTTGTATTAAGGTAGGTATGACAGTGGTTATGAGCTTTGACTGGCAACTTTGACAGTTTATTTTCCCGTTGTGTTCGTGTCGAGTGTTGATTTGAGTTGATTGTTTTTATTTAATGGGCCGTATGTTCGGAATTCTTGTTTTGTTTTCTTCGCAGTCATAGGGTAGAAAATATAGATACGATAGCCTTAGATACATGACACGTCAATCAAATGTCACTGTCAAAATCTTATTTCGCTTATTGCTGACCACCATATTTATTAGTAGTTGTGTTGCACTCCTTCGCCGAGTTAAATTGAATCTGTATAAAAACTAAGCTAAAATATAGGAAATTAACATTAAAAACATTTCACTACAGCGTAACTATATATACTTGTATTTTTATTCAAATTAATTTAGTAGTATTTTTATGAAAATCTTTTATTTTTTCTTTTTATCTATATAGCGTACATAGTGGTGGCTCAAAATGAAACATCTCCTTTCATTTTGTTTGACTGGTAATGTTGGCTAAACTTAATCACAAAGTATTTTGCATTTTGAAATGAGTTTTAAAAATGCAAAATATATCTCGAAAGGTATTTCAAATAAAATACAAAATGCTTTTTACTAAAAAGCATTTAAATGCAAAATACAAAATAGCTATTTAGCATTTTGTATTTGCATTTTAAATAGAAGTATTTCAAATAAATCGCATCTCTGGTTATATGTGTGGTGAGTGTGCGTGTGTGGTTTGTGTGAGTGTGTGGTGTGAGGTGAGTTTTATTAGGATATCCAGCATGTTACCTCACCCTGATCAGAAGGTTTTCTGTTTCTTCATATGTTAGGGGTGTTTAGTTATTAAAATTTTATTTCGGAGACACGCGAGGCTGGTCTGGTCGTGCCTTGGAAAGCACGTTAAGCCATTTGTCCCGGTTGCCATACGAACATCTAATGGCAGTCGTAACGGGTTGTTGGAGCCCTCAAAAGTCCAACAATTAGTCTAACTGCAACTCTTCGATATCGCCTTCAGATTTTGGAGGTCAGACGGCAGTCGCTTCACTAAAAATATCGAAGTTTAGCCAAAATCAGCAGTTAGATTGTTTTTTTTTTATATATTATAAACTAGCGCTTGACCGCAATCCTGCCTGATGGTAAGCAGTGACGCAATCGTTGATGGTAAAGCGCACTAGTTTATTACGAGCCTATTCACTCTAGCCTTGAAGACACTCAAATTGTAGTCCGACGGAAACACCGCCGCTGGCAAATTGTTCCAGTCCCTCGATGTACGCGGTATAAAGGAGGGGGCGAAACGCTTCGTCCGGATCGTAGTGGTGTTAACAACGTAAGGGTGGAAACCAGCGGTACGACGGGTCGTCCGCTGGTGGAACGGAGATGGGGGAATTAAATCATGCAATTCCATCGCACACTCCCCGAAATGCATCCTATAGAACACCGAAAGGCTGGCTACTTTCCGCCTGTGCTCTAGGCTTTGGAAACCAACTCGAGTTAGATCAGGGTCACCAATCAGCCTCTTTGCACGTCTCTCCACTGAATCCAAAGTGGCCAGGTGACACTTGGCAGCACCAGCCCAAATGTGGCTGCAGTACTCCACACACGAACGGACCTGTGCTTTGTATAACATTAGAAGCTGCCCAGGTGTGAAGTACTGCCGGACCTTTGCGATAACGCCAAGTTTCCTGGCAGCCACCTTAGTCTTGGACTCAATGAACCGCCCAAAGTTAAGGTCCGAGGAAATCTCAACTCCCAAAAGCTGAAGGCGGTCGAAACACTCCAAGGACACATTCCGAAAAGTAGGAGCCAAGGTGAACGGGCTCCTTTTGGCGGTGAAAAGACACGCCTGTGTTTTGGCGGCATTGAATGCTACAAGATTGGCATTGCCCCATTCGGAGACTGCCTGCAGTACAACACTCGTTCGCTCAACCATGGCCTCTCTTTCGGACCGGATTGATTCCCTACTAGCCCGAGCACCCGGCAGGTATCTCTCTACAACTGTGCTGTCAACTGCATACCCATAGATACCAGGCATCAGCAGATCGTTAATATGCAGCAGGAACAGAGTTGCAGAGAGAACAGACCCCTGAGGAACACCGGCATTAGTTGACATGGGCTCAGAAGAGCATCCATCGACAACAACTCGGAGGGACCGTTCAGCCAGGAAGTCTTTTACCCAGCCAGTCAGGCTAGGGGAAATGCCGTACGCTGGAAGCTTACTCAAAAGGCCAGCGTGCCATACCCGGTCGAAGGCCTTCGAGACATCAAGGGAGACAGCAATCGCTTCCCCTTTCTTCTCGAGGGCCTCGCCCCACAAGTGAGTGGCATACACTAGTAGGTCCCCAGTTGACCGGTTGCGGCGAAACCCGTACTGTCGGTCACTGAGGAGATCGTTACCTTCCAGGTAAAAGCAGGTAAAGCGGAACCCAGACTCCAAAGCTGAAAAAACTTCGGATGCGACTGGGATTAACGCTGAGATGATGATGATGATTAAAATTTTATGCAGAAACAAAAAAATATTGCACAAAACTCTTCTATACTTAATTTTAGCCAGGACCACCGGCTCAACGTGCTTTCCTAGATACCGTGACCCATCCACGGAGCAACCGTACCATGTGTAACTTAAACTTATTTAGCTAAGCCCCAATCATCATCACCAAAAGTTTTCAATCATTTACCTGATCTTCAGCTGCCTTTTTTTTTTCGGGGTGGAAATCCTCATAGGATGTCCGCCGCCCTGGGTTGGGCGACGGGGTCTGTCAGACTTTTACTGACTAAAACCACCCCGGTGTCTCTTCTATCACGAGCAAACGCGTGAGGCCGCGGGAGTCTAAATTCTTCCACGGCCCCACACCCTCGTGCTGGCCCGGTCTGTCCGGGCCCCGTCTCCTGCACGGGGTAGTGGGGT
The DNA here is from genome assembly GCA_017933935.1 of Sesamia nonagrioides. Taxonomy (NCBI): domain Eukaryota; kingdom Metazoa; phylum Arthropoda; class Insecta; order Lepidoptera; family Noctuidae; genus Sesamia; species Sesamia nonagrioides. Next base: position 491,399 of record JADWQK010000551.1, on the reverse strand, counting down.
GTTAAACTACCCCGTGCATCGCCTCAGGGGCGTGCGTCGACACTCGCGCGCGCCTCCGCCTCGGGGTCCATCGAATAGGGGGCGGGGACTTCCCCATGTCCCTCGCCCCTGGACCCATTCATGGGGGGCGGAAGAGGGCGTTATCCGCCCTTCTTCGGCGCCCGGTGCGTCTTCTGCGGCCCGGGAAGGAAGTTGAGATCTCCCTCTCCCGTTCCGCAGCTTCCTTCCGCGACATCACGTCCTCGCAGAAGGACACCACTGCGTCCCACGACTCTGCGCTACCGACCATCCTCCGCACTACTGCCGGCGCGTCAGGTCGCCTCCTACTTCATTTGTGAGGACACGGCGCTGCTCCTCCCAAGCTACACACTCGGAGAGCGTGTGCTGCGCCGTGTCCTCCCCGCATTGGACGCAGTGGTGGCACCGAGCGTCCGGCTCCCTGCCTAAGCGACGCAGGTACTTGCCGAAGCAGCCGTGCCCCGACAGCACCTGCGTCACCCTGAACGACAGGGAGCCGTGCCTTCTCCCGAGCCAGTCGTCGAGTACTGACCGGATCGCCTCGACGCTAACAAGGCGGTAGGCGGTAGGGCGCATAAGCCTCTGCCGCCAGTCCGCCACCAGGACCTGACGGAGCTCCTCTCGGTGCAGCTCGATCTGCCGCTGCACCGGACTGGAGCCCCGTTTCCGCTCTTCCTCGCGCCATCGGTACAATGACGCGAGTACTTTCGCGTCTAGGTCCCAGGGCGGGGATCCGGCCAGGACGCAAGCCGCCTCGTAGGAAAGCTTCAGCTGCCTAGTTTTATCCTAATGATGTTGGGGTCAATTGCCAGATTAACCGAATCCGAAAAATGGACTTTTTATGCCCATTGTAAGCAGTACTAGTAACTTTTGATATACGTATATGTCGCAGACAGCAACGGCGGAGCGGTAGGGTCGTCAGCAACTTGGTTTGGTGGTACGGGTTTTAATTCGTAGGTGAGTTTTGAATTAAAGCACGACGTGTAGATATACCCTCCAATCTTGACAATCACAATGTAAATAGGCAAACCGACAGCTTCGGTTCAGAGAGGTGCCTTGGTCCGCGTCTCGATGCAAAGTGACCGTTCGACGAACCCCACTTTCCAAAACGACTCTGTTCATGTCCAGGCATCACAAAATAACGTCACAAGCGTTTGCCCCTCTACTACCTTAATCAAATGAGCAACCTTTCTTCAAATAATTTTGACGATCCACGACATATATTTTCAAAACCACCAACTCTTTATCTTTGCATATTTTGCTTAAAAACTCTTTGCCACCCGCCGATATTGATTAATCGCTAATTACAAATAATTCTATAATAATCTGCTATTAATACCTTCTTAACCAATCGTTATCATTTTTTTTTATTTGTAGCTGTATCAACAAATGCTACACACAAAACAACGCGTCATACGTCACATGGATTCTACATCTCGCAAACCCATCATGGCTCATGAACCATGATGGGTTTGGCAACACCTTTTTTTTGGTTGTAGATGGGAAATCATGAAATGACCTCTCCCGCTATGGGCAGAGCGGAAGGGCATGTCTGACATCAAAGCCACGGCTCTCTTGACCAACCCGCAACCCTCACCCAATAGGCATCGTTCTTCGTGGACCTCGTCACGATATGCTGCCATCTTTTTGAGGAGCGCGTGAAACACAACGCGCTGTCGACCCGGGCCTGGTCCTTACCGGGCGGCGAGCAGAGGACAGCTCGCCGCCCGGGTCGACGGCGCTGAGATTCCCGCTCCCTTACACACGCCGCCTCCACATTTGCCAGTACCACTACTTCGTAGAAGGAGGTGTCGGCTTGCCATGCACTCTCGCCTGGACCAGGGTCGGACGCGAGAGATCGCCGCCGATCTCCGCCACGAGGACACGACGGTGCTTCACCCAAACCGGGCAGACCTCCACCGTCTCCTCAGATATGCATCATAACCCCCACTTTTATCATTTATTATCGTTATTGTATTAGTCATCTACCTACGACACGGCCTGTAAACGTAAACTTATCGTTACGATGTATAGTTAATAACTCACGTCCATAGATACAATGAGTCATCGTAATGACTCATTTGAGTTTGTGTACAGCCATCTGTATTAATACCATACGTACGTCAATTCCTACTAATCAATTCCTACAGCAGAGCGTTACCGGCTTCCATTAATTGTAGCTTGTCAGATAACTGTCTTTTGCACGTTTATGATACATTCATGTCTCTTTAGGGGTAGACAGAAGTAGTGTCTTACAAGTATACAATATGTAAAGAAAACCCTGTCCAATCCATGAAGGTATTGTTAGGTATCGATAACTGATTCTACTAATGTCTACAAGCCGGGCTAAACTAAAAAATCCCCCTAAAAAAATAAATGTTACTAATATTTTGCAAAAGGAGGTGAATTAATACATGTGCGGTAGGCAATACCGGCGCGGACGAAGGGGGGCAGGGCATGCGGCACATGGTCGCATCGATCATAATAATATCATCGAAAATGAGGTTGTCTCTTTTTTAAAAAAATACCAAATTTTGGGGAAGTTGGAATTAATTCGCAGAAAAAAGATTATTTCAAAATTCATTAGTATTGTTACTATGATTATTATCTAAAATTTCATATTTTATTTGGCCATGTGTTTACCTAACCTTTATTATCTTTACATGTTGTATACATATGTAGGTCGTAGGTTCGAAATCAGTTAGGCGATTTAATTTTTAACCGACTTCAAAAAAAGGAGTAGGTTCTCAATTCGTCCGTATTCTTTTTTTTTTTTTTATTTCCACCGATTACTCTAAAACACCTCGACCAATTTGTAAAATTCTTTTTTTTTTTTAATGGTATACTTTTCAGGTAGTCCTGTAGTCACCAGGTCAGGATCTGATGATGGAAGATCAGAGAAATCAAGGGAAACTTTCAAAAATCGTAGGGGTAACCAGAGCATTTCTAAGTATTTTCATTGAGTATTTTAAAGCACTACAATTTAATATAGGTCTGGAGTAGATATGATGATGGAGCCGGGAAACAGTCGAAGGAACTCCTTAACGATTCACAGCAGCTACCTTATATTTACGCTAGATTAAATTGTTTGATAAGAACTTTACACCTAGTTGGGTTTTGACTGTCATTAAGGCTCTGATGATGAAAACAAAGGCCAGGTCAGGGAACTCTTCAACGGTTTACAATAGCTACCTTGTTTTTGGACTTAATTCATTTATATTCATGAGAACTTTGCATCCATGTGGGTTATAATGAAGGTCTGCAATAGATTTGGTGATGAAGTTGAGAGACAGTCGAGGTAACTCCTCAACGATTCACAGCAGCTACCTTGTGTTTGTGCTTGATTAATTTGTATTGATATGAGCTTTACACCTAGATGTATTGTGATTGTCATCAGGAGTCTTATGATGAAGACGAAGGACAGTTAAGGGAGCTCCTCAACCGCGGTTTCAACCGTCATTATAATTTATATTGATAAGAACTTTGTAACTATATGGATTATAATGATGGTCTGCAGTAAATCTGATGACGAGGGAATTCCTCAAAAATTTACAGCATTGAAGCTTAACATAGGAAAACCAAAATTAAAATCAAGAGACTGAATTTAAGTTGCGTAATCGCGTCATGTCTAGCATTGCTCATACTTTCATTTTGGTCTCATAGGAATTTCATAGAAATCGGTTCAGCGGTTTCGTTTTTAAAAGACTTCTGTGTAAATGATACCTTTAGTTTTACTTTCTGTGGCATTTTGTGCGTTCAAAGAAATAACAGAAGTCCTTGAAGATGAATAATTTTCCCCGTTTTTTCCATACTTTCTATTGATTTTGCTACCCTCTTAGTCGCAGCGTAATGTTCTATAGCCTAAAGCCTTTCGTCAATAAATGAACTATCCGACATAAAAAGACTTTTTCAAATGGAACCAGTTATTTCTGAGATTAGCGCGTTTAAACAAACAAAATCTTCAGCTTTTTAATATTAGTATACATTTTATGAAGTCGTGGTGGCCTAGTGGTTAAAACACCTCTCAAGTATGAGTGCGCGGGTTCCATTCCAGGTCAGGCAAGTACCAATACAACTTTTCTAAAGTTATATGTACTTTCTAATCATATCTTTGACACCAATGAGTGAAGGTGAAGGAAAACATCTTGAGGAAACCTGGACTTTAAGTCTGAAATCGCCAACCTGCATTAAGCAAGCGTGGTGATTACGCTCAATCCTCCTCTGTATAAGAGGAGACCTGTGCCCAGCAGTGGGATGATAAAAAGGTTGATGATGATACATTTTATCATAAAAGCTCTCAAAAACTGTGAAGACGGTACGTCAAAGTAAAAATTCGAAGAAATGACATCTGCCATCACTCACTTGGCCTGTGTGGTCGATTATAGCTCACCCCTTCTCGAAGAGAGGAGATCTGTATTCTAACAATTACAATATTATAAGGGTTACAATCGATCCGAATTACCAAAATTAACGGCTCTACGCACTTTGTATTTGGGTCATTTTAAAATTTTGAATTTGTACTCCTGACCATGGAACAAATGTTTCAGATTAGATCTGAAATTTTTCAAATTTATAATAATTATAATAATAAATTTTTATTTATTCGAGTATCAGTGACTCATTTTGTTAGTAACAATTTTAAACTTACTTCTATGTTAGCTTACTAAATTCTACAACACATAAATAGGTACTTAAAACAATATAAATACAAAAACATAGCACACACAAAACAATACAAAAGCAAATAATATTACACACATAGCACAATATAAATACAAAACATAATAAATACACGAGATTATAAACACAAAGCACAGCACAAAGCGAAACAGATAAAAGAACAATCACTGGTGCTACAGGCTTACAACTGAAGTAGAAATCTTGGAGCAGCGATTTAGATAACCACAGTCGAGTCTGCTCGCAATACATGTCAGAATGTTATTGGAGCTGGCCCGCACCCGCCGTACCAGGGACGCGCATCTTTTACGCATTGTGGCGTAAAAACAGTTCACCCTTGCGTCTGCAAACATCCCTGAAGCGCTACAGTATCGGGGCAACCCCAACAACACCCGGAACGCATTGTTGTATTATGTTCAGTTCTTTCATCGTTTCGTATTCACTCAGCTATTCAACTGTTCCCTCAGCATTCTACTTCTTCAGTCTTTGGAGGTCCACTGCCGCCGCCTCCTCCTTTATACCGCGTACATCGAGAGACTGGAACAGTTTGCCAGCGGCGGTGTTTCCGTCGGACTACAATTTGAGTGTCTTCAAGGCTAGAGTGAATAGGCTCTTAAAAAACTAGTGCGCTTTTCCATCAAGGACTGCGTCACCGTCGTGCTTACCATCAGGCGGGATTGCGGTCAAGCGCTAGTTTATAATTTAATAAAAAAGGGCTCCCCCAAGGCTTTCCACGATGACCCTTCTTGTGCTACCCGCATCTATCGGCTTCCGGCGACCTTCACCAGGTTATCATTCCACCTTGTTGGGGGCCTCCCTACGCTGCGTCTTCCGGTACGTGGCCGCCAGTCCAGAACCTTACTGCCCCATCGGCCATCGGTGCTACGAGCAATGTGCCCCGCCCAATGCTACTTAATTTTAGCGACTGGAAGAACTATCCCTATCTCTGGCCCCCAGCAATAGTGATCAATCGCTAATTAAAATAAGTCGACATTTATGTGGTATAATACCTTCTTTGCTTTATTGTTATCAATTTAATTTCACCTGCGTCAGATTGGTATCGTCATTATGTAACTTAATTTACTTATTTACATGTACAGTCAAGACCAAAAGTCGAGTTGCAATCTCACAAAACTATGGCCAAGCAATACTAGTCGTAGTTACGACCTTCTTCTATAATAAAGTTTGATACACGCTCATACACTTGCTGCCCGCTTATGATTGTTAGGTACTACTTATTAATTTCAACGTCTACAGTAAATGTTCCAATGGCGTAACGGTTTTCGCCTTGATAGGCGTTCAAGGTGGTTCGAGTTCGAATCTAATAACTCACAAAAATATTTTTTAAATGTTTATTGGTGAGTTATGAATGCTAACAACAAAAATATCTAAAAATATCGATCTGTAACTTAAAGATGACACTTTCTTTTAAGATTTTTTCTATATTAGAGTCATTATAAAAAGATGACGGTAGACTTAAAAGAATCTGAATCACTACTTCACAAAAAATATTCCGCTACCTACAATAACTATTATTAGCTACAATAACTCAAATAATATTACTTAGCTGTTGTTGGTTGGTGAACATATAGTTACCAGTTTGTGTTATTAGTTTTACTTTTTAATCAATATGCAGGCATATGCAGCAATATATCTCAAATATCATATGAAACCGGCTTTTGTGTAAGTTGTTTTTATTATTATTTATGTAAGGTGCAAACCAATCGCTTGTAGCAAGTGCGTAATAAAATTGTTATTGTTTTAGATAAATACTGTAAGCCGTTGGAGGTCAAGGTCAAGAGGTTGGAGGACGAAGGTAGCTGTCGAGACAAGTGAAACGAAACGACAATATTTACCGTTGAATAAACTTTTAAATCGTGCGAAGAAGATAGGTTGCATTTGTGGTTTAAAAATAAATTGGCGAGGCTGGTGGAGTGTTATCGAGCTAAACAAAAAAAAAACTATTTATAACAAAAACAGTGCAGAAGTGTCCTACAGAGTGTTTTAAATATATACCAATAAATATCTCAATAACGGACTCTAAACCATCTCTAAAGTAATTTAGCTAAGTGACAGTAATATGTTCGGTTGGCTTAATGGCTAACAGATGTCGCCTTTTGCAATTTCAATACAAATTACTTTTGGTAAATTATAAAAACAATAATTTCGGAATTCGATAAGAAATAAGTTCGTTTACTTTTGAACTAAGAAAGCGCTTGAAGATTATAATCTCATGCCTTCAAACTCCAAAAAAAGGCATTGCAGGATGGCAGCACTAGTACTATGCTATACACGCAAAAAAAATATAAATGTAATAAGCACTATTATGTGTTCTAAGTATAGATTATTTTATGATTGCAATAATATTCAGGTTAAGCTTCAATCCTCTTTTCTTTAAGAAAATGAATAATTAAGCTATAACCTCTTTAATCATAATATACGTATAATATTATAATTTTCATATCTAACAACCAAAAATGTTTTTTGTATTTTTTACCATAACAATATCATAAGTTTGTCAAGGATTACTTTTATATAAAATATTACAATGCTGCCGTTTCAACGTTTGTTTCATTTGTTAGTATAAGTATATCTATACCGAATAATATATAACTTTATAATATATTGCATTATAATATGCTTATTGTTTTATTTTTATATATTTTTTATTATATTACCCCTATAGTAAACTAAAACATATAATAAAACCCTTTTTTGGGATAAATATTCAATAAATTTTCCTATTTGTTTAAATATTATTTGCAAACATTTTTACTTTAAAATACAAATCAATTATCATGATTTTAAATTATATGAAACAACAAAAAGAGTTGCCTATAATAAGGATCGAACCCACAATCACTCGCTTTTGATAGCACCATTGTTAAGTGCGGCCGCTAACTCAACTTCAAATGAAGTAACGAAATTTTGCATTACTTTAAAGAAAGACGAAGACTGCGATAAAAAAATAATGCGGTAGTGTGCGTGGCCGGTTTAGCGCAGGCGACAGTAGTCTTTAAGGTGGAAATGGACTTCTACAGCTGATAGTACAATACATATCAAAAAATAAATTATTTTTATGTGAATCATAAGAGGCCCCCAACAAGGTGGACCGATGACCTGGTGAAAGCCGCAGGAAGCCAAGGGCAGCTCAAGACCGGTCATTGTGGAAAGCCGTGGGAAGGCCTTTGTGTAGCAGTGGACGTTTATAGGCTGAAGGAGAAGCTATTTATTATCGCCGTTTTCTTTTTCCAGTAAAATATAATTGTATATTTTTATTTAATATTAAGCCCCTGATAACGACTTGTAATAAATGATATACTATTTAATGTGATAACCTAATCATCAATAATAAAAACGAAAATTTCAAAATAAAAATTAAACGATGATGACTGACATTTGCTTCCAGATTCTTTTAATAGTATAATGTTTAAAATACGTAATATAGAATAAGCGAAGATGCTGAACATAGCCTATCTCCCCCAAGGATTTCCAAACAGAATTATTGGATGCGGCCTGCAGCAAGCGCTTCCCTGTGATTTTGATCAGGTCAAACGGTCACTTAATCGGTGGGTGTCCGACATTGCGCTTGCCGGTACGGGGTCGTCATTCAAGAGCCTTTCTGCCCCATCGGCCATCGGCTCTAGGTGCTCTGTGCTCCGCCCACTGCCAATTCCAAGAGCTAATTCGCTGGGCTATGTCGTCGACTTTTATTCTTCTACGATTTTCCTCATTCCTGATTCGATCACGTAGAGAAATACCTAGCATAGCCCTCTCCATAGCTCTCTGTGCGACCTTCTTATGGGACCCATAGTGGAGAGTGGTGATAACCTAATCTTCACAATGTATAATAAAATAAGAATGACATTGTGTTTTTCCTGCTTCCTTTTTTTAAGAATCAGCAGATGGGCGGGAAATGTGAAGTTCAAAATATGAAATCCACCCAATGACAGACAACGATTTTTTATACAAGAGTTCCTTATACCTACATAATTATGTCGGAGTTCTTCGGTTGATTCGACAATTCGGTTGTTTCCAAACGCCAGCGCTATCAGGAGGTAAGTCAGAAGACAGTCCTCTAAATTAAGCTAGGCGTGTATCTTAGAAGAAATTGCCTGGCTATAGAATGTGCTTATATAATGCCATTGTGGCAGACTATTGGACTGTGAAAAGTGAGTGCATTTGTCTTTTGCTCTTTTTGTGTTAAACTTTAAAAATATTAGAGTGAAAGGGTTAAGAGTGAATTGTACTGAATAAGTACTCAGCCAATAGTTTATTTGATCCTGTACGAACTTTAGTATGAAGGACCGTAACCCTATGACCAGGTGTGGGGAGGGACACCCGCACAAACGGACTAGACGAATAAATAACCGCATGCGCCATAGAAAACACCTGTTACCACATAAATTATATTTAATGTTGACCAAATGTAATATTGGGTGTGTTGGTTCATTTTTGAAAGAGAATTATTTAGAAGGAAGTACACCCGATCTACTATAGAAAAATCTCTTAGTGGTAACTTAAGATTTTTCCAGAAGAACGTAAAAAGAACTGTACGCGCTTTACCATCAATGATTGCATTTCTCGGTAGTAGGGCATAACATCGGCTGCCGGCGGAAGTTACCACCCACCAGACAAAGTCTTGCCGCCAAACGATTCCTCGTGTTCCGGCATGATGTCTGGTGAAGCCGTACAGAGGACAGGTCTGAAGCAGTTGTGTTGCGATGTGTGCCGGGTACGATACGCCAAATGTTGTGTCGGGAGCTTGCTCGTAGAAGATCTTCAGATCAATCTCCCTCTGGCGCGGCATCGTTGATCGTATTGTTGAGTTTAACATTGCGTCACCATCAACGATTGCATCACCGCTTATCATCAAGCAGGATTGCCGTGAAGCACTGGTTTCATAATTATAAATAAGCTTACCTAATTTTTTAATCGGAGAACCCAATACCCTAAAATAAAACTTCAATAATGAATAAAGGATCTTTCAATCGGAAAATGCTAGTTAGCATACTTGCAAACAGATAATCACTGACTCAGCTCATGAGTACCTTTAGAACAATTAACGTCATCAAGAGAATGACGATTTTGGGCCAAAATTAGCGGCTCTCGGTACGGAAACGTGATGATGAAGGCCTCGGAAATTACTGCTGATAATTAAGTTTATTGATTTTGCTTCCGTACCTATACGCTAGTTTGAAATACAGTAATGATTCAATGCCCCACTGTAGGTAGATGTCCCATTGTAATTAGATGAATTTACACATACAATATGTTAAGAAAACCCTGTCCGATCCGTGAAGGTATTGTTAGGAATCGATAACTAATTCTACGAATGCCGACAAAGCCGGCCTAAAGTTAAAAAAAAAAAAAAACCCTAAAAAAATAAATATTATTTTGCAAAAAAAGGTAACTTAATATATGTGCGGTAGGACACCCTTCCGCGGGCGACGGGGGGCAGGGCACGCGACGCGTGGTCAAATCGCATAAGCGAAGCGACAAAATGGTGTTGTCACTTTTTTGAAAATTACGAAATTATGGGGAAGTTGGAATGAATTCGCGGGTATAAAAGATTATTTCAAAATTCATTAGTATTGTTACTATGATGATTACGTAAAATTTTATAGTATATTTGGTCAAGTGCTTACCTAACCTTTATTATCCTTATGGGTCGGACAGGGTTTTCTTTACATATTGTATAATTCAGATATAGAACGTTATTTCTTCGATATATATACGAAACCTGAATACAGTTTGGTCAGAATAAGCAACTGAATCGATTCCAATCATTTTTACACCACGTTAAATTTTTTCTCAATTACATTTAGAAATTGTTGCAGTGTGGTTCCCGAGCGCCCAACGCAGTTGACGGTAGATCTTAGTGAGACAGTGCCCCCGCGCCGCACGGCTGCAGGCGGCGCGCGGCGCCGGCGAGCGGTGCATTGACTATATCTTTGTTGGGACAATCAAATAAGATAAAAAGCTTATAACTTTGTGGTTTTTCATGACGTCTTTTTGAAATTTTGTACATAGATTCTTTCCTTAAAAATATTGGACACGTGTTTCCGGTTTCGCATATTACGCATACAAAAATTAACGATGTATACAGCAATTTTGAGGGTATAATGTTTAAGTCGTGGTGGCCTAGTGGCTAAAACATCAAGTCTCTCAAGTATCAGTGCGGGTTCGATTCCAGGTCAGGCAAGTACCAATGTAACTTTTCTAAAGTTATATGTACTTTCTAAGTATATCTTGGACACCAATGACTGAAGGTGAAGGAAAACATCTTGAGGAAACCTGGACCTGAAATCGCCAACCCGCATTGAGCAAGCGTGGTGATTATGCTCAATCCTTCCTTCTCTGTGAGAGACCGTAGGAGACCTGTGCCCAGCAAGGGGACGATTAAGGTTGATGATGATGATGATGAATGTTTAGTTATTACCCCTAAGAAACGAACGAGTGGTTTAACTTAATATACGTATGTTAACTAACAGAGGGCGTTCCCGTTAACCCGAAATAGTATAGCATACATACATGCTAAAAAAAATATTTCCATTCGAAAACAAAATGTTTTAAAATTTTTTCTTTATGAAAATATTCAATAAAATTTTTAAATTGACATGTAAAAGAAACACACTGTACACGCGAACATGAAAGACGGCAACGTCGCAATTTATTTATGAATGACAAGCCGCGTATGCGGCGGCGATCTAAGATCTAATTGATTGATGTGTGTTGGTTGATGTGTGTTGGGCAATGCAACGTTAGGTAGATACTATTCCGCGCTACTATTTTGATTTAAAACAGGATGTTTCAAATTTATTTTCAATTATAATTTCTTTTTATTCGGATTATTTTATGCTTATTTTTCTATGCTGATATTTTTATTTTAATCTATTAATGATATATATTAACGAGTTTAAGGGAACGCCCTCTGTTATTTTACATACTGTATAAAGCTATCTGACACAATCATCTTATAATGTTCCCACTATTGGAACACAGGCCTCCTCTCGGCGAAAATGAGTGGGCCACGCGTGGGCCATCTACCACGCGGACACGGTAGGGGTTAATAGATGCCACTTGTCTTAGAAGTTTCCGTCACCGTTTTATGAGCAGTGCTGATGAAATAATTTACACAAAGCGCCTGATAGGTTGGAACCTACGAACTACGAACCTTCGAATCGCGGCCGATACCATTAGGCCGTCGCTGCTCTCACCTTTTATTTTATTTTTTACATTAGTCTATATTAAAATATTACTTTATTGAGCTATTCCTTGTCCTCCTACGCTTAAAAGAATATGCCCCACACTTGGAATTTCTCCTTTATCGTGAATCCGATTACAAACAATACATTAGGAATCTACAGTTAGGAAATAATAAATACTTAAATAAAATAAATAAATAAATTGTTTATTTTTATTTTATTTTTTTTATAATTATAAATTAGTGCTTGACTGCAATCCCGCCTGATGGTAAGCAGTGATGCAATCGTTGAGTGTAAAGCGCACTAGTTTATTAAGCCTATTCACTTAAAAAACTTAGGAATAGGAAGGATGACGGCAGTTGAGCGAGGTGATGCAATGTTAAACCCAAGACCAACACGACCAAACGATGCTGTGCTAGAGGGAGATTGATCTGGAGACACTCCACGACCAAACTCCCGAGACAATAACATTTGGCGCATCGTACCCGCCACACATCGCAACACAACTGCTCAGACCCGTCCTTCACCAGACATCAGCATTCATCATTTGTCAGCTTTGTACATATTTTTTATAATAATTTTCTTAATTCTAAATAGCACTTATCATCATCACAGCGTTAATCCCAGTCGCATCCAAAGCCTTTTCAGCTTTGAAGTCTGGGGTCCGCTTTACCAGTCCAACTGCTGAAATGGCTAAACTTCGACATTTTCCGTGAAGCGACTGCCGTCTGACCTCCACAACCCGAAGGCGACATCGAAGTATTGCAGTTAGACCAATTGTTGGACTTTTGAGGGCTCCAACAACCCGTAACGACTGCCACTAGATGTTTGTATGGCAACCGGGACCAACGGCTTAACGTGCTTTCCGAGGCACGACCAGACCAGTGCCAGTATTCATATTCATGCATACAAATACTTGCACTATGCGGGGATCGAACCCGCGCCACCTTGCGCAGCGGCCGCGTCCGCTACCGCTACGCCACGGAGGATTAATTCTAAATAGCACTGATGTACAATTTTCCTGAACCTGTGCTTCAGGCATAAAAGTGCATAAATTTATAATAAATCTATATACTTAGTAAATAAATAAATAACAAACTGACTTCTACAAACTCCAGTTAAACATAACAGTAACATATTCCATAGATTCATTTGGTGTACAGGAAATCTGAAATAACAAAAGAAGAAAATACAGCTTATTATAATGCTTCCACGTTGGAAGCAAAATCTCGGTTGTTAACAGTATTAACGTACGTCGGCGCTACTTAAAATTCTGAGTGAAGCTACGAAGAACAACAAACTAGTTTAAGCTCACAAGTGCTTTTAAACGTATTTTGCCATACATCAATTGTATTATCTCCGTCGTAACAAAATAACTATTTTAAACGGCCTTTCTTGTTAAATCAAAAGGGTTCTCAAAGTAATCAAATCAAAAGTCTTGTTTACATCACGGACACACTTGGGTTACTTACCAGCTAGCATCAAATTAGCGCCAAATTTAAAAAGCATCACTGAGTTTCGCGAGTGGGTCACGTATCCGACTGGGGCATGTTTGCCTGGTTTACCCTATATACAGACTGGTGCTGATAATACGACAATAAATGAAAACATGGACAATGCATTCATAGGAATAATCCTAAAACATAGAAAAAAAACCTAGCACCAAAAATAAAAAAAGTCAAACAAACTAAATCGATTAAAATTGTAAACGGAATAGAACAGCCTGTAAAATATTGGTTCACTGACCTTCGATCGGCGACAGCGCGCCCCTGTATCGACTTGCTTTTTTTGGCGCCATGATTATATATTATTAAAGTTTAATACCGCTGTATGCGGCGGTCATCCACCTCTAAGCGCTTCCTTATCAACATGTACATCATGTAGAAAATTTGAAAAATGAAAAGTAATTTCCTGTGAATAAACTAATGCATATATTTATATGATTTTTTTATGGGAGACTGAGAATGTGTTGAGGTACACGATGTTTAATTTATTGTCGTATTATCATCACCACTTTGTATAAAAGCTAAGAAAATATCATCCCCAATAATCGCTTTACGGTTATGTAGTGGCAACATTACGAAGCATCCGATTTGACGTACGCGAACCCAACATATTTGCACAAAGAACTTTAGATAACTTTTATTACCACCTTATACTGTTGTTGTGTATACTCTTTTATTTTCTCTAAAATGAAATTTTTTATAATACAACTGTAGCGGTATCTACAACCGCCACATGTGAACAATGCGTCATAGTGACGTCACAGGAATTCTACATCTCGCAAGCAGAGTTTACCGCACAATTAGCTAACAGACAACTTCCCAAAATCAACCGTTGGACATTTTCCCGCTAGACATAACACCCGTCTGGTTGGAGGATCCTCCCTTCTCTATGGAGGGTGAGTGAACTCTTGAAGTGAAACTTACTCCCTCTTCCACATACCTCCACATAACAAACTGAGTTTCCATGAATTGAATTTCATTACAAAACGCTCTCGACCTGTTACTTGTGATATCAGTAAAGTTCCAGGAATCAATAAATTCTCGTTGACTTTAATATGAACAAGAATTTATTGATCCCTGGGACATTTTATATTCTATTATTTATAGAAATTCCTGGAATACCATTTTCTGTAATCAATTTTCTTTTCTATTTGAATAATTACGCAAAATCCTAGGGTTCCGTACCCGAAGCGTAAAATCAGGAGCCTATTACAAAGACTCAACCGTCTCTCTGTCACCAGGTTGTATATCATGAACTGTGATAGCTTGATAGTTGAAATTTATACAAATGAGAAGTAAGAAAGAAAATACTATTTCTACGACCATTTGGTAATTTGCTTAATACATAACCATAAGTCATATCTCAATAGTACTCATTTCTGCCAAGTCGTGTTACAATGACCATTTCCACACGGGTAAACCGTACTACAATGAAACTTTTTAAATTTTTTTATGGCTATGGCATAAAGAAATGACCAATGATTATGGCAAAAACCACGCGCATTTGCGTCACGACTAAACATCGGATGTTATTAGGCTGTATGGATATGCCTTTGCCTTTCATTTGTGTGATTATAACAACAAAACAACATTGCGGTACGCGCCGCGCTATTTTCGCGCCATTGTTAACTTCTATGATTCTATCTGCATTTATAAATAAAATTGTTTTGAAAATGAGTGATATCAGTGATATTTGAGAATTGGACAATATCTTACTTTAATAGTTGTACCACCCGAATGTAAATTACTATAATTCCTAATGAAGTTCAACATTGACGGTTTTTTGTAAGTATTTATTTATTTAAAGATCGTAGAAAAATTTTGTATGCCACTTTCGCAAACAGCTATTGTAATACCCGTGCATATCTATCACAAACTATCACTCATATTACAATAGCTATCATTGCTTGACAGTGGCATAAATAACTATTTCATCATCATCATCAACCTTTTCATCGTCCCAGTGCTGGACACAGGTCTCCTCTCATACAGAGAAGGATTAAGCGTAATCACCACGCTTGCTCAATGCGGCTTGGCGATGCCCGTCTACTTTGTATAAATTAGTAACCCAATTTCTCGAGAGATGTACTTTGAGTTACTTCGCACTGCTAAGATTTTTCCAGAGTTCCATACCCGTCCAGATTCAATGGGATGGGTATGAGCTATTAGATTGATATCTCGATCGAATTATTCGGTTGATATCTCGTTATCATAGTTGTCATTAAAAATTTGTTCCATAACGAACAATATAAAACAAATACTTACAAGATAAAGTTATAACTGATCTGAACTTGGAATGGCCTGGCCTAGTTACCACTCCATGTAAGTCCGTGGTTGAACCCAAATAACAACATTTTTTTCGAACTTTCCAAGTGTAGTTGAAATATATAACTATTTCTTTAGTTATAGATTTCAACTACAGTTACAGTTACACAGTTACAGCTACAGTTACTACAGTTTAGTTAGTCTTTCGTGGGACCGTTTTAAGGATTTCGTACTTAGTATGTCAACTCAGAGTAACAAATAACCCACTTTTTAACTAGTATTAAGTGGGGACACTTATAGTGACGGACGGGAGACGGAACCCTACATTTAGTTTGACCCGATACGCCCTTTAACGCAAAACTGGGCATGCGAGAGGCGCACGAGACGAAAGTGGGGCAATTTGGAGTTGGAAATCGGAATCCCCGAGGTCAGATGCTAATGGATTTCATGGAAAAGGAAGGACTCTTTGCGATGAATTCTTTTTTCAGGAAACCATTGCACCGCAAGTGGACCTGGATTAGCCCCGATGGTCAGACCAAAAACGAGATAGACTTCATAATGTCAACGAGAAGGCAAGTGTTCAATGATGTCTCCGTGATCCATGCTATTAAAACCGGGAGTGATCACCGTATTGTTAGAGGCATCTTGAACCTCAATATTAGGCTCGAACGCCCACGACTTATGAAGTTTACGCTCCGCCCAGCGTCAACCCAACTCCAAAACCCCGAAAGCTTTCAAATCGAACTGCAAAATCGCTTCAAATGCCTCGGTGAATGCGTAGATGTGGACGACTATAACAACAGGTTTGTGGAAACTCTCCAAACGGCAGGGTCCAAGTTTTACAAAACCCTCCGTTCAAAAGGACAGAAGAAGATCTCCGGTCTCACCCGTCGGCTAATGGAAGAAAGACGGGAGGTGGTCTTGAAATCCCCTGATGACGCTTCGCGTATCAGATGCCTTAACAGACAAATCTCAAAGTCAATGACTCGCGATATACGCCAATTTAATACGAATTGTATTAAAGAGGCTATTGAGCGGAACAAAGGCTCCAAAGTGTTCGCACGAGATTTGTCTGTTGGACAGAGCCTACTTGCGAAGCTGAAGACTGGGGATGGTAGGATCGTCACTTCCAAGCCCGAGCTTTTGGGTGAGATTGAGAAATTCTACGGAGAGTTATACACATCAACACGCGCACCTGTTGTAAGCCTGGCTAATGATCCTAGAGCCAGACTAACCCGACACTACACCGACGATATCACGGACGTCAGCCTGTACGAGATTAGTATGGCCCTGAAACAGCTCAAGAACGATAAGGCGGCTGGAGATGATGGAATTGCGGCTGAGCTTCTGAAAGCGGGTGGCCAACCGGTTCTTAAAGCGCTTCAGAAGCTATTTAATTCCGTCATACTTCAAGGCGAAACGCCTAAGGCGTGGCACAGGAGCGTGGTGGTGTTGTTTTTCAAAAAAGGTGACAATACCCTCCTGAAAAACTACAGACCGATATCCCTCCTGAGCCATGTCTATAAGCTGTTTTCTAGGGTCATCACGAATCGTCTCGCTCGCAGGTTCGACGACTTCCAGCCTCCCGAACAAGCAGGCTTCCGAAAAGGCTTTAGCACCATAGACCACATACATACGCTGCGGCAAGTTATACAGAAGTCCGAGGAGTATAACAAACCACTATGCTTGGCGTTTGTGGACTATGAGAAGGCTTTCGATTCAATCGAGACTTGGGCGGTGCTACAGTCTCTCCAGCGGTGCCAAATTGACCATCGATACATTGAGGTGATAAAGTGTTTGTACAAAAACGCCACCATGTCAGTCCGTCTCCAGGATCAGGACTCAAAACCAATCCAACTCCGGCGTGGAGTGAGACAAGGAGATGTCATATCTCCCAAATTATTCACTGCTGCGCTGGAGGATGTCTTTAAGCTCCTGGACTGGGAAGGACTTGGCATCAACATCAACGGCGAGTACATCACAAATCTCCGTTTTGCAGATGATATCGTGGTCATGGCTGAGACCCTGGAAGACTTAGGCAAAATGCTCAATGACCTCAGCAGAGCTTCCCTACAAGTGGGTCTAAAGATGAACATGGATAAGACGAAGATCATGTCGAACTCTCATGTCGCACCCACTCCAATTCTAGTTGGCTGCTCTGCACTCGAAGTTGTTGACGAGTATATATACCTGGGACAAACAGTCCAACTAGGTAGGTCCAACTTCGAGAAAGAGGTGTCTCGTCGAATCCAGCTCGGCTGGGCAGCGTTCGGGAAGCTACGCTACATCTTCTCGTCGTCCAAGATACCACAGTGTCTCAAGACTAAAGTCTTTGACCAGTGTGTGTTGCCAGTGATGACTTACGGAACTGAAACGTGGTCGCTCACAATGGGCCTCATACGAAGGCTCAGAGTCACACAAAGGGCAATGGAAAGAGCTATGCTCGGAGTTTCTCTGCGTGATCGAATCAGAAATGAGGAGATCCGCAGAAGAACCAAAGTCACCGACATAGCTCTGCGAGTCGCTAAACTTAAGTGGCAGTGGGCAGGGCACATTGCTCGTAGAACCGATGGCCGATGGGGCAGTAAGGTTCTGGAGTGGCGGCCACGTACTGGAAGACGCAGCGTAGGGAGGCCCCTAACAAGGTGGACCGATGACCTGGAGAAGGTCGCGGGAAGCCGATGGATGCGGGCAGCACAAGACCGGTCAACGTGGAAAGCCTTGGGGGAGGCCTTTATCCAGCAGTGGACATCCATAGGCTGAAGAAGAAGAAGAAGAAGAAGATACGCCCTTGCCTTTTTCTTGGTAAGGTAAGGGCTATTATTAACCGACTTCAAAAAGGAGGAGGTTATTAACCGACTTCAAAAACAAGGAGGTTACTCAACTCGATCGTATATATGCTTTTTTATGTTTGTTCGCGAATAACTTCGTCGTTTAAGAACTGATTTTGATAATATTTTTTTGTTGGAAAGAAGACTTCCCAAGGTGGTTCCAGATAAGGACATCAGCGTTTAATGGTGGAAGACTATAGAAATCAAAGGGAACTTTCAAAAATTGTAGAGACGGCTAGTGTATTTATGTTTTTTCATTAGGTATTTTAAAGCACTACAATTTAATAAGAGTCTGAAGTAGATCTGCTGATAGAACCAGGAGACAGGCGAGGGAACTTTTGAATAATTCACAGCAGCACCTTGTGTTTGTGCTTAATTAATTTGTATTGATAAGAACCTTACACCTAGATGGGTTTTGTCTGTTATTAAGGGGCTGATGATGAAGATAAAGGTCAGTTCAGGGAACTCTTCAAAGATTTACAGTAGCTACGTTGTATTTGGACTCAATTCATTTATATTGATGAGAAGTTTGCATCCATGTGGGTTATAAGAAGGTCTGCAGTAGATCTGATGGTGGATCCGAGAGACAGTCGAGGGAACTCCTCAGCGATTCACAGCAGCTACCTTATGTTCGTGCTTGATTAATTTGTATTGATATAAACCTTACACCTAGTTGGGTTGTGACTGTCTGACTGACTGCAGTCCGGTCCCAGAGAAATTTTATAAAATCGGTTCAGTAGTTTGGTATTTAAACCAAAATTACAAATAAAAATTCAAATAAACAAAACGCGTCGTTTGCTAGCTTCCCAACTATGTTGGCGGCAGCGTCCAGTCCGACCGGATGCTGCTGAAAAGTACTTTATGCAACTAAAAATTGTAAAATGAAAACATTTTTACAAAAGAAAACACTGACTTCCAAAAAAAAAACACTAAAGTACGGCTTAAAGTACGGCTTTTAAAAAATATCAAACTAGAAAGTTAAAAATAATTTTAAAAAAAGCGTGAGGCACTTTGTGCCATTTTTGTAGGTATATTAAGCGCCTCACGCTTTTTTTAAAATTATTTTTAACTTTTTAGTTTGATATTTTTTTAAAGCATGTTTTTTTTAGTTTTTTGAACTATATTTATTTTCAACTTTTTAGTTCGATATTCTTTTAAAAAAAAACGAACGAACGTATTGAAAACGGTGGGACATTTTACAGTAATGAGCCGCTCACTCGTAGTCCAAAGATTTAGAGACGGACAAACAAACAAACAAGCAAACAAACAAGTAAGCCAGTAAGCAAGCAAACAAGCAAACATACAAGTGAAGCTAATAAAAATCATGTAAAAACCAAAGACACCATGATCGTGAATATATGTATTCGTTTTTGCTACCGACTTCCGAAATTAGTTATTTTTCACTTCGTAGTGCTTTTTTTGGAAGTGGTGGTTTTTATAAGCAAAAACTGTATACATATCTACAGTTCACTTTACGAGAAAAACTAAAAGAAAAAAACGGTCGGAAGAACTTAATGAAAACTACAGACAAAGACTACTTTCGCACCTCCAAGACTTCTTTCAACGAGAAAAAAAACGTTAATAGTGCAGCCACCTCTTTATTTCTGTACCAGACGACGATACGCTATAAATAACTAAGAGAAAAAGTCTGCAAGTTCAGTGAAACCCGTGGTAATTTAAAATTTTCCCGTCCTGACTTAATCCACGATTCGGTTTGGGCCTCTTTCCCCTAGAGGGGTAATTAGTCATTAAACTTCCTTGAGTTCGACGGCACTGATGTTTATACTAAATTTTCTCTGCATTTTATGTACACCTTATGTTCGATTATTAAAGGTGATTTTTCAGTGATTTGTGTATGTAAAAGTTTGTGTAAAAGTGCCAAGTTTTGAGCGGCCTCCGTTCTGCGTTAAATTAGTTGATTTAGACTTTTTTGATTGGTATTATGAATATTACGTTGTGTATATTTATAGGAACTCCTATTTCCGTTTTGGCGAATAGAATCATTCCGACGAGTTGTAAGAGTAATAGTAATTTTAAGCGAAGTAAGAAAAAGTACAAATGGTACTTTTCTGCATGTTCCGTAATTTGCATCATCATCATCATCAACCTTTTATCGTCCCACTGATGGGCACAGGTCTCCTCTCATACAGAGAAGGTTTGAGCGTAATCGTTATCGTAATTTGCATACCTATATACAATTTACACAACATACAACAAGTAACAAATACATAATATATATGCAAAAGTGAGCCATTCGCTTGACTATCTGGAAAGCCAGCTCCATCTCCTGCCGCTCGACAAAGTCTAGCTTAGGCTAGACTTTGTTCGTGATGGTGGCAGAGCCAAGCCAAACAAGTGATCGGAGCAGAGCGGCTAAGGGGTTGGAAGATTGAACTTCGAGTAAACAATATGTACTCAGAAACTGTCTTGCGTTATCGTTGAGTTGTGTACCTATACCTATACATCTTATTTAACCTGCAAAACATGCTTCTATTGTGTTATAACCAACACTACCCATGATGCTCCCACAATTGAAATGTACATAATGATAACGAGGAGATAAACAAGCCATTTACGACATACACAATTAATATAGTAATAGTTTCTAATATATTAAATGACTAAGTATAAAACTGAAGATAGCATAGTTTTACAATGATTCCTTTTGCATTAAATGGCATCTCATCTTTATATATATAATTCTGCTGTACGTGTGTATGTCATTGAACTACTCCTAAACGGCTTGGCCGATTTAAATGATTTTTTCTGTATGCGTTTGAGCGGCGCCCTGGATGGTTTAGATTCACAAATCAGCCCGGCAGATGGGGCTGATTGCTTGAAAAAGCACGTGATCTCGGAAACGGCCCTAACGATTTCGCAAAATTTTGATATGTGGGGGTTTTCGGGTACGAGAAATCAATCTAACTCAGTCTTATGCCTGCGGAAGCGCATGTTTTCGAGTTTTCCCTTTCGCAATATTTCACGCATAATATGGGCGCTAATTTCGCAAGGCTTGACATTGGCGCTGTGGCGTAGTCAATAGTGATATGGTTCTACTTGCGGTGCCTGGTGTTCCTGGGTTCGAACCCAGGCAGACTCAAGTATTTTTTTTTTTTGTTTTTAGACAAGTTTATAGTTTTTTTTTAGTTTTTGGAGTCACTTAAAAAGAAAATTGTACATAAGAACTGAAAGGGGAAAAAAATAAAAATAAATATTTTTTTTTATTTAACTAAAATTGTAAGTACTTAAGAACTAAAAGAGAAAAAAAAAATATTTGAAATTTTTTATTTAACTTTAAGAGACTGAAACAAGAGCTCTAGAGGTAGAGAGAGGTGTGATATTATTGTTACAACATGTAGAAGACAATGCTTTCCGTGGGTATATTCCTTAATCTGCTGTACGTGTGTACGCCACTGAACTCCTCCTAAGCCGATTCACAAATCAGCCCGGCAGATGGCGCTGCAGTTGGTATCCAGGTTATTTATCTATACCTACTGCACCTAAACGGCTGGACTGATTTGAATGATTTTTTTTGTTTGCGTTTGGGTGATGCCCCGGATGGTTTAGATTCACAAATCAGCCCGGCAGATGGCGCTGCAGTCGGTGTCTAGGTTATTTATCCTAAACGGCTGAACAGATTTGAATAAATATTTGTTTATATATTCAAGTGGGGGTCTGGAAAATTTACATTTCCAAATCAGCCCGGCAGATGGCGGTGCAGTCGGTATCTAGGTTATTTATCTATATCTACGTTTTTTTTTTGGGACAAAACCCGCCACACTGTTCCCAACCCACCGCAACTCCTGAAAGCCAGAATCAACAGTGGAGACCGCCAGAAAAACGCCGAGCAATACAGCTCAACGAGTCCCGGAGAAACGATTCAACTGTCTTGGGTCCCGCAACGAAATCTATACCTACTGCAACTAAACGGCTGGACTGATTTGAATGATTTCTTTTCGTTTGCGTTTGGATGATGCCCGGGATGGTTTAGATTCACAAATCAGCCCGGGAGATGGCACTGCAGTCGGTATCTATGTTATTTATCCCTTGCGGCTGGATTGATTTGAATGAATTTTTGTATATGCATTCAAGTGGGGGCCTGGAAAAGTTACATTCACAAAAAAAACAATTCGGCAGATGGAGCTGTAGTCAGTATTTAGGTTTTTTTTCTTTTTTTCAAATTTGATACAATTTAATTTTTTTTATTATACCTAGACTATATTAATCACTCTGGCAACATATAGTAATTAATCAAACATCACAGGCGAACCCGGATTGCTGATGATGTCTTGACTTGGCTCGCCGAACTTGACGGCGTGGTGAGAGGCCTCGGTGACTCGGACAAGTCTGGCTAAACCAGAATATTGCCGATGTTGCGCTCCTGACTTTTTTCTACCTCATTCAAATCGTTTAGTTCTTCGGCAGTTAAATTAAGCTCTGAAAATGTTATTCCCTCAGAAGATGATGGTGAAATTGTTGAGATGTATTTCCGTTTTAACAAGTACCTAGTTGCTTCACTCGATTTTTTTGTTCCCTACTAATTTGTATTATTCGGCTCAAATTGTGACCGAATTTGCTGCAAAACTTGAAGGTTTCAGCGGTTATTGTAAAACATTCGTCGCATCTTAACAAGTGTTTTTGTGCAAATATTGATTATAACGAATTGTTTTCAAAAAATTGATGTTATTTCAAAATGAAGAATAATAATAATATTATTGATCTTTCCTTTCATACTTTTTAATACCCTAATCGCTTGAAATATCATATGCAGTACAACGTCTGCCGGGTCCGCTAGTTAAATATATAAATGTTTATTAACTGCACTCAAATCACGAAGTTTATTTTTTACACACTTCATCATCAACCTTTTTATCATCCCACTGCTGGGCACTACGCTTGCTGAATGCGGGTTGACACACTTATTTAATATAATATTTCCAATGGCTGTATACCATTAGAACCACAAATAAATTATTATTCACTTAAAAAATAAATAATTGAACGAAAATAAAATAAATTGTTTAAGGTGGCTCCCATTAGGTTTTGATTTTTATAGATAACTATATAACTGCACCGCGCGGTTTCCCCCGTGTAAGTTTCAGGAATATCATGATAAAAATATCGTATGTGTTAACTATACCTAATTATAAACCATTTATGTACCGAATCTCATCCAAATCCGTTTAGTAGTTTTTGCCTGTAAGAGTAACACACCTCCATTTATAAATTCTGACAAACTTGCTTTTATAATTTAAGTAGGATAGTACGGAACCATTTGCACGCGAGTACGACTCACACTTGACTGGTTTTCAAGGTTTTCAAACCACTTCGGATACCTTCAAATGACCGTAATGATGTTCCATAATACTGCAGTAGGTCCTTGATACCCTACTGCTTACACCACTTACAATAATGGAGTCAGGTGGTACTTGGGCGGGATCCGTGAAAAATTAATGGTTTTTGGGGGAGGGGAGCGGTTAACAGCCCCCTGGTCTTTCAAGAGAGGGTGATTTCCCCAACATCGTTGATTGTGGGGCTGTAATGAACATTTCCGCCATACCAATTACTGACGTGTGTATGGGAAAACGTATCTAGTACTTAATAACCGGAATTAGTACCCTAATTGTGTATCACACTATCAGTCCCAGGTCGAATCATTTTGAAGTGTGCTTGACCGCAATCCCGCCTGATGAAGCAGTGATAAAATCGTGGTACAGCGCGTAGTTTATTAAGAGCCATTTACTCAAAAAAAAAAAAAACTGAATGAATAGGAAGGCAAGACGGCAGTTGAGCGAGGTGATGCAATGTTAAACTCAATAACAGGACCAACGATGCTGCGCCGGAGGGAGATTGATCTGGAGACCCTCCACGACCAAACTCCTGACAACAACATTTGGCGCATCGTACCCGGCACACATCGCAACACAACTGTTCAGACCCGTCTTCTGTAAGGCTTCACCAAACATCATGCCGGAACACGACGTATTGCTTGGCGGCAAGACTTAGTCTGGTGGGTGGTAACTTCTGCCGGCAGCCAAAGTTATGGCCTACTACCGATGATATAATCAGTCAGTAGTAGGTACGTAATCGGGGTACTAAATCAGTATCTGAATCATTTTCTAGAATAATGCTAATTCATTACTTCACATGAAATGAAATGAAATCGTTTATTAAGCAAGTAGGATCACTGATCACTTTTACACGTCATGTTTATTTTTTATTTTATTTTTTTAACTAGATGAAGCCGGCATTTCCTAACTGACTACCTCTAAGAAGAAATAGCCGAAACAAACTCAGGGATCATCGTCTTTTTTCAAGTCCAGACATTAAAAATGAAAATGTTTACAATAATTTACCTTATAATTACGCATATTGCTTAATAACAATGCTTAACAGAGCGAGCAGCTCAGTCCCAAACTTTTTTGTCTTCTAAATACCTAATCTGTGATTTTATAATACCCCTTTTTGCAAAGTTTGGCGTTTATATGGTTCTTAAATCGTTTAATGGGTAAGTTTCGAATGTCCATGGGAAGCTTGTTGTAAAAGTGTATACATTGGGCCATGAACGAGTTGCCTACTCTGTGGAGACGAGTGTGATGTACAGCAAGATTGTGTTTGTTCCAGGTATTTATATTATGAATATCGCTTATTTTCTTAAAATTCGAGATATTTTTATGAACATACATAAGATTTTCAAATATACAATATGTAAAGAAAACCCTGTCCGACCCTTAAGGATAATAAAGGTTAGGTAAACATTTGACCAAATATAATATAAAATTTTACATAATCATCATAGTAACAATAGTAATGAATTTTGAAATAATCTTTTTTTCCCGGAAAATATTCTATTTCCCCGAAATTTAGTAATTTTAAAAAAGTGACAACACTGGTATTATTATGAGCGAATAGCAACGCGAACACGTTACAGGTGTCGCGTGCCCTGCCCCCCGCCTCCCGCGTTATGATTGTTACCGCATATGTATTAAGTTACCTCTTTTTGCGAAATAATATTTATTTTTTTAGGGGGATTTTTTTTTTTAAGCTTAGCCCGGCTTTGTATCCATTATTAGAATCAGTTATCGATACCTAACAATACCTTCACGGATCGGACAGGGTTTTCTTTACATATTGTATATTGTGAAGCTACAGTCAGAATGCACATGTTCGAAAAACTCGTCTGTTCAACAATATAAATAAATAACGCAATCAATGTTGTTGTAATGTCAAAACGATACTTGTCCCTACTTTTGGTTGATTACGCAATCACACAACAGTAACAAAATAAATACACATGTATTCCTCCGTTATTGTAGTTGACATTTTCGTTCAAACATTATCACAGCGTACATCCAAATGATGAAAGATACCAACATTGTAACATATCAGTACATGGGAAGAGATGATATATCGTATAGAAAAGCTATGTAATTTGTACATACTGTGGACGCATTTGTGAGAGGTAGCTTGGCGTGTGGAGTATAATGTAATGGATAAGTTATAGGTGGGTGAATATTTTGCTTGCATATTCAAGATATACAATCACATCATCATCTCAGGGTTAATCCCAGTTGCATCCGAAGCCTTGTCAGCTTTGGTCCGCTTTACCAGTCCAACTGCTGATATGGCTAAACTTCGACATTTTCCGTGAAGCGACTGCCGTCTGACCTCCACAACCCGAAGGCGATATCGAAGCATTGCAGCTAGACCAATTGTTGGAATTTTGAGGGCTCCAACAACCCGTAACGACTGCCATTAGATGTTCGTATGGCAACCGGGACCAACGGCTTAACGTGCTTTCCGAGGCACGACCAGACCAGTGCAAATATTCATATTCAAGATATACATATGTAAAGAAAACCCTGTCCGTCTCCGACCCATAAGGATAATAAAGGTTAGATAAACACATGACAAATTTTACATAATCATCATAGTAACAATACTAATGAATTTTGAAATAATCTTTTATTCCCGCGATTAATTCCAACTTTCCCGAAATTTGGTATTTTTTTACAAAATGACAACACCATTTTGACGGTATTATTATAAGCAATGCGACCACGTGCCGCGTGCCCTGCCCCCCGTCGCCCGCGGAAGGGTTGCCTATCGTACATGTATTAAGTTACCTATTTTTGCGAAATAATATTAATTTTTTTAGGGGGATTTTTTTAAGTTTATCCCGGCTTTGTATCCATTAGTAGAATCAGTCATCGATACCTAACAATACCTTCACGGATCGGACAGGGGTTTCTTTACATATTGTAGGTGACATAATAGAACTTGAAAAATTCTTACTAATCCTTATCCATACTAATATTATAAATCGGAAAATGAGTTGTTAGTGATGTTTGTTTGTTTCTTCCGCTTTCACGCCGTAACTACTAAACCGATAGCTTTGAAATTTTGCGGACGTAAAGTTAGACGTCCGGATTAAATAATAGGGTACTTTTATCGCGGAAAAAATTGATATTCCCGTGGAAAATAAACAAAAAGCGCGATATAACCGAATTCCACGCGAAGCCGCGGGCGGAAAGCTAGTCAAATCTAAATGATTTTGATCCATTGATTCATATGGTCAATGAGTTTATTTGCTAAGTAAAGCAATAAATGCTGTTGAATGTCAATATAAAAACAAAGCGCCTGATAATGACTTGTTACGCAATTATAATCCAGGAAATGATTGAAATAGGATAATGATAAGAAAGAAGCTGTGGTCCAGTAGTATCGCCCGCGCCTTACAAGTTGTAGGTCGTAGGTTTGAACCTCATCAGGCGATTTATTTTGTGTAAATTATTTTTTCACTACTGCTCTCAAACCGGTGGAGGGAAACATTGTGAGGAAATCGGCATGTCCTAGAGGCAAAAACTTCGAGGATATGTAACATCTACCAACCCGCACTGGGCCCGCGTAGTAGATTACGGCCCACTCCCTCTCACTGAGAGGAGGCCTGTGTCCCAGGAGCGGGAACATTATAGCCTTACGGAGGACGGGTCTGAGCGGTTGTGTTGCGATGTGTGGCGGGTACGATGCGCCAAATGTTGTTGTCTCGGGAATTTGGGCGTGGAGAGTCTCCAGGTCAATCTCCCTCTAGCGCAGCATCGTTTGGTCGTGTTTGTCTTGGGTTTAACATTGCATCACCTCGCTCAACTGCCGTCATCCTTCCTATTCCTAAGTTTTTTAAGTGAATAGGCTTAATAAACTAGTGCGCTTTACACTCAACGATTGCATCACTGCTTACCATCAGGCGGGATTGCAGTCAAGGACTAGTATATAATTATTAAAAAAAAAAAAAAAGCCTGATTATGTTACGTAATCAACCTTTTATCTTCCCACTGCTGGGCACAGGTCTCCTCTCATACAGAGAAGGATTGAGCGTAATCACCACGCTTGCTCAATGCGGGTTGGCGATTTCAGACTTATAAAGTCCAGGTTTCCTTAAGATGTTTTCCTTCACCTTCAGTCATTGGTGTCCAAGATATACTTAGAACGTACATATAACTTTAGAAAAGTTACATTGGTACTTGCCTGACCTGGAATCGAACCCGCACACTCATACTTGAGAGGCTGGTGTTTTAACCACTAGGCCACCACGATTTACGATAAAAGGTTGATGTTACGTAATATTAAATACAACGCGTTTACCGTGCCCCTGTTACTCGTAGCACAGTGCTACGCAGCGTTACTACGCCGTAGACATGCTACGACTTCGTGATTCATGACCTAATAATAATTATGAATCTTAATCCGTAATGTTGTTAGTCGTCTGGTATATATTATGCAGAATTCATTCTTCGTAGCATCGAAACAGCTGCGTGCATTTTAATCTGTAGCGGCGTCTACACTGCCACGAATTATATACATCATACTGACCTCATGCAAAATTCTGCATCGTACAAAATTTACCGTGCAATTATCATAAATACAACATCAACTACATCAATCGGAGGGAGTTGCCCAACATACACGACGCTCGAAGGATCCTCCTTTTCCTCTTTTTTTTTTTTTTTACAAATTATAAACCAGCGCTTGACCGCAATCCTGCCTGATGGTAAGCAGTGACGCAATCGTTGATGGTAAAGCGCACTAGTTTATTAAGAGCCTATTCACTCTAGCCTTGAAGACACTCAAATTGTAGTCCGACGGAAACACCGCCGCGGGCAAATTGTTCCAGTCCCTCGATGTACGCGGTATAAAGGAGGAGGCGAAGCGCTTCGTCCGGATCGTAGTGGTGTTAACAACGTAAGGGTGGAAACCAGCCGTACGACGGGTCGTCCGCTGGTGGAACGGAGATGGGGGAATTAAATCATGCAATTCCCTCGCACACTCCCCGAAATGCATCCTATAGAACACCGAAAGGCTGGCTACTCTACGCCTGTGCTCTAGGCTTTGGAGACCAACTCGAGTTAGATCTTTAAGATAAGTGAACTTATTTCCTTTCTTTATTTGTTTAAAGGTGGTTTTAACCTAGACAGATAATACCCCTAATGGTTATAAATTCACTTAACATACTGCTACATAATTATTAATTATTACTTAATTATAAACACTAGCTATACCATGTTTCTCATCACATTATAATTATGTTATTAATATTATAAAAGCTTATAGATTAGTTAAGTTTGTGTTATTACGTTTTGCGTTATAAGGTACGGTAGGACTGGAACAATTTGCCCGCGGCGGTGTTTCCGTCGGACTACAATTTGAGTGTCTTCAAGGCTAGAGTGAATAGGCTCTTAATAAACTAGTGCGCTTTACCATCAACGATTGCGTCACTGCTTACCATCAGGCAGGATTGCGGTCAAGCGCTGGTTTATAATTTGTAAAAAAAAAAAAAAAAAAAAAGGTCCGATGGGACTGGCATATAAATATATAAAATTCCCTAATAACTAATACATTTGAAAAATATAAAGGAAAAATTTTATGAGTGAGTGTTTGCGTGTGTGTTTTTATATATTAGAAGCATGAGGAACAGGGAGTAAAGTTCACTCATCCTCCGTAAAAAAGAGAGGACCGGAAGGAGGGAGGGAGGAAAGGATATACGTGCTCTTCTTCCTCTTCGTGTCGCTCTTCGCAGAGCGGTCGTGGTCGCTCTGACTGAATCCGAGACGCTGATGTCACACGCCGCACGATCTCTCTCCATTTATCCCCGCTGGACGACAGTCTGGAGTATTTATTAACAGGTCCCCCACTGCCGACTTGATTTGATCAGTTCACCTCATCGGTGACCTTCCACGAGGTCTGTTTCCTTCCACTGTGCCCTGGTATGCGTGCTAGTTGCACAGTAAACTCTGCTTGCGAGATGCAGGATTCGTGTGACGTCAGTATGACGCGTTGTTCGCATGTAGCGTTCTAGGTACCGCTACAATATGTTTAGCACTTCTTGAATAGACCAATTTAGTTTTAATTTGGCCCACAGAATATTTATAATCAGGCTTAACATATTGGATTTACTTTTTATACCGAAGTCAATTTTATTGCGGATGATATCGCAGCTAGTACTTCTATAAATGATAGGCATGTCTTTAAAAATCATCATCAGCGTTAATCGCATCCGAAGCTTTTCAGCTTTGGAGTCTGGGGTCCGCTTTACCAATCTAACTGCTGTTTTGGCTAAACTTCGATATTTTACGTGAAGCGACTGCCGTCTGACTTCTACAAACCGATTGCGATATCGAAGCACTGTAGTTAGACTAATTGTTGGACTTTTGAGGGCTCCAACAACCTGCTCCACCAACGACTGCCATCAGATGTTCGTGTGGTAACCGGGATCAACGGCTTAACCGCTGCTTTCCGAAGCACGACCAGACCAGTACAAATATTCATATTCATGCATACAAATATTTGCACTGTGCGGGGATCGAATCGGCGCCTCCTTGCACTGCGGCCACGTTCGCTACCGCTATGCCACGGAGACAGGCTGGTTATCTTAAGAAATATTTAGTTAAATAGGTAAGATCAAAAAAATAACAAAACTGCCTTCTCCAATTTTCCTGCACACAGACTGAAACAAGTCAGCTTACACATGTTTAGTGATAAATGGTGTTACAATGGGGCTTCATTAGCGTCCCGAGACACATTAATTAATTCCACGTCACAGACTACTCTCAGATGTGTTCGTTACGGAACCCTTCGTCTTCTACTGTGACAGATATTTGGGATGCTCACGAAAATCTAATTGTCTTGGTCGATATTGGAGATTCGTTTTTCGAAGCACTAGTAAAAAATAAAATTAGATAAAGTTACCGTTTGTTTTGTACTAATTAAATTGAAATTTATTAGACAATTTTTTCCGACTTACTTTATTTTTTAACTTTATCTGAGGACCCTGATTACTTATGTCTACACGGAGCGACCGAACGCTACTGTATCTGGGGATCCATGTTGACCTCATCATCATCACCACCATTTTAGTCGAAAGACGTCCACTGCTGGACATAGGCCTCCCCGAAGGATCTCCACGACGACCGCTCCTGCGCCTCTCATATGCAGCGGTTTTCCGCAACCTTCACATATTGACATACGAAGACCCTTCGGACCTTGAACAGCACGTTAAGCCCTCCGGCTGTCAGATCATCTTTGACAGTCGCTAGGTGTCGTCACAAGGCTGTCAACCAGTCCGGAGAAAGCTAAGATGAGTGTCACGCGCATTTTTCATTGGACTTTTAAAATTATTTTATAATTATTGGCCACATCATTATTTTATTAATAATAATAATCATTTATTTCGGACAGTAGGTATCCATATTCGGTTAGTACTACAAAAATCTTAAGCCTATGTTAGTAGTAATAAAAAGTAAGACAATATTAAATTATTTGCGAGCTCAGCCAGACACTCCTTACTGTCTAACTAGGACCCGCATAAAACACTCCATTATTTTGGAGTCGATTCCTATCAGCGACTACTTTCAAAATGCTGCTAGTGCTACCCCGCACTCTACGTAGCAAGGAGGCGGTTCTCTTGCGTATAATGGCATGAAAACCATCATCATTTTGCCTCAAACCTTCCTCATAGACGGTTCACGCGGCCATCTTTTTCAACTGTCATTGGCGATATCCGCGATTATTGTGAAATAAACCACCACCACCACCACCATCCGCCATCATCACCACCATTTCAGTCGAAAGACGTCCACTGCTGGACATAAGCCTCCCCCAATGATCTCCACGACGACAGGTCCTGCGCCTCCCGCATCCAGGAGTTTCCCGCGACCTTGACCAGGTCGTCGGTCCACCTTGTCGGAGGCCTACCCACGCTGCGTCTTCCGATGTTCAATCTTCTCCTTCTATTACATAAATGAAAAGCCACACCAAGTTGCATAACGCTTAAAACTCACAGCATTTAGTTAATTATATATTTTTTCCTTTATTATGTGTTTTATTTTAGTGTATTATTATTGTAATATGCACATAGCTGAGAGGATTAGCAAGCTGAAGTGGCAATGGGCTGGTCACATATGCTGCAGGACCGACAACCGTTGGGGTAAACGAGTCTTCGAGTGGAGACCGCGTCTCGACAAACATAGCGTAGGACACCCTTGGGCGAGATGGAGCGACGACATCAAAAAGGTGGCTGGTAGTGGCTGTCGGAGAACTGCTCAGGATCGAGCTTGTTGGCGTGCCATGGAGGAGGCCTATGTCCAACAGTGGCCACTCGGCCACTGTTGGACTAGCCTCTACTCAGAGGCTGATGATAATGATTGTAATGTGCGTTGTGTTTGTGCGGAATTATTCTTTTTTCTTTCTTTCGTTTTTTCACTTACTTTAAATAAACCAACTACAGGCACTTTTTAATTGCCAAAAGGCCGTTGAGTAAGATGCAGATAGGCGCTCATTCCAAAACGTAGATACCCATGGCTACACATCAAGCATTCCATAATCAATATAATTAAACTGCTGGTTGGACAAAAACCCTATGCAATGCAAGGTCACCTCAAACTGGGAATGTATAACTTTCAATGCTAACTTGACTAATAAATCTATGGAGATAATAAGATACTCCACGCTTTTTCTTCACGTGACGATTTCTCTCTTTTTACATGCTTTTTATTAGCTTCACTTATATATTTGCTTGCTTGTTTGTTTGTCCGTCTCTAACTCTTTAGACTACGAGTAAGCGGCTCATTTCTATAAAATGTCCCACCGTTTTCAATACGTTCGTTGGCCGAACGGTATTAATTTGTGCAAGCAAAGTATTTAATTTGGATTTACATTGAGTTACTTGTGTTAGCTATCAGAGGGGGTATTTATTAAAGAAACAAGTCAGGACGTTCCAACGTTCGTATATTATCCATATGAATTACAATTACAACCAGATAAGAAAATCATTAAGATAGGAACACAATAATAATCACTGAGTACACAACAATATGTCAAACAACAGCCATCAGCTCTTAATTAATATAGAAAATATAGGGATTACAGAGTTTACACGATGATGTTTACCAGTCGGAGTCCGTTGTCACAAGAGGCCACGAGCAACGAGGCAACGCCTTTTATATTGAGCTTGAGTTGGGGTCGCCAGTCGTCGCTAACACTTGGGTAACGCATCATTACGAATTTTAGCACTTGCTATTCTGTCTGTGTGTTGGAGATCAAGAAAAGTTTGGTAAAACAAATGTGCACCACTTATGCGTTCGTGATATCCGTATATTATTTAAAATATAGTTTAAAAAACTAAAAAAACATGCTTTTAAAAAATATCAAACTAAAAAATTAAAAATAATTTTTAAAAAACCGTGAGGCGCTTTGTGCCATAAATTTGTAAGTATATTAAACGAGTCACGCTTTTTTTTAAATTATTTTTAAGTGTTTAGTTTGATATTCTTTAAAAGCATGTCTTTTTAGTTTTTAAACTATATTTATTTTCAACATTTTAGTTCGATGTTCTTTTTTTAAAAAAACGAACGAACGTATTGAAAACGGTGGGACATTTTACAGTAATGAGCCGCTCACTCGTAGTCCAAAAAGTTAGAGATGGACAAACAAGCAAGCAAACATACAAGCGAAGCTAATAAAAAGTATGTAAAAAGAATATCGAACTAAAAAGTTGAAAATAAATATAGTTTAAAAAACTTAAAAAAGATGCTTTTAACGAATATCAAACTAAAGTTAAAAATAATTTTAAAATTTAATTTTTAAAAACGTGTTTTTTTTTAGTTTTTTAAACTATATTTATTACTCTTTTTGCTAGCTCCGTCAAAGAACTTCGTTATAATCATTGATATAATATTAAACTAAGGTAGCTAAGTCACTAGCGCACTGTAAATGAAGCGTACAAAACATTATAATTCTAATGTCTTGCCTTAGTCACTCTCGATACACTCGTAAGAACAAACGACAAACACTAACAGCGCAAACGACAAACACTAGCCATCTTTTTCTTCTCTATGCTTTAGATAGCGCCCCATCTCACTCACACTGTATCAACGTGTGAAATGTACGCAGAATAAAAAATTTGCATGTGTGTGCTGCTGCTCCGATCGGCAGATTTATTTTGGTTAATTTGTTAGAGCATATCATATCTGTTTAATATTATATCAATGGTTACAATAAAACCTTATTAAAAAGTATAGCATACCTATTTTCAAACAAGATTGTTATTTAACAAAGGGTGTCTGATGCAGAACTTACCCACTTTGATAATCTCATTTGTTTTCACTAATAACATTTGTTTTCAATTTATTACTCCAACAAACAGTTGTAAAAACATTAATTTCAACTATAGCCAAGTCCAACAACTGACTAAGCATGAATATTACAATTTTAATTCACTCCTGAATTCGCCGAGCGAACTTTAATCCTACTAATATTATAAAGGCGAAAGTTTGTAAGTATGGATGTATGGATGTTTGTTACTCTTTCACGTAAAAACTACTGAATGGATTTGGTTGAAATTTGGCACAGGGGTAGATAATAGTCTGGAATAACACATAGGCTACTTTTTATCCCGGAAAAATATGCAGTTCCCGTGGGATACGAAAAATATTAGTCCACGCGGGCGGAGCCGCGGGCGAAAGCTAGTTAAGAAATAATTTTAGAGACAAAACTGGACGCCATCTGCACGCGACTGTACTGATCCGATATTTTAATATAAACTTAGAAATTTAATTAAATACTTTCGTCTATAATTGTTTTTATATAACATTTGAGCATAATTGTACCTTATGTCTGTTCTAACCGTTTAGGTTATAAGCTACAAAATTTTCCGAGGTCTCAGTAGTCTAGCGGACGCAAGCACAAAAACTGTATGTGGGTTCGAATCTAGGCATGACAATCCGATTACTTGGTGACACTTCATATATGTAACAACCCCATGCAGGGTAGCAGGGATATTGCATTACCGTTGTAACTATACAATATGTGAAGAAAACCCTGTCCGATCCGTGAAGGCATTGTTAGGTATCGATAACTGATTCTACTAATGGATACAAAGCCGGCCTTAACTTAAATAAATATTATTTCGCAAAAAGAGGTAACTTAATAGATGTGCGGTAAACAACCCTTCCGCAGGCGGCGGGGAGCAGGGCTCGCGGCACCTGTGACGTAGTCGCGTCGCTATTCGCTCATAATAATACAGGTATTGTCACTTTTTTTAAAATTACCAAATTTCAGGGAAATTGGAATTAATTCCCAGGAAAAAAAGATTATTTCAAAATTCATTAGTATTGTTACTATGATGATTATGTAAAATTTTATGTTATATTTGCTCAAGTGTTTACCTAACCTTTATTATCCTTATGGGTCGGACAGGGTTTTCTTTACATATTGTATATCAGCCGATTAAGTCAGGTGTTAGGTGTAGGTGGTAAAAGTTAGGTGAAGTAGACTTAGAGAGAGCTGTCAATGCCGTCAATCCTTACATCTAAGTTCATCACCCCCCAGACAAAGTCTTGCCGCCAAGCGATTCGTCGTGTTCGGGTATGATGTCTGGTGACGCCATACGCAGGATGGGTCTGAGCAGTTCGTGTTGCTATATGTGTCGGGTACGATGCACCAAAAATATTGATGTGTCGGGAGTTTTGTCGTGGAGGGACTCCTGATCAATCGCCATCTGGCGCATCATCGTTGGCTGTATTGTTGGATTTAACATTACATCACCTCGATCAACTGCCGTATTCCTTCCTATTCACTCTGTTTTTTTGAGTGAATAGGCTCTTAATAAACTAGCGCGCTTTACCATCAACGATTGCATCACTGCTTGGCATCATGCGGAATTGAGATCAAACACTATTTTATAATAATTAGGCATCATACAAGAGAGCCTCCGTGGCGTAGCGGTAGCGAACGCGTCTGCTGCGCAAGGAGGCGTGTGTTCGATCCCCGCACAGTGCAAATATTTGTATGCATGAAAATGAATATTTGCACTGGTCTGATCGTGCCTCGGAAAGCACGTTAATCCGTTGGTCCCGGTTACCATACGGACATCTAATGGCAGTCGTTACAGGTTGTTGGAGCCCTTAAAAAGTTCAAAAATTGGACTAACTGCAATGCTTCGATATCGCCTTCGGGCTGTGAAGGTTAGACGGCAGTCGCTTCACGGAAAATATCGAAGTTTAGCCAAAATCAGCAGTCTGGTAAAGCGGACCTCAGACTCCAAAGCTGAAAGCTTCGGATGCGACTGGGATTTTGACTTTTGAGGGCTCCAACAACCCGTAACGACTGCCACTAGATGTTCGTATGGCAACCGGGACCAACGGCTTAACGTGCTTTCCGAGGCACGACCAGCGAACCATTTGCACTGTGCGGGGATCGAACCCGCGCCACCTTGCGCAGCGGCCGCGTCCGCTACCGCTACGCCACGGAGGCTGACTCGTTTATAACCATTAAATGAAAAAAAAAAGCTCATCGTTGAAATTAAATGAAAATCTAATTTCATCATCACCAAAATCTTCACCTAGGTTTTTACGATGAGTTTTTTTTCAGTAATTATAAACTAGTCCTTTACTGCGATCCCGCCTGATGGTAAGTAGTGATGCAACCCTTGATGGTAAAGCGCGCAAGTTCATTAAGCTTATTCACTTAAAAATCTTAGTGACTAAGAAGGAAGACGGCATTTGAGCGAGGTGATGCAATGTTAAACCCAACAACACGACCAACGACCAGAGGGAGGTTAATCTGGAGACCCTCCACGATCAAACTCGCGACACAATAACATTTGGCGCATCGTACCCGGCATACATCGCAATATAACTGCTCAGACCCGTCCTCCGTACGGCTTCACCAAACATCATGCCGAAACACGACGAATCGCTTGGCGGCAAGACTTTGTCTGGTGGGTGGTAACTTCTGCTGGCAGCCGATATTATGGCCTACCACCGAGATGGTTACAGAACGCTGATCATCATCATCCCAGCGTTAATCCCAGTCGCATCCGAAGTCTTTTCAGCTTTGGAGTCTGGGGTCCGCTTTTACCAGTCCAACTGCTGCTATGGCTAAACTTCGACATTTTCCGCGACTGCCGTCTGACCTCCACAACCCGAAGGCGACATCGAAGCATTGCAGTTAGACCAATTGTTGGACTTTTGAGGGCTCCAACAACCCGTAACGACTGCCATTAGATGTTCGTATGGCAACCGGGACCAACGGCTTAACGTGTTTTCCGAGGCACGACCAGACCAGTGCAAATATTCATATTCATGCATACAAATACTTGCACTGTGCGGGGATCGAACCCGCGCCACCTTGCGCAGCGGCCGCGTCAGCTACCGCTACGCCACGGTGGCTGTCAGTTACAGAACGCTGATATTCCTGCTTTATGATTATAACCCGGCACACAATACAGGTATAAATCAACAGAATACTTCAACTCGATCAAATAAATTCAATTGAGAATTACTTGACTAACTGCCAGTAAGTTACAATTTCACCAATTTATCTTTAACACTCTACCATCGAAAGTTAACCTTTGTGCAGTTAAAAATAAGAATGGTGTAGAATGAATGGATAAGGTTGCAGGATTTATCCATGGATTAAGTCGGAATGGCTGAAGGAAGTCGGCCAAACGGAAAGTATTAGATTATAGGCGAATCAATAAGAACACAGTTTGCTCACTGGTTTCACAGTGAGGCAGGTTTCAAGCTTGAATTAACAACAGTCTGTGATTAGATGCCGTTTCGCGCTTATGGGGGCATTTGTAAGCGTTTTTAAGCGCGTTGGTACCTACATATAAAAACATTTTTATGTGGATTATGCGTGGTCGCCCTCTTTTGGAACATTTTATCTGGAAAATAAGTACGTTTGGAAGAATCCGAACAATGATCAAAAGATGAAGGATATTTTTATATTGTTAGATCCTGCTATATCGTTGTAATTTACGGGATGGTTGGCACAATGGTTGAACTATTGAATGCTGCGCTGCGTGTCACGGGTTCGATTCCCGCACGGAACTAATATTATTTTGTATGACCTACAAGTTGTTGCTCCGGGTGTGACTGTTTGTGTATGTGTGTTTACGTTTGTAAACGCACTCACAATACAGGAAAATTACCTAGTGTAGGACAACGTTTTAAAAAAAAACTGTATATTATGTATCGATATTAATTATCGGAGTTACCCATTTTCGCACTTTATTTTATTTTATTTATTTTTTTCATTAAAAAGCAGCAACGTTTTTTTTTAAATATATGGGATAAAATTTTATCCAGTGCGCAAACTTTGTCAACTTATAGCTAAATAAGTTTTATAGATAAAAATATTATTACTTTGCTATGTTTTAGTACAAAACAAATAGTTATTGATAACGAAAGATGTTTATTATGAAATCGATGTTATGGTCACCGCACGCGGTCCCATTCATGTTCGGCGGAGTGGGGATGGCGGGAACATCACAGGACCCCCGCGCGCCCGCGCCGCCCGCATGTTCACTACGCGGCCATATGCTAATACTACGATATTGATATGAATAATTGGTGTCTCTCATTTGCTGATTTTAGGGCGGACAAAAGCATGAATTTTTATTTTAAACTAATAATGCAGATATGTTCTGTTATTGATTCTGAGTCACCCATTTGTTTTTGCGCACTCGAAAAAAAGTTTCCCTGTATATGCAACATTATATTTTGTTTATGCAAAACCCGAAACAGGTGTGCAGTATTTTTAAGTAAAGAATCTATGATACAAAATTTCAAAAAGATATAATGAAAAACCACAAAGTTATGAGCTTGTTATCCTACTTGGTTGTCCCAACAAAAATATGATCCACCCTCCGCTCAGGCGGGCAAACGGGGCATTGACCTCTGGCGTCAGCGTTTGCGCGGGAGATGAGCGATTTAAGCTGCGTACTGCGCTCGGTAACCATATTAAATATAACATGGTGTAAAAATGATTGGAACCGATTTATTTACCTACTTACAGTATGTAAATAAATTTAGAAAATAATAATCATTGCATTATCTAATATTACTATGTAAGCAATACGATACTAATAATAACACTATATAGGTACTTCCGTTGTGTCCTACATTTTACGTACTACTTTTATTGTTAATTTATTGTGAAATAAAAAAAAATACAATAAGCACTTTTACGCCTGAAGCACAGGTTCTACCTAGTTCAGGCAAATTATACATCAATGCTACTTAGAGTTAAGAAAATTAATGTAAAAATTATGTACAAATGTGAGAAATAAACAATTATTTAATTTAAATTTAATTTTAGTTACTTAATCTGAACAAACTGTATAAAGCTTTCACATAAACAATAAATAACGTTGTCTATATACTTGAAAGTTTGTATGCTTACTATTTCTCACAAAAACAACTAAAGGAATTTGGATGAAATGTAGCACACAGATGGTTTATAACTAGCGCCCTGATTACGTAACACACTATTACATCAATTGGAATCATTATGAGGCATATTGCTAGTCCATTGCTCCATATGTTCAAAAAATGTGTCCGCTCAACAAGATAAATAACGCAATGAATGTTGATGAACTTTCAAAATGAAACTCATTGCTGCTGGTATGTTACGCAATTATACTGCTGTAATAATACATAGGATATTTTTAAACCGATATTTTTTTTAATAATTATAAACTAGTGCTTGACTGCAATCCCGCCTGATGGTAAGCAGTGATGCAATCGTTGATGGTAAAGCGCTCTAGTTTATTAAGCCTATTCACTTAAAAATCTTAGTGAGTAGGAAGGAAGACGGCAGTTGAGCGAGGTGATGCAATGTTAAACCCAACAACACGACCAACGATGCTGCGCCAGAGGGAGATTAATCTGGAGACCCTTCTCGATCAAACTCCCAACACAATAACATTTGGCGCATCGTACCCGGCACACATCGCAACACAACTGCTCAAGCCCGTCCACCGCACGGCTTCACCAGACATCATGCCGGAACACGACGAATCGCTTAGCGGCAAAACTTTGTCTGGTGGGTGGTAACTTGTGCCGGTAGCCGATATTATGGCCTACCACCGAGAAATTGTATTTTTGCAATACAGCGAGGCCCTTTCAAATACACGTGTATAGCTTCATGCAACTTTCTTTCTCCACCTACATCTCTCTATTAGAATCATATACCGATATCAGATTCATATAATCGGAATCGTTTTTTTTTTTTCTTAATCAAGTCGATCCGATTGAATCGATGAATTGGCATTGATAATTAGGTAATAAATTAAACTACCTGATGTCCGAAACTCCACAACAACACGCGTATTTTGCGTTCGGGTAATTAACAATGATAATACTAATGATTGACCACAAGCAGAACAAATATTAGGTAGGCAGTATTTATTAGTCAATGATTATACGCTTTGATATTCTGTACATTCAATTTAAATACTGACGTCAAAATAATGTTAATTTCAAAGTCTGCGTCTGACACATTTATAGATCAAATAACCCTGGCGTTAATATCGCTATAATGATCAAGCTTTTCTTTCTTTCTTTCTTTTTGGCTTCGCACGGTTTGTACATTTAGCCAGTGTCACGTAATAAATTATTCATGTCGAAAAAGACGGCCGCGTGACCCGTCTTACATGGGAGGTTTGAGGCAAAGTCATGATGTGGCCACTATGCAGCTACATTTCACTGTTCTTTATGAATTATTTACGCAATGCCCTTTTTACTACATAAATACTTTTAAAAGTCCAATGAAAAATGAGCGTGACACTCAGCTTGACTTTCCCGCCAAAACTCCTTCGATCAAGCTAAAAGCTCTGACCAAACTGACGTGAACCATACGAAGGTTGCGAGAAAAACCTTCGACATATACCTACCAATGGACATGCCTTAGAGATGTGAATTGTAGAACTCCGAAAGACAGAGAGGAAACGAAGTTTCGGTCTATTTTTATCTCACTCAAAATCATCAATCATCTATGAGGAAAGAGATAGTGCTAGGCCGAAAGCATGGGCCATCTCTCTCACTCTTTTCAAACCAAAAAATCACTGCAGATTATACGCGTACGAAATGTCCATTAGTATATATGTCGATGAGAAGAACGACATTTTCCTACGGACATGATTTGCTGAGATCTCTACCTACAAGGCCGACTTCTTTTTACAAAACTTGATGAGCCATATTTAGGACCGCTTAATAGGTCTGCTGGACATAGCTTTTCAAGTCGCTAATAGGAAGACGCAGTGGGCAGGGCACATAAAAAAAAACCGATAGAACCGATGGCCGATGGCCGATGGGGCAGTAAGGTTCTGGAGTGGCGGCCACATACTGGGAGACGCAGTGTAGGAAGGTAACAAGGTAGACTGATCTGGTGAAGGTCGCGGGAAGCCGATGACGGGCAGCACAAGACCGGTCATCGTGGAAAGGCTTGGGGGAGGCCTTTGTCCAGCAGTGGACATCTATAGGCTGAAGATGAAGAAAAGAAGAATAGGTCTGTTTGACGCAATGCTGGACATTCAACTTCATTTACAATTCACCTCCATCATTGCCTAAGAGCAACCAAGACAAAAAAAAAAATAGCTTAATGATGAATTTACATGATCTTCTACAATCTTTTTTCAACCAGATTAATCTCCACGACACTGGAAATCCTAGTAGGGTAGCACTTTCGAATTTATTATGCCCTCCTGAACAATTATAGCTTTTATTATTCATCTGTTTTTAGTATTCTTCTCATACGATGCAGCTGGAGAATGCAATAATACCGTTAAAACTTCGTGCAGACAAATAGAATATCACATAGAACTAAATTCAGAACGTTAGCCCTAAACGATTGTGAAAACAAATTTAATAAACGCGTTTTACTCCGACTTCCCCGAAATGCAACAAAGAAAGTCTGACTTTGTTAAATCCTGTTTTATAACGGCGGCATGAAAGTTATAAGCGGTTAGCGATGTTAATGTTAAAAAGCCGCAAAAGTTTATTGCGAAACTTAAGACTGATTCTTGACTTGAGACTGATTCAGGCTGACTGATTTACACCATGCAATTTGATTGCCTATGACTTTAATTAGGTTGTAGCAACAATAAAAGTTGCATTGTCTTAACTCCATTTAGACGATGCAAGTCATTTGTTCCATCAATTTTATTATATGCCATAGGCAATTAAATTGCACCGTGTAAATCAATCTTTGTGTATCTAACTTTAATTCATAAGCCTGATAATTTTATTCGAGGAATAATTTTGATTTCCGATCGCATCACTGCTTACCATCAGGCGGGATTGGTGATCAATCGGTCAGGCGCTGGTTTATAATTTATAATAAAAAAAAATAGGTACATTTTATTTCTACACAAAACATGTCAGACGCCAATTTCATTCCACGAATTACAATTATCGATCGATTGAAAAATCAACTTCAATTGCATATTTCTAAAGTTGTCCCCAAACTCGCCCACAAATCTAATTTATATCATGCGAATTGCGTATAAATAAAAAAAGATATTAATAATACACTCGGATTCGATTTATAACATATCGACGATTGGCACGAATCTACTCGCCCAAAACAACCGAGTAAAATTAACTATAGCAAATATGACAAATAAACCGATTCAGTGTGTGTGTGTGTGTTTTTTTTTTTTTTTTTTTTTTTATTAGTGAAGGTACCTAGTAGGCTAAAGTAGGTAAGGTAGGACGCTTTCAGGCTAAAAGAAGCGACGATCTTCGCAGGGTTGCTGGGAGCAACTGAATAAGAGTTGTTGAAAATCGAGCTAAATGGAGCACCATTGGAAAGACCGAGATTTATATCCAGCCATTAGCTGCTGTTGACCCCATCGCGATCGTCGTTAATAAGTCATGTTCGGAAAACCGAAAGGAACTGTCGGTGTGACGATATGTTTATGGTTTATCAAACAAGTCAGTACCTTAAAGTATGATATATAAAGCCCTTTATTCCCAAATACATTTCTTATATTATAAAATAACATGCAACATGCGTGTAATATATATAATAGCATGCAACAAATCTATATTTTACTAAATTTACAAAAGAAAATTAGATAATACAGTTACTCATATAAAAAATTATAAAATCACTTCATAATTTTTGAATTTATTGAGTAAAATTATTATTTATTTACCTACACATGTCCATGGTCCATGTAATGTATTCCCTACACCATTCATTTCTACGAGCGCGATTGACTTGACGTATCGGTGGCCATCGTGCTCGTATGCCATACTCATGCACTCAATTTCGAACAATTTGGTACCTAATAACACCACAACTTGAATTTTGTAGCCATAATCTCTCGGGCGATTAACATCTGCTGGCGTCTTACAGTCAGTTGTATGTATCGATCTTGCCCTGTGGTTCTACACTATCCTCGTCCTGGGTGCTGCTCAGCAGGATCTCTCGTGTTAGTGTAAGGCTGATGAAGAAGGCAGATAACCCTTCTGTCGACACCAAAATACCGAGATATCTGAGACTTTTATCTGACTCATTCCCGCTTGCAACATCCGTACAGCTCGTTTTATTGCGTATGCGATCAAATACAACAAAGAAATACAGGTAGTTGTCCCAAATCTGGTTGTTTGTGTATGTGAGTTTAAATGTTTGCAAACACACACAGCAGTAATTCCTAGTGTAAACAACAAATGTCGTTCCATGATATAAAAAATGTCTCGAAACCCAAATTTACTCAAAACTGTTTTCAAATTACTGTTTAAGTCGGGAAATTGATACAGGATAAAAAAGGAAAACTCTTTAAAATTGAACAAATGCATTTTCATTCGCATTCGCTTTTGAATTTGTGAAAAAAAATAACAAATGATACTCGATTTTTTTATAACAAGCCAGGATGTTCTCTAGATCAAATAAGTTTACATAGGTATTACCAACTTGATAAGAAATGACAATAATCGATTAATAATTTGTAATAGTATGTCTTGCTAGACTTTTTTGATATTAGTATAGATGATTCATATCTCGTCAGGGACGACAGTATCTCTTCCAAACAGCCCATGAACACTGGCAGCAGAGGCCTTCGCACTACGCAATACGTGGGCTCCCCTAGATGGACGGACGACAGAAATAAAGTAGGTAGGACAGACTGCCCGCGAGAGTGTAGGACAAATTCTTGTGGCGCAACTTAGAAGAGGCATATATGAACATGTGAACTGATAGTCGAAGTCAATTGATTGTTTGACATAACCGGTTTAATGTAACTGTAATTTAACTGTAATTTCAAAAGCAATTAAAAAGCCATCCTGGCCCGCTTGGGTCCACGATTAAACGACGTGTAAATCGAAGCATGAGTCTATGAGTTTACAAATTATTTATACCAAAACAATCCTTCTATAATCCTTTTTGTATCAGGTGCGTACGGTTGCACATCAAGCTGTATACAAATAAGTTTCAGCAGTAGACGCTACTTTTTTTTTTTTTTGTTTGGGATGCGAGATCAACAAATCAACCTCTCCCGTTCTTGGCGGAGCGGAAGGGCGTGTCAGACTTTTACTGACTAAAACACACCGGTGTTTCTTCACATACCTATGCGCCAGGGCCACGGTTTCTTTTTTTAACCAACCCGCAACCCTGACTTCGTCATAAGAAAAATCGACACGCGCCCGGCCCGAACACGAGTGCACACCTCGACGCCGGGCGGCTGGCTACGCGCACCGCCTAGGCGCGTATCGAAAATCCTCATTCCCGAGCGTTCACGACCTTAAAGACGCAAAACGCACAACGGACAAGCTCTGGAAATGAAGAAATGCATATGTGAGCGCATACTGGTATGCGCTGACATATGCATTCCAATTCCCTAAATGAGAACGTTAACTGTAGCTTTCGAAATATTTGGAACGTATGTAATCTCAGCGACAATCAATGTGAAAAACGTTGTGTAGAGAAGTTCTATGACAGATTGAGATCAGAGTGTGAAAGTTTTTAAAATTAAGTGTTTTGCTCCTCAGATTAAACCAATGCCAGTTCAGCTAAAACTGGAAATTAACAGATTGATTATA
The DNA here is from genome assembly GCA_017933935.1 of Sesamia nonagrioides. Classification (NCBI taxonomy): domain Eukaryota; kingdom Metazoa; phylum Arthropoda; class Insecta; order Lepidoptera; family Noctuidae; genus Sesamia; species Sesamia nonagrioides. The sequence continues at coordinate 446,514 of JADWQK010000551.1, read as the reverse complement.
TACCACCTTGTGTACGAACACCAGCCGTGAACTGACATGGACACGATAACTAGAATTCTGATTGATGTCTGTGGTCCACTGGACAGGTAACAGTGTGTACATAATAAGGAAGATTTTATAATAACTCATAAAAAAATTGTTATAGCAACTACTTATCTTACCTATAAACTTTAACTTATCTATAAAACAAATTACTCGAAACTGTCAAAATTTCCCAAACAATCTAGAGCTATACACAATCCAAAAGATGGCCATCTTCTATCTCAAAATTACAGCTCATAATAAAATACGTCTCAAAATCGCCATCAGTTTATAACTGAAAGTCCCCTAAGTTAGCACAAAGATTTAAAGTATTCATTATACGGGCTGCCGAGAGCTGATAGTTGTTCCCCGACCAGTTCGCCAGTTCGGGAGCTCGCCTGGTGACTACACACTGCTACTTTGTATAATCTTAGTAGCCTAAGAGAAGGAAAATAATATTTATTAATTTAATTGGCAGCTACCTCTTGTACTGGGTCCCACAGGGATCGGTCTTGGGGCCACATCTTTTCGATATCTGGTACGACTACATGCTGCGCGTCGACCTCCCTAGCAGCGTCAGCATGATACGCTAGCAGAGGTCGGACCAGGTAGCGGAGGAAACTGCGTCCAATGCGGGGAGGACACGGCGCAGCACACGCTCTCCGAGTGTGTATCTTGGGAGGAGCAGCGCCGTGTCCTCACAAATGAAGTAGGAGGTGACCTGTCGCTGCCGGCAGTAGTGCGGAGGATGGTCGGTAGCGCAGTGTCGTGGGACGCGGTGGTGTCCTTCTGCGAGGACGTGATGTCACAGAAGGAAGCTGTGGAACAGGAGAGGGAGATCTCAACTCCCTTCCCGGGCCGCAGAAGACGCACCGGGCGTCGAGGAAGGGCGGATAACGCCCTCTTCCGCCCATGAATGGGTCCAGGGGCGAGGGACATGGGGAAGTCCCCGCCCCCTATTTGTTGGACCCCGAGGCGGAGGTGCGCGCTAGTTTCGGCGCGCGCCTCTGAGGCGATGCACGGGGTAGTTTACCCCACCCCACTACCCCGTGCAGGAGACGAGGCCCGGACAGACCGGGCCAGCACGAGAGTGTGGGGCCGTGGAAGAATTTAGACTCCCACGTTCCCACGCGCGCTCGTAATAGGAGCAACGGGGTGGTTTTAGTCAGTAAAAGTCTTACAGACCCCGTCGCCCATCCCAGGGCGGCGGACATCCTATGAGGATTTCCACCCCGAAAAAAAAAACCCGAAAAAGAAAAAAAGAAGGTAGCGGTCGAAACAGCGTCACGAGAGGTTGCGACAATCTTCAATTGAGAGGATCCGGAGATTGTCTACATATGATGATTGTGTGACATATGTTTATATGGACTTCGGGACGTGTCACCATCGGGTTCCCAAATAAGGGTAAGAGCCAAGAGGGGTTTACGCGTCGTCGAAAAAGTACATAGGGCTTGTCTTCGACAGCTGATGGACCTTTGTGGATTATTTCAGACGTTTTACTCCCAAACTGAAGCTGCCTTGAAGCGGCTCCTACCAGTTCTAAATAATGGTGACTTTGAACTGATATCGTGAAGTATACCACCGTCACGTCCGTCACATTAGCTTTAAATACGAATTTGGTTTGATCATTGGCTTGTTGAAAATGAATGACTCGTATTATCAATGAAACTTAGATACCTACAGCTACACATGTACCCTATATCTACGAAGCTATGCAGTTATGAAACACATATTCTAGAACTTATTGTATTATTTTTACTCTTAAAGAGAACATACATAGTAAAGGCATAAAGAATACTGTCATCATCATCATCATCTCAGCGTTAATCCCAGTCGCATCCGCAGCTTTTTCAGCTTTGGAGTCTGGGGTCCGCTTTACCAGTCTAACTGCTGGTTTTGGCTAAACTTCGATATTTTCCGTGAAGCGACTGCCGTCTGACCTCCACAACCCGAAGGTGATATCTAAGCATTGCAGTTAGACCAATTGTTAGACTTTTGAGGGCTCCAACAACCCTTAACGACTGCCACTAGATGTTCGTATGGCAACCGGGATCAACGGCTTAACGTGCTTTCCGAGGTACGACCAGACTAGTGTAAATATTCTTAAAGAATACTGTATTCTACATATTTTATAACCCTAGAGTACAAAAAAACGTTTATATGATTGACAATATCTTATGCAATCCAAAGATTACATCAACTACAAAACACAAATGTAATCTTCTGCGTAATAGATTTAATTAATTATATGCGTACATCTTCATTGAAGTTTCTATATCTAGATAGATTATTATCGCAATTACTTATAATAATTCTGGGATTAAGTCCTTGGTACAATTCAAGTGTGGTTGTACTGCCTTGCGAAGCATTGCAACCTTGATACTAATTAATGTCATGTTTAAAGAAAAACACATTAGTAATTATTATTCTTCGTCGTTCCTCACTGCTGAGCGTAGTAAACACATTATAATTTTTCTTTTGTGCTATGGATCGTCTGTTGGGTTTGTTAAATTTTATGTTGAACTACACGATTACTGACAAATGTATATGTATGTATGTATGTCTATGGTAGAGCGTACGAGTGCTGCACTACAGGCAGTCTCCAAATGGGGCAAAGCCAATATTGTAGCATTCAAAGCCAAAACACAGGCGTGTCTTTTCACCGCCAAAAGGACCTTGTTCACCTTGGCTCCTACTTTTCAGAATGTATCCTTGGAGTGAATCGACCGCCTTCAGCTTTTGGGAGTTAGGAGTACCTCGAACCTAAACTTTGGACGGTTCATTGAGTCCAAGGCCAGAGTGACTGCCAGGAAACTTGGCGTTATCGCAAAGGTCAGGCGGTACTTCACACCAAGGCAGCTTCTAATGTTGTACAAAGCTCAGGTCCGCTCGTGTATGGAGTACTGCAGCCACATTCGGGCTGATGCTGCGAAATGTCACCTGCCTGCTTTGGATTCAGTGGAGTGGCGTGCGAAGAGGATGATTGGCGACACAGTTTTAACTCAAAACGGTCTCCAAAGCCTGGAGCACAGGCAAAGAGTAGCCAGCCTTTTGGTGTTCTATAGGATGCATTTTGGTGAGTATACAAGGGAATTGCATAATTTGATTCCCTCATCTCTATTCCACCATCGGACGACACGTCGTACGGCGAGTTTACGTTTTTAACACCACTACGATCTGTACGAAGCGTTTCACTTCCTCTTTTATTCCGCGTATATCGAGGGACTGGAGCAATTTGCCAGCGGCGGTGTTTCCGTCGGACTATAATTCGAATGTCTTCAAGGCTAGAGTGAATAAACTCTTAATAAACTAGCGCGCTTTACCATCAACGATTGCATCACTGTTACCCCAGTATTTGACAATGTTAGCGTGTGCCTTAACATGTCTCGAATTGGAATAGTCATAGTACGTAATCTTGGAATCCACATCCCTATACAACGTGTAACATAAAGGGTATACACATAACAAAGGCATGACATCTTTACATGATATCAAACGATATTGGAAGGGTTTTTTTAATCCTATCTCTTTATGTTAGGAAGTTATGAGGAAAAACACCGCGTTGTATACCTAAATAACAAGAGCCCCAAAAAACTTTGTACCTCTTCAACAGTTTTAGGTTATCTAAATGATTCTACGGTTTTAACGTACTTTTCTAGAGGTTTGACCTCCCGTGGAGACAATTCATGCCCCAAAAAATCTATATTTTTGATACGTTAAAAATGCATTTCATATTGTTAGGAAGCGCATTAGTTTGTTTTGAAATCATTAGAAAATTGGGTAATGTATATCCAAACAGCACGACATAATCAAAGAAATTAACGACACCGTCACAAGATAGAAGCATCCTCTGCATTATTTTTTGAAAATATTCGGGCGCACATGATATCCATAACGTCAGAGCTTTCCGCCCGCGGCTTCGGACGCGTGGAGTTCGGTTATATCGCACTATTTAGATTTGCCTGGGGAATATAATATTTTTCCGGGAAAAAAGTACCCTATTATTTAATCCGGACTTCTAACTTTACGTCTGCAAAATTTCAAAGCAATCGGTTCAGTAGTTACGGCGTGAAAGCGGAACAAACACACTCACTTTCCCATTTATAATATTATTAAGGATGAACGTTGTTATATCCCTGCAACATTCTTTTATCTAGTGAAATGAGTTAAAATAGTTTGAGCTGATCATGGATCACAAACCACTCGAGGTAATATTCGGCCTGCGATCGAAGCCTTATCAGTGATTTGAACGATGGAAAATGGGTACAACTACAAAGTGGTGTATTGGTGGGGAAAAATAAACTAGGAGATTCCTTGTCTCGGTTATGCCCAAATCAACCAAATCCATGTCCATATATGGATGAACATCACTTTAATGCAATCGTACAGTATACAAGACCTATTGCTGTGTCAATGCAGGAAATTACAATAAATCACAAGATTTTGTGGTGTTGACGCGTTGGATTGACAATATCGTCAAATACTGTTCCAAATAAAGTGAAAGCTTCCTTGTAACGTCCATCATCACCATCATCATTTCAGCCAAAAGACGTCCACTGCTGGACATAGGCCTCCCCCAAAGGATCTCCACGACGACCGGTCCTGCGCCTCCCGTGGTCGTCGGTCCACCTTGTCGGGGGCCTACCCACGCTGCGTCTTGTCAGTGCGTGGTCGCCACTCGAGAACGCGTCGGCCCCATTGGGCATCGGTCCTACGGGCAATGTGTCCAGCCCACTGCCACTTAGGTGTTGCAATTCTTGTAGAAAAGCACAAAATAATGAAATTAATGCAGAAGAAAAGGTCTACGTTAAAAATATCATTAAGGAAAACAAATTGAAGCCTGATTTCAACTGGACTCCACACACAATCATTAGCGCTAAAGGACCAAAATGATGAAACCGGTCAAGAAATAAGAAGAAATATAATTCACCTCAAGAAAATAGAGGAAAAATGGAGAATCCATAATGAAAAGAAAAATGAAGATGATGTACTAATAAACACTGATCATCATTCTCCTGCCGTTATCCCAATTTATTTGGGGTCGGTGCAACATGTCTTTTTCTTCCATGCATCCCTATCAGAAGCCATCTCGGCAGTCACCCCCTTCTTAGCCATATCATCCTTCACACATTCCATCCATCGTTTCTTTGGTCTTCCCCTACTCTTATAGCCATCAACATTCATAATTAAGACTCTCCTCACGACATTCTCCTCAGTTCTCCGTAACACATGCCCGTACCATGACAACCGATTTCCACACAACTTTTCAGCTACCGGTGCCACTTTCAGACTTCCTCTTATGTACTCATTTCTTATTCTATCCATTCGTGTAACACCACACATCCCTCTTAGCATTCTCATCTCGGCTGCATGCAATTGCCTTTCATTCATCCCTTTCGTAGCCCAACATTCTGATCCATACAAGACAGCAGGTCGGATCATGGTTTTATATATTTTCCTTGAGTTTAAGGGGAAGGCGGGAGTCGCAGATTGTTCCCGTGACCTGCCTCCATTTCATCCACCCAGTGTTAATTCTGTGCTTAACCGTCCGATCTATTTCGCCATCGCTTTGCACGAGTGAACCGAGATACCGAAAGTCGGAGCAGATTGGTAGGAGTGCGCCATCAAGCGCTATGGCTCCAGAAGTGGAGAGACCGCCGAAATCGCAGAACATATATTCGGTTTTGGTTCTGCTGATTTTCAAGCCAACATTCTCCAGCTTCTGTTGCCATTTCTCCAATCTGCTCTGGATCTCAGGTCCATCTTCACCGACGAGAACAATGTCATCGGCGAACAGCATGCACCAGGGTGCCTCCTCCTGGATGTCCGACGTAAGAGCGTCCATAATCAACAGGAAGAGGTACGGACTTAAAGCCGATCCCTGGTGCAAGCCTACCGCCACACTGAACTCGTCGGTATTGCCAGCAGCCGACTGGACGTAGGTACGAGATCGACTGTACATAGCACGAATTAACTCTACATACTTCCCAGGCAAACCTTTCTCTTTCAGGGCCCACCACAGCACATCACGAGGTACCCTATCATACGCTTTCTCCAGATCAATGAACACCATGTGCAAGTTCTTGTGTGCACGTCTGTACTTCTCGCACACTTGGCGGAGTGCAAAAGTGGCGTCCATTGTTCCTCGACCTGGCATAAACCCAAACTGGTTTGGGGTAATCTCACTCTCCTCTCGCAATCTTTTCTCAATCACTTTCTCCCATACCTTCATACTATGTGACATGAGCTTTATCCCTCGATAGTTGTTACAGTCCTGTACATCACCTTTATTCTTAAAGATGGGCACTAGTGAACTATTGCACCATTCTTGTGGGATCTCTCCTTCATGCAACAACTTATTGAAGAATAAAGTCAGCCACATACATCCATCTCCTTTTAAACACTTCCATACTTCTACTGGTATATCATCTAGGCCCATAGCTTTTCCATATTTCATACCTTGAACTGCTATTCTTACTTCATCCATGCTAATTTCTCTTACTAAACCCATATTCTCTTGTACCTCTTTGAGCACGCCACTCCATTTATTCTCTTCGTTCATTAGCTTTTCAAAATAAACCTTCCATCGCTCTTTTATTTCGTCATCCCTGGACAGAACCTTACCAGCATCGTCTTTCATACATTTGATATTACTTATATCTCTCGTTCTCCTTTCTCTTGCTTTTGTAATCCGGTAGAGCTCCTTCTGGCCTCTAGGGCTGTCCAGTGAGTCATACAACTTCTCCTGCGCCTTAGCCCTCGAAACTGCTACCGCCTTTTTTGCCTTCCTCTTCCATTCATTATAAATCTTCTTCTTGTCTTCTTTTAAACTATCATTCCCGTTTTCTACACCTTGCCATTCTTTAAAAGCTATTTTCTTTTCTTTGAGTATCTTTTGCACATCTTCATTCCACCACCATGTATCCTTTTCTATCACACCTTTCCCTTTGGATTCTCCAAACACATCTTTAGCTACTCTCCTTATATAGTCCGCCATCTCTTTCCAACATTCATTCACAGATTTTCCTTCCATATCCCCCATTTCAATCATCTTATCTACCACTTGGCTCTTAAACACACTAGCATATTCCTCTTTTTCTATCATACGCCATCTAGTTTTGGGCGAGGGCCGTTCCTTGTTCTTTCTGGATGAGACACTGACTTTTACCTCCATTATCAATAGTCTATGTTGAGAGACTAAGTCTTCACCTGGTAGCACTTTACAGTTTTTGACACTTTTAAGACTGTTTCGTCTTACTAAAAAGTAATCGATTTGTGTCGCGTGGCGGCCGCTTTTATAGCTTATGAGATGCTCATTTTGTTTTTTGAACCACGTATTTGTTATTGCCAGGTTATAGGCCGTAGCAGCTTGCAGTAGTGTCTCACCATCAGTGTTACGGTCTCCGTATCCCCAACCGCCATGCACTCTTTCATACCTATCCTTCTGCACACATTCAACACTGATGAATATTAAAATTTATTTATTGCGTCAATTATTTATGATGATCTTAGTTATGAAGTAAGGCAATCATTCAGATTTGTATTGATGTTTAGAGACTGTATTACTAAATTACTCATTTAACAAACACTGTTTATTTCATGATTATAGTACAGATATCACAATTAAATATATGCGCCTGCGACACCCGTCCGCCGGGGCATTACATTGATGCAGGCCAAGCGAACGGATGTACCGCGCACGCTCTAAAGTCTAAATGATTGATTTCTGTGTTTTATTCTAAACCACCCGTGCCAAACGTAAGACATAACAACATGGTGGAGGTCTGCCAGTCTCAGTGTCAGGACACAGTGAGCAGTGAGCAGTTCGCCGCCCGGTAAGGACCAGGCCCGAGTCGACGCCGACGGCGCGTTGTGTTTTACGCGCGCCTCAAAGAGATGTCAGCAGCGGGTTTTAATTAGTAAAAGTCTGACACGCCCTCCGCTTTATCCAGAGCGGGAGAGGTCATTTGGTAATTTTTCATCCCAAACAAAAAAAAGACAACAACTTCCTTTCACAGAAAGTTTACTTCTAATATCTTTAACTCAACAACAACAAAACCCCTATGATTTTAATAAACTTGACAGTTTCAGCAACCCGAAAGCGACCTTATTTAGCACGAGATTAAAGATGACAGTAACATTGAACATTGACAAATCCAAATCAAAAATATATTTAACTAGAGGCCGCCAGCGACTTCGTTCTCGTGGAATTAGTTATGCTCCGCTCCTATTAGTCGCAGCGTGATGTTATATAGACTATCGCCTTTATACAACGCAAAGGGTACAAGCAGGTTTAAGTGAAATTTAAATGTTTTGTTTTACGGTTATTGGTTTTTATATTATACTAGCTGCGTCTCGCGGTTTCACTTGCGTAGGTTTTGATATGTTTTTTTTTTATATGCTCCGCTCCTGGTATTTGCAGCATGGTGTTATATAGCCTAAAGCCTTCCTGGATTAATGAGCTATATATATATAGCAAAAAGAATTTTTCAAATCGGAACAGTAGTTCCTGAGATTAGCGCGTTCAAACAAACAAACTCTTCAGCTTTATATATTAGTACAGATTTCACACAAACCAACATGGGCTAATGAAACGTCAAAAGTTAGGTGCTCGGTTCCAATTGGTCGTTTCCTCTAGAGAAAAGCCGGCAAGAAACCCAATAATTGGTTTTCTGTTTCTGATTTAGAAATCTTTAGTTTTATTTTGGTGGTATATGTTTTATCGAATAAAGGTCTAAACATACTATCAAAACGCAACGCGATGTGTTGTGCCGATACCCGACGCTCGTCGTGCACATAGGCAACACGCCACGCGATGCTACAACACGTATCGTGTAGTGTAGTCTCTCACGAAAGGCTGAAATGTATTGACGTGTCACGTGGCCATGGATTCGATTCTGCTTGAAGACAAGCTAGAAGAAGATTTATTGCAGATTTTAGGGATAAATTTTGTACAGAAAGAGTAAATAAAAAAGACGTACCCATCTATCTATACTAATATATAAAGCTGAAGAGTTTGTTTGTTTGTTTGAACGCGCTAATCTCAGGAACTACTGTTCTGATTTGAAAAATTCTTTTTGCGATGGATAGCCTATTAATCAAGAAGGATTTAGGCTATATAACATCACGCTGCGATCAATAGGAGCGGAGCATATAAAAAAACATATCGAACCCACGCGGGTGAAACCGCGGGGACCTGAGTACCGTTTCCGTAACTCTTCATCGAACAATTTAAACCAATTATTAAACAAAAAATATCTTTTATTATAACCGCCATAGAAACGTCGGGTGTTAACTAGAAACACACTGCGCTGATTCGTCGGGTGGCGTGTCCTTTGTTATACAACGTGTAACAAAAAGGGTATATATATACAAAAGGCCTGGCATCTTTACATAATATCAAACGATATCGGAAGGGTTTCAACTCAAAATAAAATACTCAAAAAATTGGTACCAAATTTTCGGTATCGTGTGTTTCTTAAAATCAAATCATAACAAACGTGGCAGCACACTACATATGTTAATAACTACTCGTTACCCGTCACGTTACTTGCCAAAATCCGACAAATGTCTTCAATATCTTTGTGCGACTAGTATGATAGTAGCCTATCACAGGCGGTGTTTTTCCTCATAACTTCCTAACATAAAGAGATAGGATTAAAAAACCCTTCCAATATCGTTTGATATCATGTAAAGATGCCATGCCTTTGTTATGTATATACCATTTATGTTACACGTTGTATAGCCTATAGTACGCTGATTAAGTACATTTTTTTATGATTCTGTTAGTTAACTTATCCAGAAACTATGGAAACTCCTTTTTATATTTTTAAATTGAAGTTGAATATTTGAGTAAATCCTACTAAAACTGAGATTTCAACTATCAAGCCTCTTTTGAGTAACATTAAGTAATTCAGGAAGCTGAGTTATTTTTTTATTAAACCAACACTTACGAAAATTATGTCATGAAAAAAGACTGCAAAATAACTTAGTAGATATTTTGGTTGGTGTTGGTGTTGGTAGGTGTTGGTATTCATATCTTTTTTTGTAGTCAAAAAAAGATATGAATTTTCGAAACCTCGCTGGCAGAAATCAGAAAAATACACAAAAAATATTATAACTCGAATACTAAGAAAAATCGCAGAACATACATAGGGTATTTTCGGGTACCCCCAGGTGCGAGGAATAGTCATCATCATCATCATCAACCTTTTTATCGTCCCACTGCTGGACACAGGTCTCCTCTCATACAGAGAAGGATTGAGCGTAATCACCACGCTTGCTCAATGCGGGTTGGCGATTTCAGACTTATAAAGTCCAGGTTTCCTCAAGATGTTTTCCTTCACCTTTAGTCATTGGTGTCCAAGATATACTTAGAAAGTACATATAACTTTAGAAAAGTTACATTGGTACTTGCCTGACCTGGAATCGAACCCGCGCACTCATACTTGAGAGGCTGGTGTTTTAACCACTAGGCCACCACGACATTAATAGGAATAGTGTTGCAAAAAAACCTTGAAAAAAAAGACTGTTTTTTTTTCTGGACCAGACTTAGGTTTATTCTTGAACCTACGGTACTTTTATGATGAAATAGTAACAAAATTTCATAAAAATATTGGCAACATTCATTGATATTAACATGACCGAAAGGGAAGTCCCCAAATCGTATATTTGTGTTGTCTAGGGATAATTGAAGACGAAGAATATCGGCGGAGACGACCTCTCGCTGCCGGCCGTGGTCAGAGCCATGGTCGACAGCGGGGAGTCATGGGACGCGGTCATCTCCTTCTGAGAGGAGGCAATCTCCGCGAAGGAGACGGCCGAACGGGAGAGGGAAGCACTGAGCACTCTCCCGTCCCGCCGACGGCGCGCTGGCCGGAGGAGGAGGGAAGCCGAGGGCGATCCGCTTCCTCCATAACGAGAGATCGACGGGCCGAGGACCGGGGGAGTCCGACGTCCGTCACTAGGCCGGAGTAGGCGTGTAGTGGCTGTTCCTACACGCCTACCTGATGGAAAGAGGGGAGGAAGAGGGACCCGCCGATCTCGCGCGTGGCGGGTCAAGGCCTGCCGGGGATGCGGTGAATGGCAAACCAGGGCCCGCACCCCCAGCTATAGGCAAGAAGAGGAACGCTCCAGTGGTTTTAGCCGGTGAGAGCCCGGCACACCCTCCGTCGACCCCCAGACGGAGGACGGTCTGGTAGAGATTTCCACTGGGAGAACAAAAAAAAAAAAAGACGAAGAATAAATTGAAAAAGAAAATATATTGAGTTGTGATTTATTGTTGGAAGTAGTGAATTATGAATAAATAATATGTTGATTTATTATAAAATTTACTAATTTAATTTAGAAAAAAAAAAATTAGAAAAAACACAACGACGCTAAGTTTTTTTTCAATAAAGTGAAAAAAACTTTTTTTTTTTCCTTTTATATCACTAGCGAGGAATCTAAAAAATATTGTTGACGTCACTAGTTGGACCAACCTCGTCATCATCATCATCATTTCAGCCGAAAGACGTCCACTGCTGGACATAGGCCTCCCCCAAGGTTCTCCACGACGACCGGTTCTGCGCTTTCCACAACCAGCGGTTTCCCGCGACCTTCACCAGGTCGTCGGTCCACCTTGTCGGGGGCCTACTCACGCTACGTCTTCCGGTGCGTGGTCGCCACTCGAGAACCCGTCGGCCTCATCGGGCGTCGGTCCTACGGGCAATGTGTCCAGCTCACTGCCACTTTAGTGTTGCAATTCTTCGGGCTATGTCGGTTACTCTCGTTCTTCTGCGGATCTCCTCATTCCTGATTCGATCGCGCAGTGATACCCCAAGCATAGCCCTCTCCATTGCCCTTTGAGTGACTTTGAGCCTTCTTATAAGGCCCATTGTTAGCGACCACGTCTCAATTCCATAAGTCATCACTGGCAACACACACTGGTCGAAGACTTTTGTCTTGAGACACTGCGGTATTTCGGACGAGAAGATTTTACGTAGCTTCCCGAAAGCAGCCCAGCCGAGTTAGATTCTATGATTGACCTCTTTCTCAAAATTGGACTTTCCTAACTGGATAGTTTTGACCAACCTGTAGATTGGTAGGCAATTGGATAATCGTATCCTACTGGTCAGTCTCCGTCGCGATTGGCCGCAAGTGGCCGCATTCGGTCAGGACGACATTGCCGTCGATTCCTTTGTACAGACGACAGCACATCAAGCTAAGTACTACAATCTGTCTGATTTCCTTATTAGATTTTCAACTTTATCTCTAAGGCGTTAAAGATCAAGGTCGATTGGGAATATTACATAATTTCAGGTAGCTTGACCTACCGTCGTCCGTACGCAAACTAAACTAATTTTAAGTAAAGTGCATCTTTTTATTTCTATTAAAAAAAAAAAAATATCATTAAGAAACATTGATAAAATATTAAACAGATACGATATATTCTAACAAACTGACCAAAAAAAATGTGCCGAACACAGCAGCAGCACACATGCATATTTTTATTCGGCATACATTGGTACAGTGTGAGTGAGATGGGGCACAAGCTAAAACATAGAGAAGAAAAAGATGGCTAGTGTTTGTCGTTTGCGCTGTTAGTGTTTGTCGTTTGTTTTTACGAGTGTATCGAGAGTGACTAAGGCGAGATGCAGGACTTTCCTTCCTTTTGTACGCTTCATTTTCAGTGCGCTAATGACATATCTACCTTAGTTTAATATTTTATCAATGTTAAGAAAAGGATAGAAGATAATATTTTAGTTTAATCCTGTCAAATTAAGTTACTCCATAGACAATTTAGACGCGATTATAAACATGGCGACCAAAAATACATCACCACTGCTTACCATCAAGCTGAATCGCGGTCAAGCACTATTTTATAATTATAAAAAACTAAATAAATATAATAATAGTACAGTAAAAACAGTTATTTTTATCTATTATATTCTAATATGAAAGAATGTAAATGAATGTTGTTCAACATAATCATGAACGTTAATTATATAGTCACGAACATTAATTTCAAACCATAAATTAATGTCGGTGACTAATGATCCTGTCCTCTTGTCTCCAAACGATTGTCAAAAACCTGATGATGATGTTTTAATACTTTTTTATATAATTACTAGCTGCGTTCTGCGGTTTCACCCGCGTAAATAGTAGGTAGTAGTATAAAAAATAGATAAGAAACTATTCTCATACCAAAAAAAAAGTATTCATGACAGTTCATTAGAATAGAAAGTCCTATTCGACGCCAAAAGGCTGCTATCACAACATGATGCTTCGACGTATCCATAAATAAATGCGAAAGTAACTATGTCTGTCTGTCTGTCGGTTACGCTTTCCCGCTTAAATCTCTCAACCGATTTTGATGAAATTTTGCACAGACAATCTTTAGAGCCTGAGAAAGGACATTTATTGAAAAAAATGATATTCCCGAGGGAAATCTAAAAAGCGCGATATAACCGAATTCCACGCGGGCGAAGCCGCGGGCGGAAAGCTAGTAAAAAATAAATGTTGCAGCGCTGGTATTCTCATCATCATCACCTCAGCGTTAATTCCAGTCACATCCGAATATTTTTCAGCTTAGGAGTCTGGGGTCCGCTTTACCAGTCTAACTGCCGATTTTTGGCTAAACTTCGATATTTTCCGTGAACAGACTGACGTCTGACCTCCACAACCCGAAAGCGATATCGAAGCATTGGAATTAGACCAATTGTTGAACTTTTGATGGCTCCAACAACCCGTAACGACTGCCTTTAGATGTTCGTATGGCAACCGGGACCAACGGCTTAACGTGCTTTCCGAGGCACGACCAGACCACTGGTATTCTATTAGAGCCCGAAAAATTCAATTGGTTCCCCGTCATAAAGTCTTAGTGATGTAATAATATAAGCCTTAAGACAGAAAATTTTAATTTTTATTATTTAATCTAGTTTGTTTATTTGAACGCGCTAATCTCAGGAACTACAGAACCGATTTAAAAAATTCTTTATCATCATCATCTCAGCGTCCATACCGGTCGCATCCGCGGCTTTCGCGTTGGAGCCCAGGGTCCGCTTTCCTGCACATTCTCCTCCATTTCGCACGATCTTTAGCGTCCTGTGGTAAGAGCTTGTTGGCATGCATGTCATCTCTTACAACGTCAAGCCAGCACTTCTTTGGTCTACCCCGCTTGTTCCGGCCCGGCGGAGGCGCCATGGCAAGACATTTGTTACCCACGTAACATGCCGGTTTCCGTAAGACGTGGCCGTACCAGCGTAGGCGACCCTCCTGCAGTTTGTCTGCAATGTCACGGACACGAAGGCTGCCCCGGATGCGGGAGTTCCTGATGCGGTCTTTCCGCGTAACTCCACACATCCACCGCAGCATATTCATCTCCGTGACACGCAGCTCCTGCTTGTGTCGCTCAAGCACAGGCCACGCCTCACTGCCATACAGGAGAACAGGTCTAATGATGGTTTTATAGACCTGCCCCTTAAGCTTAACCGGCATTTTGGGGTCACAAGTGACACCTGTCACCTCACGCCATTTCGCCCAAGCTGCGGAAATACGTGCCTTGACGTCGCAATCAATGTCGCCGGACGCGTGAAGCACAGACCCCAAGTATTTAAACTGGTCCGTGCGCTCGACCATGTCTCCGCCTATACGCACAGACATGGGGTCTGTCGTGTTGCTGGCCAAGTATACGGTCTTCGACACGTTGAGTTTCAGACCTCCGTTCTCAAGCGAGTCCTTCCACGCATTCACACGCCGCACCAACCGTTCCCTGTCCGCGTCCGCCAGCGCGATATCGTCAGCATACATGAGTAGCCAGGGAGGCTGCTCATGTGAGTCCTTGATGCTGTCCGACAAAACGTCTAATATCACGCTGAACAGAAACGGACTAAGGACGGATCCCTGGTGGACTCCGACGGTGATGGGGAAGGGTTTAGTGTCGCCAACAGCGGTCCTGACAACGGAATCGGAATTGAGGTACATGTCTCGAATTATGTCGACATAGGTTTCAGGTACCCCTTTGGACCTCAGTGCCCACCAGATCACCCCGCGAGGGACACAGTCGAAGGCCTTCTGCATATCTAGAAAGAGCATATGCAGAGGCGTGTTCTTCGATCTGTATCTCTCCATGGCGATCCTTAGTGCGAAGATAGGGTCCATGGTTCCGTACCCTGGCCGAAACCCATATTGACACTCCGAGACAGCACACTCCTGCCGGATTCGGGAGTCTACGATCCTCTCAAAGATTTTCATGGTGTGGGACATGACCTTGATACCGCGATAGTTGCCACACTCCTGAACCGAGCCCTTGCCTTTAAAGACTGGAGTAATTATACTCAGCCTCCATTGGCTCGGGATTTTGCCGGTCAGGAGCACGCGATTGAAAAAGTTAGTTAGCATGCCCACACCGCGAGGACCCATCGCTTTCCAGGCCTCAATGGGGACTCCGTCAGCTCCGACAGCTTTCCGATTCCTCATACGACGAAGAGCCGTTTGGACTTCCTCAGGCGTTATCAGAGGCACTAGTCCAAGGTTCGGAGGGAGTTCCGGTGTCTGCACCTCTTGATGCTGCTTGTTCAGCAGCTCGTGAAAGTACGAGCGCCATCTCTCCTTCACCGCGAGGTCCTCGCATAGCAGGTTGCCATTTGGGTCTTTTACACAACGGCACTTGGATATATCCTCTGCCGCTTTGACCCTGGAACGTGCCAACTTGTAAATGAGCTTTTGCCCCTCAGACGATTCCAACTTCTCGTAGAGAGGTTGCAAGTGGTCTCGTCTGGCTCTGGCTACAGCTCTTTTGGTGGCACGTTTGGCAACCTTGTATGCGTCGCGATCTTCAGGAGATCCGGTCGCTTGCCACGTTTTGAAGAGGGCTTTCTTCACCTTAGTCTCCCTCTGGACTGTGTCGTCCCACCACCAGGTTTCCTTGTCACGTTTGCGGCCGCCCTTAGAGACGCCGAGTACCACCCGCGCCGCCCCCGTAATAGCTGCCTGGATCCTGTCCCAGTGGTCTTGCACAGGTTCTCCGTCGGTACCGACGCACTTGTCGCCAATAACCGACACAAAATCCTGGGACCTGTTTTCATCAAGCAGCCACCACCGGATCTGGCGCCGACAGTCCTCTACACGTCTACGTTGGGCCTTTACGCAGAGGTCCATGACAAGGAGACGGTGTTGTGCAGTGAGACTCTCACCGGGTATGACTTTGCAGTTGGCTACTTTGCCGATATGGTGCCTCCTAGTTAGTAGAAAATCGATCTGGGTAGCGCTTCGCCCGCTCCGGTAGGTGACAAGGTGCTCCGGCTTCTTTTTGAAGTAGGTGTTCACGATTGCAAGGTCCGCAGCCGCACACATTCGGAGAATGCTGTCTCCTTCCGCGTTGCGGCTACCGTACCCAAAGCCACCGTGAACACGCTCAAACTCGCCACACCTCTCACCCACATGACCGTTCAAATCACCACCCAGAACGATTCCCTGGGATAACGGAATCCCGCGAAGCAATCCTTCGAGCTGGGTCCAGAACAGCGTCCTTTCGGCTTCACTGCACCCGGCCTGCGGCGCCCTAGCTGTGACATGTGCATTTCTTATTTTCCTCACCATGATTGATTGGCTTGTTTGGCTTATTACGAGTGCGACTGCCGTCTGACCACTCAACCCCGAAGGGAAAGCCGGCGTCAGAGCCCCGTTCGTGAGTCAGCAGGTGCATCGTCTGGCAGGTGGGGTTGACTTGGGTCCCAGAGATGGAGGTGGGACCCCAAAAATTCTTTATGCGATGTGTAGCCTATTAATCCAGGAAGGCTTTAGGCTTTTTAAGTTATATAACATCACGCTGCGACCAATAAGAGTGGAGCATACCCGACTCCACGCGAAAGAAGTCGCTGGCGGCCGCTAGTACATAATAAAATACACATTAATATTGGTGAACATGTTTTAAATTCCATATGTCCGCGACTAATAAGTAATGGTAATGATTCTATCCGATTTTGTTTTAGGGCTTAGTATCGGCTCCACCTCGATGAACTGTGCATGTAGGTAGGAAGGACAGCAGGTCAAGCTATCCCAAACTGTCAAATATTCCCAATCAATCTTGAGCGTTAATGCTGTACAGATAAAGTTAAAAATCTAATAAGGAAAGTAGTTCGGTGTGCTGTAGTCTGTACGTATTTTCAAATGTATACTTAATAGTAAGAAGCCATTTGCGCGATTAATAACTAAATATGCTTATTCCCAAGAATATTTAGTTATTCTAAATTCAAATTTATTTATTTGTACATAAGTGTCATGTAGTGTTACATCATGTACAATATTAAATTTAAAAATATATATATATTTTGCCACTATATGTTGCCTTGGAAGGCGTACAAATATTACTTATTCATTAGGTAACGGGTGTACAGGAACAGCCTATATAATTATGAAAATAAGTGACAAAATTAACTCTTAAGTTAAATACATATTTAGTTTAAAACAAACACAGAGGTGTACAGAGTTATGAAGCAAATATTACAAAATATAAACAAATATTAAATTCAGAAATGTTTAAACGAGTATTATAAACTATGAACTAAAGCATGAAACTGTTTAATAACCAAATCTGAGAATAATGGTATAATATGCTTTCTGTATTAAAACCTATGGAGTATTTTTTTAAAGTGTCTAAGTCGTTTTAATAGATTTAGGTAATTTATTAAATACTTTTGCAGCCATTCGTTGGAAGCCGAATTCGTTGAATACGGGTGGTTTGGTGAGTTTTAGATTTAAAAGTACGGGCAAATTAATTGCATAACACACTTTTACTATAAACTTGAATTACTGTGAAGCATATTGCAAATCCATTGTTTTGTATGTTCCAAAGCTTTTCTACTCAACAACGTAAATATCGCAATGAATGTTGCTGAACTGTCAAAATGAAACGTATCGCTAGTGATACTGTGTTACCCAATTACCCTAATAGATGGTGGAAGTGAAGGTTTGAAATTCCTTTTGGTTGTTGTTTATAAACATGACTACTCAAAAATGTATAAATACGAATTATTAAAACCAAACCTTATTTGAGTAATTTCAATTTTTTCTTCAGTGTTTTAATAATGCATACTGCATGAAGACGCCCTTTTTAGGCCTTAAAAGCCAACTCCATGTCCATTAAATATACTACCTCTGTCATCTTCAAACGATTGATATACAAAGTAGTGATGACAATACGACAATAAATCAAACATCGTGTACTTCAACATATTCTCAGTCTACCCATAAAAATTCATATAAATATAACCATTAGTTTAGTCACAGGAAATTATTTTTAATTTTTAACATTTTCTACATGATGTACATGTTGATAAGGAAGCGCTTACAGGTTGACGACCTCCGCATCCAGCGGTACCTACTAAACTTTAATATTATTGGCGAATGTTATAAAAGCAAGTCGATACGATCGGGCTGTCGCCGATCGGAGGTCAGTGAACCAATATTTTAAAGGATGTTCTAATCCGTTTGCAATTTTATGCGATTTAGTTTGTTTAAAATTTTCATTTTAATTTTTGGTGCTTGGCTTTTTTTTATGGTTTAGGATTATTCCTATGAACCAGCATTGTTCGTGTTTTAATTTATTGTCGTAATAACAGCACCACTCTGTATAGATAACATTTTTTATATATGTCGGGGAAAACCGCCAGGAAGGCGGGGCCGAAGTTCCGGATAATTGAAGTGTCTTCTCATCCCATGATTCTCATCCATCGTGTGCGGTATTTCGATTAAACGTTGAAAAATAACTATAGTGTGATATTAGATTCTTATTATTTTAACTGTACAGTCACTTAGATCACTTTAATATTAAGGGATCACAATGATAATCTCAGATTAAAACAGATAAGAGCCAATAGGTTAGAGCGCGTGCTTTTCCGTCAGCAGCTGTCAATGAGGTGACAGTCGCCACCCCTTCAAATTCAAATCACGCCTACTACTCTATTCGGGGCTAGCCGCTCATATTTTAATATTATTGGAATCGAGTCGACTAAAACATTATTGATTAAATCGAGTTATGATCTTTCTTATTAATCTTCATAATCAGCGCGCCGTCATATATATATTTAACTTTAAAAATATATCAGAAAGTCTTATACGGGTCCAAAGGGCTCTTGCTCCCTTGCTAATATAAAAATTAAACGTCGCAGAGCTGGTATTCTGAAGGGCCCGAAAAATTTAAATGTTTCACCATTGATAAAATATTAAACAGATACGATATATTCTAACAAACTGACCAAAAAATACGTGCCGAACACAGCAGCAGCACACATGCATATTTTTATTCGGCATACATTGGTACAGTGTGAGTGAGATGGGGCACAATCTAAAGCATAGAGAAGAAAAAGATGGCTAGTGTTTGTCGTTTGCGCTGTTAGTGTTTGTCGTTTGTTTTTACGAGTGTATCGAGAGTGACTAAGGCGAAATGCAGGACTTTCCTTCCTTTTGTACGCTTCATTTTCAGTGCGCTAATGACATATCTACCTTAGTTTAATATTTTATCAATGTGTTTCACAACTATCGGGACCTAATGAGATAATTAAGAAAGACAATTTATATTCTAATATGTAGGTAAGTACATAAATGTTGTTGAACTGGTTTTAAATTACTGTCGGTTACTAATGAGTAATGATTCTGTCCTATCTTGTGTTAGTGGTTAGTATCGGCTCCACCTCGGTGAACTGTGCACGTGGGTACGTATTTTCAATTGTTAACAACTACATAAATAGTTACTTTTTTATTAATTGTTTCTTTTAACTGTGTGTACATATCTAACTGGTCTGTTGTGTCTTTCTTTGCTAAATTTTCTTTCTTAAAGCTTATATTGGCGAATTTCTTCTTCACAAATTCAACTAATTATAAGTTAAGTGCAACTTTTTCTTTATATTTCTTTGCGAAAAGGACAGAAGATGATATGTTTGTTTAGACCTGTCAAATTAGTCCGCGCTTGGCGTAAATTGATGTATTTTTGGTCGCCATGTTTATGATCGCGTTTAAACTATCTATGGAATACCTTAATTTGACAGGATTAATATGAAATGTTATCTTGTATCCTTTTCTTAATGAAAGAAAAAAAAAAAGATGCATTTAACCTAAAATTAGTTCAGTTTGTGAACAAGAAATTTGGCGCCATTATTATCTCAATTCGATGATTATCAATGGTGGCGAACCATTTGAATTTTTTGGGCCCAAACAGAATATATAATTGTTGTTATGCTGAGATAGTACAATGCATGACTAAATGCCTAAGGTGCGTATTCCAGAACGAAACTCAAGCATTGATCTCTGCTTAAGCATAAACTACTTTCAACCAATCAAATGGCTTGAAACGAGACTTAAGTAGGGCTTGAGTTTTGAGTGACGTTCTGTAATACGCACCTAAGGTCCGTATTACAGAACGTCACTCAAAACTCAAGCTCTACTTAAGTCTCGTTTTAAGCCATTTGATTGGTTGAAACTAGTTTTAAGTAATGCTTAAGCAGAGATCAATGCTTGAGTTTCCTTCTGGAATACGCACCTTAGTCTATTGATTGCCGAACATCTGTGCCGAACATGTGTCTATTGTAGCGGTTCACCCTTTTTACATGCTTTTTATCAGCTTCACTTGTATGTTTGCTTACTTGCATGTTTGCTCGCTTGCTTGTTTGTTTGTTTGTCCGTCTCTAACTCTTTGAACTACGAGTGAGCGGCTCATTACTGTAAAATGTCCCACCGTTTTCAATACGTTCGTTCGTTAGTTTTTTTTTTAATTTGGAACTAAATAGTTGAAAATAAATATAGTTTAAAAAACTAAACATGCTTTTAAAGAATATCAAACTGAAAAGATAAAAATAATTTAAAAAAAAAGCGTGAGGCGCGTTGTGCCATATTTTTTGTATATTAAGCGCCTCGCGCTTTTTTTTTTTTTTAATTATTTTTATCTTTTCAGTTTGATATTCTTTAAAAGTTAATATTTCGTGTCAGTGACAGATGCCCTTGTCATTCTTCCGACTCGAATTAAAAATCCCACTATAGCTTTTGGCCTTCTATAGGACTTTCTGATTATTATTTTTTTTTAAAATGCCTTTTCTTTCTTTCATCTATTACCAGCTGGCAACAATTCTGTTAACAAGTAAAGTGAGCTGTTATTCCATTTTATGCTAGAAATTGACTACATTTACCAGATTTTTCTATTGCTCGTATGTTCAAAAAATGTGTCTATTCAATAACGTAAATAAAGCAACAATGTTTTTGAGCTGTCAAATTGAAACCCATTGCTACTGATAATGTGTTGCCCAATTAGCCTGCTGGTGTTGGCTTGATTGCTTAACTAAATAGTCCGATAGTGAGATAAAAGCCTATATTTAATTTTCAATTTGACGATATTCCAAGTTAAGGAAATATCAACTTTATTTTAATCGCAATTCAGTTGGTTTCTGAACGGCTAGCATTATTAAAAACTTGCATGGCAAACTGAGCTTTGTAGTGTAGGAATTAAAGTTATTTTGCCATAGATTCAAATATGTTTAAACTTTAGGCGACTGTGTCGCAATATTATTTTCAAATAATTTCTTCTAATTGTTCTAATGTTTATTGTGTTATCTTGTGTTACAGTGTGACCACAGGTTTAAACTGTGCCTTTATGTTTTAATTGAGAAAATGCGTTCCGTTTTATTTACTTTACACTAAATAAATATATTAATCTTGTTAGTGTCTCTCAACTAGGTCATTGTGCAGTGAGTTTTGTGAATACTATCCTACATTACACCTTACACCTACTTTTAGGTCGACTCTAGCATCGAAGTTTTCTTTTTGACTTTTTTTTTTAAATACAATATTCTCTTTTCAAATTTCTTTGACATTGGCAGTACGGTCGACATAGGCTTTATATTATTCCATAATTAAAAAGTGAATAAAAAATTTTGATGAAAATTTTTTGTTATAAAATTGTGGGTAAAACAATAATTATGATATTTATTTTTCTACAACTAAATTTAGTCGCCAAGTACTTGGTGATAATTGGCCCCGATTAATTTGTTCACAAACTAAAATGTCTCGCTGATGGTGGCGTGTGTGTTGGGTCATTAGGTTCCCTTGAATATGGTTGAGCTGAATGATGCTGATCCATTCGTCATGTTCGTGAACGGACGCCGTCGGAGGGGACTGGTCATCTCTTAGCTGCCACGGCGTATTTTAATTTCTGAATTGATTTTTGTGTGTTTTCCATAATGGACGCTCTCGGCGTACAATTTATTTCTGCATCGTTCTCACGCGGTTGATTTCAACATGAATGATGTAATCAAATATTTGTAAAATTAGCTTGAAAATTTAAAAGAGTGTCCATGGAGTTTCTTGCCCGTTCTTCTACATAGGTACTCTTTGGAATGGGCGACTAGCTTCATCTTATTGACTGACCGACCTTCTGACAATTCAAAAGTGCCTGTAACTGGTTTATTTGAAATAAATGATTTGATTTTGATTTTTGATTTTTAAACTAAATTTAAGTTGAGTGCATCTTTATCTTCATATTTCATTAACAAAAGGACAGAAAATAAAATGATAGTTTAGACCTGTCAAATTAGTCCACCCTGGCATAAATTGATTTATTTTTAGTCATATCTAAACTGTCTATTGATTGTCTTAATTTGACACAGAAACTAAAATGTAAAATTCTATCCTTTTTTTAATGAAATGAAAGAAAAAGATGCATTGAACATAATTTTTTTTTAGTTTGTGAAGTTTAAGGTTCTTATTACAGAACGTCACTCAAACTCAAGCTCTACTTAAGTCTCGTTTCAAACCTTTTGATTGGTTGAAACTAGTTTTAAGTAATGCTTAAGCAGAGATCAATGCTTGAGTAACGTTCTGTAATACGGACCTTAGTTTGTGTAAGTTTTAGTGTGGGTAATTGCGTAACATACTATCACTAGCAAGAATGGACTTTGACAGTTCAGCAATATTCATTGCGTTATTTACGTTTTTCGAGCAATGAATTAGCAATATCCATCAAAATGATTCAAACTGAGATTTATAGTATGTTACGCAATGAGGGTGATTATTTATTAGCCTGAATAAAACATTACGACCTCTTAATTATGCCCAAGTTTAATGATAATTTATTTTAAACATAAAATGGTAGTGAAAAATTAATATTGTAAATTACTCATGCTTTCAATAGCAACTGTGATAGAAACTTTGTTTCGATACGTAATTTTGTCTAGTATTCTCAATAATATTGTTTTTTTATAATATTTAAAAAAAAACTCCTTTTGAATTGTACATCTTTTAGTTTTTTTTGTTTTTTTTTACTTATCATCATCTTCATCATCTCAGCGTTAATCCCAGTCGGATCCGCAGTCCTTTCAGCTTTGGAGTCTGGGGTCCGCTTTACCAGTTTAACTGCTGAGTTTGGCTAAACTTCGATATTTTCCGTGAAGCGACTGCCATCTGACCTCCACAACCCGAAGGCGATATCTAAGCATTGCAGTTAGACCAATTGTTAGACTTTTGAGGGTTGCAACAACCCGTAACGACTGCCACTAGATGTTCGTATGGCAACCGGGACCAACGGCTTAACGTGCTTTCCGAGGCACGACCAGACCAGTGCAAATATTCATATTCATGCATACAAATATTTGCACTGTGTGGGGATCGAACCCGCGCTTCCTTGCGCAACGGCCGCGTTCGCTACCACTACGCCACAGAGGCTGTCCGTTTTTCTTTTTTACTAACTTCAGCAAATGACTAAGTAATAATATTGTGCCTAAACATACTAAAGTTAAAAATTTAAAGAAAAAAAAAACTGTTTTTAAACGTACATAATATACCTATGTGAAAACGTGTGTGAAAACAACTCGCACTTAACCGGTTTTTTTAAGAGCAGCTTTTATTAAGCAATTCTCCAATTACTGAAATAATTCGCTTAACGTTATATCATTTCCCGAATTCCTAATTGTAAGGATCCTTAATGAGCAGGCAAAATCACTCAAAGCCAAACCGTCCAGCAATTAAATGTTGGTGTTAATTAGAACTAGATTCGCGTGCCCTCAGACCGCCACACCCCTCCACTTCCCTCGTTAGCTACTGTGACACTTCAAAGCAATCCCACCTTTGTGGCCCATCCACTTTGATCTCAACACGGATCGATTTAATTTTAACTTTCTTGTAATTAAAATTGAGCAACCAAACTGTTTCATTTTAGCACTTTTGGCCAGAAATATTTGGACATTTTAAATGTATTTTTTAAGTTCTTTTGTTAGGATTACTTTTACGTAGGTACTTAAGTGTCTTCAAGTCTAGAGTGACTCTTAATAAAGTAGCGTGCTTTACCATCAACGATTGCATCACTGCTTACCATCAGTCAAGCACTGGTTAAAACGTATAAAAAACGTACTTAGTTCTATGTACGAATATCTATCGTCTGCTTTACCTTTAGACAACCGTGTAGGTTAGGGTTGACTTCTTGTCTTACCGGACACAGCTGAAAGGCAGGCGTTTTATTTTGTCTTTCGTAATTTTGATATTATAGAAGTGCTGATTCTCAGCCTATTGATTGATTAGATTTTTGAATGCCACATAGACAATATTATGTTTTGATTATGCGAAGCCTGAATATAGTTTGTTCAGAATAAGCCACTGAATCGATTCCAATCAGTTTTACACCATGTTATATTTTTTCCCAAATACATTTAGAGTGAGACCGCAGAGTGGTTACCAAGCGGTTACGATAGATCCCAGCTGACGCCAGAGGTCAACGCTCGCGCTAGCCCGCCCGTACGGGCCTTTGACCATATTGTTGGGACAACTAAGTAGAATAGCAAGCTATAACTTTGTGGTTTTTCATTATATCTTTTTAAAATTTTGCACATAGATTCTTTACTTAAAAATACTGGACACGTTTTTCGGGTTTCGCACAAACAAAAAATATTGTTGTGTACTTGAATACAAAGACCAAATTTAAAAAATTATGTCTGTCTGTCTCTTATTGCCGTTAATCCCCGAATCCAGTAGCAGATAGCTGATGTCATAAGGAGTAACTTAGGCATTTATTTTTATTACAGCAAAATAATTACGGTTACTTGCAAAAACCTTAAATTAATTTGTGTATTTTCTCGGGTAGTCAGCATTAAAATACCATGATACTATTTGTGATCGTCTCTTTTGTATATATATGTATATAAAGTAAACAAAACTATCAGCAAGTACACAATATGACAACGGATTTATTATTAACTAGCGGCCGCCAGCGACTTCGTTCGCCACTTCGCGTGGAGTTAGTTAGGTTCCGGGTGGATTTTCAAAATAGCATATTATTGGTGTGATTCTATTTTTTCACAAAAAAATTCACTACGCCTTATGTAATATATATCTAACAGTGTTCTTTATATACTTATGTATGTTTAGTAGGTAATAAAATAACAAAACAATTATATACTACATAAAAAAATTAAAAATAGTATCGCGGAAATCATTTACCTCTCCGTTACTTTCATTACCATGTTGACTAATTATTCAAAATCTTATTTGTGTGGGCTTAAATTTTATTTGATTTAATCTCATTTGTAATGTTTTAAGTATAAACTGAATATTTATTACTTTTCTTAAATCGAGATTTACCCCTGACATTGTTATATAACCATTTAAAAATTCGTCACAAGAATATCGTCATTTGTTTCCACGATTGTGGTTTCAAGAAATTTATTCAACGAAAATATTTAATAACAGTAACCAAATGCATTTCGGATAGCTTCCCCGATGCGCCACTTTAGTCGTTGTGGAGATTCTTACTAGTCTGCATGTATACATAGTAAAATTACGTTTTGAAGTGAATTGATTTAAATTTGTCATCGAATTTCGTCATTAAACGATTGGAAATATTGTTGGTAAGTATGTTTTGCTTTATTTTATTGATAAACGAGCATGAACAATATTGAAGTTGTATTAAATATGAAGTATAGTGTTATATTGTAGGTTTGCGTTTGCTTGGACAGGGATGTGTTTTAACTTGTTTCGTCATTAATCGTAACATCATTCACCGGGAATTTCTAGATGAGGTGAATGATTTCTTATGAGGAAAATGACATTTTTGTTACGTTTACAATGACGCTATATGGAGGTTAATGATTTCGGTGTAATAAATTAAGCATTTTAAAAGCAATACCATTAGGTTCCTCTAAATTTTATTAATAATAGAACAAGTTATTAGATGTAAATTAATAAAACTAAATTGTTTAAACTCTATTTGATTACACAGGTACAGCTATGGCTAAAACGAAAGCAGAACGTTTAGCCCAGCAAAGGCTATGCAAAAGACGCAAGTTTGAGAAATAAAAAATGACCACGAACTATATGCATTAGAAAAAGAAGAACAACGAGTCAAATAAAAAAAAACGTAAAGAAGAAAGGAAACAGATATCCATAACAGAAAAACTCCATGTCAACAAAGGAAATTGCCTATACAGTGCAAGGTAAATTCGAAGAAATACAGATAGCACCAAAAAGGACAGCTTCCGTGGCGTTGCGGTAGCGAATGCGGCCGCTGCACAAGGAGGCGCGGATTCAATCCCCGCGCAGTGCCATACGAACATCTAATAGAAATCGTTACGGGTTGTTGTAGCCCTCAAAGGTCCAACAATTGGTCTAATTGCAATGCAGAAATATCGCCTTCGGGTTGTGGAGGTAAAACGGCAGTCGCTTCACGAAAAATTTAGAAGTTTAGCCAAATCAGCAGTTAGACTGGTAAAGCGGACCCCAGACTTAAAGCTGGAAAAAGCTTCGGATGCGACTGGGATTAACGCTGAGATGATAATGATAGACAGCGACAAAAAGAATCGTCATCAAGTTTCCAAATATTTTGTTGTTGTTCAAGCTAATGAAATTTCTGAAGAAACTGATTTTAGATAAGACCTATTATTTTATTAACAAAAGAAGACGTACAAAAAGCAGAAAGGAAGAAGATATCACGAATTGAAGAAAATAATTAAGTTGATAAATATTATAAAGAACCTGTGGAAAATTAATAGAAATCAAAGAATGCAAATTTTAAGGCTACAAGTAAATCTCAACAACAAGAGTGACATCAAAAAACCCAGAATGATGATAGCACATAACTAAAGAGAAGACGTGTATAAATAAAAAGTTACGATTTGTACCATAGGAACAAAATCAAAGTGCTTATAGTCTCTCGCAAATCTTACTTAGAAAGATGTATTATAAAATTTTGTTCAAGATACAACCTGACACTGACCTGGAATATTAAGAAAAAATTAAATTCGCGGGCTACAACTACGCATGATTTTAAAGAGGCTAGTAACTTTGGAGAAAAAAAAAAGATTTTTGTGTATTTTATTTTGTTAAGTACGTGTTTAGCAATCACAATATCTTATTAAATAATCATTTTGTGTCTTATTTTGTGTGTATTGTTTATTGCTTCAAATCAAAAGATTTCTGTGATTTAAACCAACGTTAATTATTTTTTGAGCCTGGTTGCTTTCTGTTTAAACAAATCAAAGATTTTTTGAGACATATGTCTTAAACAATTAGTACTCGAATGTTCATATTTCTTCCATGAAGAGCTGATTATAATCTATGTGTTTCATTTGCATCATTAACGTCTACATCTTATCATTGACTTCAACAGACGATATCATTTACGTCTACACAACATCATTCACTTCAATGCGATATTTATATTTCATGATTTTTCTTTTAAATTTGGTGTTTAAATTATAGTTTAAATATACAAAAACATTAGTTTTTCAAATAACATCATGATTTTATTGATAGTTTTTAATTATTCAAGAAAAAAGCAATGTCACACAAAAACTGTCATATTTAATCATAAAATGAAAATTCACCCTTCCACTCTTAATGATCGCAGCGTGATGTTATATAGCCTAAAGCCTTCCTGGATTAATGGGCTATCCAACGCAAAGAATTTTTCAAATCAGACCAGTAGTTCCTAAGATTAGCGCGTTCAAACAAACATACTCTTGAGCTTTATACATATTAGTATAGATAATAATAATCTTTATAACTCAAAAATTTGTACAAAAAAGTACAAAGTCCATACTCCTGTGCTACAAGACCTGTGTTACAAGAGGCAGCCATTTATTTGACTACAATTTTCTGACACGGAGAGGTTATGAATTCTGTCCGCCATTGTGCTCAGTTCATAAAGCGATCCTGTAGTGATGCGTTATTCATTAGCATTGTTCCGATGAGTTCCGTCACAACTGTACTTACCTACCTATTCATCTGTCACCGGCGATTCATAAGTAATGAAACGGAGAATTAATATTCACGTGTAAAAGCGTCGAATGAATCTTAAACGATATTATTCAGAGAGAAGTTTTTATTTTTCAGCTCCACTTGAATTGAAATGCAAAGCGTTTATCGTAGAAACGTAGGTACTAAGTTTATTAAATATAAAAAATGTAAATTTCAAGTGCTTCAATTGCTTGTTGATTACTTATTCCTGATAAGTTCAAGTTATTGGATCATGCCGATTGATTCTGTAAGAATTTCACCGTGAATACTTAGGTGAAGTTCATCATCTCAGCCAGAGTCTGTGAGAGTCCGTTAATCCCGGATGCATCTAAAGCTTTTTCAGCTTTTGGAATCTGGGGTCCGCTTTAACAGTCTAACTGCTGATTTTGGCTAAACTTCGACACCGTGAAGTGACTGCCGTCTGACCTCCACAACCCGAAGGCGACATCGAAGCATTGCAGTTAGACCAATTGTTGGACTTTTGAGGGCTCCAACAACCCGTAACGACTGCCACTAGATGTTTGTATGGCAATCGGGACCAACGGCTTAACGTGCTTTCCGAGGCACGACCAGACCAGTGCAAATATTCATATTCATGCATACAAATACACACATCAAAAGTGTCTAGGGATCAAGCATTTTTATGCGGATTTCTTGAGATTGAGATGTGGCTTTGTAATAAATTTATGATTTTATAAATTTATATGGATCCTTTTTGGTGCATTTCATAATTTGAATCAGGAACTGTGAATCAAATTCGAGTAAAAGATGAAAATCAGCTGTCAATATTTTCCCTATAAAAACATACAACGCATTGAAGACATTATTAGTGCTACTGTTTCCCTACTACTGATTAAAACCAACGTTATTATGGAGCGGCGACGTCATTTAAGCAGGGAAGAAATGCTCAGAGCCGTGGGAATGATAGAAGCTGGTTCCCGGCAACGTACTGTGGCTTTAGCTCTGAATACAAGTCAGAGTGTTATCAGTCGACTTTGGACACGTTACCGAAGCACTGGTACCGTGGCTGAGCGCCATGGAGGACGGTATCGCTGCACCACACGGAGACAAGACCGATACATTCAAATCTTAACTCGAAGAGCTCCAACAATAACCGCCATGATGTTAGCCGTGAGGCTTCATCACTCTTCAGGGAACTTAATTAGCGACCAAACAGTCAGAAACCGCTTGCATGAAGTGTACCTTCATTCCCGAAGACCGCTACGGGTACCACCTATAGCAATGCACAATCGTAGGATTCGATATCAATGGGCTCTTGAACACAGAAATTGGGCAGAAGAACAATGGCGTTTCGTGTGCTTTTCTGATGAGTCTCGTTTTGGTATGAGACCGGATACAAGACGTATACGACACTGGAGAACCCCTGGACGCCAACAGCGATTAAAATCCTGCCAGGAAGTCCATCCTTATAGTGGTGGAACCATCATGGTATGGGCGGGTATTTGGATCGGCGGAAGAACTGAGTTGATTTGGATCAGAGGCAACCTCAACGCTCAAATTTATGCTGAAACGATTGTATCAGACGTCATCGTTCCTCTACAAGTGCAAATCGGTCCCTTATTTCAGTTAATGCATGATAATGCACGACCGCACACCGCAAGAGTTGTAAGACAGACTCTCGCCGCAGCTAACATCAATGTCCTGCCCTGGCCTGCTCAGTCGCCAGACTTGAACCCGATTGAGCATGCATGGGATATGCTACAGAGAAGAGCTCTGCCGAATATGGAGGGTATCCAGTCGCAAGAAGACCTTTTTTGTTGTTGCAACGAACATGGGCGGCCATTCCACAGCGTGATTTGGATGAACTCATTTTGAGTATGCCAAACCGATGTTCTTGTGTTGTTAGTGTTCGCGGTAGAAACACGGATTATTAATTGTTTAAGTTACCCAATAAAATTTTAGAGAAAACTGTTATTTCAGTCTTTTTTTCGAACTTTTGTGTTAGTGGTTCAAATGTCAAATATCCCTTTATTAGGAAAATGGCAAATTTCTTTATTAATGCAAAGGTGACTTGGTTTATCGTTACTGTGACAAACGAAAACACTTTATTTGATGAATCCTTAAAGAAAATTTTAATTAATATCAATCAGGAGAAAAGTTATTGCAAAAATATATGTTGATCCCTAGACACTTTTGATGTGTGTACTTGCACTGTGTGGGGATCGAACCCGCGCCACCTTGCGCAGGGGCCGCGTCCGCTACCGCTACGCCACAGAGGCTGTAAATATATAAATAAATAAATAAAGAGTGTCAATCAGTATTAGTTGAGATGACATCCCGCTACACAGTCAATTCACCTAAGTTGGTAATAGAATCAGATTGCGGTTTATTTTATCACAGTTCCATTTTCTAAACACATTCCTCAAGTTTATTTTTATTATAGATAGTGTTTTGTATTATAATCACATATGAATGTGTTACCCACATATATAACCACAGTGTATAAGGGGTTTATTCATGAACGATGATTAAAGTTAAGTGACATTAAAAGGTCAAAAATGTATGGTTAAAGAATCGCTGAACACAAGTTAACTTTAAGCAGGGTTTATGAATAAGGGGGATAATAGCCGATCTTGGCGCTGATTCTCTTGTTTCCAAACTAAACAAATTTTAAGTTAAATGTATCTTTCTCTTTCTACTTATTTCATTAATAAAAAGATTGAAGATAAACCATATTTCAAATCAAGATAGACTAGGCTTGCCAGACCGCTGGGAAATTCGGGATTGTCCCGGAATCTTGCCTCTTGTCCCGTGTCCAGGAATTAGCGCTCATTGTCCCGGATTTTGAAAACTTAGGAATATATATAGACTTGAGAACTTTTTGCGGGAGGCGCGCGGGAGAGGAGTGCGTGCAATAGTTTTACTTCACTCGCCCGCGCCCGCCCCCTCGCTCACTACCTGTCCGCCGTCTGACTCTTTCATGTTTAGTCGTGTTTTGCTTTGATTGAATAAGACGCGTGCGTTTTTGAAAAAATTGCATTTTTCCTTTTAAATATAAATATGAATCCTTTGAAAATAAAAAAAATACTTACATGATATTTTCTATTATGGCCACGCCCCGACATTCTTTTTCTAGAACTGTCATCCCGGATTTGATAAGTCCCTATCTGGCAACCCTAAGATAGACCACAGATAGTTTAGACGCGATTATAAACATGGCGACCAAAAGTACTTCTATTTACGTCAGGAGCGGACTAATTTGACAGGTCTAAACTAAAATTTTATCTTCTGTCCTTTTCTTTATGAAATAGAATGAAAAAGATCCACTGAACTTAAATTTAGTTTAGTTTGTGAACATGGGAATCGGGGCTATTATACTTTGTTAAGATATTAAACTAAAAGTAAACAAAAAATCCACGTGAAATAGTTAACTGACTAAACGTACCTAATACTTACTAATACCCATTGATAAAATATTAAACTAAGGTAGATATGTCACTAGCGCACTGAAAATGAAGCGTACAAAAGGAGGTAAGTCCAGTATCTCGCTTTAGTCACTCTCGATACACTCGTAAAAACAAACGACAAACACTAACAGCGCAAACGACAAACACTAGCCATCTTTTTCTTCTCCATGCTTTAGATTGCGCCCCATCTCATTCACACTGTACCAACGTGTGAAATGTACGCAGAATAAAAAATTTGCATGTGTGTGCTGTTACTCCGATCGGCACATTTATTTTGGTTAATTTGTTAGAGCATATCATATCTGTTTAATATTATATCAATGCTAATACCTATCTCTTCAGTATTCATGCTACATCACGTTTTTTAATGTCCATGTGAATTAATCCTTGGAAACTATAATAAATAAATAATATTGAACCTTTATTTCCTTTTCTAATGAGCCAGAAATGGAAATGGGCTGGACATGTCCAAAGATCACCAGGTAACAAATGGTCCAAAATTATCACGAATTGGTACCCTATACACAAAAAAGGCGAAAGGGGAGGCCAGTCAGACGTTGGAGTGATGACATAGTAGCCACGGCTGGAGTTACTTGGAACAGACTGGCAAGGGATAAGTAGAGACAAGTGGAGAGAAATGGAGGAGGCTTTCACCGCCAGAGCGGTCCTAAGCACAGAAGAAATACTAACAAACTAGGTAATAATTTAAATAAGTACTAACACAACTGAAGTTATACATAATAATACCTATGTGGAAATCTATCTGTGTAAGGCATTAATAAAGCTATTATTATTTCTTTTATTCCATAGTATATACATATAAATTACATTTTTATTCTACATAAAAAATATATAAAAAACATTTAAAAATATAAAAAATAGTAGCCCACCGGTATCGGGAACAGGGTCCAAGATACCGGCGGTCAGGGCTCCAGAGAGAGGAACTTCCTGACGATTATTATTATTATCTCTTTATTTTTCCGTGTCTACATATCGCTTTTCATTTTTAAATATTTATATAAAAAACATACAAACACATTTAAAAATAAAAAAAATAGTAGCCCACCGGTATCGGGAACAGGATCCAAGCTACCGGCGGTCAGGGCTCTATTATTATTATTATTTATTTATTTCCTTTTCAGTAAGAGAAAATGGCAACCCAGGAATTTCCGTATGAAATTAAAAATGTTACTGAAGAGGAGGACAAAATTATTAAAAAGTATTATAAAGGTAAGATATGAAACAGATGGAGCAGTGATGTTCTGGTAATGCAGGCCGCGACTTATGAGTTGTAAGTCTCAGGTTCAAACCCCGGAAGGCGCTTCACTTTGTGTAAATTATTCCATTACTCCAGCATCGTTGGTCGTGTTGTTGGGTTTAACATTGCACCATCTCGCTCATTCACTCAGTTTTTTCTTTGAGTGAATAGGCTCTTAATAAACTAGCGCTCTTTGCCATCAACGATTGCATCACTCACTGCTTACCATCAGGCAGGATTGCGGTCAAGCACTAGTTTATAATTATTAAAAACCTTTAGGCCATATAAGTATTTGTTCCGTGTGGGAATCGAACCCGTGACACGCAACGTGGTAGTAACTCACTCAGCCACTGCACCAACCATGTCGTCATTATAAGGAGTATGTCACGATTGTATCCGATGGCGTACTGTAGTTTCTACATCTATAGGACGTAAGTTTGTGTGTGTGTGTGTGTGTATTCCTCAATTTTATATAACTTCTCCTTGATTGTATGAAATTTTAATAAAACACTTTATCCGCCTTGCAGATTATGTGAGACCATTCATCCGAGTGGGTCCAAAGGGCTACATAAAAATGGCAGGCTACGGAGACCACGCCGCAGACATCTACAACCTTGAAGTGAGACCAGATGATATATGGGTTGTCCCGTACTCGAGATCAGGTAACATTTTTTCATTGGTTTTTCACGCATACAAAAGCCCACTGTTGGACGTCGGTCTATTCATATGGCTAGCCATCCTGCAGGCACACAAATACTTATAATTTGGAAGAAATACAAGTGGAGTAATTTCCAATTTGTTAAGTATTGTTATTTAGCAATATGCGTAATTATAACGTAAATTATTGTAAACATTTTCATTTTTAATGTCTGGACTTGAAAAAAGACGATGATCCCTGAGTTTGTTTCGGCTATTTCTTCTCAAAGGTAGTCAGTTAGGAAATGCCGGCTTCATCTAGTTAAAAAAAGCATATGACGTGTAAAAGTGATCAGTGATCCTACTTCCTAAATAAACGATTTCATTTCATTCCAAAAATTTATAACGGAATTCATCCGGGCCCCAGTTAGGGTTGCCAACATTCTTTACAAGAAATAAAGTATATTCAGGTCTATGAAGATTATTAACCTTTTGAACGCCAATCACTTGTATACAAGTTCGAGATTTTCGTGCCCTCAGCGCCACTACTTGATTAGAAGTAATCACAGTATGAAATAAATTTACGACTTTTACAAGACCTTTTATTTTGTTTTTATGGAAATTTGCCCTGTTATCAACCATATTTTTAACTTTTTCACGCATAATAAGTTCTTATTTGTTTAATTTTCAATAGAAACACAAACGCCAGAAAATATTTTAATGCCCCCAGCGCCAATTACTTGATATCAAGTAAGCCAGTGATGGGACACGACGAAGACCTCGCTATATTACATCTCGTAGAAATGATCATAAATACTATTATTGCAAGAAAATGACGTAAATATATAATATTTTATAAATATTGTACACTTTAAACTAGGTTTTATTCACCTTAATCAAGAATTAATAGGTTTTCTAATCATTGTCGATAGTGAAACCCCGTTTGAAAAACCCATCCCTACAAAGTTAGTTAGTTAGCGGTCTGTACGCGCCACCGACGTGTATAGAAGGAAATATGTGACGTCATAAGCGGACGGGTTTCAAGGTCATAGTGACCTTGTGCATTTTAGTGTAGTGCAATGTTTACATCTTGAGTTGGCGCACGTGTCCTTCTAAAAAAATTGTGACTGTGAATATGACGAATTATTGCGAGTTGTTCAAGTCTGAATCAGAATTTTGAAATAGTTCGTCGTCTTGACATTCCGTTAAGTCGTCAACTTCCGTTTCAGGAATTTTCTTCAGTTTTCTATTAGTTTCTACAAACCAGAAAAATAATTGCGAGTATTTAGCGACACCATTAAAAAAAAAGGTCTTGTGTAAAACAGACACTTACCCTCCATTTTATTTTATTTTTTAAAACGTAGAAAACCACGTATTTAGCTTCTATTAATTGTATTTGTTGTAAGTAAACGAAATAAATTATGCAGGAATCGGTTGAGTTTATGCACGTGTAACTCGACCACAGTGAATATAAAATATATACCATAGAAATCTAGACATCCCTAGAACAGAAAGGATTTTGACGTGCCTCGAGCGCCAACTACTTGATATGAAGTAGAAGGATTACATTTGGAGACAAATAGGGATGTGCCTTGTAGAACACACGTCTAATAAATTTAAAATTCTTTTCTTTATTGTGGGGAATATATCCAGGTTTTCATATTGTTTTAAAATATGAAATTACGATTACAGTTTTTATTTAGCTTCGTAAATTGGTGAATAAACATTATTTTATATGTATAATATTATTTGTCGATAGGACACTAATCCCATCCCTACGTTTTACTATACATACGTTATACATTTGTAGTGTGGCGCAGGAGGACACATCGCATATTATATAGATGGGCGTTCAAAAGGTTAAACAGTATTTTAGAGAAACTGAACAGTACCGCATAAGTTACTAATATACAGATTCGTTCAGAAACTCGAGTGTGATTTGTTTGTGGCTGCGCTGCACATTTATTAATGTATCTGCATTTTGATGTTGAAAACAGTATTTTGTATACTTTATTTTTGTTAAACAGTATAAACTTTATACTATAAAGTATTATTTAGTGAAAAACAGTATAATACTGTTTAAAACAGTATTATTGGCAACCCTAGCCCCAGTACTGTATTTATTTTTTCTCGGGAAATCTTACCACGTGTTAGCCGCCACGTCAACATCGTGTCTTACGAGATCTTCTTCTTTTTTCAAGGTGAGATTCAACCTCAACTCTTGATCAATGGCCTCTATGGAATAGATACCACAATTTTGCCAATAACACGTCTAACAAATTATAGAAATTCTTTGAAAATTTTATTTCATAATAATTGCGGATATCGCCAATGAAAGTTGAAAAAGACGGCCGCGTAAACCGTCTATGAGGGAGGTTTGAGGCAAAGTCACGATGTGGTCAATATGCTGCGATATTTCAATGTTCTTTATGATTTTTTTACTGAATGCACTTTTTACTAGATCACGCGCTTTTATTTAGTAAACGACTCTATAATAATTTTAAAAGTCCAATGAAAAATGGGCGTGACACTCATCTTAGCTTTCCCGTCAAAAGTTTCTATTTTAATATCGTCTTACGAGATCTCTCAACCTATAAGGACAACATCTATTTTGATGGTTCAAGCCACGCGCCGCATCGAATATTGCGACGTAATGTTTTAGTTTTAGTTGATTTCTTTTGTTATTGAAGTGAAAAGTTGTTTAAGGCGCTGTGCTCAGTAAAAATAGGCTTCAAAAAACAGTTTTTAGCCAAATGTATACATTTCAGAGCAGCCAAAAATTTATATGTTAATCTTGATTATATGTAGCAGGAAACCATTGTTTTCAAAACACGTTTTGAATTAATTTTCTCGATAGAAAAAAATCCTAAAGTAACCCCTAAAATTGAATTTATAACAGTTGTAAGTAACTGTATTATTAATCATCAAATCTTGATAAAATTGAGAAGAGCGATGTAAAATATAATAGTAAATGAAACCATTGTTTTTGTTTATCGATTTAACTAAGACATTCTAAAATAAATAATGTATTTAATGATAAATAACGTGAACGAAACGTCGCTCCATCGCGGCGTCCATTGCCTTCTCTTTCACTTTTATGCTTAGCGACAGTGACCGCTGAGGCGCGCTGCTTGACGGACCTATGTCAATATTTCGTTTTTGCCCGGGTTCAAACCCCAGGTTTACATTATATGCTTTTTGTAGATTTTAATTGAAATAAATGCTTTTTAATTTACTGTTGTATTTTTGCCGATATTTTATTTGATTTTTTTCTGTAATTATTCTTTCTTTTTACTTTTTCGCGGCAAATTTTTCTTCACCTGTATGTGTTCGGGTTCAAACCCCAGCTTTACGTTGTATGCTTTTTGTTGGATTTCTTATTTGCAATTGTTTTTTTTTTAATTATTATTAATTTAGCCGATTTTCTGTATTTTTTGTAGTAATTGTTCCATCTTTTTAAATATATTCTTTTTGTAACAATTATAATGCAAACTAATATTTAAAATCAATTCGTTATAATTTTCTTTCTACAAATTTCTAGAAATTAATAATAAATAATAATAATAAGCCTTTATTTAACCATGAATTTCTTAGTTCATAATATAATTTAACAAAAGAAAAACAATAAAAATAACAGTTAATTTTAATAAGTTAATATAAAATAATAGTTCAAAACAGTAAATTTAGATTTCATTTTGTTGCATTATTCATGGCCTCTTTCAGTATAGGCCTCCTCCAAGTGCCTCCATCTATTTCACTCGTACAAACCCGATTTCGATAAGAGTTGCAGTTTTGAAGAAAAAATCTTTTATTTTTTTAAATATCCGAAAATGCATTTTTTTTTAACAGTTACTCTAAACAGCTGTTTATAAATAGTAATTTCTAGAAATGATATATTTCTAACAGTTTCATGAAAAAAGGACATAACACAAAAAATTTTAGCAGAACGGACAAAGCGCATTATAAAAATAAAAAAGAAAACAAAAGTAATACTAAAAAATGAAAATATGTATAAAATATACATTTTCGAAAATCGCAAGGTAAAGTAAATGATGAGGATGTGGGATTCGAACCTGGTGCTCGTCTAATGCGAACCGGGACTGTGACGAACAGAGCCAACCATGCTTCGCGGTTGGGATATGAAATTACGCTTCTAAATGTAGATGGAATAGAAAAGAAAAACAATAAAAATAACAGTTAATTTGATAATAGTTCAAAACAGTAAATTTAGATTTCATTTTGTTGCATTATTCATGGCCCCTTTCAGTATAGGCCTCCTCCAAGGACCTCCATCTATTTCACTCGTACAAACCCGATTTCGATAAGTGTTGCAGTTTTGGAGAAAAAATCTTTTATTTTTTTAAATATCCGAAAATGCATTTTTTTTAACAGTTACTCTAAACAGCTGTTTATAAATAGTTATTTCTAGAAATGATATATTTCTAACAGTTTCATGAAAAAAGGACATAACACAAAAAATTTAAGCAGAACGGACAAAGTGCATAATAAAAATAAAAAAGGAAACAAAAGTAATAATAAAAAATGAAAATATGTGGGATTCGAACCTGGTGCTCGTCTAATGCGAACCGGGACTGTGACGAACAGAGCCAGCCATGCTTCGCGGTTGGATTGTGAAATTACGCTTCTAAATGTAGATGGAATAGAGAATGGTTGGTATAAATTTAATAGAACGTGCGTATTTCTCGATGCACGACGCCTCACGCATCGATGTACTCGCGCGGAGCGCCCCGCGCCCCGCAGTGGGCGGGGCTAGTCGTGTCTCACTTCGTCTGCTTCACCCCCTCAAATACCTAAAAGTTTGCTATTCACAGCGTCTTAACTAGGGTTGTAACGGAGGCTTGTTAGCGGAGGCGGAGGCGGATGCGGAGGCGACGAGTCTCACCTCCGCGGACGCGGAGGTTAACGGAGGCGGAGGCGGAGGTGAAAGTACATATAGAAAAAAATTAAATTTATGGTTAATTAAAACATTTTTTTTTTATTTTTAATACGTACATTAATAGTAGTATACTTGGTAAAAGAAATATTACCTTCTTGTAATGAAAATTAAGGAGAAACAAATTGTGTTTGCCGCATTCCCGCTTCGCACTAGTCGATTCTTGACCATATCGCGGTCAAACGCGGCCGGACGATTGTCGAGCGTCGCAGCTTGCGTATTATTTATTTTATAAATACGTAAATAAACCTCCGTTATAACTCCGCAAAAATTGTGCGGAGGCGGCAGCGGAAGCGAAGATACGGTTTCTTGCGGAACTTCCGCAGTAACGGAAGCGGAGGCGAAGCTCCGTTACAACCCTAGTCTTAACGACGTGTAGCACTTTTGTTCGATGGGGAAAAAGCACTGAATCGGCGTGAGTCTGACCGATCCGACACTGTGATCGTATCTTTTACTTTCTGTGTATTCTGAATTATTTAATGATTTCAGTTTTTACTTTTGTCGCACGACTGCTATTTTTATGACATAACACCTTATTATGTACGGTGATTGTGTGAGCATTAACTATCCTAATAATTTATCCATGCATTTCCATTTTCCATCCTTGTTGCGTCAACGACGATAAAAATAAGCGCGGGCTTCTCTTAACTCGTGCTGGTGGCGCCTCTCTCAAGAGTGCCAAGAAAAAGAACTGAATAAAAGAAGTATGGCGACCTCAGCGCATACGACGCCGCGTGTATTCTAAATAATTCCGAATATCTGACTTCTAAGGGATTCACTGGCCTAATAAACCCTCAGTTTCCATATTGGTGGTGTGTCTGTGCTTGACGAGTGTAGGCAGTGAGCAAGCAGCATCAAGTCCACATAAAGAAGATAACTGACCGGCCGGCGTCTGCCCCGTCGTTGGTGATTCCTCTTTCCTGTCCTGTTGGATCCAGGTTAGTGCTTTGCATGTTTGTTTTCCCTGCCTTGAGACCCGGGGGTTGATAGGAGAATGCAGTGACCCTTCCAGAAAGCGTCAACATTAATTATGGTGCCTCCTGTGAGGAATCTTCCTCGCGTAATTATTTCAAAAATACCTACTATCGGAAATTAAATCTTTCCATTCTCGTTATTACGTTAAATACGTAATCCCAATTATAATTTATTTGTATACTTATCTACTTAAGGCAATTTCAATTTGCCTTTCAAGTTCTAAGTGTCTAAATAAAACCTAGGTCATTCCATGATACCTAGTTATTGTTTCCTATTTGAGACCGATTGACTATTCAATCGTACATTCATACCTCGTTAATTCCCTTGTAATAAGCTGCATTTATTTGTATTAAATAACAAATTGCATAAATTACTTTTAAAAAAACGTGAGTTCGAAGTTTCTCGAATTTAGTACCGAGGTACCTACAATCGTAGTACTTGTCTCCGGCGGGAGACGGATTAGCTTTGAACTACCTCAAAGTCAAAACTTATATTCTAACAAATAACTTTGAGACGTGTGTGCTTGTATTTCATTCAATACGTTCGCGCGTGCATTGCTGCCTACCTACCGGCTTACGTTTTTTCCGTTTTACCTACTTTTATAACTTTTATCTTTTGAGCGTGCGGATATCGTATACCAAGTGAACTATGAGCGAAGTGGAATTAATAACCGCTATTAAAAGGCGGGAATATGAGTTTACAAGTATGCACATACTTTACGATTTAGCCAAAATAGTAAAGAAACTTTAGAACGTACCTAAGTGTGAGCAACTAAAAGTTTTAGATTCACATTTATAGTCGTCAAACAGCCGTTCAAAAGGGATCATACATAAAACATTAAGGTCAAACTAGCGGCTATTTTAGCACGTTTTAAATAAATAGAATTATATATTAAATAATGCCGCTATCTGGCTTCGATCCGACGGCTTTTATGCATTCGCTCTCTGTTGGATTACTAAAATTGTCGTTGCTATAAAAGAGACACTAAGATTCAATATTTTGTCCAACATTACTTAATTGCGATTTGTTTGTACTTATGATGATGACTTAAATCTAGTCATGATATTAGGAGTTGACCTCTATAAAGTTCTACTTATTTTTATAACAGTGTTTGTATGTTTTAAGCTCTTTTACAATTTTTGTTTCTAGATAAATGCATAAGACTGATTTAAAGATGCGATCATCATCATCGACGTGATTAGTCTACAAAATTACAATTGATCTTAGTGTCAATTTCTTTCCTTGCCAGCACATAGTAACATGGCTCAGAATTCTCTTCAGTGAATTGTGTTATATTAGCAATAAGTAGTTATATATAGTAATATATATTTTATCGGAGAGAAACCTCTTATATTGTTAAGTAGTTCTGTAATTTTATTGTGTACTAATAGCAACTGTTGAAAAAGTAAATTAGAATGATGATATTATAAATTGCGTCATAATTGAACACTTAATGCGAAATACTTCTTTGGATATATTGTTTTTTCATACAAATATTTTATGCAGCGACCACGTTGACTAAAGTATTTTAGATAACTGATGTACACATTTGGTTAATAATAATTACAGCATACATACAAAAAATGATATCACATGAATGTGCTGACCAGACTTCAATGCCAGGGTTTCAGGCAAACCTTTCTCACTATTTGTTTTTGTTTTTACCAGAATCAGATGAATTAAAATGTATTCTGTATTTTTGGTGAGAATCCCAAAATAAAGTATGCTGTAGGTAATTATATTTACAACACGCATGTAATAACATAATTTAATCAAGATGTTTGTCATCGTTTATAAATAATTAAAAAACTTTATATGGAAAAGAAATTTACAATTAAATCAATTCATTTATGTAATATTCAATTAGTGGTTCTACCTAAAATCACATCCCTGGTTCCTTCGGTGTCGTTGCCGACAATCGTCAAGGATAAGTTTACACATCTGGATCTCGCCGACCAGGACTTTGATAAATCCGGTCCGATCGATCTGTTGTTAGGAGTAGACTGTTTTGACCAGATATATACTGGCTCACGTTTCAGTCCAGGCCCGGGCTTTCCATGCGCACTCTCTAGTGTACTCGGCTGGGTGATAAGTGGTCAGTTTCTTCAAAACGTGGTAGCTAAAACTCCGGCTACACCCGTTACGCTCCTCGTCGCGTCTTCTAGTGCGCTCGACGAGATCGTTCAACGGTTTTGGGAGTCCGAGGAGCCGCCGAAATGTAAAATTTCCGGTCCCGAGGATGAAATATGCGAACAAAAATATAAAGAAGGCACGTATCGCACCTCCGATGGGCGTTATGTTGTACCAATTATGCTTAAAGATGATGCTCCAGCCTTAGGAGAATCATATAAACAAGCGTTTAATCGTTTTCTAAATTTGGAAAAAAGACTTGCTAGTCAAAATGAGTTAAAAACTGAATACAAAGAATTTATGCAACAGTACGAGGATCTCGGACATATGCAGCCAGTGCAGTCCTCGTCTACTGACTGTTATATAATTCCCCACCATTGTGTAATCCGACCTGAGAGTACCACGACACGGTTACGAGTGGTCTTCGATGCTAGTAGTCGGACTTCGAGTGACCTGTCACTAAATAATATTGTTCATGTGGGTCCCAAACTTCAAGTAGACATCGTTGATCTAATCACAAAATTCAGAATTCACAAAGTTGTTTTTACTGCGGATATTCGTCGCATGTATAGACAAATATTGATAAGACCGCAAGAAAGATGTTATCAACACGTTCTTTGGCGTAATGACCCAACTGAGGTTTTAAAGGAATACGAACTCAATACCGTTACGTACGGAGTTAGTAGTTCTCCTTACTTAGCCATTCGAACACTTCATCAACTTGCTGAAGACCACGGTGCTGAGTATTCTAGTCGTGCAGCACAGGTTATCCGAGAGGAGACATTTATGGACGATATCACCTCTGGCGGATCTTCTCTCGAAGAAACTATTGCATTAAAAAACGATATTATATCGTTACTATCAAAGGCTCATAATGAACCCGGTAATGTAACCACGACCAGTTTGTTAATAGGGAAATCTAGAGTTGCCCCCTTAAAACCAACAACGGTGAATCGACTTGAGCTAAGCGCAGCTGTGCTTCTAGCAAAGGTTCTATCACACATGTATAATTTACTTAAAGATAAAATTTCCATCGATTCCATTCGAGCTTATTCAGACAGCAGCACTACCTTGTCTTGGCTTAACACTGACCCTCATTTACTAAAAATGTATGTAGCCAATCGTGCGGTTCAGACAACTGATTTAATTAGTCGAGATCGCTGGTACTATGTATCAACAAATGATAACCCCGCCGACTGTTGTAGCCGCGGAGTATCAAGTCCAGTCGATCGCGACTGCTAGTCCAGTCGATCGCGACTGCTAGTCCAGTCGATCGCGACTGCTAGTCCAGTCGATCGCGACTGCTAGTCCAGTCGATCGCGACTGCTAGTCCAGTCGATCGCGACTGCTAGTCCAGTCGATCGCGACTGCTAGTCCAGTCGATCGCGACTGCTAGTCCAGTCGATCGCGACTGCTAGTCCAGTCGATCGCGACTGCTAGTCCAGTCGATCGCGACTGCTAGTCCAGTCGATCGCGACTGCTAGTCCAGTCGATCGCGACTGCTAGTCCAGTCGATCGCGACTGCTAGTCCAGTCGATCGCGACTGCTAGTCCAGTCGATCGCGACTGCTAGTCCAGTCGATCGCGACTGCTAGTCCAGTCGATCGCGACTGCTAGTCCAGTCGATCGCGACTGCTAGTCCAGTCGATCGCGACTGCTAGTCCAGTCGATCGCGACTGCTAGTCCAGTCGATCGCGACTACTAGTCCAGTTGATCGCGACTGCTAGTCCAGTCGATCGCGACTGCTAGTCCAGTCGATCTTAAAACTACGCTGTTGATTTATGATTTCAAGTAGTACGTGTGTTTGGTAGATCGCACAAGGTTTCTTTGGTAAACAGTACACCTTAAGTCTACTCAAGTTGGCCACCCCTGTCCTAAACTCTCAAATATTCCCAATCAATCTTGAGCCTTAATGCCTTAGCAATAAAGTTGAAATCTAATAAAGAAATACGATAGATTGTAGTGGCTTGACGTGCTGTCGTCTGTCCCTATTTTACATTCTAATAACACGAAAAATAGCTGTTGTAAAAGAAAGTAACAGATCAAGCTGCTACAATAATGCTACTCGATACGGCAGCAATTATATTCAAATGAGCATAAGTACCTACAGATTAATCCAGAAATTTCAAATGGTTTAGCGAATCGCCACATTACCTGGAAATTCAATCCAGCTGGAGCACCGCATTTCGGCGGAATATTTGAAAGTGGTATAAAATCAACAAAGTATCATTTGAAGCGAGTAGTTGGAGCTCAAGTTCTTACTTTAAAAGAATTTTTTACCATATTAGCTAAAATAGAAGCTGTATTAAATTCCCGTCCACTCTGTACTCTATCTACGGATCCTTCAGAGTCTGACGTTCGAACTCCAGGACATTTTCTAACGGGAGGTCCTTTAGTGGCCTTGCCCGAAGAACCGATAAGTGATAATTCGTGTCCTCGATCTCGTTGGATGATGCTTCGGAAAATTACTCAAAGCTTTTGGCGCGTATGGCAACGCGATTATCTTCACACATTGCAACAAAAGAGCAAATGGTTCTTGCCTGAACCAAATATCAAAGTCAATGACATAGTTATAGTTAACGAACCTAATACTCCGCCGATGTTTTGGAAAATGGCTCGTATCGTGCAAGTGCATGCAGGTTCAGACCAGGTAGTTAGAGTCGTTACTCTCCAAACTGCTAACGGAAAGACGTTTCGTAGGCCGGTGGTAAAGGTTTGTCCCTTACCAAATAATTAGTTTATTTTCCTTTTATATACCTAACTAGAGTATAAGTACACACTGTCTTTAGGTTATTTAAAATAAGCCACCAATTATTTACACTTATTAACTAGATTTTTATGATTTTTTTCGGCAGTAGCTCATAGTCCAGCTATTGCTGATTTCACTCTTAATTTTTCGCATTCTTCTTGAAACCCTTGTGGATTTCAGGTGGGGGGAA
Source organism: Sesamia nonagrioides (assembly GCA_017933935.1). Lineage (NCBI taxonomy): Eukaryota > Metazoa > Arthropoda > Insecta > Lepidoptera > Noctuidae > Sesamia > Sesamia nonagrioides. Next base: position 401,926 of record JADWQK010000551.1, on the reverse strand, counting down.
ATGTGTGAGCATTAACTATCCTAATAATTTATCCATGCATTTCCATTTTCCATCCTTGTTGCGTCAACGACGATAAAAATAAGCGCGGGCTTCTCTTAACTCGTGCTGGTGGCGCCTCTCTCAAGAGTGCCAAGAAAAAGAACTGAATAAAAGAAGTATGGCGACCTCAGCGCATACGACGCCGCGTGTATTCTAAATAATTCCGAATATCTGACTTCTAAGGAATTCACTGGCCTAATAAACCCTCAGTTTCCATATTGGTGGTGTGTCTGTGCTTGACGAGTGTAGGCAGTGAGCAAGCAGCATCAAGTCCACATAAAGAAGATAACTGACCGGCCGGCGTCTGCCCCGTCGTTGGTGATTCCTCTTTCCTGTCCTGTTGGATCCAGGTTAGTGCTTTGCATGTTTGTTTTCCCTGCCTTGAGGCCCGGGGGTTGATAGGAGAATGCAGTGACCCTTCCAGAAAGCGACAACAGTGATACATAATAAGGTGTCACCAGACAAAGACTTGCCACCAAGCGATTATTCGTGTTCCGGCACGATGTCTGGTGAAGCCGCGCGGAAGATAGGTCTGAGCAGTTGTGTTGCGATGTGTGCGGCGTACGATGCGCCAAATGTTGTTGTGTCGGGAGTTGGGTCGTGGAGGGTCTCCAGATCAATATCCCTCTATCGTAGCATCGTTGGTCGTGTTTATCATTTCGTCACCTCGCTCAACTGCCGTCTTCCTTCCTATGCCCTCAGTTTTTTGATTGAATAGGCTCTTAATAAACTAACGCGCTTTACCATCAACGATTGCATCATTGCTTACCATCAGGCAGGATTGCCGAAAAGCTCTAGTTTACAATTTTATTTATTACTTTCTGCTTTCCGCCCGCAGCTTCGCCCGCGTGGAATTCGGTTATATCGCGCTTTTCAGATTTCCCTCGGGAACATCAAATTTTTTTCAATAGAAGGTAGCCTATGTCCTTTCTTAGGGTCTAAAGATTGTCTGTGCCAAATTTCATCAAAATCGGTTAAGAGGTTTAAGCGGGAAAGCGTAATAGACAGACAGTTAGACAGACAGAGTTACTTCCGCATTTATAATATTAATATGGATTCTAATCATACTTTATGTTTCAGGAACCACCTGGTTACAAGAACTCGTATGGTTGGTTGCTAACAACCTTGATTTTGAAACTGCGAGGAACATGCCTGTTGCTAAGAGATTTGCTTATATTGAGTAAGTTATCAATGCAATCTAATTAGGTACATAACACACTCTCAATCTTAATTTAGATAATTTTGAAGAATATTGCTGATCCAATACTTGATATGTTCGAAAAATGTGTCAGCTCAACAACGTAAATAACGCAATCTATGTTGTGGAACTGTCAAAATCATACTCATTGCAATAACCGAACCAGTGTAGATCGCGCCAAACATCTAGTCCGCTCTGAAGTTGCTTCGCGCAATTGTATTGCAGGTGTATTTATACATATATATCTATATATGTATAAATATGTATATATATAGTATGCGTATTTACACATATATTTAAATATATATATATATATACAGTATGTTAAATAACAGAGGGCGTTCCCTTAAACTCGTTAATATATATCATTAATAGATTAAAATAAAAATATCAGCATAGAAAAATAAGCATAAAAAAATTGTTTTCGAATGGAAATATTTTTTTTAGTATGTATGTATGCTATGCTATTTCGGGTTAACGGGAACGCCCTCTGTTAGTTAACATACTGTATAATATTTAAATAGTATGCGTGACTTTACAAATGCGCGAAGCAACTTCAGAGCGGACTAGATATTTGGCGCGATCTATATTATGATTTTTATGCTGTACCCCCAACAACGTTATCACATTTTACTGAATTTCGTGTATAATTATGATAAAATCGCAGTTTTTATCTAGTTTAGACAGTTTATCGGAGAAGAGACACTAACAATAAATTATGGAATATGTATTATATACATAGTATTTACTCTTTCTAGATCTTATCTACTTATTATATTATTATCTTATGATAAGTATATGTATATTTACGGTCAAACTCAAACTTAAAGGATTTATATCAATTAAACCATTAACTAACGAGCACAATAATTGCGTAACACACCATTACTAGATATCAAACTGAATTATTTTGAAGCTAATTCGCAAATGACGCAATGAATCTTGTTGAACTGTCAAAATGAAACAAACTTACTGATACTGATAGTGTGTTACGTAGTTAACCTGCTGGTACAGACGACAGCACATCAAGCTACTACAATGGATTTATTTTCCACCAGTGTTCCTAAACTAAACAAAATACTTTGTGATAACTTCTTTACTAATCACTAAAAAAATGCCAGTCTTTACTAAATACTCTCCGAGTGCTTACTTGTTCTTAATTTCACCTTCCTGTCCTGTGCTGTACCTGTTACTATCTCTTGTGCTAACCTAATTTTATCTGTGGAAACTATTAATTGGCCTTCTTTCACTAATTATCTTTTATCTGTATCAGTGGTCTCAAACGTCAAAAAGTGAAATCGGTAGAATTGGCAGTAAAAATCGGTATAGTAGTACCTCAGTAAAAATCGGTAGATCACTACCTAAAATCGGCATTTCTTCGGTAGGACAGAGCCCATATCGGTAGAAATACCGAAAAATCGGTAGGTTCGAGACCACTGATCTGTATATATATATGCTAACTGTAAGTTTCCTTAAAATGTAAAAATAAAATAAAATAAAATCTGTCAGATTTATTCATGGGCGTACCCAGCCATTTCGCAAGTCAGGCTAAGAAGGGGGCAAGTTAGGCTTAGGGGGGGCAAGTCAAACTTTTAGAGTGAGTAATCTTTACGAGCTATAGTCGGACTCGGTTTTTTGGCAATTACATCGTAAATTTTGTCAATGTCTACTGCGTGGTTTATTTAAAAGTTAGAGATAAGTCCTCGTTTAATATTTGTTAAGTTAATAGGGGAGTTCATACATATTTCTGCGACATTTCCAGGAGGCGAGTACGACAAATACCCCCAATGCAATGAAAGCCTTGGGTGAGGCCTTTGTCCAACAGTGGACTTCTATAGGCTGAAGATGAATATGATGATGATCTATTTGATTATGATGAGGAAAAAAGATAAATGTTAGTTTGTACTGTCCTGTGAAATGAGACAATCGGACAGCCGTCCAATTTCATAGATATAACTTGAAATCAAAATGCTTTTGGGAGTCCAAAATATAAAACGTACAACTTTACAGGATAATCTACAGCTAAATTTTGTAAACTTGTCACAGGCACGCAACTCAAAAGTCTGAGATCCGAGCCGAATATGCAAGCCCGAATGCTCCACGAGCGACATACGAAGACTTCCGAAGTTTACCAAACATGGCGTCACCGAGATACGTCAAATCACATCTACCGCTGTCACTATTGCCGCCAAAATTACTTGAGACTGCCAAAGTAAGCTGCTCTATATTTTATGGAATGAATTTTTTAAACGAATTGTTACACCAGATTTTCTTCGCTCGTTTTTAATGTCCCAAGAGAATTTAATGTCGGGTTTAATAAATTATGACCTAATTTTTTGACCGGATTCCACAGCTTCACAATGAAATTAGGTACTTTATTATATTACCTACTGTCAATTATATTCATAAAACAATATTATTCTTAGTAAAAAGATACAATATATATTTTTTTTTTTCAAAAAGTTGACCTACTTAAAAGGTGATAAGCTTTAAGAAATGCTATATTATAAAAGTACAAAGACGGCACAAGTAACGTCACGACTCATATGACACCTATGTAATCATAAGTTAGCGCCATACATTGTCAGTACTGCGAGACAAGGACGGGAATACTCCTCACCAGGAGATAAAAGCCTTTTGCCATCATACAGGACTTTCTGTTTTTCTTTTTGCTACTTTTTATGTGCCTAATGGTTGTTTGTTTCAATCTACTTTTACACAAATGTTCTTTTGTCATCTTCTAATAAAGTGAATATTTTGCAAACCTGCCCGTGTTTGGAATAGGTAGTCTATAATTTTTAACAATTAATGAAACCATTCATTCATTTTTGTTTTTTTTTGTTTTTTTTTTTTTTAATTTATGATTTTGCATTTCAATCAATCGATATTAACGACACATAGTTTTACTTCCTAGAACTAATTAGCCTCTTGGCATACTGGACAGCATTGCTATTAGATATGGCACCTCAACCTACGCGCTTTACTACCAATAGTGGCCGCAAGATGCCAGAACTTGTAGTATGTTTTAAATGTAAGAAGAATGTGAACATAACTAAAACCGTGAAGTGCTGTATTTGCAAAAATAGATATGAACCAGATTGCGATGGTTATCCGGAGAAAACATATCGACTGATGGATCAAGACTCCAAAAACAGATGGCGTTGTAAGACATGTATTGGAAAAATGACCATTAGTTCTAAAGATATATGTAACATAACAATACGGAAAAAAACGACTTGTACTACCGAAAAGTCGCCCCCGGAAACCTGCATAAAGAAGCAAAACCAATCATCTCCTATACAAGATTCTCACGTTCTTACCGACTACGATACTTCATACGAAACGGACACGTCACCAAATAAACTTTCAAAAAGTGTAGACGGTACCACGACCAACATGTCATCAGTGTCGGAGATGCAGGATGCAATAGCACAGCTGACTGCAAAGTTAGAAAGTACAGAAAACGAGCTAGAAAACAGAATATTAGAAAACAATGACTTAAATAAACAATTAAACAAATTGACTGCGGAAATTAAAATATTAAAGTCGCTATGCCAGTCTTCAACAATTATAGAGAGTACTCCTCTAAACACTGAAAAAAAGGAAAAAATATTCTCGCTTCAGTCAACACGTGTCATCTGCGCCTTCCTCTCCGAGATTACCAGCAAATACCAACACCGACCTCATTCATTCACATCTACAACAGAAAATAATTATACTTCAAAAAGAACTTCAAAGCGCTGAAGAAGAGATTAATACACAAATATATAAATAAATACACAAATACAGGGACTGGAGCAGTCTCTCAGGACTGCGCCAAAACCGACATTACCTGCTGAGACCCATTCAACCACAGACTATACCTCGAACCTGCAACAGTGCTTAAGTGGAAAAAATATTGCTGTCTTTGGCGCACAACAATGCGTAGGCCTGGCTGCTGCTCTACTTCGTTCAAGAAACTCTAAGCAATATGAAAAGTATGGAGTCTTCGCCCAAACGATGCCATATGCACGTAGTGACAACATTGTAAAGTGCTGTATTAAGCTTAACCTCCAACCAGAAGACAAAATTGTAATATGTTTAGGCGAAAATGACCTTTATATAAGACATGTATTATCTCAACTGAAAAGTGTACTTATGACATTTGATAAAAATAGTATTATTATTTTAAATGTATTGAAAAATGACAACCTGAATGTAAATAAATTAAACAATAGTATAAAAAATATGTGCAAATATTATAAAAATTGTAAATTCACATACAATAGCAAATATAACTTGTCTGATATTTGTAAATCGATAAATTACCTAATAGATTGTGAAGATTATGAAAAAAAATTTCTAGATCCAGTCGAGATCAGGAAACACCTTACCAGTAGCAAACTAAGCTTTTTACCAAAAACAACGGTAAATGAGCCCAAAAAAGGGACCATTCCATTTTACTTCTCTAGTAGCAACAATAAGGAATTTAGAGTAAAAAATCTTACTAATATTCCTTCTGATAAACCTAAAAAAGGAACCATACCTTATTATTTCCGTCCGGTTATTAAGGACGACACCTTTTTTCGTGCCTAAAATCTCGATTCCTGCTTCACACAATTTTAGGATACTCCACCAAAATATTGCAAGCGTTCTGCCAAAGCAGGAACTTATAGAATTAACACTTCAGGAGATGAGAGATTTAAATAATGACCCACATGTAATTTGCCTCTCCGAAACATTTATTAAAAAAGGAGAGGAACACTATCTCAAGTTACATAATTACGTAATGGCATCAAATTTCTGTAGGGATAAACATCGAGGAGGCACTAGCATACTGATCAAAAAAGGTATAGCTTTTAAGGAATTACCATTACAAGCTTTTGCATCGGTAAATACTTTCGAGGCATGCGGAATAGAGTTAGCTAAGGAGAAATTGCTGATCATTTGTTTGTACAGAACCCCTCAGTCTGACCCTAACCAATTTTTGTCTAAATTGAATAATGTCTTGCAATACTTACTCACAAAATACAAATCAAAAACGCGGACAGTATTAGCAGGAGACTTCAATATAAATACCTTGAAAAAAGGCAAAATCACGCAAGAATTTGTAGATCTTGCACACACCCACAACTTAAAAATTCATATTGACGTTGCCACTCGCAAATTATCCTGCATTGACCATATTCTAAGTAATATTCCTGACGCAATCGCAAACGTCCTACCACTTCATCTCTCTGACCATGACACAGCGCAAATGCTAAGCTTTCCCTTGCAATTCAAGACAAAAGCCGAAATATTTTACATTTATAAAAGAGATTACAGTTTAAATAATACGTATAAGTTTAGAGAATGTTTAGAAAATCTATCTTGGACAGATGTTTATATGGAAAGCGACGCAAATACGGCATTCAATTGTTTTCATGAACAAATATGCCTGTTTCACAATCTCTGTTTCCCAAAGGTAAGAGTTAGGATAAATCCAAATAATAATAATAAACAAACATGGATGACTAAAGGTCTTAAACTGTGTTCTAAAACTAAACGCTCCTTACGATACCGATATTATAAGGATAAAAATAAAACTAATAAAACTAAATATACCATATATTCTAATTTATTTCAGAAATGTATACATAATGCCAAACGGAACGCAAATATCAAATTTATTAATAACAATAAAAACAAGTGCAAAGCCACGTGGTCAGTTATAAAAAACGAAATATACAATGTAAACCCTACAAACAATATTGAATACATACAAATTGACAACACTGTACTCACAAAACCAGCAGAAATAGCCTCTGCCTTTAACAACTATTTCATAGACGGTTTTCTTACACAAAATCGTATAAATGGTCATCGCAAAGATAATATGATTGCTAACTCAATGTTCCTCGCTCCCATATCTGAAAATGATGTCAGACAGCAAATCATTTCATTGAACAACACTAATTCTGAAGGTTATGATGAATTAAACACCAAAATCATCAAAACATGTGTCAATGAATTAAGTAAAGTGTTGACATACTTGATTAACCTGTCTTTTTCACAAGGAATATTCCCAAACGCTTTAAAATTGTCTATTGTTAAGCCATTGTTTAAAAAGGGGGAAAAATATGATATGTACAATTATCGCCCCATTACATTGATACCCATTTTGTCTAAATTATACGAGAAGTGTATGCACCACAGGTTAATAAACTACTGTGATAAATTTGGTATTGTGGTTAAGGAGCAATTCGGTTTTCAAAAACGAAAATCCACTACTTTAGCCATCTTTTCATTAATGAAAACAGTACTCGCCAGTATAAACAGTAACCAATTAGTAACAGGACTATTTTTCGACTTATCGAAGGCATTCGATCGGGTTTCACATGTTAGCCTATTACAAAAACTAGAGGCAATCGGAATTAGAGGACTGTCACATCAGTGGATATCGTCATATCTAACTGATAGACAACAATGTGTCGCGGTCACCAAACTCACCGGAAGTGGAGACATGTTACAGTATACATCTGAATATAAGTATATAAAAAGTGGTGTACCCCAAGGTAGCATCTTGGGTCCCATCTTATTTCTACTGTACATAAACGATATCGTTGATGTGACTAATCATAGATGCTTTCTTTATGCTGATGACATTTCCATAATTGTAACTTCTGACAAAAAATATAAATCGACTACTGATCATGAAATTGACATAAATACTACAATTGATAATCTAATTAATTGGTTAAATAACAATAATTTATCTATAAATCTGACAAAATCTGTATATATACAATTTAATAAATATTATAATAATAAATTCAATTTCAAGTTGAACATACCAAAACTTACCCAGGTGACACACACTAAGTTTTTAGGTGTATTAATAGACGAACACCTGGACTGGAAGGCGCAGGTAGAGCATGTTTGCAGTAAAGTAAATAAATTCGTGTATCCCCTTAGACAGATTAAAAGGATAACAAATATAAAAACGGCTGTAATGTCGTATCGAGCTTACGTTGAATCGTCTTTGCGGTATGGAATAATAAAATGGGGAAATAGTACGGACTTCAATAGAGCATTTATTGCGCAAAAGAAATGTATACGAGCCATATACGGGATTTCATCCGAGGAATCCTGTAAACCAATATTTAAAAGGCTTGGTTTGCTACCATTGCCTTCAATATATGTGTATGAAGTATGTATGTTTGTACAGAAATATAAAGAACTGTTCAAAACAGCGGAAGAAGTATGTTCACGAAGTCGGCGTGACCTACATAGACTAGTTCTAGATGATCTGCCTAGAAGTGCTAAATACAATAAAAACTATGTGGCTATGTGTGTACGTATATTTAACAAATTACCAATTGCACTAAAGGAACTAAATGGCAGACTATTTAAAATTAAATTGTATAACTGGCTAAATGAAAATGTATTTTAGACTGTTAATGAATTTTTGGACCATAAACTGTAATATTTAATCTTAATTTTGCATGCTTAATTTTAAGCAAAACATGAGTGCATTTCATATTTTAACAGCTTTGTATACCATGTTTTTCGCAAATAAATATTATTATTATTATTATTATTTCAATGTTGATATTCTAACTGTATTTTTTTTCATTCCAAGGTTTTCTACATAGCCAGAGACCCCCGCGATGTGGTTGTCTCGTTTCACTTTGCACACAAGTTGTTTCGATACTTCGACGACAGTGTGGAATTAAAGGAGTTCTGGAACCTATTCAAGAATGATTTAAGTGAGTTTAATCATTTTAATATAACCTTATGACCTACAATTATTTGTTCTGATCCGGCTGTTTGTGTGAATTTATATGTTAAGTAGTTAACGCACCCACGACACGGGAGAAATTCCTAGTAGTCAGTGTGCGAGTGGAGCAATGTTTGAAAAAAAAAGACGTGTGGTACTCGGGGACTGCTGCGGTAAAGCATTTTCATCAACTTATGCAATTGTAATTATTTATTTATGCAGTATTTTTTTCTTTTGTGTTTTTTCTTTGATATTAATTCCAGTTATTTTCTTTTTTGTAATTTATTTATTTTTACCAGTAACGTCATCAAAAGAGTGCGAAAAATGGTGGCGATTTAGCGACTAAACTATATTCAATGTTTTATGTTCGACTTTGATAACGAGATAGAAACTATGCAATCGCTTAAAAATTACGTCATTGTCGTGATGTCGCCCAACTAGGATTTAAAAAATGACGTCATTTTCGTAATCAGCACCCCCAAAAACCTTTGTTACGACACCCAAGTCAAAATATCTTGAAATTTGATGTCGGCCATCTTGGATTTCAAAAATGACGCTGTTCGTGATCCCCCAATAACCCCTGTTACGGCAGCCAAGTCAAAATATTCGTCGTAACGAACTATTTTGTATTTTATAATTCTACATCTTATAGAAGACCTATTTCAGACTGAAAATTAATAGCAAGTTTAGCACATCGCGACAATCTTTAACTTGTCAAACGTGTAGACCTGAGTTCGCGCCCTGCAATATGCATGCTCTTTTTGAAAATCTATAAATTGTTATCAAAAGATGTAATCGCACGCACACAAACACACCGTGCCGAAGATTCCCCAACTGAAACGACGTTAGACGATGCACAGCTTTCAACACCGCACCGCTGTGTCGGTCGGAGTGGAGGGTGTTAGGTTATTTTCGTTACGGAATTTCTGGATTCGGTCTACACGCACAAAGCCCGCGATAGAATCTATGCAATAGCTTTAAAAAAAACTTGTCATTTTATATACGAAAGTTTGTGAGGACGGATGCCTTACTTTACAAAATTAAAAATATTGACCTTACCATGCCTGTATATATTCGAAACAATAATGTTTGTTAAAAAAAATATCCATCTCTATAAAACACTTCGTTCTAAGCGCCATCCAAACACACTTGTCCTTCAGCCACACAAAACTACATTGTATTCAAAAAGCTTTCTTGGTATGGCACCAAAATTGTTCAATAAACTGCCTAATAATTTAAAAGACGTAATTGACAAGAAAATATTTAAAAATAAACTCATGGAATTTCTAATAAAAAAGGCTTACTATTCTCTTACTGACTTTCTAGATGATAAGGTTTACCAATTTATACACTAAGGTTTTTGTATTATATAAATTCGTTGATCAGTTTTGATATACCTAGTAATGTTTCAATTTTCCAAAATTCATAATATTTTTTTTTATATTTTTGTAATGGTTCAATTTCAGTTGTTTAGAAAATTGTTAAAATTATTATTATTAATGACTTTGCTTTTTTTCTTTTTTGTGATGTGATTGAACAATTTTAATGTAAATATTATTTCAATAAGTAATTTTTTATTATTTTTAATATTTGCATGCCTTGTCAAATGGCAAACATGTAGAGCCAATTTATATTTTTTCATCCTACATATACGAATAATAATTTCTGTATGTACACACATGTTTATGCAAATAAATAAATATTATTATTATTATTATTATGAATATTTGACTTGATTTCTTTTTTTCAGTTATGCACACTCCTATATTTTCGCATATGGAAGAAGCTTGGGAAAAGCGCAACCACCCAAATATGATGTTCCTATTCTATGAAGATATGCAAAACGTAAGTGTTGCCATCGTAAGTAGGTACCATCTACATATACTAATGAACATGCCTTAGAGATGACAATAGGCTATTTGACAGATTTATAATTTTTATCTTGAATTACTTGGTTGCGGTTAAGAAGTTCACCCAAAGTATTTTTTTTAATTTTAAATACGTATTTCGTAAGAAATATGCAAATAAAAATTCAAAATTCAAATAAGCCGCGAAAACGATATAATCAGCAATATGGCGTTGCGCCTGGTAAGTGACGTCACAAGCGGTTTTCGGTTCTCAGTGGTGTTTGTTTTTAATTATTATTTGCTGTTGTTATCTAATAAAAATGGTTTACAAGTGGTGTGCTGTACTGGGTTGTATAAATAAATCGATAAAAACCCCCGTAAAACAGTTTATAAGTTTGCCGAAAACAAGCGATGATGCGCGTATGACGTCATCGCAACATTAGCCAATCCGGATCGTTTCACAATGTGTGGCGCGAGAAACAAAAAGCCAAACATATTTTTGTGTTTTGGATATAATAATTGTTATTATTTTTTATTAAAACTCTTGTAAATGATATAAAGAACCCTCATTTTATGCAATTAAAGCAAAAAATCACAAATAATTGAATACTGTCAAATAGCCTATTGTGGCACTCTGAAAGAAAGCGAGGAAACGAAGTTTCGGTCTATCTTCATCATCATCATCAACCTTTTTATCGTGCCACTGCTAGGCACAGATCTCCTCTCATACAGAGAAGGATTGAGCGTAATCACCACGCTTGCTCAATGCAGGTTGGCGATTTCAGACCCAAAGTCCAGGTTTCCTCAAGATGTTTTCCTTCAAGTTCAGTCATTGGTGTCCAAGATATACTTAGAAAGTACATATAATAATAATAAATACTGATTATTTCTCTCACTAAGGAACATTGATACATTCGTGGGTAGATGTGCCTTAAGACATATCTACAACATATAACTTAAGAAAAGTTACATTGGTACTTGCCTGACCTGGAATCGAACCGCGCACTCATACTTGAGAGGCTGGTGTTTTAACCACTAGGCCACCACGACTTTTTCGGTCTACCTTTATCCCTAGCAAAATCATCAATTATTTATGAGGAAAGAGATAGTGCTAGACCGAAAGCATAGGCCATCTCTCTCACGCTTTTCAAACCAAAAAATTACTGCAGATTATACGCGTACTGCATGTCCATTAATATGTCGATGGTGCCTACCATCGATATTTTGTAGTAGCTTGATGTGCTGTCGTCTGTACCTACAGACACAACACATCAAGCTACTACAAAATATCAGATTTCTTTATTAGATTTTCAACTTCATTTCTAAAGCATTAAGGTTCAAGGTTGATTGGGAATATTTGACAATTTCGGGTAGCATGACCTGCTGTCGTTCGTACATAATGGCACCGATCTCCTTGACCACAACATAACACACTGAGCCACCTTGAATTTAATAAGTATGGCGAGATAAGTGCGCCACGTACCCCATCTCTCTCTCTCTCTCTCTATGTTGGACTCGGCATCCAGTCTAACCGAATGCACCAATATTTTAAATAGAGATATCTGACCTGCGCAACCCAGTTGAATTGGATACTCTTGGCAAGACTGCTTATCAGACTTCCAGGATTCTGACAACCCGTCACAAAGATCAATGAACAACAAGGACCAACGGCTTAACATACTTTCCGAGTCACAGGAGATTTCACCCAGCCACAATCCCTCGTATCTATCCTGAAAATGGAAAGAACCTGTAGTTATTCCACATTATTTTTAGGATCTACGCAGCGTCGTGGACAAAGTATGCCTGTTTTTAAATAAGGAATATTCAACCGAACAGAAGCAAAAACTCGTCGATTATCTCCATTTTGATAACATGAAGAAAACGCCCACGTTGAAGACAGATGGTGCTACACCAGGAAACGAGCTCACTTTCTTTAGGAAGGGTGAGTAAGAACTCAGTATTTTAATATAAAGTACTCGCAGGTTGCCACAGAACCCAATATCACACCTGTTTCCTCAAACACCTAAGTATGCACAGGTGTACCTTAATGGTTGAATCACTAAGCTTTTCTGGAGTTCTGTACCCAAAGGCTAAAAATGGGTGTCTCATTAAGAATTGAAATTTCCGCAGGTGATATTTTTATTGCCACTATGACAACATATTACTTAAAAGTTTTTTTTTTTTTCTATACTCTGTAGTCTGACTCGCACTTTTTCTTTTTTCTTCCGGGTTTTCTTACTTTCTATAGGAAGTACACCCATTGTTCGCCAGATATTTTAGGTGCCATAGAGGGAAATCATCAACCGGCCACAAATTCAGACTCTGGGCTGGGTAATGATAATCCGAATGGAACCCAGGACCTCATATTCTACAGTAACGCTTCCGACCACTAGAACAATGAGGACTAATTAATTAATTATTCATTTGTTTGTCTAGTTTGTAATTTATATGACAGACAGAACATGTAAAAACTTATCATTCAGGGCCAACCTCCAAACTTCAAGTGCCAGTAGGTTAGCGAACCCACCCTAATTGTGTAATACAATATAATACAATACAGTTTATTATAGTTATTATCATTTTGAATTATTTTGAAGAATATTGCTAATCAATTGCTCCAAATTGTCTAATAATGTGTCTGTTCCACAATATTAATAACGCAAAATTTTGAAAAGTGTTTTTTTTTTTTTTTTTTCAAATTATGCTGACAATGAGCACTTTTTGAACGTCTATATTACATAAGACAGTCCCCCAAAACGCCCGCACTTCGCCACTTCCTAGTGCTTTCACTGGGAAGAAGAAGTAGCGTAACAAACTCCCTAGTAGCAAAGCAGTCCGTTTATTCAAAAATCACATCACTTACATACAAGACTATGTAGTAATTAATACAAGAAATCACAGAACATTAAATGAAATGCATTACCAAATGCCAGCTAGCCGCGCCAACAAAACCAGAAAAGAAAAAAAATCATAAAAAAAAACATTAAAAATGGAAACGTAAATAAGAAAAACCAAAATTATTACCTAAATAAAAGCCCCAGGGATAAAGGGAGAGACAGGTCACATATTCATTCATTGAAATGAAACCCATTGCTACTGTGTGTGTTACGCAATTATCCTAAGCTAAAAAATAATCAGAATAGTGAGCTTAGTTATTTTTATTAGGTAATAAATTATCCAATCTGCTTGAATACCGATATACTTAATTGAATTACTAGAGAATAAGGTGCGTATTACAGAACGTCACTCAAAACTCAAGCTCTACTTAAGTCTCGTTTGAAGCCTTTTGATTGGTTGAAACTAGTTTTAAGTAATGCATAAGCAGAGATCAATGCTTGAGTTTCCTTCTGGAATACGGACCTAAGTCATCCAACCTAGCTTATGTTAAGCATTTTAACTAAGTAACCTTAAAAAATGTGTTCTCAGGAAAATCAGGAAACTGGGTCAAATACTTCGACGAAGAAATGAAAAAGGAAGCTGAAGAATACATGCACAAGAATTTAAAATTGACTACAATGCGTTTTCCTGATGTCAACACATAAATTACATGAAATCAGCAATAAATATCTGTAAGCACATTTCTCGTCACAAATCGATTGATAGTGTTAAGATGGCGGATATAACCTGATCGATGACGTCACATTTAATGTAAAATGTTCGCAATAACTGTAGTACATAAGTTAGTAGCACTATAGAGTTCTTTTAGATGTAAATGATTTATTAAATATTAATTAGAATTATGACAATAATTTAAGGCGTTTATATTAAAAAAGATACTAATAGAAAAACACATAAATAAACTTATTTTTATTATTACCGACCCAATTTGAAGTACCTCATCATCATCATCATGATCAACCTTATTATCGTCCCACTGCTGGGCACAGGTCTCCTCCCATACAGAGAAGGATTGAGCGTAATCACCACGCTTGCTCAATGCGGGTTGGCGATAGGTCAACATAAAAATTCTAGTGAGCAAAATCCCGGAGTTTGAAGTGAAATGTTAATTGTGTCAGTCCCTAGTTCACCTCGCACTTCACCTTTTGAAACTTTACAATACTGCGAGACTGTAACCATCTCAGCGTAAAACTTAAGTGAATCGTGGAGTTAACTATCACTGTAATCTTTCCAACAAATGCTAGGGAATTGACAGCTACACATTGATATAATATTAAACAGATATGATATGCTCTAACAAATTAACCAAAATAAATGTGCCGATCGGAGCAGCAGCACACACATGCAATTTTTTTATTCTGCGTACATTTCACACGTCGACACAATGTGAGTGAGATGGGGCACAATCTAAAGCATAGAGAAGAAAAAAAATGGCTACTGTTTGTCGTTTGCGCTTAAATAGAATCGACGAAAACTAAAGCGATTTGCTGGACTTACCTCCTTTTGCACGCTTCATTTTCAGTGCGCTAGTGACGTATCTACCTTAGTTTAATAGTATATCAATGCAGCTAAACCTAAGTTCACTTCACCTAAGTTTTTACGGCGAGACTTTTAGAGAATCGATCGGCAGAACCTGTACTTCAGCATATCGATGAGAAAAACAATTTTAAAAAAATATTTGGAATATTTGCCCCAAAATTCCGCCACACGTATACCGCTGACGCAGCCAACTCACTTGGAACATACGGTGGAACATGGGAGGTAAGGCAATGTCTGTGAAGAGACACCGGACACATACCGGAACACAGCCGGAACATACAGCCGTCCAGGGTTGGTCTTTGAAAGAATAGGTCGGCAGTTTTTAAACTCAGCTAGATTGAATTCAGACTTGACTTAGACTGGACCACCCAGGATATAAAACATCGATTTTTCTTTATTTCTTTTCTTCTATAATGTACAAGCATAATGTAAGTACATTGCTCATTGATTTTGGGAAGGTATTATATAAAGGTATACATAGGTAGTATATATAGGTAGGGTATATATAGGTAGGTGTTTGACAGCCTCCGTGGCGTAGCGGTAGCAGACGCGGCCGCTGCGCAAGGTGGCGCGGGTTCGATCCCCGCACAGTGCAAGTATTTGTATGCATGAATATGAATATTTGCACTGGTCTGGTCGTGCCTCGGAAAGCACGTTAAGCCGTTGGTACCGGTTGCCATACGAACATCTAGTGGCTGTCGTTACGGGTCGTTGGAGCCCTCAAAAGTCCAACAATTGGTCTAACTGCAATGCTTCGATATCGCCTTCGGGTTGTGGAGGTCAGACGGCAGTCGCTTCACGGAAAATGTCGAAGTTTAGCCATATCAGCAGTTGGTCTGGTAAAGCGGACCCCAGACTCCAAAGCTGAAAAGGCAGCGGATGCGACTGGGATTACAGCTGTGATGATGATGATTATATAAAGGTATACGTTTACGTTTGTACGAGAGTGTACAGTTGATTTTAGGTACCTATATAACGATATAAAAGCTACACGGCTGCTACGTGTAGGTACATAAAGTTTACTTATCTACCTACAATTATTTCCTCAATACATATTGACATTTCTCTGTACATTCGTGGAAGCAGAGAAATAAGTTGTGAAGACGTATAAGAACACAAACAAGAGAGCTATCGAGTATATTGTTGTGCAAATTGCTACTCGTTCCATTCGATACGACCCGCGCACTTCGTTCCATAAACAATTATTTATTTTGTTCAATAAAAGGTGTCATGGCGGCAATAATGACACTTATGCCTCGATGCGTTTGGATACTTTCGCAGTTGTTGCAAAAAGATAATTAAAAATATCTACTTTTGTCAATGATGATCGTATTTTGAAGTGCTTGTTATTTTCATCTCATTGATTTGACAAATAAACACGTGTACGATGTGCCGCTCTTAAATTGGATAGAAAAGTAATTTTCGGAGATGAGGAGAAATAGTTTTGGATCGAAGGCCGAATGCTTTTCCTATACCCATTCGTTCAATGGCACTCGCTTAGTTTGCTTAGGCAGGGTCTTGTTAAAGTCTAAGTAGAAAGAACTATATACACATCAAGCTAAAAATTGACAGTTCTGCTGACCTCGCATTGTATAGGGTTGTCTTATAGTCGCACATATTTCCACTTGCCTTCCTCATTTTTTTTAAATATAGGTAAGTGCACTAAGATTCGCGCCAGTCTTTTTTTTTTTTTTACTGACTAATCACACAGATTGAGCTAGCCCCAAAGCAAGTTCGAGACTTGTGTTATGGGATACTAACTCAACGATACATTATTTATAATAGATAAACATCCAAGACCCAGGCCAATTACAAAAAGATCGTTTTTCCATCATGACCTGGCCGGGGATCGAACCCGGGGCCTCCACGTCGCAGGCAGGCGTGTTGACCGCTGCGCCACGGAGGACGACAAATTCAACATAATTTTTTGTTTATGTGAAACCCGAAATATGACGTTTCCATTATTTTTAAGTAAAGATTCAATGTACAAAATTTCAAAAAGTTATCATGAAAAACAACAAAATTATGAGCTTGTTATCCTACTTGGCTGGCCCAATAAAAATATGGTCTACACTTTGCTCGGGCGGGCAGGCGGTTCGTTGACCTGTGGCGTAAGCTGTTGCGCGGGCGTGCGCTGTACTATGATCTATAGTGAGCTGCGTGGCACGCTCGGTAACCACACTGCCACAATTTCTAAATGTATTTGGGAAAAATGTAACATGGTGTAAAAATGATTGGAATCGATCCAGTTACGTATTCTGAACAAACTATATTCAGGTTTCGCATAAACAAAAACTAACGTTGTATATGTATCTATGTATTTCTATTTAGACTTGCAAAAAATACTAACTGCAAATCTCGACTTTTACATTAGATCCTAGCACAATGTAGGGCTGACCCGAAAGTACGTACTTGGATTCAATAAGCTCTTGTCATAATAAAAAAAAGTACACTGAACATTAGTGGGCTACGAAGCCTAATTAGATCGAGTGTGTAACATCGAAACCCGACGTCCGTCGGTGGATTGTATTACCTAAGTACGACGAAGCGCCTCAAGTGGAATTAGAAATTGTTCTCAGAAATTAATTTCTCCGATGAACGGTTCACCGACGGAACGATCCACTTTTTTATTTTTTCACCGATATAAAGTATAAACGACGTACGATTCGCCAACAGAATTATGATAGGTTCTATCCACAAAATAATGAACAGTTCTTTTTTCGCCGTCAACTATTCTTCTAACCGTGTGTTTAAAAGCGCGTTGGATTGACGATATCATTAAAGACTGTTCCAAAATAAAATTCTAAGTTTACTTGTAACGTCCATCATCATCATCGCCATCATTTCAGCCGAAAACATCCACTGCTGGACATAGGCCTCCCCAGCGATCTCCACGATGATCGGCCCTGCGCCTCCCGCATAAAGCGGTTTCCCGCGATCTTCACCAGGTCGTCGGTCCACCTTATCGGGGACCTACCCGCGCTGCGTCTTCCGGTGCGTGGTCGGCACTCGAGAACTCGTCGGCCCCATCTGGCATCAGTTTTCAGTGTGATTCTTTAACAATCTTACCGCGAAAAGTGAGGTGTAGTGAGTGTGGAATGAGTTTATTCCAACACCATTGATTTGCAGAGAAAGATAGCCAATAGGTACTCAAATACACGAGCGACATTTTGTCAACATCTGCAACTGTCTCTGCCGCTATGCGTGTCTCTCGTGTGAATGAACAAAAAATAGAGTAGGCAAGTTTTTGTCTAATGTTTGTCTGCTGTAAGTATTGGATCTTTTCTTCTTCAGCCTATAGAGGTCCACTGCTTTACAAAGACCTCCCCCACCAGGACATCAGTCCACCTTGTTGGAGGCCTCCCTACGCTGCGTCTTCCGGTACGTGGCTGCCACTCCAGAACACTTAATTTTAGCGACTCGAAGAGCTATGTCGGTGACATTGGTTCTTCTGCGGATCTCCTCAGTTTCTGATTCGATCGCGCTGAGAAACTCCGAGCATAGTTCTTTCCATCGCTCTTTGTGTGACTCTGAACCTTCATATAAGGCCCATCTTTTAATCTGTGCTAAATACAATACATGTATTTTCTATCGTCCCTTATCCTTTCTACTTAGTTATAAGGAGTAGAGAACTTGTGGCACAAGTAAATAGATGCTCTGTGGCAGTAATACTACCTAATCAACAAGTTCTAATGATTAGTCGGCTCACCACCTCGCGGCGAGCACTTACCAAGTTCAGGTACCTTAGTTAATAGTTGCTTTGTGCTTTGTTAGATACACAAATAAACACTTAAAACTTCGTGTTTGTGTTACTATCATGGCTTGATTGTAGCTCTAGGTAAACGTTATTATTTATCTACACCGTACTACACACAACAACTTTGATAAATTATACGATCTCTGGATTACGCTGATTGTTAGCAAATAATCTTGAACTTTGCGTGTATGTATGACTGTACCTACAGAAAGCAATAAATATTTTATAAAGCCTAAAGTATTTCATCGAATTATGTAAATCCCTTTTATCTTTTTAGACATATACGACGATTTACGACTTCTCCATTGAACTAAGTCATTTTATTTTATTTAAGTAGATAACTAGCTGCGTTACTTCCAACTAGCAACGTTATAATTTAATAATGTTGCTAATCGAATGTGTTGACATTCAGACGGCAACTATCCCGCCGCCGATTAGTGAGAAGCAAGTGGAGCTAGCAACTATAAACGAGCTGACTACTCGCTAGTTTGCGAATGTACTAGGCGTTAGTCTCACGGCGAGTCTGTAGGGACTTGCGGAATGCCTACGCAGGCAAATCGTCCGGCGGGCAAGCCGAACACCGGCGAGCCACGTCAGTCGTTTCTGAAGACTCAGTGTTGTCGCGCAGTTGTAATCCTTCTGATAACATTGTATTAGGGTAGGTAAATCCTTATGCGAAGTAGTGATGCTAGCAAAGGAGGAAGCGGAGCGCGTGAGGGAGCGGGAATCCAAGCGCCCTCACGCTTCTATTCGCCGCGGGAGACGCCCTAGTCGGGAAAAAATATCGAACTCCCGGCCACCATGTGACCATAGGCCCGGTCTTGCGGGCGGTGAGCAGTGGGCAGCTCGCCGGCCGGTAAAGACCAGGCCCGAGGCGACGTCGCGTTGTATTTCACGCGCGCCTCAAAGAGATGTCAGCACATCGTGACGAGGTCCACGAAAACCGATGGCTCCTGAGTCAGAGTTCTAGGTTGTTTAAAAAAGAATCGAACGAAGAACGAAGAAGAACGTGGCCCTGGCGCATAGGCGAGTGAAAAGCCTGACACGCCCTCCCGCTCCGCCCAGAGCGGAAGAGGTCATTTGATGATTTCCCATCGCAAACAAAAAAAAATGCGTAAATTGAAAGTAAACTGTGTACAGTTTCAGTACAATACTGGTTTTATTTACACATTGACTTCCCTGTCATGCCCGCTAAGCAAGTGTCTCTGAACGAATACTTTATACATTTCGTGACGATAAGAAACAAGAAGGTACTCGTCGGTGTGAACAATCAGCGATCGACTATTAATCATTATTCCTCTGCCCTTATCCCAATTTATCTCGGGTCGGCGCAACATGCTATTTTCTTCCATACTTCTCTATTAAACGCAACCTCAGTAGGACCGTAGGTCGCATCTAGTGCGGGGAGGGCATTATGTGGCAATGCTCTACCCTGCAATCGAAATGCTCTAGCTCAAAATTTTGATAAAAAATTGTAGCGATATCAAAAGTTTTCCCAACATATCACAACCGCAAAGATATAAAGCCTCGTTACCAATGGCCATGAGTGATGAATTTAACTTGATTTCAGCAGCATACAGGCCCTTCTATCCAGAGCGTCGAGGTTGGTCTGAGTCTGTTTCAGTATGCCGAGAGAGTCACAATAAATACACACTTCTCCTTTCTTGCTTTTTTTTAACATCAAAACCGGCATGACCCAACCGTTGATGGCGCCCACATTGTTTCCGCCCGATATAATACAACAATTACTTCAAATCAGTAAATTGATGCCCAACACATCCGATATACCCAAATATTTATGAGTTGCAGAGTTCTAAGGTGGTATCAGAAAGTTGAGTTCCCCAAGGATTTCACAATCGCTTTACATGCATACCTACAGCATGCACATTTGTCGACACCAATTTCGATGCCATATCAAAATGAGACGCCAAGCGAGTGTGTGACATTGGCGCCGATTATCTTGTCCAGAAACTAAACTAGTCTTTTTCTTTCTTTTTTTTTTAAGAAAAGGATAGAAGATAACATTTTAGTTTATTCCTGCCATAGACAGTTTAGACGCGATTATTAACATGGCGACCAAAAATACGTCAACTTACGTCAGATGCGAACTAATTTGACAGGTCTAAATTGAAATTTTATGTTCTGTCCCTTTCTTAATGAAGTAAAAAGAAAAAGATACACTGAACTTAAATTAACTTTAGTCTGTGATTAAGGGAATCGTGGGCATTGAGAAGCATTTGATCCAAAACTTATGCAAGCCATCCGGCCCTAGAGACCTCCAATAAGGCAACAGATAACTGCACGAGCTACTTGCTCTTTCAATAAGCTTGCAAAAAGAATATGATCCAAATTGTTTTTTTTTTTTTTTTTTTGTAACCGACATAGCCCGAAGAATTGCAACACTTAAGGCGGTTCCGGGGGAAAAACACACCGCAGGCCGTTTTTATGTAGTTTTTCGGAGCTATCTACTCTTTATCCAAAAGAAATATCAACTTATTAAAAATACATAAATTTTCTCCATAATCTTGGCTCCAAAATTGTAGATTTCTTTTTTTTTTTACTAAGTATAATGTTTAAATAATTCCTTCACAACGAAACCACTGACAAGAGAAATAATTATCATAAACGTGCATCTCCTCGGAAAGTAAGCATTATTTAGATTGCGTTCTTACACTAATGGATAGGTAATTTCATGACGAATATTATTGTAGAAATATTTTTTTAAAACGACCAAAATCAAAATTTTATTCAACCATCTGAGCGTATTCGCCATCATTTCTGTTGCCCGGGCTATTGAGATGAGACAAGCTCTCGAAGGGGGAACCCGTGTCGTTCGTCATCGCGCGCTCCGCTAGCATAAGCGGGCGGCGCGTGAGCGAGAAAGCATCTGCTTGCTCGCTCACGCACCGCATGTCGCATAGAGTATAATACTATCTTAGAGTGTCTCTAAGATAGTATTGATGTTTATTTTGGTTTTCGTTTTTTAACCGATTTCAAAAAGGAGGAGGTTGCTCAATTATATGTTTTTTATGTTCAATTTTTAACCGACTTCAAAAAGGAGGAGGTTACTCAATTCGACTGTATATGTTTTTTTTTATGTTTATTCGCGCATAACTTCGTCATTTATAAACCGATTTTGATAATTCTTTTTCTGTTGGAAAGAAGACGTTCCCAAGGTGGTCCCATGATAAGGATATCAGGGTTTGATGGTGGAAGTCCAGAGAAAACAAGCGGAACTTTCAAAAATTGGGGGGCGACTAGTGCATTTCTTAGCATTTTCATTAAGTATTTTAAAGCACTACAATTTAATAAAGGTCTGCAGTGGATCTGATGATAGAGCCGAGAGACAGTCGAAGGAACTCCTCAACAATTGACAGCAGCTACCTTGTGGTTGGGCTCGATTAATTTGTATTGATAAGAACTTTACACCTAGATGGGTTGCGACTCTCATAAGAGCTCTAATGATGAAGACAAAGGCCAGTTCCGGGAACTCCTCAACGGTTTCCAGTAGCTACTTTGTGGTTGGACTTAATTCATTTATATTAATAAGACCTTTACTCCCATTAGGTTAAAATAATAGTCTACAGTAAATTTAATGATGAAGACCATAGGCAGTTGAGGGAATAGGTACTTACGGGTAAAAATTAAAGTAAACAAAAGTACGTCGTTTCCCAACTATATTTGCGTCAGCTTCCAGTCTGACCGGATGCAACTGAATACATAGTACTTTTAACAACTAAAAAATTTAAACAACTAAAAACTAAAAAAAGACACCAATTTTATGATATTTTGACATGGGTGTCATGAAAGGGGTTTTTGTGGGTGCTAATCACGAAAATGATGTCATTTTGGAAATCCAAGATGGCCGACACCAATTTTATTATATTTTGACATGGGTGTCGTGAAAGGGGTTTTTGTGGGTGCTAATCACGAAAATGACGTCATTTTGGAAATCCAAGATGGCCGACACCAATTTTATGATATTTTGACATGGGTGTCATAATGGGGGTTTTCGGGGGTGCAGATCACGAAAATGACGTCATTTTTGAAATCCAAGATGGCCGACAGCAATTTTATGATATTTTGACATGGGTGTCGTGAAAAGGGTTTTCGCGGGTGCTAATCACGAAAATGACGTCATTTTTGAAATCCAAGTTGGCCGAAATTCAATTTCATGATATTTTAACTTGGGTATCGTGACGGGTTTTCAGGGCGCTGATCACGAAAATGACGTCAATTATAAGCTGTGGCATAGCTTCTATTTCTTTATCAAAGTCAAAAATAAAACATCAAATATAGTTTAGTCGCTAAATCGCCACCGTTTTTCGCACTCCTTCAATGACGTCACTGGTAAAAAATAAATAAACTACAAAAAAGAAAATACATACTTATACAAATGTATACGTTAATTGGCAAAATAAAAAAAAATACTATGTCATAAATAACTAATAAAAAAATTCCTACTAACTACATACTGCGGAACTCGGTGTGCACACCTTTGCGATTTACCCCGCAGCCACGCGCAGGATTGCGTTTTTTATCCGCATTTTCATGCAGATCTGCAGCCCTGCGCGTGAGCGCAGATTCAATGTATAGTACCATGCGTTTCTTCATACAAAATTTGGTACTAGCGAACATCTATCTTATATATAAAATTCTCGTGTCACAGTTTTCGTTCCTATACTCCGCCGAAACGGCTTGACCGATTCTCGTGAAATTTTGTGAGCGTAAGTATTGAGTAGGTCTGAGAATCGGCCAACATCTGCTTTTCATCTCCCTAAATGTTAGGGGTAGTCGACCCTTATTTGTTTTTTTATTTTTCCACAAAATTTTTAGTTTCTATTTTTTTACAACATACAAAAATACATACAATCCTAAATTTTCACCGTTCTACGATCAATCCTTAAAAACTGATCAATCGTCATTTAATTAGTTTTATTCCCGAGGGAAATCTAAAAAAAGCGATATAACCCAATTCCACGCGGGCGAAGCCGCTGGCGGAAAGCTAGTACTAATATACAATATGTAAAGAAAACCCTGTCCGATCCGTGAAGGTATTGTTAGGTATCGTTAACTGATTCTAATAATGCCTATAAAGCCGGGCTAAACTTAAAAAAAATCCCCCAAAAAAAATAAATATTATTTCGAAAAAGCGAGGTAACTTAATGCATGTGCGGTAGGCAACCCGATAGCCCCGCCCTCCTTCACCCGCGCATATATGCGCGGGTGAAAGGGGGCGGGGCATGCGGCACGTGGTCGCATCGCTATTCGCTGCGCCACAAATGGTGTTGTCAGTTTTTTAAAAATTACTAAATTTCGGGGAAATTGGAATTAATACCCGGGAAAAAAAGATTATTTCAAAATTCATTATTATTGTTACTGTGATGATTATGTAAAATTTTATATTATATTCGGTCAAGTGTTTACCTAACCTTTATTATCCTTATGGGTCGGACAGGGTTTTCTTTACATATTGTATAAAGCTGAAGAGTTTGTTTGTTTGAACGCGCTAATCTCAGGAACTACAGGTCCGATTTGAAAAATTCTTTTTGCGTTGGATAGCTCATTAATCCAGAAAGCATAAAAAACTATAAAACAAAAACATAAAACAAAACAATCAAACATCACGCTGCGACTAATAGGAGCAGAGCATTACTAACTCCACGCGAACGAATTCGCTGGCGGCCGCTAGTATAAAATAGCTTTACCGCGGCAGCCCCGAGTGCCACATGTTTTTGTTTTATTAGAAAGACGATATCTTCAAGGTAGTCTCATTTTTAGGAAATTAGGGTCTGATGATGGAAGACTAGGTAAATCTAGGAGAAATTTAAAAAATCAAAGGGGCGTCTAGGGATTTTCTAAGTTTTTTCATTAAGTGTTTTAACAAACTACAATTTAGTAAAGTTCGGAGTTGATGATGGAGCCGGGAGACAGCCGAGGGAACTCCTTAACGATTCACATCAGCTGCCTCGTGTTTGTACTTAATAAATTTGTATTGATAAGAACTTTACACCTAAATAATAATAATAATAAATTTTATTTTCAGACCATGGTCCATAGAAATAGCATAAAACAGAATTACAATATTTAAATTTAACAATAAAATTAAAATAAAATATAACTACTTAAGACCCACAATACAATAAAACTCAATTTTTTTTTTTCATTAAAGCTCTGATGTTGAAGACAAAGGCCAGTTAAGGGAACTCCTTAAAGGTTTACAATAGTTACCTTATGTTTGGACTTAATTCATTTATATTGATGAAAACTTTACACCCATATAAGTAGGTTAAAATGAATGTCTGCAATAGATCTGATGATAGAGCCGAGAGAAATTCGAGGGAACTCCTCAACGATTCACAGCAGCTACCTTGTGTAATCTCTTGATTAATTTGTATTGATAAGAACTTTACACCTAGATGGATTGTTATGATCATTAGGAGTCTGATAATGAAGACGAAGGACAGTCTGTTGCGGGAACTCCTCAAAGGTTTACAATAGCTGCTTTGTGGTTGGACTTAATTCATTTATATTCATGAGAAATTTGCACCCATATGGGTAAAAATTAAAGTCTGAAGTACATCAGATGATGAAAACCATAGGCAGTCGAGGGAATTCCTCAACAATTTACAACACTCTACTTTAACATGGTACAAACACTACCTACTCGTCATGCTTATGCAAAAATCAATTAAAATCAAAAGACTGAATGTAAGTTGTGTTATTTCATTGCGTTATTTCTAGAAATGCTCATACTTTCATTGTGGTCTTAAAGGAATTAAAGCAAACGAAATAGGTCGTTTGCTTGCAGGCCTTTTCCAAATATGCTGGCGTCAACGTCCAGTCTGATCGGATATTGTATTAGTCGGATGTTTATTATTTTTCTGCGAAAGGAAGCTTTGTGTAAATAATATTATAGTACCTATATGTATTTGTTATTTATTTTGATATACGATAGTTTTATTTTTTACAATTTACGTATTTGTTTTATTAAACGAGAATAATAATATAATTTCACAGTCTTGCCTGGTCCCAAAAAAAAACATGTTTTTTTTTTTGAAGGTGTCAGTTCTGCAGAAATTTATTTGACCCTGATTACGTTTTCCCTTAAAATAATAAATAATGATAAATTAAACTTTATTATATTATTTTTCTATCCCTTTGTCCATCTGACTTAGCTAACTTTCAATCTACAAAACTAACTTCCAACCCTGAAGTTACAGTCATAACATATTTAGTTATAAAGGTCTAATCAATACACATTAAATAAGCCCAAACACGTGATAGTTGCTTCCGATGTGGATTCCCTTGATATTCTGTCATCTCCATCATCAGGTCAGGCCCAAATCTTCACGGTTTTATAGTATCATCCGATATAAATACGAGTATCAAGTTGTCACCCGAAGCGTGCCTACAATTTTCGATAATTGGCCTAAATTTCTCAGAATTTCCATTATCGACACTGACGTGGTAACAATGGGATTACATAGGCAGCATATCCCTTCATATTAAAAAAGAATGGTCAAAAATAAATCGAACTGAGAACCACCTTTTTCTGAAGTCGGTTAAAAAATAAACACTGCAGAATTTTTATTATGAAGTATCGTCAACATTTGTTTGAGTACATAATAACCAAAAGTATTTGGGCGCACCAATAAACATAAATAAAAGTGCTATGTCTGTTACTTCTGTGATCTATGTTTCTAACTTGTATCAGAAGTCAGAAGTCAGAAGTCAGAAATATTTTATTTGTGATACATAGGTACAGTGGTTAGGTATTCATATTTGAGGATAAAGTGCGCTATGAGCAGCCTATTATAGGCATACAAATACAAAAAAATAAAATAATACAATTACATTATACAGATTACAATATAATAGGGATAATTAAAGTCAAAAAGTCATAATAATTTTTAAGTTAACGTCAAAACCATTCTGATTTAAATACAACATGGTCAAATAAGCAAATCCCATAATGTTATCATAATGAAGTCAAAACAATTGATCAAATATATGTCAAAATAATTTGGACTTAAATAATACAAAGTCAAAGAAAAAAAATTACAATTATACAATGTCAAGATTTGTCCAATAAAAAGTCTGATACACTATAATAACATTTTTGACACAACATACTTCTTAGTTTTACTTTAAATGAATTTACAGGCAATTTTTTTAGCTCTTTCGGTAATTTATTATATATAACTGGTGCCATGTGAAATAGACTTTTATACATTAAGGCAGTATTCGTTCTTGGAATACACAAACGACTTTCGTCCCTTTGGGTCCGATTGAGAGCTACAGATACTAAAGTAAACAAGTGAGGATTTTGTTTAACGAAAGCCGCTACTTCAAATACATATAGTGAGGGTAGTGGTAGAATGTTGTGCTTCTTAAAGAAAGGCAGGCAGCTCTCTGTTGACTTTAAACCAAACATAGCTCGAATGCAACGTTTCTGCGCTTTAAAGGCAATATCTTTGTCGGTGGAATTCCCCCAAAAAATTATGCCATATCTGAGAACAGATGCCACCAGCCCATGATACGCAATTATAAGGGCACCGGAATTTATTTTATATGCAAGTGTATGTAGAGCATAGGCAGATTTACTAACGCGTTTGCATAGTTGTTGAATATGTGGCTTCCAGGTCATTTTGTCATCAATATATAGGCCTAGAAATTTATAATTGTCTACTTCCTCTATTTTTTGCATGTTATAATTTATATTTAGGTTATTTGGTGCCGGTAAACGTTGTCTAAAGTACATTAATTTAGTTTTGCTCAAGTTGGCTTTAAGGTTATTGATATTAAGCCAATTCATGACTGAGTTCAATGTGTTGTTTATGTCATCTTCATAAGTACTTAGATCTTTACACTTAACAGTTACCGTACTGTCATCCGCAAAAAGAGTTACAGGATTATCAGTGGCATTGGGTAAGTCATTTATATACAATATAAAAAATAGTGGCCCCAAAACGGTTCCTTGAGGAACACCGTAATTTAGTTGACGTTCACATGATCTGAAAGTTTCTTCTTTTCTTGTTATGACATTCACTCTAGTCAATTCAGTGTATTGGCGACGGCCTTTGAGGTAAGATTCAAATAATTTTAAAACATTACCTCTTATTCCATATTTATTAAGTTTACCTAACAATAAATTATGTTCAACATAATCGAAAGCCTGCGTCATATCCATCAAAATAGAGCAGATAGGTATTCTTTTATCAACATTAACCATAACAAAATTCAGAAAGTCATATATGGCCATATTTATTGACTTATTTTGTCTGAAACCTTTTTGTTCTTGTGCCAGAATATTGTTACTCTCTAAATAGTTATTTAGTTCTTTGTAAATATGCTTCTCAAAAATTTTGGATATAACCGGAACCAAGGCAATAGGTCTATAGTTTTCTAGACATTCACTATTATCTTTCTTGAAGATTGGTTTTATGACAGAAGTTTTTAATTTGTCGGGGTAAATTCCAGCTTCAATAGATATATTTATCAGATAGGAAAGATGAGTAGAAATATTCGTAGCAATATACTTCAAGACTTTAGTCCCATCATAACCTACACTGTTCGTGTTTTTTAAACTTCTAATAATCTGAAATGCATCATGTGGTAAGCATGCCTTCAAAAACATAGACTTTTGCTTAGTAGACGTTAAAAAGTTATACTGCATGCTGAGTGAATCATCTCTGGGTACAATTTTATCTATGAAATAATTATTAAAAGCGTCAGATATTTCACAAGGGTCAGTTATTATTTTGTCATTTATTTTAATGCTAGATATAGTGTCATTTGGTACATTTTGTTTAGATTCGTTTATGATCTTCCATGCTGATCTACTTTTATTATCTGACACGCTAATTAAATGATTATTTTGTGCACGCTGTGTTAATTTGATTACTTTTTTATATCTTCTAGAAAATTGTGTCAGTTTAGTTTTATTAACCTGGCTTGGTTTTTTCCTGTATTGCCATAAAAGATCACGTTTTTTGATACTACAAGCCTTAATTCCTCGCGTTATCCATTTAGCTTTACGATGTGTATTAATTGTTATATATTTAAATGGAAAGCAAAGATCATAGAATAACTTGAACAAATCAAAGAAAGCATTATAGGCTATATTTGGGTCAGAGGCTGAGTACACTTCCGAAAAAGACAATTTCTGTATACAAGTTCTAAACTTCTTAAGATTTTCTTCAGAGTAATCTCTACGCTTAATTTTCCAGCTTTTTATTAGACACACTTTTTTGACCTGACACCTCAATATCTGAGCCGTGTGGTCTGATAATGCAAAGTTAATCACTTCTGCTTTACACTTATTGTGGTAGTTGTGAGCAAAGTTATCTATGCATGTTTTGCTAATTTGCCTGGTTGGTTCGGTTATCTTAAGTCTTAGGTTATAGTTAAGAAGCAAACATTCAAATTCGGATGTGATGTTATTTTGTTTTAATATATTAATATTGAAATCCCCAGCAACTACAATATTGTGCTTTTTATAGGTTGTACTTACATATTTAAGCATCTTATCTAATCTTTCAAAGAAATTAATTAAGTTACTAGCAACCGGAACCCTATATAAACAGATAATAATAACCTTGTAGTCTACTAGTTCTATTGCAGAGCATTCAAAAGTTGAGCACTCAGTGAATAACACTGATTTTGGAATCACTTTCCAATGATGACCTTTCTTCACGTAGATGCACGACCCTCCTCTGTTAGAATTACTTCTGCTAAAGTAGGCAGCTATGCAAAAATTGGGTATTATACATGTACCTTCATAGCCTGTCATCATAAAATGTTCAGTCAAACAAATAACATCAATATCATTATTATTATCTGATAGTTCTTGCAAGCAGATCGCTAATGCATCCAACTTGCTTCTCAAACCTGCAATATTTTGGTGCATTATAGTGATATATTTATGACCGAAAAAGCTTCTGCGGAGTAGGTTTCAAGATGTCATTATGAGTCGGTGACATTTCAATGTTTTGGTCAACTTCATATTTGCAGCTAGTGATGGAAGATTCTACGTAAACAATCATTCTATAAATATCCTTGAATAAAAACTTCATTCCAAAACTATTTATCGCACCAGTACGTCTGTTAAACATAGTGTCGTCATATACCAAATTCTTATTACTGTCCAAAAAATAAGCATGTTCGTGAGTATTGGTATCTAAATATAATAAATTGTTGAAAGTTTCTACTCTTGAATTGTACAAATAGTTGTTTGTAAAAAACTTGTACGTTGGGGTGCAAATAATTATATTAGTATTTGTGATTTCTTGCAAGGTTTGTCTAATCTGTAATATACCATCATAATACCTATTCGTAGTTTTAAAGTCCTCCTCACCTAGTAGAATAACGCAGAAGTCTAATAAAGTGAAGTTTGCTAACTTTTCTCTAATACCTTTTAGCAAAACTTGTATATTTGCATGGGGTGTGATATAGTGACAGATTTCACAATTCTCAAAAACGTTTTCTGCTATATCAAGCAAGTTATTTTTATTGTCTATGCTTATAATACATATTTTGTTACGTTTTGAATATGTTTTCGTTGTATTAACTGTTTGTACTTCTGGTTTATTAATCTTCGGTTTAATCGTTTCTGTTTGTGTTTGTTTATTGGTTTTATTGTTATTGCTCTTTTTCTTTTTTGAGCTGGATGACTTTAGTTTTGTGGGTGTTATAGTTACTTTCTTATAAAGATCATTATTTTTACTCAATTTTTCGTTTAAAGATTTCAGATTACTGTTTTCTAAAGACAAAGATTCAATTTCTAAGTGAGCGCTCTGTAGTTCTAATGTAAGATTACTAATTTGTTCACGTAGTTTCTTAATTACATCGTCTTTGTAAGTACTACGTCCGCCAGACGGCGCTAGTAAAATTTTACGAAGTATTGTAGAGGTGGGGCGCGGTGAAGAGGGAGCAAATGCGCAAGGTCATTTGGTGAGGGTACGGTCTTAAGTGGCATTAACTTCAGAACCTTGCGCCCAATCTGCTAGCGACTTTGCAAGTATCATATCATTTAGTGACGAAAATGTGACGCACATTTTAATATTCGCTATAATTTGTGACGACCTTAGTCTGGTCGATATTGCTTCTTAAAGCAATGGCTGTTTACACCTTGCGCCCACCAGTTTTCTTATGATTATTAATTAATTACTTAGTTTCGGTTTCTTGTCACGATAGCTAAACGCATTCGTCACTAATATAAAATTCAGGTTTCAAACTTGTAAGATCTCAGGTTGTCGAAATATGAGGAGGGCGCAAGGTTCATATTATGAACATTACGCCCACCGTGTATCTCGACAATGGCTGGACCAACGAGTTTGAAACTTTGATTATTCTGCAGTGACGGATTTGTGACATTAGTGCCACGAGCACCTAGAAAGGCTTAAGGCAATAAAACATCACGCTGCGACTAATAGGAGGAGAGCATAACTAACTCCAAGCCAACGAAGTCGCTGGCGGCTGCTAGTATAAAATTTAAATAATTATAATTGCATAAGTTGATAAAAAATGCAATGCAATAGCTTTACCGCGGCAGTCCCCGAGTGCTACACGTTTTTTCCTCTATGAATTAGATCCGTGACATAGGTAAGTGGTAAATTATAATTAATCTGCCCTCGAAGCACAAGGGCAGATTAATTATAATTTTTTTTCCTCTGTTCTACCTGTAACCAATGCTGCCTTACCTCAAATTAGACTCTAACTACAGCTGCATCTGGGTAATCACGCCCTTCCTAACCATATAATCATTCTCACATAATTATCTTTCATCGTTTCTTTGGTCTTCCGCTACTCTGGCAGCCATTGACATTTAACTTAAAACTCTCCCTAAATTTTCAGTAACACTTGTCATATTGTATGAAAACCGATTTCGACACAACTTTTTATCTTGCCGGTGCCACTTACAGACTTCGTATACTATCACTATACATCCCTCTTAGCATTCTCATCTTAATTGGGTTGTATACTTAAAAATAATGTAATGTCCATCAGATAGATTTATAAAAAATATGAACACGTATTTTTCATTTTTTTCTTTCATTCAAATACTTAGGAAGATATATTGATTTGAAATGTCGCATGACGTCACGTCGTGGTACAAAAAATAAACAACGGCGTGACGTAATTACCCCCCACTCTGTAACTTTAATACGCTAATCTCAGTAGTTTTTGGTAATTTCGACAAAACAAAAAATACGGGTCTTCATTTTTTTTTATTATCTATAACATGGACTAAC
This sequence comes from Sesamia nonagrioides, assembly GCA_017933935.1. Taxonomy (NCBI): domain Eukaryota; kingdom Metazoa; phylum Arthropoda; class Insecta; order Lepidoptera; family Noctuidae; genus Sesamia; species Sesamia nonagrioides. The sequence continues at coordinate 369,654 of JADWQK010000551.1, read as the reverse complement.
TATTTTTTTTATTTTCATATGTATGTCTAATGGGCCTTGTTCTTGACCTTGATCTCGCTTGATGGAAAGAAAAAGTCTATGATGGATCTTTTTTTCTTAAAAGGGACCTCTTTGGTACGTTTCTCGAACGAGAAAATCATTCGATTGCTAGTAGTAGCTTCTTTCTTGTGAAAAATAAACGATTTTTTTTCTTTTTTTTTTTAACTTATTACTTCCTCTCAGCGCGACAAAGGTGGAATATGTGCCTTAGAAACATTGAACCTACTCATCATCATCTCAGTGTTTGCCCCGGTTGCATCCGCGGCTTTCGCGTTGGAGCCCGGGGTCCGCTTTCCTGCACATTCTCCTCCATTTCGCACGATCTTTAGCATCCTGTGGTGTGAGATTGTTGGCACGCATGTCATCTCTTACAACGCGACGTCAAGCCAGCACTTCTTTGGTCTACCCCGCTTGTTCCGGCCCGGCGGAGGCGCCATGGTAAGACATTTGTTACCCACGTAATGTGCCGGTTTTCGACGACGAAGACGTGGCCGTACCAGCGTAGGCGATCCTCCTGCAGTTTGTCTGCTATGTCAAGGACACGAAGACTGCCACGGATGCGGGAGTTCCTGATGCGGTCGTCCCGCGTAGCTCCACACATCCACCGCAGCATATTCATCTCCGTGACATGCAGCTCCTGTTTGCGTCGCTCAAGCACAGGCCAAGCCCCACTGCCATACAGAAGGACAGGTCTAATGCTGGTTGACACATTGAACCATTGAAGCTACTGTTAGTTTTCAACAAGTTTGAAAACATTTTGTAATGTGTATCAAACATCAGGTATAAAAAAAACAAAGTAAAAAATATTTTTAATCCATTTATTATTTTCATTGTAAACTCATACACTTGTTCTATCATCAACCGTTTATAATTTACGTTATACACGTCAAACATCACGAGATGAGACTTAAACACTAACACACTCCACGTGTTGTAAGAGACGACGGCCATTTTGTTTTTTGTTTTTTTTTTTTTTTTTAAGGAAAAATGGCAGTGTGTAAGGGCCACATTTTAAGTCCACACGTTTTATATGATTAAAATGCATAAGTTTATGTTTTATTTAATTTTATTTATCTCATTTTATTTGGTAGTTTATTCTTTATGGTTTGGCAGACAACTAGTAAATTATGAAATGTATTTAAAATTAGTAGGTACTCATGTAAATTACCAATAAATCCACAAACTATTTTAATTTTTATATATTAAATATCGTTGCTGATTAATTTACGTAAAATACTGTCCCAAAATATTGGAATTCGAAAACCAACCATCTATTTGAGGTGATGTTGTAACTCAATGTTTCAAGATGTAAAAATTAGAGAAAAACAATAATGTTTTTTTTTTTATATAATTCAAGAAGAGAAGAGAAAGTCTCCTATATGGCACATCGTCTCTTACAACGTACAAAGTATCAAATGCATTTTACTTTACGTTAAACATACTCGGGCGCACCATAATTGACTTGAAAAAGCAAAACAATCAATAAAGCGAGATTTAAAAAAATATTTAAAAACATAAACATGTAAATTCTAAATTCAATTCGAATAATGTTCCGTTCGGAAACTGAAAATAATCACTTAAGTTTTAATTAACAACGTAATTTATGGCACTTTTTAAAAAAGAGGGAACACCAAACAGTCATATTAATGTTTTTTTTTTTTTATAAACAAATAAATTGATAGCTGTTCACAAACATTCGGTTGCGTTTCCATGCCGAATACAATGACAGTCAATATTATCAAAAATGACCTTTAAAAGCTGATCAGAAATCCATAACCCTTCATATTCATTCTTCCGATTGCTATTTTATGAGGGGGCATTTTTTTTTTTTAATATTAGTGGATCTGCTCGTTCTGCCAGATGCTTCTTCACTCTGGCTTTAAAGGCAGGCTGATTAAATGTTGAAGGGAACACAGATGGCCAGCTATAAAATTTCAAATAAGTATGCAATTGAAAATAAATACATTTTCGACATGACAACCTATCGAATGGTTATGAACAACTATACCGGGGAAAAACGTTATCGAATTTAGATTATCATGTGGATATTCAGTTAGTAAAAACTTACGAAACTGCAGAACAAAAATGACTAACTTTACATTAATTCATGTTCATTGACATAATTTTAGAAACAAAAGGCTAATATTGGAAAATACGCGTTTCTTACTTCCGCATTACACTTCCTAATTAGGTAAATATAATTTACCACACTACGGTAACTTTATTTTATTGTAGGCAAATCAAAAGCAAACAAGCTTTAGCTTCGATCAACAGAAGCAACTTCTAATCCCGTATTTGCTAATAGAACTAAGGCCCGGTGCACATAAACGGCATCAGTTAGGAAAAGGGTCCTTCGGCATCCTTACATGCACGCACACACTGTCGGTAACTATGACTTGGCATGCTGCAACGTTCTTAGGGATGACGAGGCGTCCTAAGAGGGGACTCTAGTGGTTCTTTCTCTATATAAACGTATTCCGCTGTTTTCTTCGTGGATACGCTTTCATAGCATTTTTTTTTTCTACAATTTTACACCTTAATTATAGGCCCCTAACATTTGCTTTTTTCCAAAACTTAATTAATAAAAGAAATATGCTATTTCAAAATCCCAAAAATAACCCACCTTTAAAGCGATGTTCAGACGACTATTAGACAAACGTGATAAGTTTTTGACAAAAAAGAAAATAATAGAAGCATAGGTATACTTTTCCTCCAAATTTTGATTTAAAAAAAAAATGAGATCTGTCGTGTTTTGAAAAATAAAACAGCGGAATACGAAACGTCATTTGGTCAACGTTTTTGTAGGTAAAATCAGCCTGAGCTGCAACAGTTTCTTCAAATACCTATTTTTCAAATTCCTCGGCATTGGAGTCCCCTCTTAAGAATGACGCACCGTTCTAGGGATGCCTCGGGGCGGTGGACGAAGGCGTACCGACGCAACCCGAAATATCCTGAAGTATCACGAAGCATCCTGAGATCTGCCGATGCAGTAACCGAAGCGATATTTTTGTTACTACGATCTTATATCATGGAATTTTCTACTTTATAGCCAAGAAGTTAATGTATAATTTTCTTTATCGCCTAAAATCCTCAGTCGTGTGATGCCGCTAATAGGTGCCGGGCCTAACTCTGTACAGTTTTCGCGCGAATCATTCAACGTTCGGATACATTGCCCGGTAAGAAATCAGCTCGTAAGAACCGATACATACTTTACAACTGTCTAAGTGTTATTACTTACGATTATAAATAGTGTGCAGTAATTACATTGAAAAATTGTGTATTCTTACAATGTAGAGATAGTATATTTATGTTATTGCATAGTTATTCGCATCGTTTGAAATATACACACTATAGCGAGTCACGTCACATTACGACACCATCATTTTACGTCGTAAAAAAGAGATATAAAAATTTCGTAGTCTCAAAAGTGACTGTATAGCATTTTATTCGTTTACTTACACCATTCAGACGAGAAATTAATCACAATATTTAACAGCCGTTGTCTTCACACCGATCCCAGCGACTAAATAGCGTAACACGAGAGTTGTTGTACAGACAACAGCACAGCAAGCTACTATAATCTGTCAGATTTCTTTATTAGATTTTCAACTTTATCTATAAAGTATTAACGCTCAAGGTTGAATGGGAATTTTTGATAGTTTCGGGTAAGTTGACCTGCTGTTGTCCGTACATATTAGCCGTAATAAATTAGTTATGGGTGAGGTTACTGGGACCGGGCGAAGTGAACTATGATATTGACGAGTAACTCTTTCTGCTGTACAAACTTGAACCTTACAGCTAACTAGACCTTATAACATACTTAAGTTAAATTATGCTTTATCTTTGGCGAATACACTGCATATGGTACCGTGAAAGGAGATGTTTCATTTTGGGCCACCATTATGTACGCTATATAGATAAAAAGGGAAAAAATAAAAGGTTTCATAAAAATACTACTAAATTAATTTGAATAAAAATACAAGTATATATATTTAATTATTTGGAACGTTTTTTAGTGAGATAACCGCTTTAATAAGGTAGCCATGACAGTGGTTATAAAGTTTGATTGGCGACTTTGACAGTTCTATTTTCCCGTTCTGTTCGTGTCGAGTGTTGTTTTGAGTTGATTGTATTTATTTAATGGGCCGTATGTTCGGAATTCATGTTTTGTTTTTTTCGCAGTCATATGGTAGATAATATAGATACGATAGCCTTAGATACATGACACGTCAATCAAATGTCACTGTCAAAATCTTATTTCGCTTATTGCTGACCACCATATTTATTAATAGTTGTGTTGCATTCCTTGGCCGAGTTAAATTGAATCTGTATAAAAACTAAGCCAAAATATAGGAAACTAACATTAGAAACAGTTAACTATAGCGTAACTATACCTAGCATTAATGTGCTGGCCCAGGCTTCATACATTTCTGAAACATCTCCTTTGAGAAACTTAAAAATACATTTGATCATAAAAAACCGTACGAACATCGTTGTAAAGTCTCACAAAGTTATTTTAATACTGAGATACAAAACTGTTTGCTTTATAGAATAAAAATGGTACCATCCTTACTAAGTCTACATAATTCATTAGATACAGCTAATAAGATTACCCCGAAAACGTATTCTTGATAACAATCAGTGACATATCATCACTATGTAGTGCATACAATTGACGCCAGGCGACAATTTCTATGCAAAGGACTAAATATAATCCGAATTATTTTCAAGAATACATCCCCTCCATTAAACGATTAATAGTTACATTTTGTGGTGTTATAACAGGAGCAGTAATTTTCCATTAAAGTTAAACTACACTGTTTAAAAAGTTAAAGACAAATGTCAGATTAGTTTTTGTTCGTCAAATGGCAGTTATGATTTGCACCTTATTTACAAATTATCATTAATAACATCATTATGTTAATTGCTTCTACCAATTCCACTTCTTACTAGTTCACACATTATGGAATGCTTAATTTTTATTATTATTATTTTATTTACAATTAATGGTTTAGCTGTAAATAAAATAAGTGTTTAATTCAAATTTTAAAATTAAATAGCCCTAACTTATATTTACATTAGGTCCACGCAATTTAAATCAGTTTCAATTTTGAGCCATAAATATGAAAGCTAAACAATATTAATAACTATACCCAGTAGAGATTCCAGATTTAACCGAAATTAATTGTAATTTCTAGTTTAAATAATGTTTTTTAATGTTTGTGGTAGACCACACAAGGGTGAAATTAAATTACAAATAGCTACTGTTATTATTATGTACATTTTTTAGATTATCAAGAGATATACATTATACAATGCAATAAAATGTCTACTGTTGGGCTCCCAGCCATCTACTTTTTTTAATTTAATAGAAACTTGCCAAAAGAATATTATTATTTTTCAATAATTTGGCAGATTTCGTCCTAAATTTAGCGCTAAAAAGCGTTAATCATCGTTTACTCTAAAGGTTCGAAAGTAAGACCATAGCCGGATATTTCTTAAAACTATATTGAGCGAAAACCCGAGTCCAAGAACATCAAAGTCTTTGATGACACAGTCGTCAATAGCAAAACTGACGTGAAAGTTATCAACAAAATTGTTATAAAATATTGGTCATCAACATTTGCTAACACAGCCTTTTTAGACTTTTATGATTGTGATAAATAAAAATATAAATAAGCCGCCGCTGTTAAAATCACCTTTTAAACAACAAAAAATGTTTTACGACGAATCTTTAGACTAATAAAAAATATATGAAAATAGGCCTCAATCAGGATGATTTCAGAGAATAGTTACCATTGTAACATTACCTAAATATTTGTGCTAAAATGGATCCTACAAAAATTCGAGACAGCAAAAATAACGTCAAAATATTTCAGACATAAATATTAGACCAGTATTCACAATAAATTACAAAGAATTTGAGCAATCACGCACAGGTAGAAATTATTCGTTCAATGAAACATCTGAGCTGACAGAATGTTCACTTGACAATATAATTATTTCAACGAATCACTCATTATTGAATCAATTAACAATCATCATTGCCATGTTTTCAATCATTTATTGTAAAGTCCTTTTTTTATTCTTTGCGTTTAAATATTCTGTCAGCCAGACACAAAAGTATCAACAGTCGAGAACTTTATGAGTCACATAAACTCATTTAAATATGTTCACTCCTTGTCCACTATGATTGTCATAGCGGAACATCGAGTGTCGAAACGCGTTCGGGAATACACTGGGGTCACATAACAGCGTCATAGGAAGTCGGAGTGCACTGGGAAGTCGTGGCACGGCACCGAGCTTTACAGAAACACATCCAGAGGAGTTAAGGAGGCGCGGGGCTGGCCCTAGAGCTCGGTCACGGCGTAGAGGTCTCGGGTGTCTTGGTGAGGAGGATGGATTCGCTCGACGCGGTCTATGCGCTCGCCTCGCTCGGTTCGGTCCGGTCGCTCGGCTCGCTCCGGTCGGTCGGGTCGGTCGGCACGCTCGGGTCGCTCGGGTCGGTCTTGCCGGCGGCGGTGCGTAGTGTGCGTGGTATGAGGCTGCGGTGGCAGGTTCCCGCGGCGCGGACGCTGTAGTGAGCGGTACTCCAGCGCCGCGGCCGACAGCGGCTGCGGCTGGTCGCTGTGCGGCTTGCGTGCGGGCCGCACGGTGGCGTACTTGTCGGCGGAAGGCGCGGGCGCTGCGTGTGATGCGTGCGATGCGTGCGGCACGTGCGGTGCGTGCGGCGCGCTGAAGGTGCCGAGAGACACGGCGGCGGCGGGGCGCGGCCGGGGCGCGCGCGGCCCGAACGACGCGTACTTGGGGTCGAAGCGGTTGAGGCTCGTTGAGCGTCCGGATTGACCTGGATCATTAATTGCATTAAATTTTTTTGAAAAAACGAATCTTCAATTTTTTTATTACATTCAGGCACAGTTAAAATAGAACGCTATATGGTTTTTAACCTTTTGAACGCCAATCACTTCTATACAAGTTCGAGATTTTCGTGCCCTCAGCGCCACTACTTGATTAGAAGTAATCACAGTATAAAATAAATTTACGACTTTTACAAGACCTTTTATTTTGTTTTTACGGGCATTTGCCCCGTTATCAGCCATATTTTAACTTTTTCACACATAATAAGTTCTTATTTGTTTTATTTTCAATAGAAACAAAAATGCCAGAAAATATTTTAATGCCCCCAGCGCCAATTACTTGATATCAAGTAAGCCAGTGATGGGACACGATGAAGACCTCGCTATGTTTCATTTCGTCGAAATGATCATAAATACTATTATTGCAAGAAAATTACGTAAATATATAATATTTTATAGATATTGTACACTCTAAACTAGGTTTTATTCGCCTTAATCAAGAATTAATCGGTTTTCTAATCAATGTCGATAGTGAAACCCCGTTTGAAAAACTCATCCCTACAATGTTAGTTAGTTATCAGTCCGCACGCGCCACCGACTTGTATAGAAGTAAATCTGTGACGTCATAAGCGGACGGGTTTCAAGGTCATAGTGACTTTGTGCATTTTAGTGTAGTGCAATGTTTACATCATGCGTTGGCACACGTGTTCTTACAAAAAAAATTGTGACGGTGAATATGACGAATTATTGCGAGTTGTTCAAGTCTGAATCAGAATTTTGAAATAGTTCGTCGTCTTGACATTCCGTTAAGTCGTCAACTTCCGTTTCAGGATTTTTTTTTCCGTTTTCTATTAGTTTCTACAAACCAGAAAAATAATTACGAGTATTTTGCGACACCTTTAAAAAAAAGGTCTATAACATCTGTGTGAAACAGACACTTACCCTCCATTTTAAGATTTTTTTAAAAACGTAGAAAACCACGTAATTAGCTTCTATTAATTGTATTTGTTGTGCGTAAACGAAATAAATTATGCAGGAATCGGTTGAGTTTATGCACGTGTAACTCGACCACAGTGAATATAAAAATAAATACCATAGAAATCTAGACATCCCTAAAACAGAAAGGCTTTTGACGTGCCTCGAGCGCCAACTACTTGATATGAAGTAGAAGGATTACATTTGGAGACAAATAGGGATGTGCCTTTTAGAACACACGTCTAATAAATTTAAAATTCTTTTCTTTATTATGGGGAATATATCCAGGTTTTCATATTAATTTTTTTATAAAATAAAATATGAAATTACGGTTACAGTTTTTATTTGGCTTCGTAAATTGGTGAATAAACATTATTTTAAATGTATAATATTATTTGTCGATAGGACATTAATCCCATCCCTACGTTTTACTATAGATACGTTATACATTTGTAGTGTGGCGCAGGAGGACACATCGCGTATTATATAGATGGGCGTTCAAAAGGTTAAGTCATCAGTCCAAAAATTCAAAGAGATTCCTATTTTACCTCGTGTTCTGCACCGCATGGTTGAATACCGCTAGTTTATAAGCAATCTAGTGAAATTATAGAGTATCGACAAATTACCTAATTCAGCGTTTCCCAAACTTTGTTCTGCTGTGACCCGGTAAATTGCATACTCCCCCTTCGTGATCCACTTAAGTTTTTAGACCCAACTAAAATCGGTATTAATAAAACACAAATAGTGCTAATATGTGTTTATTACAATAAAATAAAACAAGCCCTGGTGTAGGAAGGGCTTCAAAGTGCAACTAAAACTATGCGCGCGCCTTTAGTTACAATACCTACAACCCGCCTGCCGAGCGATCATCATTGTCTCGTCATTGTGTCAAAAAATAAAATAGACAATCCCAGTACTTATTTTTTTTTTTTTTTTTTTAATAATTATAATCTAGTGCTTGACTGCAATCCCGCCTGATGGTAAGCAGTGAAGCAATCGTTGAGTGTAAAGCGCACTAGTTTATTAAGCCTATTCACTTAAAAAACTTAGGAATAGGAAGGATGACGGCAGTTGAACGAGGTGATGCAATGTTAAGCCCAAGACCAACACGACCAAACGATGCTGCGCTAGAGGGAGATTGATCTGGAGACTCTCCACGACCAAATTCCCGAGACAACAACATTTGGCGCATCGTACCCGATACACATCGCAACACAACTGCTCAGACCCGTCCTCCGTCGCAAAGTCGCAGCATTGCCTCCATAATGCTATATTACGACCCGGTATTTTTTTGGCGATCCGCTGCCGGGTGGCGACCCACCTGATGGGAAACGCTGGTCTAGTTTATGATTAAAGTAACAATGATTTAGTTTACCTGCGTTGTGTTCGGGTGGACCCGCGCCGCCGGGCCGGTCTCAGTAGAAGTCGCTGCTCTCGAGCGTCTTGCACTGCTTGCTGAGCGTGGCGTACTTGCCGTTGTGTGGCGGACGGCCCAGCGTGTGCGCCCCGCCGTGTGCGGCTGCGCCCGCTCCCGCTCCCGCCGAGCGGCCCAGCGTGGCACTGCCCGACATTCGCGACCTGACAACCATAGAAGCACCGTCTATTGTGGGTACATATATGGAGATCGCTTAAAGTCAAATTACGTGCCCCATATTTCAAATAGCTCACAATAAGTATGTATACCTACGAGTATTTTTATATTACCTAACTGGTGAGCCGAAACAACGTTCTAATAAGAAAATACAAAAAAGGATTACTTTAAATCACCATTTTAAGCAATGACTTTAAATCACCATTTTAAGCAATGATGTTTGGAGAGGTCTATATCCGTCAGTGGAAGTGTTTCCGCTGAAATGATGAAGTAATAAACTCAATTATGACAAATCTGTTATAGACTATAACAGATTTGTCATAATAAAAACTTTTTAACTTCTTGGATGCACTTAGTTTCGCCAGTACAAAAAATACCAAGGCCATATTTAAAAAAAAGGGGGTCCGATTTTAATTTAGACGATAACTACATCTTTCTTGTTAAACGCGCCTAATTTTCTTTGAGTATACGAATACTATCAATATTATAGACACGTACGCATCTATAGAAATATAGAACATAACTTTTATATACAGTATGTTAAATAACAGAGGGCGTTCCCTTAAACTCGTTAATATATATCATTAATAGATTAAAATAAAAATATCAGCATAGAAAAATAAGCATAAAATAATCCGAATAAAAAGAAATTATAATTGAAAATAAATTTGAACCTCCTGTTTTAAATCAAAATAGTAGCGCGGAATAGTATCTACCTAACGTTGCATTGCCCAACACACATCAACCAACACACATCAATCAATTAGATCTTAGATCGCCGCCGCATACGCGGCTCGTCATTCATAAATAAATTGCATAAAAAACCTTTGCCGTCTTTCATGTTCGCGTGTACAGTCTGTTTCTTTTACATGTCAATTTAAAATTTTTATTGAATATTTTCATATTGAAAAAATTTTAAAACATTTTGTTTTCGAATGGAAATATATATTTTTTAGCATGAATGTATGCTATACTATTTCGGGTTAACGGGAACGCCCTCTGTTAGTTAACATACTGTATAATGTTACTCAACACTAGAAATTATTCCTATATCGTGGATCCGTTTACAAACTTTTAAGAACACTTGGAGTAAGTGAAAAAAACTGGGAGAAGTAAATGAAACTTTGAGGTATCAAAAATATTGGAACTGCGGGACAGTTGCATAAGACACTATCAGTAGCTATGTATTTCATTTTGACAGTTCTTCGGCAATCAATACGTTATTTAGGTCTTTGAACCGACATTTTTTTCAACATACATATTATGAAAAAATTACTGTCACAATAAAAACACAAACATATCTGTCGCTGCAAGTACACAATAATAAACTTTCGGTTTTTAACGTGTATTGTACCTACCTGTAACTTGTAACTCATGTAGGTTAACTACGCGGATATATCGAGATTTTTTTAACTGGTGAAATGTATGTTTATATGGTACTTCACTGAAATAACAGATCATGAATTCACGATTAAAATAATTTAGTGATATATTCTCAAATTTACACGTAATTACCCTAAAATTATTAAGGCCATCGCTCGCCCAGAACGTCACAAATAGTTCTTATACTTTTTTATAGTTACCTTGGCTTCTCGAAGTCCATGAGTTGCACATCAGCGCCGTAGGAAGGTGGCTTGGCCGGGCTAGACAGAACGATAAACATATAGCGCTACAAGGTTATTCTGACGCGTGGCCAAATTCGGAACTAACGACGCCATCTTGTTTATTCAATACATTTCACAAGACTCGACTCAACTCAACTCTTGATCAATGGCCCTTGTGGAACAGATTTTTTTGCCAATAACAAGTGTAACAAATAATAGAAACTCTTTGAAAATTTTATTTTTTATTATATAGACAGTGGAAAAAGACGGCCGCGTGAACCATCTACGAGAGAGGTTTGAGGCAAAGTCATGATGTGGCCACTACGCTGCGATATTTCAATGTTCTTTATGAATTATTTACTGAATGCACTTTTTATTACATAAATCACGCGTTTTTATTTAGTAAACGACACTATAAATAATTTAAAAGTCCAATGAAAAATGAGCGTGACACTCATCTTAGCTTTACCGCCAAAAACTCCATATTCCATTTCACAAGACAATGGTACTAATGTTTACCAACAGCGCCTCCCTATCAACTTCATCCGAACGCCAAAATATCCTTGTAGCAGTGCATTTGCCGTAGCAAAGAGGTTGTTTCTTGGCTTTTTGGGTTACCACGCAGATCTATAATTGATCTACTTGGAAGTTTACAGCGAATTTTTTCGGGTTAATGACATTTTCTTATACACCTCACACGCAGAGTGTGCGAATCACGAGTTTATCACGTGTTTGGGGTATTTGAAACAGAACCTCCTTTTTAGTCGGTTAAAAAAGCAGTGAGTTCATTCAGAAAACTTCTGACAAGCGTTAAGCGGGGTATTTAGATAGCGTATCTGTTCAGGATCGTGATTGATGACAGTATGATCTGAAGATAAGTTAGTAAATGGTGTAAACTAGACTACAGTTGGTGTCAAATAAGATGGTAATAGCGGTCATTGTATCTATATTTATTATAAGTTTGTTTTCCCGAATGTAAATCGATAAGGTTTATTCATAAACGATGATTAAAGTAGTAAATTTAAGCAACAACTATGAATAAAGGGGTTAGCTTTAAGGCTTTATTCATATCTATAGGTGATAGTTATTGTACTTGTCCAAAATGCTAAAGATTAGTTTTATTTTCGCTTTCAAATTCGTTCCAATTTACGTTTCGTTTACGCGTTCTTCCTTCTTTGACATTACAAGATTTGTGATTCAGATTTCTAGGAAGACAATAGTTCAACGACCGCTATGAGCACCTCATCGGCACGATCCGCAGCAGACGTGTCATCACCTGGGTCGCTCCAAGTCCATTAGCTGGACGGCGGCGCCGTAGCTGGGCGGCTTGCCGTTGTTGTAGGGCGCAGGTCGAGGCAGCGTCCGCGAAGCCTGGCTGGACCCGCCCGACGATAGGAAAGGCGCCTGTTCCTCGCCGCCGCCGCTGCGCCTGTGTGCAGCGCCACGAGGTAAGCCACCGTGCCTACGTACACTATCGTGATGCAAACGGGTCTCGCGGTGCCAAGTTAGTCGCAGGGGTTAAGTTGCGCGCTAAGCGAGGTACAATCGACGAGACTTCGAGAGTAACTCGTGAAAAAACAAGCCTGTTACCTACAAGTAAACTAGAAAAACTTTGCGCTTCGATAATAATATGCTGGTTTTCGAACTACATATATTACCCACAAAGGGAAGCTTCTAAGTTTTGATCGATATGAAACTATGCCTGGCGGACTGTAATTTGTCAATTCAAAAGATTTGAAGTTAAAAAAAGAATTCTGCAATCAGGGCAATACAAACACGTGTTCACAAACTTAAATTTAAGTTCACTGCATCTTTTTCTCTCTATTTCATTAGAAAAGGACAAAAGATAAAAGGTTAGTTAAGTTAGTTTAAAATTAGTCCGGTCCTGACGCAAATTGACGTGTTTTTGGTAGCCATGTGAGTATCTTAATTTGACAGGATTAAACTAAAATGTTATCTTCTATCCTTTTCTAAATGAAGTTGAAAGAAAGAGATGCACTAACTTGAAATTAGTTTAGTTTGTAAGCAAGAAAATCGCGCCAATAACTTCCGTGGTTCGAACTCTGTAATAGATTTAAATCGTATCATCTCGCGTTTGTACTTCTAACAAAAGCCGATGACTTCTGTAGGCCTAGTATGAGTTTTCATTACGAAACTCGATCGTCGATATCGAGCGCGTTTGACTCAGCGATTGGCCCACTTAAAGGTCGTAAGAATTCTCAACCAATGAGAGCAACAAACTCGCTCGGTATCGACGGTCGAGTTTCGTATTGAAAACTCATACTAGGCATACTGAACATACTGAAGTGCAAACTTTTCCTTGGAGAACTGTAGTAAGGGTAGGTTATCAACTTTTGTTTTTGTAAATGCTTTAGTTGCATTGCTGAGTTTAGGAATGTTAGTGATATATGGCAGAAAGGCTCCGTTGTGATTCTATTAGTATGTCACCATAAAAATTTTGGTGAACTTAGCGTGGAGTAAGCTTCATTTCAACTAAGGGATTGACACCATTGACGGCTCGCTTGAATTTTATCACTTTAATTTTAAGTCATGTGTTTTCTTTTTTTAGTGAAAAGACAGCTGTGTTACTGGGAGTTTGTTCCGCCACTTCTTCTTCTCAGCGAAAGCACTAGGAAGTGGCGAAGGGCAGGCATTTTGGGAGACTGTCTATAACTCTATGTAATATTAACGTTCTAAAATTGCTTTTGATTTTGACTTCATCCAAATTTTTACTGTGAGATTCTAACAGAATCGATCGGCAGTTCTCTTTGGACATCATTCAAGTATCGAACATATAAAATATATATGCAAAAAATAAAGTCAGCCAGAAACAAAACCACAGTTTTGTTATGGGAAACTAACTCTTACTGAGAACTATTTGAGATTGAAAATTATAAAATACATATTTTTATAACCAGTTCTGTTGAAAGACTATTCGAGTTAGCCGTTAAAGGAGATGTTTCATTTTGGGCCACCACTATGTACGCTATATAGATAAAAAGGAGAAAAATAAAAGATTTTCATAATAATACTACTAAATTAATTTGAATAAAAATACAAGTATATATAATTAATTACTTGAAACGTTTTTAGTGAGATAACCCTATATTAAGGTAGCCATGACAGTGGTTATGACGTTTGATTGACGACTTTGACAGTTCTATTTTCCCGTTGTATTCGTGGCCAATGTTGATTTCAGTTGATTGTGTATCGATGTTTTTAGTGATTGTTTTTATTTTGTGTGCCATATGTTCGGAATTAATGTTTTGTGTTTGTTTTGCAGTCATCTGGTAGATAATATAGATACGATACCCTTAGATACATGACACGTCAATGAGATGTTACTGTCAAAACCTTATTTCGCTTATTGCTGACCACCATGCTTATCAGTACTTGTGTTGCACTCCTTGGCCGAGTTAAATTGAATTTGTATAAGAACTAAGCCAAAGTATATAAAATTAACATAAAAAACAGTTAACTATAATGTATACTAATATTTACATTAAGTCGTGCTGGTCCAGATTCCATACACATCTGAAACATCTTCTTTAATTGAAAGTTGGTAAGTATATTTTTTAATTCTACTTAAAATAATGCTCTTTAATTTTAGGTACGAAATGATTAATGTATAACCCTATCTCTTCCAAAGAAATATTGATTTCAAAAAGTACGTACGCAAGCAAACGCACGATAAGGAATTGCTCACACTTATTGAGCTCTGTTCAGCTTTTGTCCATAGCAATCAACGAGATGTATGAAGTGCGTACGCGGCCGTAAAGCGGACGGATGCATACGCACTCCATACAAAATCGTTCAATGTTACAAATCAGGGTTAGTCAACAAATATAAAATCAAAAGTTACTATACTATCCTTGACGAAATAAGACCACCACCAGCCGAGATGAGATGCTAATGAGAGAAATTATTAATCACTTACTTGGTGTTAATGTAGATCCAGGCGTGTGAATCAACTAGCACTATAGCAGTGAAGAGGAAGCCGGCTGCGACAGCCGCTAACAGTTGCAGTGATAACGCCTGAAAAAACGTGGTTTTAATAGTAGTTAATATTAGCAACAATACGGCATTTTAAAGCAGAGCTCCGTCTCTGAATACTAAACACGATAGGGTAGTTGACTAAAAAAACTAATTAGTCCGTCAGTCAGATTTTCAAAAAAAAATAGACACGTATTTTTCTTTTTTCATATTCAACAAACAAAAAATGAAGACTACAGAAATGTAGAATACAGTGAGTTGGAAACTCGTGTGACGAGGAGTGACGTCACACGAGTTTGCTACACTTTTTAGCAACGAGTGACGTCACCAGCCACCGCTCCTGATCTTTGATGCCTTTTATATTTGCAAATTTTAATTGATTTGATAAAACAAAATATACGTATCCAATATTTTTCTATAATCTGAATAACGAACTAATTAGTTTTATTTTAGAATCATTTTTTTTTACTCAGGATATATCCCTATTTTCGTTTCACACTAATGGCACGCCTGCTCCGCCCACATTGCTATTCCAACCTTACTTATCTATTCCGTGGTTATTTCTAGGGTTGTAATGGAGGCTTGTTAGCGGATGCGGAGGCGGATGCGGAGGCGACGAGTCTCACCTCCGCGGAAGCGGAGGTTAACGGAGGCGGAGGCGGAGGTGAAAGCACATATAGAAAAAAATTAAATTTATGGTTAATTAACACAATTTTTTATTTTAAATACGTACATTAATAGTAGTATACTTGGTAAAAAAATATTACCTTCTTGTAATGAAAATAAGGAGAAACAAATTGTGTTTGCCGCATTCCCGCCTCGCACTAGTTGATTCTTGACTATTTCGCGCTCAAACGCGGCCGGACGGTTGTCGAGCGTCGCAGCTTGCGCGTTATTTATTTTATAAATACGTAAATAAACCTCCGTTATAACTCCACAAAAAATTGTGCGGAGGCGGAGGCGGAAGCGAAGATACGATTTCTTGCGGAACTTCCGCAGTAACGGAAGCGGAGGCGAAGCTCCGTTACAACCCTAGTTATTTCAATGTAAGACAATGATGGAGGTGTATACGATGAATACCATTATCCCTTAGTGACAATGGCACAGGTACAGTTTCTGGACGAGTGACAATGGCGCCAATTCTGTTGTTCACAAACTAAACTAATTTTAAGTTATGTGCATCTTTTTCTTTCAATTTCGTTAAGAAAAGGATAGAAGATTACATTTTAGTTTAATCCTGTCAAATTAAGATACTCCATAGACAGTTTAGACGCGATTATAAACATGGCGACTAAAAATACGCCAGTTTACGTCAGGAGCGGACTGATTTGACAGGTGTAAACTGACATTTTATCTTCTGTGCTTTTCTTAATGGAATAGAAAAAAAAAGCTGAACTGAACTGAAATTTAATTTAGTTTGTGAATAAGGGAGTCGGAGCCAATGACTAGTTTACCTGCAGGCCGGCGTCGCACGCGGCACGTGCAGCGGCCACGAAGTAGGCGCGCGCCATGCGACACTCGAGCGCGCCGCTCAGCGCCACCAGCGCGCGCTCCGCCTCCCCCGTGCCCGCGCCCAGCGCGCCTAGCGCCGGCTGCAGGCCTGCGGGACCGAACTCGCACATCAACCTGATTCTAGGTTCTAGCCAATCAATCTATCTATACTAATATATAAAGCTGAAGAGTTTGTTTGTATGTTTTTTTGTGTTGTTGTAAACTGAAGTCTACGCGGACGAAGTCGCGGGCAACAGCTAGTAATAATATAATACTGAATTTCATTGTGTACCATTTTTCTAATCTAGATGGGATATTATCAAATGACCTCTCCCGCTCTGGGATGTGCGGAAGGGCGTGTCAGAATTCTACTGACTAAAACCCACCAGTGTTACTTCACTTGCCTGTGCGCCAGGGCATTCTTTTTAACCAACCCACAACCTTGGCCTAGGAGGCATCGGTCTTCGTGGACCCGTCACGATGTGTTGACATCTCTTTAAAGCGCGCATAAAGCACAACGCGCCGTCGACTCGGGCCCACTGCTCACCGCCCGCAAGCCCGCGCCTACGGGGGCGGAGTTCGATGTTGTCTCCCGACCAGGGCATCTTCTTCGGCGGCTAGAGGCGTGAGTGCGCTGGGTTTCCCGCTCCCACACGCGCTCCGCCTCTTCCTTTGCTAGCATCACTGACGGCCTGCCATGCACTCTCGCTTCGAACCGAACCTCGGCCTGGATCTTCCGCCTCCGGCTCTGGATCGCCGTCGATCGCCGCCACGAGAACACGGCGGTACTCTATCCAAGCCGGTCAGACCTCCGTCGTATGTTCCACACCGTGTCCTCAGGGCGATCCCAACAGTCGTAACACCCTGGAGTTTCCTCCCGGCTTATACGGAACAGAAACCTCCCAAAACAGCCATGTCCGGTGAGGACCTGCGACAGGCAGAAGGTGAGGGCGCCGTAGCGCCTCTCTTCATTGTATACCCAGAGACAACTTTTGACGAAAACTTAACAGTTGTCAGATTGATCAGTATCCTAATTATGTAACTATAAATATATTTAAAAAAAAATCTAAAATTCGTTTGCTCGATAACCTGAATAACGCTATAAAAGCTATACTTATAGAAAATCCATACTAATATTATAAATGCGAAAGTAACTCTGTCTGTCTGTCTGTCTGTTGCGCTTTCCCGCTTAAACCTCTCAACCCATTTTGATGAAATTTGGCACAGACAATCTTTAGACCTTGAGAAAGAACATAGGCTACCTTTTATCCCGGAAAAATTTAATGTTCCCGAGGGAAATCTAAAAAGCGCGATATAACCGAACTCCACGCGGGCGAAGCCGCGAGCGGAAAGCTAGTAGTGTTATAAAAGTGCTTCCTTACCAGGGTCGTTGAACAGTTGCGGCGCCCCGCGAGCCAGCACTGCTAAGGCTTGCCTCACGGCCACCACGGCACGTTGCGCGTTCCTCAGCTCGGCCGTCAGCACGTTCTCACGAGACACCTTGCACGATAGATAGTAGTGCACCATCTGTCAAATACCAATAATAATGTTTAAAACCAAAATTATGACAGATATTTTAAAGCGATTGCCGTCTCCCTTGATATCTTGAAGGCCTTCGACCGGGTAAGGCATGGTGGCCTTTTGAGTAAGCTTCCAGCTTACGGCATTTCCGCTGGCCTGACTGGCAGGGTAAAACACTTCCTGACTGAACGGTCCCTCCGAGTGGTTGTCGACTTGTTCCTCAGGGGTCTGTTCTCTTTGCAACTCTTTCCTGCTGCATATTAACGACCTGCTGATGGCTGGTATCTATGGGTATGCAGATGACAGCACAGTTGTGGAGAGATATCTGCCGGATGCTCGGGCTAGTAAGGAATCAATCCAGTCCGAAAGAGAGGTCATGGTAGAGCATACGAATGTTGCACTACAGGCTGTCTCTGATTGGGGAAAAGCCAATCTTGTAGCATTCAATGCCGCCAAAACACAAGCGTGTCTATTCACCGCCAAAAGAAGCCCGTTCACCTTGGCTCCTACTTTTCGGAATGTATCCATGCATTGCACCGACCGTCATCAACTTTATCAACTTTTTGGATCAGTTGGCAGTAAACTTACGTCGATGGGCAAGTGGTGCGGCGCGTGTAGCGCCAGCGCGGCGGCGGGGTCCTGGCAGGCGTCGGCCGCGGCCACCGCGCCCGCCGCCAGCACCGCGCCCGCCAGCCAGCACACCACCAGCGCGCCCAGAGCACCCACCTGGATATCACATATGTTTATATACCCACCAGACTCCCGTTACCTACACATTTTATAAACCAAACTAAGATCTGATTTTTCCAATGCCAAATCAGAGGTATAATAGGCTATTTGACAGATTTATAATTTACTTGGTTGCGGTTAAGAAGTTCACCAAAAGTTTTTTTTTTTTATTTTAAATACGTATTTCGTAAGAAACATGCAAATAAAAATTCAAAATTCAAATAAGCCGCCGAAACGCTTTATTCAGCAAAATGGCGTCGCGCTTTGTAAGTGACGTCACAAACTTATAAACGATTTTCGGTTCCGCAGTGGTGTTCGTGTTTATCTGTTAACTGTCAGTCACAAAACAAAAAAATACCACAAATAAACTAGTTAACTTAATAAACTAGTGCGCTTTACCATCAACGATTGCATCACTGCTTACCATCAGGCGAGATTGCAGTCAAGCACTAGTTTATAATTATTAAAAAAAAATCGCTCCAAATATCCTTAAAAAATTTCTAAAAACGCTAAAACACCTGAGAACACTTAGAACGACAACGTGTGTTTACGAGCGTATGACGTCATCGTGACATTAGCCAATCCGGATCGATTCACAATAAGTGAAACAAAATGCCAAACATAATTTTGTGTTTTTGGATATTTTAAACATTAGCCAATCCGGATCGATTCACAATAAGTGAAACAAAATGCCAAACATAATTTTGTGTTTTTGGATATTTTAATTGTTATTATTTTCATTAAAACTCGTGTAAATGAAATAAAGAGCCCTCTTTTTATGCATTTAAATGTCAATTTTATTCTACGAATAAAAGTTATCTGTCATTTAAAAATCAGCTCTAAGCATATTTTTTTTTTTATGTTGGTAATCGTAAACGTAAGCAACACACTGTGTGTGCATACACTATAGCCGCCCAAGAGTCTAAAAATCTTACCGAGAAAAATTTGGTGAAGTGAGCTTAGAGCCAGCTGTCAATAATGGCAATCTCTAGCATTAGTTGGAATGACAACTCACTTCACATAACTTATCACGGTGAGATTATTACAGAGTATTCGGCAGAACCGCAGAAATTCTGTAGGAATTTGACACTAATTTCCTCCTCAAGTCGTTCTCCTTATTACTGAGGGTCGTGATGTCCTTGTGGAATTATTATCATCTTCCTCACAATAGTTCGCCATCTGTTACGATCCCTGGCGCGAGTATAGCATTATGCAGGCCGGTGTTTAGAGAGGAACGAAATACTCCAAAATTCTTCGAAGGCAGATAGAGGAGAGTCTTATTGTGACACCCAGCTTTCGAAGGATTGATGCATTTGTGCGGAATGCTGACACTAATTTAACTATCATCAAATTCCTCCAGAACTTCTGCCGATTATAAAAGTTTTAAATGTGTATAACATTTTAAACTAAATAAAAAGCAATGACGAACACTACATGTGACTCCCAGCATCGTTATCCGTCTTCTTATATCCGATATTACAAATGTCACGAGGTCTCTAAATTTTAGAGGCCTCGTTACTTAGGTCAATTTAGCAATCAGTGTCTAAATGGATTAAACATTGTGTGACCAAAAAATCATTATTTATACTGTAGGTAATAGGTAAATAAAACACCTACTTTAATATTTTTATCAACGCGAGTATCGTGGAGGTGCACAAATTACGACTGGCGGTAGGTCTCGGAACATTGTAAGAAATTCGTCAATGCGCTGGCGCGGTGGTATGTGGGTATACGTAATATGCGTATGTACCTACATTGGCAACAACTATTACCGACCCGCTGCATACTACGAGTGTCACCCGGTGATGCTCGTGAATTATGTTTTTATATAATTATGTGGTGGATAGTGAATGTCCGTGTGATTAGTATGAGTTATGTATGGCTGTGTGCTAGACAATACAAAAATGAGTAAACTATAAGTGTATTTGTGTAGTATTTTAATATATAAATATAAATAAATTAATAAATACAATAAGTTGCCTACATATACCAAGTATTTTCATCACAGTCACAGTGTCCGAAGGATCAGCATTATAGTGTCTACCATGAGCTTTCATAACGAGACTCGATCATACGCATCGAGCGTCAATCTCTAATCAATGAGTCAAACGCAGTCGATATCGACGATCGAGTCTTTGTAACGAAAACTTATGGTAGCCACGCTGAAGTGGAATAGTATACTAACACAAAGTAGGAGGAGAGCACGTCGCGAGCGTCGTGCGGCGGCCGCTAACAGAGCCACGCACACCGCGCCGCCGCAGCACCAGCCGGCCATGCCGCCCGCCCAGCGAGCTGCCTCCCACACCCATGCACGCTGCCGAACATGGAGAACATCTTACAATCTGCATTTACATCTTCGCCAAAAATGGAAAAGTAACTTTAAGACCTACATAATAAAGTTTAGTCTACGCTACGACTTTTCAACTTTTGTTCAATAGGCACTCTGAAATCACCTTAAATTCTGTGGGGGTGAGCAGGCACTACGAATTTTTACTATAGATAACTCATATGTTCTTTCGGGTATTTTGTCCTATTTTTACAAGACTATGCTAGCACCCTAATCACGTAACACATCATTACTATAAATTGGAATCATATTGAAACCAATTCCTAATCCATAGCTCTTTATGTTCGGAAAGTGTGTCTACTCAACAACGTCAATAACGCAATGAATGTTGTTGAATTGTCAAAATGAAACCCATTGCTAGTTGCTATTGATAGTCTGTTCCGCATTTAACCTGCTGGTCAGTTATGATTTTAACTTTACCTATATTTTTCCTTCAATCCCATCCCCACAATAAAGGAATTAAGCCCTGAACATAAATAAGACCAACGGGTACTTTTTGAGGAAAAACTTACAAATTTAAATAAAGAATGTGTAGCTCAATTGACATCACACGAAAGTGCATCACTATTGTGAAGCCGTACGGAGGACGGGTCTGAGCAGTTGTGTTGCGATGTGTGGCGGGTACGATGCGGCAAATGTTGTTGTCTCGGGAGTTTGGTCGTGGAGAGTCTCCAGATCAATCTCCCTCTAGCGCAGCATCGTTTGGTCGTTAGTCTTGGGTTTAACAAGGCATCGCCTTGCTCAACTGCCGTCATCCTTCCTATTCCTAAGTTTTTTAAGTGCATAGGCTTAACAAACTAGTGCGCTTTACCATCAACGATTGCATGACTGCTTACCATCAGGCGGGATTGCAGTCAAGCACGAGTTTATAATTATGAAAAAAGAAACCTCCCTTAAATGGAATAAGCTACGAACCTTCATAAAAGCATCCAGATTCAACGCAGCCAGCGGCCGTCGTAGATTGTCAGCGGCTGAAGCAGCAGCGCTAGCGTTATTCCGCAACGCTGACAGAGCTCGCAGTAAAGTGCCCAGCGCCGTCTGATTGGCCACGGGCGCATCCAGCGCGTCCGCTAATCGGGCCAGTGGAGCACGCGCTCGAGAACCCATCGCTTCTTCTAGAATACTTGACTGAAAGCGAAAAGAGATCCTGATCAACCTCTTATCCTAAGTTATTTTGGGATGGACGCGACAAGTTTTCTTCATTCATAATTCTAAATACTTAGGTGCCCTAGTCTTTCACCACATCCTGTTTCACACAATCCAGCTAAAGTTTTAACTGTTCTTGGGTAGATTTTTTCGTCTACAAATAAATAACTTTTAAATATGGAAATAAATCGTTCTGGCAGTTTTTGTATGGAAGTATATCAAAAAGACCCTAAATGAAAAGAAGCAAATATAAATGTTGCGTCAGCTGGACGAAATCAGAAAGGGTTTTCATTTAGTATCCAGTGCTACGTTGACTTGCAATCCAAGCCTATGTTTTGACAAGTTAACCACAAATCAGTAGGGCTAGACTAATGTAACCATGGAGCAAATATTGCTCCATGAATGTAACATAGTTCTATGTATATTTACGTTTAGGGGTGAATTTTCCAACGCCAGATAATTTTATCCGAAGAATAATTTTGAATTTTGACAGTTCTCCGATACAAAATCTGTTAGACGTCATTATTTTACTATGCAAATAAAAAATCAGTTTAGACTTTCTACTCCAAATTAATATGGAATACCAATATTCCATATTAGGGTCTGAGCTGTGTTGCGATGTGTGCCGGGTACGATGCGCCAAATGTTGTTGTGTCGGGAGTTTAGTCGTGGAGAATCCCCAGATCAATCTCCTTCTGGCGCAGCATCGTTGGTCGTATTGGTCTTAGATTTAACTTTGTATCACCTCGCTCAACTGCCGTCATCCTTCCTATTGCTAAGTTTTTAAGTGAATAGGCTTAATAAACTAGTGCGCTTTACCATCAACGATTGCATCACTGCTTACCATCGGGCGGGATTGCAGTCAAGCACTAGTTTATAACTATTAAAAAAAATGTTGAGTAGAAACTCTTGCTGGGGCGACAGTAATTCAGATCTTGTTAGCCCAAACTTTTGCCACTTCCAAGGCGTCGTCGGTGGCAGCGGAGAGGTCACTATGACTGCAAGTGACCTGATTATTTTTGTGACAAGACCAACTTCTATTACTCCTTGACCGACTTACCTGGTTCTTAACAGTGTTGACGAGTGCGGCGAGCTGGTTGCCGGCTTGGATGCTCTGCAGCATGGCGTTATGCAAGTCATCGTTCCCGAAGAGACCCACACCGATCGCGCCGCAACATAGTACCGATAGGATCATGAGCGTTATCTGTGGAACAAGATTTTAAAAGTTAGTGTAAAATCAATAAAAATGTTGAGAAGAATCAGAAATGTATATAAGTGAAGTCAGGGGTATTTAAGCTGGCATTTGTATCGTCGATCGTAAGTTAATGGTAACACTAAGTTTAAGCTAGCCGAGCGTAGTACTATTTTTTATTTTTTATTAGTATAAACTAGTGCTTGACTGCAATCTCGCCTGATGGTAAGCAGTGATGCAATCGTTGATGGTAAAACGCACTAGCTTATTAAGCCTATTCACTCAAAAAAACTGAGTGAATAGGAAGACAGACGGCAGTTGAGCGAGGTGATGCAATGTTTAACCCAACAACACGACCAACGATGCTGCGCCAGAGGATGATCTGGAGACCCTCCACGACCAAACTCCCGACACAACAACATTAGGCACATCGTACCCGGTACATATCGCAACACAACTGCTCAGACCCGTCCTCCGTACGGCTTCACCAGACATCATGCTGTAACACGACGAATCGCTTGGCGGCAAGACTCAAGTACGAAGTATCAGTACAATAAGAGACTACTTTGTACTGGTTTACGCTTCCTAATAGGTATTTACCCGTATGGTACCACCGGGCTTAGAATAGTACCATCCCATATCCTCCCGTGGGTGTCGTAAGAGGCGACTAAGGGAACTCTCACCAGGGAAGCGGGCAGCAGCGCTTCTCCTGTAGAATATTAAATTACTGCGATCCCCAACCCGCCTGCCAAGCGTGGGGATTATGACAAACCCAAAATGTAATGGAAGCCTTGGGGGAGGCCTTTGTCCATCAGTGGACTTCTCTAGGCTGAAGAAGAAGAAGAATAGGTATTTCATGAATAGAAATTATCGAAGAGCTCCCAAGTAACGAAAGAACACGTCGGTTTTAGAATTTTTGATATAGTAGACAGGGTCAGATCTTCATCTTGCTCTAGAAGCACAGTGGAGCAACCTCCATAGTTTCTGGCATAGGAGAAATGACAAATTTGAAATGGGCTTCCTCAGTTAATTCATGCTTATGCGAAACCCGCACCCTCAGCGATAAGTAGATGTAAAACACCGCAGAAGTTTCACGATGAAGGAATTCCACGATGGGAATTTCCACCACGAAACAAAGAAAAGGCTTACTCGTTTGCACATCTAAGGCGATCTATATAAAGACCTATTTAAAGCTACGAATAGCCTATGCCTTTTGATATTTCCTAATCCTCTTTGATCTCCAATCAATTCCTGAATATTCAACGCACTTCTTATAAACTCAGCCTTCACAAGCTCTTCAAAAAAATATTTACGCTATCTCCAAACATGACATCAAAGCATTCCAAAGTTCAGTGTCCTATTAACTCCTATCAATGGTTAGTAACGGTTTTTAATATTAACAACATAAACAAAACCACTGATCGTTTGAACACTTGCCTCCAACACGTGTTGAAGTTGTCTGTGAGAATTATTTTGATTGTGTTTGCAGACTATTTATAGAACTACGATACCCTCGGGGCGAGCTTGATGAGTTTATCATTCCTGCTCTGAGAAGTAGCTCTGAGATGTGTTAATATTGAGACGGTAAGACTCTGGGCTTGTAAGATAGATCACGTGATTATTAAAGATCTCTTCGCAATGTAAGCAAATGATTTTTATTCATTTTCTAAACATTTTTAAAAAGAGATGGAAGTCTGTCTTTTACACCGACGCCTTTTAGCTTAATGATAGTTGAACAGCGGGGTAATTGCGTAAAACATTAATAGTTCATCATCATCATTTCAGCTGAAAGACGTCCACAGCTGGGCATAGGCCACCTCCATGGATCTCCACGACGACCGACCCTGGCTGGATGCGAGCATCCAGCGGTTTCCCGCAGCCCCCATCAGGTCGTCGGTCCACCTTGTCGGGGGCCTACCCACACTGCGTCTTCCGGTACGTGGTTACCACTCGAGAACCCGTCGCCCCCATCGGGAGTCGGTCCTACGGGCAATGTGCTCGACCCACTGCCACTTTATTGCTGCAATTCTTCGGGCTATGCTTATGTTTACTCTCGTTCTTCTGAGGATCTCCTGATTCCTGATATGATCACGCACGCAGTTAAACCCCAAGCACAGCCCTCTCCATTTCCGTTTGAGTGACCTTGAGCTTTCTTATAAGGCCCATTGTTAGCGACCACTAACTAACTGGCTTTGATTTTGACAGTTTTATTGCATTATTTACCTTGTTGAGCAGACATTTTTTCAGACATACATATGTATGTATATTGTTAAACAATGGATTAGGAATATGTATTCTCCATAATTATTCAAAGTGTCTAACACAACTAGGTTTGTGGTCATCGACACACTATGAACTCTTGAAACGGATTTTTTTCATTATAAATACATGAAGAATACCTATGAAGATCTGTTCACTTATTCTGAAGGTCATTTGTGATGATGTTACTAAACAATGAATAATAGATTTAACTACGAAACGGTTACGTCAACCCGATGGCTGATGTAACGTAACGAACAATGAAGACTTTTAAATTTTCAAAAGCAATAAAAACAGAAATGTATGTTATTTCTCAAAATACCATATCAGGTATTAATTAGATGATCACCTCACAATCACCTCAAGATTAATGATACTTGATCCTCAGAAGATCTGATCAAAATTATGGCTGAACTTTAAAAGGGACTTTGTTTGTGATCCTTGAGTTTATTGAAAATTTCGATGTCATCTAGCTTCTTCATCATCTCAGCGTTAATCCCGGTCGCATCCGTAGCTTTTTTTTCAGCTTTGGAGTCTGGGGTCCGCTTTACCGGTTTAACTGCTGATTTTGGCTAAACTTCGATATTATCCGTGAAGCGACTGCCGTCTGACCTCCACAACCCGCAGGCGATATCGAAGCATTGCAGTTAGACCAATTGTTGGACTTTTCAGGGCTCGAATAACCCGTAATGACTGCCATTAGATGTTCGTATGACAACCGGGACCAACGGCTTAACGTGCTTTCCGAGGTACGACCAGACCAGTGCAAATATTCAGATTCATGCATACAAATATTTGCACTCCGCGGGGAACGAAACCGCCTCCTGGCGCAGCGGCTGCGTTCGCTACCGCTACGCCACGGAGGCTGTCAATGTCATCTAGCTTATTTTTATCAACGTACTACTTCGTTTGAAACTGATCTTGATACAGAATAAATGATTTTCTGTAGCTAATTGAAGCATAAAGGTGAATGAATGAATCATTTATTCACTCGTGGGGCTCAACAAATGTTAAGTTTACCCATATTTAGTTAACAATGCACCACACATGGGCCTTTCTTAATTAACACCGTACCATCATATCATGAATAGACGAAATTACCATGTGCCCGCTAATTAATACAACACTAATTATGCAATTAAGGGACTCCGGATTCCTACAATAGGAAGCTTGTAAAAGGCTAGACTGGTGAAAGTTCTACGTAAGTACTTTGCAAAGTAAATAAGTCTTGCTTCGTTATAAGATTTAGCTGTCAGACCAAGTTGTGTTGTTCCTTCAGCTACTGGGTAATACTCCTTGGTAAATCTGTCAACCAGCCTTCGTAAGTTTTCTTTTTAAACGAACAGACAGCTGTGCTTCTGGGGAGTTTGTTCCGCCATTTCTTCTTCCCAGCGAAAGCACTAGGAAGTGGCGAAGGGTGGGAGTTTATGGGGTACTGTCTTATGTAATATTGACGTTAAAAAAGTGGTGATTCTCAGCCTAATTTGAATAAATGACTTTTGATTTGATGAGTTTAGAAACAAATTTCAAAGATCCACGAATGACATGCAGAAACGACTAGTATTTTCTTTAGTTATATAATAGCATTGGGTATTGGTTATTATTTAAGAAAATTACAAGCACATTTTATCTTTGCCTTTGGCGTAACACATGTGGGACAAGGACAAGTTTGCTATAAGAAGAACTTTTCCAATGTACGTTTCTTACCTTCAAAGCGGTGATGCTTCTCGGCGGCCGTTGCTTTCTGTCGCAGCATCTTGTTAGCAGGTATATAAGCAGAACCGTCAGTGTTAGGATCAGCCATGCGCCTGGTATAGAGCCGAGGATGCCCAAGCTCTGTAAAAATACAGAAAATCTTGTTAAAAAAAACACAGATAAACAGTCGATATTAATAAATAAGCACACATAACATAAAGAACCGCATTTCTGAACACAAAAATGAAAATAAGATGCAGTGACAAAAATTGAAAAGAAACTTCTCAAGAAAAATCAATCGGTTTGGCAAATCTTAGTGTTAAACACCGGTATTGAGACGCCACAGGAGGACATAACAGTGACCGTATTGGTGATGCAGATGCACGAACATGTAAACGAGGAACATCACGCTGGTTTTAGCAGGTAAGAATTCAACTCCAAAACGTACCACCACGAAAAAAAAACGGCGTTTTGTATTTTCTGCTTACTCCCATGGAAAGAAGGTGTGAGTTCTACAATATGTAAAGAAAACCCCGTCCGACCCATAAGGATACCTAATAAAGGTTAAATTTAAAATTTTACATAATCACCATAGTAACAATATTAATGATTTATGAAATAATCTTTTTTTTCCGCGAATTATTTCCAACTTCCCCAAAATTTGGTATTTTTTTAATAAGTGACAACACGATTTTTGACGGTATTATGTGCGAATAGCGATGGGATCGCGTGCCCGGTGCCCTACCCCCTTTCGCCCGCGCATGTATTGCCTACCGCACCTGTATTAAGTTACCTCCTTTTGCGACATAATATTATTTTTTTAGGGGTACATTTTTTTTAAGTTTAACCCGGCAATGTAGGCATTAGTAGAATCAGTTATCGATACCTAACAATACCTTCACGGATCGTACAGGGTTTTCTTTACATATTGTAAATGTATGTATTATTATAAGTGCATTTACTTAGTAGTTTGCTCTACCAAAACTTAAACAGTCGTACTAAGTATAGTAAACTTCAATAATGAACCTGCTTACCAGCTCACTCCTGAGGGCACAAACAAACCGTAATGAAGTGTCATGTTATGTTGACAAACGTCTCGTGCTGAGCAAGTATTCAGTTCCGGGACATGATTTGTTGAGTAAGTGGAGTGGAATAGGGATGTGTTGCTGCTCTTTAATGTAGATAGTGATCTTTCGTCGTAGTGAGACTGTTATGAACATGGCACACGCTATCGGTGATGTACGGACGACAGCAGTTCAAGCTACCCGAAACTGTCCAATATTCCCAATCCACCTTGAGCCTTAATACTTGAGAGATAAAGTTGAAAATCTAATAAAGAAATCTGACAGATTGTAGTAGGTTGACGCGATGTCGTCTGTACATAATTATGTAAAGTGCATGACACTTAATTTAGTTCCAAGTACAGTTTGAATTTGCCGCGAAAAAACTTTGATGTCTTTTTAATTTATCTATGACCTTGTTTGACACTATGGAGCTTTCGGTTAATTGATTGAAACCGCATGAGAAAGGAGGTTTAAATAAGTACATAATTAGCATTAATTGCTCAGATTTAGCTGATGCCATTCAAACTATCAACAAAGATTTGTTCTCAATCTGTGAGTGGAGTGAGGCGCATGGGTTGCATGTTAACCCATCGAAGACTCAGGTCATTGTTATTGGCAGTTCAAGGATGTTCCCCAGGATAGACTGGTCGCAACTTCCCCAAGTTCAATTTAATGGTACTGCTATTTCGTTCAGTGATAAGGTTAAGAACCTTGGGGTTTGGATCGACAAGCATCTTTCCTGGGATCCACAGCTACAGGATGTCAGTCGCAAAATTTTTGCATCTGGTAAGTCTCTGAGACGGTTGCGGAACTTTCTTCCTACTGCCACTAAAACTGCGCTTGCACAGTCACTTCTACTTCCTATCCTTGACTACGCAGATGTCAGTTATCCAGATCTTACTGAGGCACAACTAGATAAACTTGAGCGACTTCAAAACTTTTGCATAAGATTTATATTTGGCCTGCGCAAATATGATCACATATCTGAATTTCGTTCAAAGCTTAAGTGGCTTCCTATACGTCTTCGCCGGAATTCTCATATACTATTTCAGCTCTACAACATTTTGTTTAATCCTAAGACCCCCTCTTATCTTAAAGAACGTTTCAAGTTCCTTCATGACACACATAATAGATATCTGAGGTCATCGGAAAGCTTGGAATTAGAGATGCCGATGCATTCCACTAGTTTCTATGATAAATCCTTTACTGTACAAGCAGTTCGGCTTTGGAATGCCTTGCCCGTGTCCGTAAGACGTGCTCAAACACTGTTTACTTTTAAAACTATGATAAAAAAGCACTTCCTCTCTCTTTAAACAAATTATTATATTTTATATGCTCTTGTATTATATTTATTAATTAGATGTATAAAATTATTTAAACTAGTATACACTTAACGTATATATTTATTGTATAATCTATGTAAATAGTACACTGTAGACTACCTACATTATTTCTTTATCCTTCCCCTTAGAATTCCATCCAAAGGTTGTAAAAGATCGCTCTTAGCGATAAGACCGCCCATTGTGTCACCCTTTGTAAAATATTTTTATTTATGTTCTGTAATCTATATGGTGTACATAATAAAGAGTATTCTATTCTATTCTATTAATAAAAAGTGGTAAAACAATAGCTTTAAGTTATAAAATGTCAAGTTTATATTATAATAAAATCCCTTCCTTTCCTACATACGAATATATAAAAAGGTGAGGAATTAATCATACGGCATCAAATAAGTACTGAGTTTGTAGTCGGACCTAGGCTCTAGTATTCAACCCAAAACTCGAATATAGTATAAGTTAAAATAGATTGAAATATTTGCGCCGTTTGTAATTTTGAAATAAATTACAGTTTGGGAGAAGCACAGAAAATTAAGAACTATCGTACGAATTTTGTCTATGAATTATTTCATCCGTAGTCTTAACAAAAAATGTGACAGCTCAACTTCAACTCTTGATCAATGGCCTCTGTGGAATAGATACCACAATTTTGCCAAACTACAGAAATTCTTTGAAAATTTTATTTCACAATAATGGCCGATATCGCCAATGACAGTTGAAAAAGACGGCCGCGTGAACCGTCTACGAGGGAGGTTTGAGCCAAAGTCATGATGTGGCCACAATGCTGCGATATTTCAATGTTCTTTATAGATTATTTACTGAATGCACTTTTTACTACATGAATCACGCGCTTTTATTTAGTAAACGACACTATAAATAATTTAAAAGTCCAATGAAAAATGAGCGTGACACTCATCTTAGCTTTCCCGCCAAAACTCCATGTCACAGCTGAGATTCCTATTATGATCACACTAATATAATAATGACGAAAGTTTATAAGTGTGTGTTTGTATGTTTGTAATGTTTGTTACTTCTTCGCGCTGAAACGGTTCGACCGATTTTGATGAAGTCTGGTATTGAAGTGGCTGACTCCCCACATAAAATTCTTTTAATCCCCACCAGATCGAAATTTATGCAGGTGAACAGCGGAACGCATAAATCACAGAATGCTAGTTATTTTCTAAATTATTTACAGAAATGCTCCAAAAGCTTACCTCCAAGTAAACGGGCGAGTTGGGCGCGAAGGTGTCATTAACGCGATGTAACGTCACGTTGATGTGCGGCAGGGCGTGCAGCATCCGCGAGAGACGCGGCGGCGAGTACTCGTCCGAGACGCCCGGCACGCCCATCGCGACCTTTCACGATCACACCTGCATATAAAATGAGACGACATGAGCTAATGCTAGAAAAATCGAGGAGGCGTTCTATAGGACACATTTTGGAGAGTGTGCGAGAGAATTGCAGGATTTAATTTCCTTATCTCCGTTCCATCATCGGACGACCCGTCGTACGGCGAGTTTCCACCCTTACGTTGTTGAGACCACAACAATCCGGACGAAGCGTTACGCCTCGTCTTTTATACTGCGTACATCAAGATTCGAGGGGCTGCAACAAAACGCCGGCGGCGGTGTTTCCGTCGGACTACAATTTGAGTGTCTTCAAGGCTAGAGTAAATAGGCTCTTAATAAACTAGCGCCCTTTACCATCAACGATTGCATCATTGCTTACCATCAGGCGGGATTGCGGTCACGTGCTAGTTTATAATTTATATTAAAAAAAACCAATTGCGGGTTACACGGCCCATTATCTACACAAAAAAAAACTATTGTAGTGTGTGTTGTTAGCGGACATAGAAAGAAATACATCTCTTGTGAGAATTTTAACTGTTTAGCTAAACATTCATTACATTACACCTGGCTGTATCGAGTTAACCTTGATAGCTATCACGGTTCGACTGTTCAGTCAGGAAGTCATTTACACAGTCAGTCAGGCCAGGGGAAATGCCGTACACTGGAAGCTTACTCAAAAGGCCAGCGTGCCATACCCGCCCCCTAATCGGCGAACACATTTTTGTCAAATGATTGCGACTAGTTGGGATCAGTTGGGATCGTTCGACCCGCCCATTGGTCCGTTCGGTCCAAACGATCCCAACTTGTCGCAATCATTTGACAAAAATGTTTTCGCCAATTAGGGGGCCGGTCGAAGGCCTTCAGCACATCTAAGGAGATGGCAATCGTTTCCCCCATTTTTCACGACGGCCTCGCCCCATAACTTTATGGCAAACACTAGTAGGTCCCCAGTTGGCCGATTGCGGTCTAACTGTCGGTCACTGAGGAGATCGTTATCTTCTAGGTATGCCAAGAGGCGCGAGTTCAATAGACGCTCCATAATCATGCAGAGTACGATCGGCACGACTACCCTTTTTGGAGACGGGCTGCACGTTGGCAAGCTTCCAAGACTTGGGCACTATACCAGCCTTAAATGAGAGGCGATACAAGCGCGTCAATACAGGAGACAACTCGGGCGCACAAGCCTTGAGAACAATCCCTGGTATGTATACCTAGTTCACTGACCTTATTCACGTCCAGACGACACGGTACTCTGTTCTGAGAGTCCTTGTTCCTAAGGCGAATCTCGGACGTTGTAGTGCCGCAGTGAGGCAAATTCGGTGGAGTAGCACTGTTAGTATCGAGACGTGAATTGTGGGAAAAGAGAGATACAAAGAGACCTGCTTTCACTATCGCCATATGCCAGTGTTCCATCAGATTTAACCAGCGCAGGCAGTGTGGACCGACAGAAGTTCTCTTTGACCGATTTGGCAAGGGACCAGAAAGATCTGCTACTTGAGAGCTTGCTTGTCACTATGGGTAACAATATGGGTGGACTTGGCAGCACGGTTAAAGGCTCTCTTCTTTGAACTCAGATATGGAGCTCTGCGGTCACCTCTCTACGGCTTCACCAGACATCATGCCGGAACACGACTGATCGCTTGGCGGCAAGACTGGGGGGTGGTAACTTTTAAGCCGGCAGCCGATATTATGGCCTACCACAGCTATAAAATAGCTAATTAACTTTACAGGAAACCAATCATTATTCAGAGCGATGCCAAAAGCTTAGTAAAGTCCGTTGCATGATAATTACTGCGCTGACCTAATTAAGGAGACGTGATTAGCCTCATTAGTCCGGACTATTCAGTTCACACGAGGACAAAAATCAATGAAACTTTAATTCAAACGCGATCACAGCTACATACTTTATTTTCAATTATTACTAACTAGTTAGTTGTGGTGGTATAGCGGACCCCAGACTCCAAAGCTGAAAAGGCTTCGGATGCGACTGGGATTAACGCTGGGATGATGAGTTAGTTGTGATGGCCTAGTGGTTAAAACACCAGCCTCTGAAGTATGAGTGTGCAGGTTCGATTCCAGGTCAGGCAAGTAACAATGTAGGTAACTTTTCTAAGTTACTTATATGTTTTCTCGGTGGTAGGCCATAACAGCGGCTGCCGGCAAAAGTTACCACCCACCAGACAAAGTCTTGCCGCCAAGCGATTCTTCGTGTTCCGGCATGATGTCTGGTGAATCCGTACGGAGGACGGGTCTGAGCATTTGTGTTGCGATGTATGCCGGGTACGATGCGCCTAATGTTTTTGTGTCGGGAGTTTGGTCGTGGAAAGGTCTCCAGATTAATCTCCCTGTGGCGTAGCATCGATGATCGTGTTGTTGGGTTTAACATTGCATCACCTCACACAACTGCCGTCTTCCCTCCTATTCACTAAGTGTTTTAAGTGAATAGGCTTAATAAACTAGCGCGCTTTACCATCAACGATAGTATCACTGCTCCTCATCAGGCGGAATTACGGTTAAACACTAGTTTAAAATTATTTTAAAAAATGTACTTTCTAAGTATATCTTGGACACCAATGACTGATTACAAGGTGAAGGAAAACATTTTGAGGAAACCTGGACTTTAAGTCTGAAATCGCCAACCCGCATTGAGCAAGCGTGGTGATTACGCTCAATCCTTCTCTGTATGAGAAAGAAACCAGTGCCTAGAAGCGGAACGATAAAATGGTTGATGATAACTACTAACTATACACCTACGAGTTATAGTTTGTGAGTTCAAACCCTTTAATTTCTGTTTAAAATATCATCACCACTGCTCTCAAAACGGTGAGGAAAAGCATCGGAAAGAAACGGGCATGTCCTAGAATCAAAAATTCGAAGAAATGTGACATCCAGTAACCCCGTTCCCAACGTGGTCTGACTATGCCAATTAACCTCAATATGTCCGGTTTATGGGAGTTCATACGAGGACAAAATCAATGAGCTATTAATCCGAAAGCGAACATAGCTAATTGTGAACTAAAATTAACCCTTCCTCGCAAATGTAGAGCATCTGGTGTGAAAGCACATACGGATGACAGGCAGACAAACTACCCAATGAATCATTTAATTAATAAAAACAATATTAAGATAGGCGTTTTGAAAACAGACGTATAATAAACTAGCTGTGTCCCGCGTAAGCTTCGAACCGAAAGAGCTCAGTTGATATAAAATAAGCGCCTGTTAAAATAATGAGAGCAATATGTACGTCCGCGTTTGCTCCCGATTTCGCAACATTTTTTGTTCCTGCGCTGCTCCTAATGGTCATAGCGGGATGTTTTATAGCCTATGTCCTTTCTCAGGCTCTAGACTATCTGTGTACCAAATTTCATTACAATCGGTTCAGTAGTTTTGGCGTGAAAGCCGGACAGACAGACAGACAGAGATACTTTCGCATTTATAATATTAGTATGGATTACATTATATTCATATAGATTCCATAGATTAGAGTAGTCAGTGCCGTTTCTGTTGACAGGTGAACCACATTCATTACATTATTTACCTGGATGAGCTGACAATTTTTTTCGAAAGCCGGCTTATGCTGTCTTGCAGAACAAACATTTGTAAAACACCTATTAGGTTTGAATACATTGACGGAGTCTACGAGAGCTGATGCCTCCTGGGCTAAGGTTGCGTGGCCCTGGCGCACAGGCAAGTGAAGAAACACGGATGGGTTTTAGTCAGTAAAAGTCTGACACGCTCTTCAGCTCCGCCCAGAGCGGGAGAGGTCATTTGATGATTTCCCGTCCAAAAAAAAAAAATCATTGAAGCTCAGCTACTGAACATGCAATATTTATAGCATAACCAAAAGCCAGTAAGTCAGATCCATCAATCCATAGTAATTCGTACAATTAATTTCTGTGATAAAAATTTAGTCCCACTGTAATACGTTTTATGTATCAAAAAGTTACGTAATCTACAGTACTATTATCAGGTATATACAACCATGAGTCGGCCATCAGTTCGAAACTTTTACGAGTTTCCATTGTCAGGGTATAAAGCAAGGAGCAGTGGTAGCCCAGAGATACCGGCCCGCAATTAATATCGGCCGAGATATAGTTTCCGGATTTAAGCCCAGGCAGGGGCTTTAGGTACTTTATGTAAATAATTGCTGCACTGCTCTCAAAACGGTGAAGGAAAATATCGCAAGGAAAACGGCGTTCAAAAAAAAAGATCAAGTACACGCCCACACCGGGCCCGGGTGGTAGATTATAGCCCACACCAGGCCCGGGTGGTAGATTATAACCCCACACCGGGCCCGGGTGGTAGATTATAGCCCACCGGGCGGGTGGTAGATATAACCCACACCGGGCGGGTGGTAAATTATAGCCCACACCGGGCCCGGGTGGTAGATTATAGCCCACACCGGGCCCGGGTGGTAGATTATAGCCCACACCGGGCCCGGGTGGTAGATTATAGCCCACACCGGGCCCGGGTGGTAGATTATAGCCCACACCGGGCCCGGGTGGTAGATTATAGCCCACACCGGGCCCGGGTGGTAGATTATAGCCCACACCAGGCCCGGGTGGTAGATTATGGCCCACTCCTTCTCAAAGAGAGGAGTTCTGTGTCTCAGTAGTGGGAAAAATATAGACTGATTATAAAGCTGTTTTTTTTTTACTGTTGCTTTGAGTTTTTAGAATCGATATTGGAGGAGTCCATAAGGTTAGTAACAATTTTACTTCCAGTGTTAGTAGGTTACAGACACAAATGTCTATCATCATCATGTCAGCGTTAATCCTAGTAGCATTCGAAGCTTTTTCAGCTTTGGAGTCTGGGGTCCGCTTCACCAACCTACATAACTGTTAATTTTGGCTAAACTTCGATATTTTCCGTGAAGCGACCGCCATCTGACCTCCATAACCCGAAGGCGATATCGTAGCATTGCAGTTAGACGAGTTGTTGGACTTTTGAGGGCTCCAACAACCCGTAACGACTGCCATTAAATGTTCGTATGACAACCGGGACTAACGGCTTAACCGTGCTTTCCGAGACACTACCAGACCAGTGCAAATATTCATATTCATGCATACAAATATTTGCACTACGCGGGGATCGAACTCGCGCCTACAAAACGGAAGTTGTTAGGTTTGTTATTAGTATAGAGATATGTGTTACAGCAGGTCGTCAGTCCACCTTGTCGGGGGCCTACCCACGCTACGTCTTCTGGTGCGTGGTCGCCACTCAAGAACCCGTCGGCCCCATCGGGCATCGGTCCTACGGGCAATGTGTCCAGCGCCAGCCCACTGCCACTTTAGTGTTGCAATTCTTCGGGCTATGTCGGTTATTCTCGTTCTGCGGATCTCGCGGGAAACCGCTGTATGCGGGTGGCGCAGGACCGGTCGTCGTAGAGAATCTTGGGGAGGCCTATGTCCAGCAGTGGACGTCTTTCGGCTGAAATGATGATGATGATGATAGAGATATGTGTCACAAACACGATATTATGTCTATACTAATAACATTACTGAAATCGTTGTTTACGCGAGGTCAATGAACCTTATAAAGTTACAGCCATTCAAAATGAAACACTGCCTTGTAAACTTCAGCTAAGGCGCAGTAAAACAAACAATAATATCTCTGAAGCATATGTATACTTATATTACGAAACGTAATGCCTTCATGAGACAAAATTTTCCACACAAAGTTTTGATATGTGCCCCTAACTTTTCTGACACGAACTGTACGCGTCGTTGGAAAGGATTATAAGTCCTATAGTTTGATGACTATGGTTGATTATTGCTTGGCGAAGAAGAAATCTGAAATTGATGTCATCCTGTCTTCCCGGTGTCTCCCGCTTGGAACGGATATATCTACATACACCTACATATATAGATATAAATATTTGTAAATGGTACTTACCGCAAATATCTAGGATTTCTGCTTATGACGCCATGGTAAGCCGGACTGATAATACTTCACTTTCACCGAGAGGACATCTGTAACAAAAGATGGGATTCAATTAATTTATGTGATTCTCTTGAATATAAAGATTTCTGAATGAATGTGTGAAGGACAATTGCGTTTCGATTTAATACTACTATGGACTAGATTATTATTTGACATAATTGAATAATGATTTAAAAGTTTGAATTAAAGGCAAAACAAAATAGAAACAAATATGATGTATGGAGACTGAAGGTCTCCTAAAGCTAAACAAGAAACCATGGCCCTGGCCGTCGCACAGGCAAGTGAAGAAACACGGGTGGGTTTTAGTGAGTAAAAGTCTGACACGCCCTTCCGCTCCGCCCAGAGCGGGAAAAGTCATTTGATAATTACCCATCCCAAAAATAAAAAGAAAAAAAAAGGTCTCCTAAATCTTGACATAACATATTCTGCTTCTACCAGTAAAGCTCTACTCTAGTCAAAACAAGTTTACACAAATCAGACATACTGTTTACTGAAAACCAAGCAAACACATTAATTTCTCAAATCCCCGACATGGACGGTAACAAGAAACCAGCATTCAGTCCTTCTCAAAGCTCGCCGTAACAGTGTAAAACAATCAGAATGAAATACGTAGCAACGATTTGTTTGGTTCTACGGTCCATACGAGTCCTAAACAAAACCGACCACACGCAACGTGTGGCTCACCAGTTCCCATTAAATGCGCCAACTACGGCCTGTTGTTCGTACACTGTTGTGTTATCGGCGCCATTAAAATTATCTCGAATGCATTCGCTCGCATTTCTCAGATAACTAGACTCTGTATACTCTAGAAATAAACGAGTGATCTAGGATGTTACGAAACCAGACGAGGCTTTTGTAATAGAGGTAAACTGTGTGATGACATCTTTAGTTATATCATATGAGTATGCCAAGTTAATGTCTGTGGCTTGGGCTATGAATCAAAACCTTGCGCGCGCCTCTGAGGCGATGCACGGGGTAGTTTGACACCCCACTACCCCGTGCAGGAGACGAGGCCCGGACACACCGGGCCAGCACGACGGTGTGGGGTCGTGGAAGAATTTAGACTCCTGCGGGCCCACGCGCGCTCGTGATGGAAGAGACACCGGGGTGGTTTTAGTCAGTAAGAATCAAAACCTTGTAGAGTTTTGTTTGATCAACTCAATCGAAACAACCCGAGAAACTGGGAGCAGTAGAACTTCAAATCACCTCAGTCTGTATCAGTCCACTGGTAGACATAGGTCTCACACAGGCTGCGCCACAATACCCTGACCTCCGCTTTTAGCATCTAGTCTGTCCCAGCCACGATCAACATCTAGCTAGGAGTCGACACTACGCTTGCTAATACGCGGTCTCCGTATCAGGACCCCTCCGCTCCGCTTGCAATCGGATCTTCGATAGAAATGGCCAATCCAATGCCACTTCAGTTTGCTTACTCTGAAAGGTATGTCGGTAGTTCTAGTTTTTTAAACCCCACATAGACTGCAATATTATATTATTCATATCAAAAGCCTGTGTTGTCCCACCGCTCGGCAAAGGCCTCCTTACTCTCAATCCATTTATCTCTATTTAAAGCAACTAAGAACCAGTTCTTGTTGAAGCAGTCCGTCTCCGTGACATCAGTAATTACTACAAAAGCTTGCCATATTTCCATATACGACATGGCAAGTATTACCACCCTCAATCCAATGCAATATAAACTTTTCCTCAACATATTCATGAAGCAAGCTAAACCCAGCGAAGCATTAAGAAAAAAAAAGGCAATGCATTAAAATCATAATAAAGGGACATTACGAGACGAGCGTGGAGCGGTGTCACGCAACGAATTACAGACAATTGAGACCAGAAAGCGGCACCATTGAGCTGTTTGCGCAAAAGCAGCTTTTAATTATAATCCATTTTGCTATGGGAAGCTGAGAGCTTCTTGGAAGGATCACTTTTCACCGCCGTCTTCCGTGTCAGAAAATTACATTTCCCGAAAGATAGGAATTACCGGTAGACATCGCCGAGAGTCTGTAGAAGGGACGTTGGAAGACCAATATTTAATACCAGGGGTAGTCGTAGGTAGGTAAAAAAAATTACCGTGGCCCGTGGCACTGTCAAATGGAGATCAAGTCTACACGGGTAGGTTTTAGTTAGTAAAATTCTAAGCCCTCACAAGTTATTTAATGATTTCCAATAAAAAAAAAAGCAACAGCCAATCAGTCAAGCACTCAGAATGATCTACATAGTGAAAGACCCGGATAGAAATAGCACAGATAAAATTAAAATAGCTGATAGGAGGTCTATACTCACTACTCAGTGGTGCGTGGGACATACATAATCAGCCTATGGCCTATGTTCCCACTTCTGAGATACAGGCCTCCTCTTGGTGAGAGGAAGTGGGCCGTAATCTACCACGAGGGCCTTGGTAGCTGTCACAATCTTCGATTTTTTTTTTTTACTTCTAAAACATGCCGGTTATAAATATAAATAATTTACATAAAGTAAAGAGCCTTATCGGGTTTGAACCAGCGACCTACAACATAGTAAGTCGCGGCCGATACCAATACGGCACCTGGTGGCCAGGTGCATGAGACAAGACTGCTTAATGCTAGCCCTGCCGGATGTATAGCATTATTCTTAGGGTTTATGGCTTATTTATGGTCGAACAAGACAACTACGTCCTCATATGATCAGGCACGCGTCTATTACTATTTCGTTTTGAAGTTCCAATTTTAAAACGTTTAGCGCGCTCCTATGCATCTCCAGTGAACTCGCACGAACTTGAGAAATATCACAAGTAATGAACAAGTACAATCAAATACATTTTCATTATATTTATTCACTCGACTGCACGCAGGTGACAGTTTATGCAGATCCAAACCATGGTCAGTCATAAAGCAATTATATTAGCGGTCAGCATTCTAAATCGATTCATTTCGTTCATACGGCAAAAATACAAACATTTAACTCGATTGCATCATAAAATGGTGACGTAAGCATTTCTGTTGCAAATCGCTTAATATCGTAGCCTAGACCGTGTCAAAAGCTAAGAGCTTCTGAGTCATGACTGGTTTCACAACTAGTTGACGTGAATACAACCTTTTTTTAGTCACAACTGAACTTGGTCCACATTCCCTTGTATGACCAGTGTAATCTCGACAACTAGATGTCCAACATTCTTTATTTGCCTTTAGTAATGCGTGTGAGAACTTTAGTAGCGTAAACTCATTATCCAATTAATGATGTTGATATAATTTGCATTAGTACAGGTTTCTTATTTTTATAAATAAGTGATTTCAACATACGTCAATACTACAGAGCCAGTTGTGTTATATTTTACATGCTATTTGCAAGATAGACTGATTGATGATCTGGTAAAGGTAGCAGGAATCCGCTGGATGCAAAAGGCGCACACGTCCAATCATTGTGGTGGAGACCTACGTTCAGCAGTGGACGTAAATCTGAATGACGATGGTTGATTTTCCAGTTATCGAATTGACGAAAGTAACAAATATGCAGACGTAAACTTAAGTTATCTACGTTTCTAAAAATACGTATTCATATCATTCAATATGTAAAGAAAACCCTGTTCGGTCCGTGAAGGTATTGTAAGGTATCGATAACTGATTCTAATTCTACTAAGGCCTACAATAGCCGGGCTAAACTTAAAAAAGAAAATCCCCCTAAAAAAATAAA
This sequence comes from Sesamia nonagrioides, assembly GCA_017933935.1. Lineage (NCBI taxonomy): Eukaryota > Metazoa > Arthropoda > Insecta > Lepidoptera > Noctuidae > Sesamia > Sesamia nonagrioides. The sequence goes on along the minus strand of JADWQK010000551.1, from coordinate 328,844 downwards.
TATTATTTCGCAAAAAGAGGTAACTTATAACAAGTGCAGTAGGCCATCCAGGTGCGGGCGAAGAGGGGCAGGGCACGCGGCACGCGGGCGCATCGCTATTCGCTCAGAATTATACCGCCAAAAATAATGTTGTCACTTTTTAAAAATTACCAAATTTTGGGGAATTTCATTGTTATAATATATTTGGTCATGTGTTTACCTAACCTTTACTATCCTTACGGGTCGGACAGGGTTTTCTTAACATATTGTATAGTTAAAAGTACTAGAACTAGATCGATAGAAAGCTTTAGTCGCGTGTATGGCCTCGTAAACTTTTATTGCAGACATAAGGAGGGACTGCACACATCGATACACTGTTCTGAGGCTTAGAACACTCTCTTAGTTGTTCATGCATACATATGATTTGTTTTTATAAAATTATAAACTAGCGCTTGACTGCAATCCCGCCTGATGGTAAGCAGTGAGGCAATCGTTGATGGTAAAGCGCACTAGTTTATTAAGAGCCTATTCACTCTAGCCTTGAAGACACTCAAATTGTAGTCCGACGGAAACACCGCCGCTGACAAATTGTTCCAGCCCCTCGATGTACGCGGTATAAAGGAGGAGGCGAAACGCTTCGTCCGGATCGTAGTTGTGTTAAGAACGTAAGGGTGGAAAAGCTTCCAGTCGTGGTGGCCTAGTGGTTAAAACACCAGCCTCTCAATTAGGAGTGTAAGGGTTCGATTCCAGGTCAGGCAAGTACCAATGTAACTTTTCTAAGTTATATGTACTTTCTAAGTATATCCTTGGACACCAATGACTGATTATAAGGTGAAGGAAAACATCTTGAGGAAACCAGTTCTTTAAGTCTGAAATAGTCAACCCGCATTGAGCAAGCGTGGTGATTACGCTCAACCCTTCTCTGTGTGAGAGCCTGGTCCCAGTAGTAAGGTTGATGATGATGATTATTCCAGCCTAGAAGAATTTAGATGCTTTATATATCGTCCGGATTGATTCATAGATAAATTCGTATAGATTCGTAAGCTTGCACTCATTTCTCGAGAAACCAACCATATCCAAATTTTGAGTTTTTTTTTGAAAAGTTACTTTGCCCCACACTAGTAGGTAATTTCTCCTGTATCGTGGGTGCGTTTACAAACATATAACTCCAGACAAAATCCATCAATCCATCAATGATCGCATCACTGCTTACCATCAGGCGGGATTGCGGTAAAGCGCTGGTTTATAACTTATAAAAAAAAAGACACAAGCAGTCAGACCCTGAACAACTACTTGTAGGTCATACAAATATTTGTTCCGTGTGGGAATCGAACCCACGACACGCAGCGCAGCAGTTAATAAAAAAGTCACAAAGAAAAAAAAATATCATAAAATGTGCTCGCTAGTACAGAAGTCGTTTTCACTCCAACCATTTAGCCCGAAGTTCATTAAAAGAGTCATAAAACGGAAGAAGTAACAACCTGAACGATTTCTTTATTATAGTATCACTGTTATCGCTCTTTGACGTACAAAGCTATTACCGTACGGTAAGAAGCGAATAAAACAAGAACTGTACTGACATTATTAGACAATCGATACTGACCTATCGATATAGACTCACGAAGTCACGACAGAGAAGTAATGACATTATCAAGACTTGAAACATTGTTGCCAATGCCATATATTGAGTTGGAGAAATTGTTCTTCGTTGAGACCATAGTTTAAGATTTTATGGCAGACGAAACCTAGAATGTTCTCTCGGTGGTAGGCCATAACATCGGCTGCCGGCAGAAGTTACCACGCACCAGATAAAGTCTTACTGCCAAGCGATTCGTCGTGTTCCGGCATGATGTCTGGTGAAGCCGTAAGGGTCTGAGCGGTAATTATGTTGCGATGTGTGCCGGGTACGATGCGCCAAATGTTGTTGTGTCGGGAGTTTGGTCGTGGAGAGTCTCCAGATCAATCTCGCTCTGGCGCAGCATCGTTGGTCGTGTTGGTCTTGGGTTTAACATTGCATCACCTGGCTCAACTGCCGTCATCCTTCCTATTCCTAAGTTTTGTTAAGTGAATCAGAATCAGAAAGGGTATGAGATGGACTGACGACCTTAGTAAAGTGGCTGAGACAGACTGGACATGTACGTTGCACTTCATAGTCCAGTGCACTGTTGGAAAAGGCACGCCTTTGTGGAAAAGGCCTCACGCCTTTATCCAGAAGTGGATAAAGGTTAGACGGGCGATAATTATAATAATGTTATAAGAACGACAGGCTGAGTTGATTGATTGACTAGTTAATAGCAAGTATATATGTATATATATATACAATACAAATCAGTTGCTAAGTTATGGGTGGCTGCCATTAAAACTTTAGTATCTTCATATAAAACAATAGTTAAGTCAAAGAGTTGCGAATTACAAAGGTGTTGTTGTTATGTGTATATGTGTATATTTTACAGAGTGGCATCGACGCACTTACATACTTACATAAAAAAAAAAATATTCAAAAACTAAGTTGATACAAACAAAATTAAAGTTGACCTCTCCTTTTAAGTTTGAAAGCACTTGTGCTTTTGCTTTAGAAATAAGCATCCCAGTGTTGTACCTTTTTCTTTTATGTAAATGAATGGTTCTAAATACACAAATAAAAGATTCTATAAATGACTTAATCGCGAATTATGACGTAGCATGACAACCGAAATGCCTGGTGTTACATTTAGTTGGTTATTGAAGTCGTGGTTTTTCGGCACGTGGTTTTTTGTTTACCTTTAGTTAGGTACTATGTTTACCTTTAGTAACTACTTACCATACACCCTTACCTACTACTACTGATACTTACCTTAGATACTTACCTTATAATGTCTCGTCCATTATCAAATAATAAAATTTGCTATTTCATAGTAGCTCATGCGGCCAAAATGTAAGGAAGAGCATTATACCCTACAAATAAAAACAAAAGATTGCACTGTGGAATGCCCGTAGAAGTGAAAACTTGAATATTTTGGAACGATTAGGTTAGTTTATTTACCAGGATAAAATTAATATCATTTACATTGCAAAATACAATAATCAGTGCCTGCGATCTACTCTACCTCCGTCTTACAATTTTTCGAACGGGTCACTTGTCCTTTTTTTTTTTTTTTTTTTGTTATCCTGGGAAACTTTCTAAAGGCCCCTGGCCCTTGGGGATAGGACTAGGGAGTGTGGGATTCTTACCTCACTAAAACCACCCCGGTGTCACCATCTGCACATAGCAGAGGCACCGTTACCTCTCAAAAGACCAATCCGGAGCCCCTCGGGTCACTAGTCCTGGCGCGAGTTTAACATTTTTTCCCATCCCAAGAAAGTGCACAACGCCGATAAAGAATTTTTCACTTAAAACAGTTTGAGAGCTCAAGAAGACTGGAATCTTTACAGAATCTATGATAACAGGTTGTACATCGATGCCGCTGACACTCTGTAGAAATTTGGCTTTATAGGGTCCACAGAAGAGTTAGCACCTGTTTATAGCAGGCGTAAGTACGATAGAAAACAGTATCCAAGTGTAGCTGTCATTAAATCTTTATTACCTCCAGACATAATACAGCAATTAAATCGAAGAGTTTCTATATGTGTATGTATTATTGGCCTTAAACTTTTAAAGCTCTTTGTTGTTATTATAGACAATAAAATGTTACAAATAATATCCAACGTCTTCAATTCTCACATCTTTTTATGGTTTGACTTCATGACAAATTGATATTTTGCAGCCATTTGTGGAACTGATATGAGTCTAACTTAAGAATCCGATAGATCAAGATAGTACACAATGTACGGGAGACGATTCAACATTGACAACATGGAACACTGGAAGCTGAAAATGAAAATTATTCCTTTAATTTTGGTGTGATTTTAAATCTCTGTTGGCTCGGTTTAAAAAATTACTCCTTTAATTTTAGTGTGAATTTAAATCTCTGTTGGCTCGGTTTAAAAAATTACTCCTTTAATTTTAGTGTGAATTTAAATCTCTGTTGGCTCGATTTTCTTCGACATCATGCTGTCATTAGCGGTGACAGATCAGATAACCATGGGATGGGAATACGTTTGTAGACGAATGTGGAACATCAGCGAGACTGTCGGAACTAATCAATGCGTTCCAATTCCAAAAGGCGTTGCCAATGTGGCATATATCCGCGTATTGTTCCCAGAAAATCAGAACCGAACTATGAAAAGTGGAACATCTGCCAATGTTTGATATCAAACGAATAGAAAGCTATATTATCAGCACTTTATAGATATGTTCGACGAAATTAATGTATACTTTGAATCAGGAAAGGGGGCGTGCATTGTACAAAACGATGACTCACAGAAAGTTGCTTAACCGCCAAAATCTAACGGAAACAAAATGTTACATATAACTCTTATTTCTATTTGAATAGAGTTTAAATACAACTCTTTCGTAATAGCTTTTGGTAGTCTGCTGGCCAAAATTAGCCATAGCAAACGAGCATAATTATGTAGTTATAAGCACACCAAATAGAGAATAGGATATTGCACCATACATACCGTTATACGATCTCGAAAGCCCGCCTTTGTAGAGGGGTTACAAACAACTTGATTCAAAGTTGTTCGATCTTGGTACATGAGCCGATTGCATGTCATCACCACAAGAGTGAACTGTGTAAATCGATATGTTGTGGCCTATTAGATCATGTAGTCTAAGGTTTCAACGTGTGTACTATAAATGAGGAAAGTACTAATTTGTTGCATATGCAACGTTAACCTGCGATTTTTCAACAAATTAATTATTCAACAGGTTTTAAAATACAGCTGGGAAGCTTCTGCAAGATGGTTGGTAAGTCAAACAGCATTATGGTATAAATTTTATGCCCAACGAAAGTTTTTTTGGGAAAATGCCTTGGTAAAGCGCTCCAATCATCAAAATATAAACTACAAATAAGGTTTGTGCCGAGTTATAAATCCCTGTATTACCCACTCGACACCGGTAAAAGACTTATAACAAGAAGGAAGGTAACGAAAGTAAAATATTTAGCATTGTCGTCAAATTGGCAATTTCCTGCAGAAAAATCAGATGTTCACTTCGTGAAATCAAGTTACTGACGAGATTTCCTATTTGAATTTCTTTATTTAGTAACCTCTCTTACCTAAAGTATTTTAAAACATGAGCCCAATTAAGGTCCGTATTCCAGAAGGAAACTCAAGCATTGATCTCTGTTTAAACATTACTTAGAACTAGTTTCAACCAATCAAAAGGCTTCAAACGAAACTTAAGTAGAGCTTGAGTTTTGAGTGACGTTCTGTAATATGGACCTCAGCCATCTGTCTGCTATCCTACCCATTTTGCCCACATATAAGGAAGCTAATGTAATTACGATATGGGATATTAATAGAATTATGGAAGAGGACTTGCTGCACCGAACCCAAATATAGGTACTTGAAAAAAGTCAAAAGAACGATGAGGTCACCACCAACACTAAACTAAACAAAGGTTGTCATAATCAAATTCTTTTAAACAATGCCTCCATTAACCTTCAATAATTGATCGTGCACCCAATCAATCAGTGTTGTTATTGTAAGAGATAATTATCAGTTTTACAAGCTATTGTGTCTAGAACTTTCTATATGCTTCACTGGACAATGATAGAGTGTGACCGATGTCACTTACGTGAACTGCTTTCTTCAAAGTTTGCTTTTGAAGTTCTCGTGGCTCCAAGATTAAACACAAACTTACGTTTAAAAAAAATGTTTGGTGTTGATACTTCTAGAACCAATTCTCCTTTATTTCTTGTATGTGTATATATTCTCATTGCTTTACTCCTTTGCTTTTATGTGATATAACTATATGTACATATTTGTGTACCTAGTTTTAAACGTTTTTTTCTTTTACAATTGTTTCTTCGCAACAATTTCACTTTTCGTCTAATTTCATCATCGCTTGATTGTCTAGCAGAGTATGTAAAAGTCCGACTTTATACCTTCCTATGCGAAGTTTAAATAAATAAATAGATTTTGACAATTGAAAATGTTTCTCCTGCCAGAGGGTTTCAAAAATTGGTGCCTTTGTTACTTTCAATGCACTTTAATTTAATCCAACTTATCTTAAAAACGCATCAACATCATAGCAAAACAGTGATTTATATTCAAAATTCAACATTTATCGTCAACTAATGACTGAATCTCAACAGATAACTTCCATGATCATTTAATATGTCATTTCGATTGAATTTCAAGAATCTAGTAAACAAAAGCGTCGCATTTTCAATAAACCACGTTCGACCATTCACCATGCACTTGAGTTGATCGAGGTTTGGCTTGATTACGGCCATAAACTCAACGATTACTCGCCGCATCGTAAACATATTGGTGGACATTACTGTGCCAACGACCAAGTTCACAAATTGCAAACGACGTAAAACCTGACTAGGAAACCGGCGGCAGCGCAAACTTGTAAAACGACATAGTGCACGAGCTGTCTTATAAAGTGTGAAAATTTACTCCCCAGACACATTTGGCAACGTGGCCCCAGAGTTCATAGCCAGCCAACTCTGCCAAATGAAATGCTATCAGAAGAGTTGCTTGGGGAAACTTTACTATGAGTCTATGACGTATCTAAGTGGAGGGTCTCAAGCATGTTTAGGTTCAGTGATTCTGCTAGGAGCCGAATAATAAATAGCAAGTGAGCATTTCAGGTTTTTATTACTTTTTCAATTAATTAAATATACAAAGTAATATTGTCAACCCGTGGCGTGTTGTCATCTGTAGTACATAGCTACAACATTGATATGATTTACAACGAATGCAAATGAGTATATGGCACTCATTCACTCCAGCATTTTAAATGGCCCCAAAAACACTTGAAAACAGCCAACCACGGCGTTTTCTGACAATATCAAGCACCAATCTGTCAATGTTCCAAACCAATGTATCTCTTCAAACAAGTTTCCCACTCGAGCCGGTCGTACGTCAGTTTTATGCATCACAAATGGTTTGGCGACATCAATACACTAACGGCCTCATACAAAGCTATCGGGAGTACAACAGACCACGGGACGCCTATTGTGTGGCCATTGTGGCTCTTTGGCAATTGTGATTCTGCACACGTGTTACTAATAATATGCGTACGTGTAGTTGCTCATGAAACATGATTATTAGTTGTTTGTCGATGTCGGTCTCATAACAATAAATCTATACAAATTGTAGGATCTTTATTCCAAGTATCGTAGTCTGGTAATACCAGACTAACCCGACACAGAAACTGTTGTATAATACAACAGTTTTATGTTTAGAACACGCATTGCCTTAGTTTTAGCATTATTTCCAAAGCACATATACCTACAAGTCGACATGAGAAAAGTAGCTATACTTTTCTCATATCGATCTAGTAACATATTAATAGCCTTAATTGTGATAGCTATCTACAAGTTTACAATGAGATTATAATTACATACTCTTCGTTGTTTCCTTCACCACCTCTAATAAGCATTGCACTCTTGATCCCTGCGTTCACAGTGAAATTGGATAGCATAGATCTAAAGCACGGCCACACCAAATGTAGCATAGTCAAGCAGTGTGACATCTCGTAAACAATTCCATATACCAATAGTCAATACCTCTGCTGCATGGAACCCGTAGTCACATACAATTGCAGACGTGGTCTATAGTAAACTACACATTTCGTGGCTTCTCAGAAGAACAAAGATATTGTAGAGAATAACGCAAAGATAATACATTACAAGATCTCATGACAGGAACAAGAAGGTCATCTACATCCATACTAATATTATAAATGCGAAAGTAACTCTGTCTGTCTGTCTGTTACGCTTTCCCGCCTAAACCTCTCAACCGATTTTGATGAAATTTGGCACAGACAATCTTTAGACCCTGAGAAAGAACATAGGCTACCTTTTATCCCGGAAAAAATTGATGTTCCCGAGGGAAATCTAAAAAGCGCGATATAACCGAACTCCACGCGGGCGGAGCCGCGGGCGGAAAGCTAGTAATCTTTATAAAGGACTGGTGAATCGTTTCCTTGGCAACTAAGGTAGTAAGGGCCTGTTCATATAGTATTACGTACGTCGATTTGAGGGGGTTGAAAGTCCTCACAAGTCTTATTTTTTCTTATGTATGAGTGGGAGGGATCTAGAATTTTTTTCGTAAGATCTTAAAGTATACCTACTATTTTTCTTTTCTTCAAACTTTCACCTCTACCACAATTTGAAAGTAAATGTAGCAAAACATGTTGACAATTTTGACAACTTTTTGTAAGATTAAAAGGGTTCATCCAAGGCTTTAATTTTTTCTTACGTACGGATAGGGTATGTCAGGTAGCCCAAATTGCCTTACATAATTAATAAACAAAGAAACAGCAATAGAAGAAATTAACTAACTCATCAACAAGTAGCTTATCGTACTAATTGTAGCTAATGGATTAACAGAATCGTTGCAGTGGACAAATGACGGACACTCCGTAGATAACGTCCATCCGATATCCGGACGCCGTCCGTCGAGTATCCGGCGCCGGGCACCGGACGGTACAGTGCAGAGGAACTTTATATAGCGCTCACCAAGTTTTGGCAACTATACTATCAGGGAATTAATTTTGAAATAATAGTTAATGGTTAACGTAATTACTAGACATAACTTGGACACCTCTGGTTAATTAGACAATATACATATAATAGGGAACTTTTATAATTTAAATCATCATCATCATCTCAGCGTTAATCCCAGTCGCATCAGAAGCTTCTTCAGCTTTGGAGTCTGGGGTCCGCTTTAACAGTCTAACTGCTGAATTTGGTTAAACTTTGACATTTTCCGTGCAGCGACTGCCGTCTGACCTCCACAACCCGAAGGCGATATCAAAGTATTGCAGTTAGACCAATTGTTGGACTTTTGAGGGCTTCAACAACCCGTAACGACTGCCATTAGATGTTCGTATGGCAACCGGGACCATCGGCTTAAGGTGCTTTCCGAGGCACGACAAGACCAGTGCAAGTATTCATATTCATGCATACAAATATTTGCACTGCGCGGGGATCGAACCCGCACCTCCTTGCGCAGCGGCCGCGTTCGCTATCGCTACGCCACGGAGGCAGTCCACTTTTATAATTTATATAACTCTCACTAATCATACACAATGGATAACGATGACCCTGTACAAACTTATAAATTTCTGTACGGAAATCGAAATCGGTATCCTATTTAACTCAACTAAACCATAGAATAAAGAGAGGGAAGTACGTTATCTTCATACAAACGGACCGCGCGCGGCTTGTATGTGTGCGCCATAGTATCTATGCGTCGCCGCACGCACACCTAAACACAATATTAGAGTGCCTATGACTGCGCTAGTCGCGGCTAGCACGGAACGAGGTTCGCGCGTCACGGCTTTTCGGCACATTAGCTTTTAAAAAATGATCACATAAACTGCAAAGTTGGTATGTCTATTTATGAACAAATAAAAGACTTATATTTTTCAAATTATATTTCTAAAAGTTATTTACAAGGATACGGATATATTACACATTAAAGTTTAATAAGAACGCGTTTCGTAATAGTCGAAACCGAAGAAAGTAGGTATTTTTCTGTAGCTAATTCGTAATTTTGTATTAAATGTGTGATTCAATAGATGTTATGTTTGAATTATTTATATTTGTATTAATTAAAAATAAAAATAAATATGGTTCTTTATGTGTACAAAACTAAAAATAAAAATTACAAAAAAAGAAAACTGACTAGTATATGTAAACTAAATACTAAGCAAATAATTTAAACATAAGCTCTTAGTCTATAAATATTTGTTAGCGGTTTGGGCGACAACCGTAACCGACGAAGCGCGGACAGTCGTCAACCCTAAGACAGTAGGCAATTAAATCGCGGATTGGGTCGCAGATAACCTACTTCCCCTCTTTATTCTATGACTAAACGGACCGTAGGAACATAATGTAGAGAAACAAACTTTAACAATATATAGAGTACATAAAACCGTGGGTCGGCGAAGCGCGTGCAAAATTAAACGGACAACACGGCGAATATTCATAGAAAACGGCCAACGGGACTCGCGTAAAAATTCAATGTCATTTTTACATTTCGTTTTTCCTCGTACAATACTGACATTTAGCGTACGTACCACATCAAATGAATAATATCTTAAAAAGACTTCTTTAGGGAGTAAATTCGTTTTTGCATTCATCTTCCATAGAAACCATCCGCTGCGGCAATGTAACAAATTGATTTTATTTCCATGTCTTACTTTCATCCTTATAAAACATCTCTGGCTGCATTGCAGATTCAATTGAATTTATCCGAAACTAAATCAATAAGACACTTTTGATCCTTCCTATACTTGTAAAGAATCAAGTGTCTGGATATTTTACTTTTGCCATCAATTGTCGTTCGTTGATAGAATCTTAAGCCCCATCTTCATGTTGAAATACTCTCAGAACTCAGCAAGACAATTCCGTCAGTGCGGCCCCTCGAAGGAAATCGCAACACACTGCCTCTCCAGCCAGCAATCTAATTATAAATCAATTGTCTTGTTAGGAGCCGCCAATCCGGCGGGGCCTAAGAGCTCAATTTGTAACTATGTACTACTCCCAACTGTTCGTTCTAACCTAGTTGTGCTCGCGAGGAAGTTTCCAATCAAATTTTAATGTGTAGTCAAGGCGATCTAATTGAATTACCTGACCAGATTCTGTGTCGCGTCTGGACAACAACTCGTCTAATTGAAACCAAAACGTGAGTACTGATAATATCGCCTTCAAAGAACTAATTAGTTTAGTTATAGTTATCTGTAAGTTTGGGACAAAACCCGCCACACTGTTCCCAACCCACTGCAACTCCTGAAAGCCAGAATCAACAGTGGAGACCGCCAGAAAAACGCCGAGCAATGAAGCTCGACGAGTCCCGGAGAAACGTTTCAACTGTCTTGGGTCCCACAACGAAATTAATCAGAAAAGAATAGCGGAGGAGTAAGAAAAAAGATATTTTTTCCACTTCCCTCCATAATAAGCAGGAGACAGAATAGAACTAGGCCAATCGGCACAAAGGGACATTATTGCAACTGGGAGAAGCCCAGATTGCCAAGCACCACGGAATAACATTTGATCAAGTTAATGGGTCCTAAGTAGGTATTTGCTTCAATCTGTAAGTTTGTAACATCACTAACGGATTCAGTTAATTGGTGGTTGGTTGTTAGTTTTTAGTCCTGTTGGTCATCAACATCATCTAAGCGTAAATCCCAGTCGCATCCGAACCTTTTTCAGCTTTGGAATCTGGGGTCCGCTTTACTATTAGTTGATTTCCGTGAAGCGACTGCCGTCTGACCTCCACAACCTGAAGGCGATATCGAAGGATTGCAGTTACACCAGTTTTTGGACTTTTGAGGGCTCCAACAACCAGTAACGACTGCTATTAGATGTTCATATGGCAACCGGGACCAACGGGTTAACGTGCTTTCCGAGGCATGATTAGACCAGTGCAAATATTCATATTCATGCATACAAATATTGGCACTGCGAGGGGATGCCCATGCCTTCTTGCGCAGCGGCTACCGTTCGCTACCGCTACGTCACGGAGGTTGTTTTAATCCTGGTGGTAACACAGCAAAATCTTTCCCATCATACAGCCACTGAGAAGGAACAGCAAAACATATCTCATATAAGCCGATCTATTCTGTTAAAACCTCATCGTGAATACTTAACTAAAATGAGCTTGAAACAAGGTGCGATTCCACCTGACGCAAGGGATTAATACTTTAAGCTCTTCACCTAGCTTTTCGTGGTGAAAATTTAGAATAGTTCGGGTGATTTGTTTTTTAGTAGAAGAGTGCTCGATATCTGGAAAAGGTAATTTGAGAAGAGAGAAAACTAAATAATGTAGTGTGCTTGCAGAGCATAGAGGGAACATAATAAGACTTAAGACTGATTTACACGGTGGAATTTAATTGCCTATGGCATACAATATAATTGATGAAACAGATGACTTGCATCGTCTGAATGGTGTTTAGACAATGCAACTTTTATTGTTGCTTCAATTTAATTGAAGCCATAGGCAATGAAATTGCAACGTGTAAATCAGTCTTAAATTTGACGTTAATAACTTGAGGAACGTTTAATAGGAACATTAAATTATTTAAGTTCCAAACGCTATAAATATTTGGTAAAATAAAGTACATAGGTACAGTAAGCAATATTGTAGTTTTTTTTTATTTATTTATTATTAAAACGCGGGGAAATCTTTCTAAAAAAGGATATTGGAATATAACTCTGAATTTCAAAAAAGGTCCCGACGATATAAGGCGAAAGGCTCCCTCAATTGAAACAGAATATAACGTAAATCTGTAGGAAACCCTTTCAAGGAGCTCGTGAACATAATATGTTTGTTCAGGATGAATTTACGAATGAGTACTATAATGAGTATTCACGGTTTAAAATGCCAACTTGCTTATTTGTAACCATTTTCACTTAATTAAAAAACCAGTAAACACCGGATCAGAATGTTTATGACAGAAAAGTTTGTTGTTTATTTCATCGACATCATTATTCTTCAGTACAACGACCCGCTAATTCCACCAGTGAAAAGAAAACTCCGAGGGCCTAATTGAGAAATGCCGCTAATATATTACAAAGAACCGCGAAAATTAATGGTTCTCTGCCTTTAAACGGGTACGCGCATGCGTAGTTATAGTATAATAATAAGATAGATTTTTTTAAAGTAGACACTTAGCTTTGTTAATTTATCTAAAGATATGTTTCTACTTTATGTGGTAAGGTAGAACTAATAATTTCCCTCTCAACAAAGATTTTGAAATATCAATAATGCTGTACAATCAATCCTTTCAGAGTCACTAAGTCCCATGTTTGGGCGCCATTAAAATTATAAAAGTTGGCGCCCAATGTGGGACGTAAAAGATATCCAACCAAAAACATTTTGTAAAAAAATGCCAAGCCTCGCGGGAGCTGCTGGTTAATCTCTAAAAAGTAATGAAATCTAGACAAAGCCGTGCCAAGTTGAAGGTTCCTTACTGCGATTTCTTCAATATTATTATAGTTAATATTGTGTGACTTGGCCGTTGAACATTATACGTTAGTGCGATTTTGTTAACACGTAATGTTATATCTGTTATAACTACCTATGTTTGTTATGTGAGAATAATAGCCCATACTGGTATTTGTAATTGGACTTAATACATTGTGCAACACATGTATTAATCATTGACAATGATGACTTCTGTTCTTTTGGGAGCGTCAAATCGACCACCTATCTATTAAAAAATAGACGTACAGACGGATTTCTATGAATGATTAGTCCATCTGTACTGGAAATGACTTTTGTGCTGTTCGTTTCCGGCTCGTCTATACATAAGTGTTTTTAAAATGCGCAACTTTATCAAGCCCTGGTTATTGAATCAACGTTTTCCAAGTGGCAATTTTCCATGGTCAATGGGTAGCGGTTCTGGCGACAGATTGGTGCAATGGTGTCATGGAGCACCTGAATTTGTAGCCTTGTATACCCTTCAACGGCCAAGTCACACAATATTAACTATAATAATATTGAAGAAATCGCAGTAAGGAACCTTCAACTTGGCACGGCTTTGTCTAGATTTCATTACTTTTTAGAGATTAACCAGCAGCTCCCGCGAGGCTTGGCATTTTTTTACAAAATGTTTTTGGTTGGATTTCACTTCTTTTTGTAGAAGCGTATTATATTGATTTTATTATTTAACACAGTTTTTTTTTCTTTTTAGAAGTAGTTATTACAAATCTTCCTTTTCTTTTTTTCCGGTTCCGATTCTTGTACACTTGTGCAATAGTTTCATGTATTGCCCATTTGCGTGGCGCGCGTGGTTGTATTCAGTGATCGCTGAAGCTTGAGTTTTTATAATCTTGAAGTCAACATTTATGTTTACTTCTTCAATCAATATGAGGTGCGCCCAATGAAAATTGTTTACTCGTGAAAGCGCCATATAAGCTTGGCCACGAGAGAATATGGAGGTGCCAATGTCCATTTTTTAGAGTTAGAACTTGGCTCTTGTGAAATGATAGGTCATACGCTACACAGATTGGGAATTGTTGTCTGTACAAGCATGCCCGGGGTATGATCTCAAATTGTAACTTACATAATGAGTAATAATTCGTGAATCAAATTATAAGCAAATATTACTAACAATTGTTTGAGCTGTATTTAGTCTTCCGAGTCCCACCTCACTTTTTTACTAGCCTATCGAACCATTAACTAAACCAAACCTCAATGTTTCTCTTAAGCATTACTTTAGCTCCCTGTTCAATGATTATAGTTTCTTCCAGTCCAGCAGTCATCGTCGCATCATCCTCATATTTTTGTTAACAAGCCCGGGCTTTTGCTATCATACATTTTGAACAATCTAAGGAATTTTTAGCAATTACCTTCATCTCGGATTGCGGGACTGCTTTGAATATAGTATTATGCATACACATATTTCTCGACGGTAGTAAACAAACAGTACCTTCTGGTACGTCCCTCAAACATTGTGTTACATATTTCCATTAAACATTCCTTCATTACAATACGAGAGCAGAGGTATCAATCGGTTAGGCAGTATATCTCTGTCTGATTGAGTTGTCAATCCTACTTTGGTTCTTTTTGATATCTCAACAAACGTAGAATCATCCAGCGGTCTAATATACAACGTAAGATCATTGTTTAAAAAAAATCAGTACAAAAGATTGGAATTTTATTTATTTTAATAATTATAAACTAGTGCTTAACTGCAATCCCGCCTGATGGCAAGCAGGGATGCAATCGTTGATGGTAAAGCGCGCTAGTTTATTAAGAGCCTATTCACTCAAAAAAACTGAGTGAATAGAAAGGAAGACGGCAGTTGAGCGAGGTGGTGTAATGTTAAACCCAACAACACGACCAACGATGCTGCGCCAAAGGGAGATTGATCTAGAGACCCTCCACGACCAAAATCCCGAAACAACAACATTTCCCGCATCGTACCCGGCATAAATCGCATCACAACTGCTCAAACCCGTCCTCCGTACGGGATTAGTTTTTTAAACACCTACTTTTCTCTGACGACACACTAATTACGTAACACACTATTGATATTAACTGGAATCATGTTGAAATATATTGCTAATCCATTGCTCCATATGTTTAAAAAATGAGTGCTCAAAAACGTTAAAAACGCAATGAATGTTGTTGATCTGTCAAAATGAAACCCATTGCTACTGATGGAGTTTTACGTAATTACACTGCTGGTTTGAGTTGCAAAAGATCCCCAAGCACTAAAATATGTTTTTTTCCAAACCAACCATCTTCTAGATCAGAAGAATCAAACACTTTGCATAAACGAAGATTTATGTAGGTTAATTAGATATCATAGACAATTCACCTATAATAAATAGTTCGATAGTTTTTAAGTACATATGTCCTTAAGCGGGTATCACCGCCACTCGTAAGTCCAATGCACTATAAGTTGAAGCTTTCTAAATACATATGATTGTGGTACTCTAACTTGCGCTTGACCGCAATCCCGTCTGATGGTAAGCAGACCAGTGATGCGATCGTTGATGGTAAAGCGCGCTAGTTTATTTAAAGAGCCTATTCGCTTTAGCCTTGAAGACACTCAAATTGTAGTGTGACGGAAACAACGCCGCTGGCAAATTATATAAATACTAAATGCTACTAAATTTAGCTGAAGATTTACAAACTTCATTGGACCTTATATCTGTAATAAGATAAATAAAGCAATCAATATCTACCCTTTAACGAAAACTCAATGTAAGAAAAAGGTTACAAAATACTTACAAAAACTTAATTACGAAGAGACTGAGTTAATACTACATATACCACAGTGATTGACTATTTACCATATACACACACCCTCTTACATTCATACACACATAATCATATCACACAAATACAGGACACATGTACTGTTCAGTGCTTATTCTTAATTTAATCTAATTTTAAGTTAATTTATTATTTCTGGTAAATTATAAAAATGTTAATTTTATTTGGTATGATGTTAGTTTATTTTATTTCATTAAATTTATTTGATTTATTCTATTTTTGAACATGTAAATTTACAAAGTGTTGATTGTACTCAATGGCTACCTACATATATCTAGTGTCTACTTTTTAAGGGATTGGGCGCTGATAACTGAAACACAGGCTTTTGCCTAGTTCGGTTACAGATGTGTAATCCGATTGTAACAATAAATTATAGCCTATAATATATTTTATATAACAATGTAAATAATTTCTGAATAAACGTTATTATTATTATATAATTGTTCCAGTCGGTAAAGAGGGAGCAAAACGCTTCGTCGTTGAATTAAATCATACAATTCCCTTGCACACTGATAGAGCAGCGGTGGACTAGTAGTATCGTCCGCGATTTACAAGTTGTAGGCCGTAGGTTAGAACCCCATCAGGCGCTTTAATTTGTGTAAATTATTTCATCACTACTGCTCTCAAAACGGTGCAGTGCAGGAAAACTTCGTGAGACAACCGGCATGTCTTAGAAGCAAAAACTCCGAAGGCATGTGACATTTATCAACCCGCACTGTGCCCGCCTGGGCCGCAGTGGGCCGTAATCTACACGGGTAGATTACGGCCCACTCTATCTCATCGAGAGGAGGCATGTGTCCTAGGAGTGGGAATATTTTAGGCTGATTATATATTCCTGATTTCTGTCTCAATATGTCAAAAATGCATCCAATTTCTCTATACTTATGAAAAAAAAAGAAAAGTGTGTTTGTTCCGCTTTCACGCCATAACTACTGAACCGATTTCTTTGAAATTTTGTAGACACAAAGATAGAAGTCCGGATTAAATAATAGGGTAGTTTTTATCCCGGAAGAATCGATATTCCCAAGGAAAATCTAAAAAGCGATATAACCTATCTAAAGCTAGTGGATTATATTTTGACCAAATTTTGAGTGAAATTTATTTTAGGGTAATTTGTTCATTTCATTTGTGTAATGTTTATGTTCGAGTTGAAAAGTTAGCGGTAGTTAGTAATTGTTCGACTATTTCTTCGTGTAAACTAAAAAGTATAAAAGCCAGTCTACTCTTATCCACAGTTTTTATCAAAGCAGAAGGGGAGGCATTTCCAGCAGTGGGGCGCTCTAAGCTAGATTAAATTAGAAGATATATGTGTGTTTTTTTATGTAGCAATAGTAGATTTGATTATAGATTACTGAACGACGAACATTTCTTCCTTCTGATCTCATTCAAAGGTTACTGCAGACCATAATTTTAGCCCATATAGGTGCAAAGTTCTCATCAATATAAATGAATTAATTCCAAACACAAAGTAACTACTGTAAACCGTTGAGGAGTACGCGGGACTGACCTTTGTCTTCATCATCAGAGCCTTTATGACAGTCACAACCCATCGAGGTGTAAAGTTCTCATCAATACAAATTAATCAAACATAAACACAAGCTAGCTGCTGTGAATCGTTGAGGAGTTCTCACGACTGTCTCCCAGCTTCATCATCAGATCTACTCCGTACCTTTATTAAATTGTAGTGTTTTCTAATACTTATTGAAAATACTTAGAAATGCACTAGTCACCCCTACGATGTTTGAAAGTTACCTTTGATTTCTCTGGTCTTCCATCTTCAGATCCTGACCTGGTAACTATTGGACCACCTGGAAAGTATACCCTTTCAAACAATAAGAAATTTGAAAATCGATCCAGGCGTCTTAGGGTATTCGGTGAACACAAATATATAAAAAAAAAAGATTACGACGAATTGAGAACCCGCTCCTTTTTTTGAAGTCAGTTGATGAAGCGGCCCGCCAAGTTGAATATTTTATTGACGGTGGTACGTCAATCTGTACTAGTTAGGTTGGGCTCTTCTGCTTTCTAATCAAGGTCACCAGGTACTTCAGATCTTCGATTATTCTAGTTTTTATATTTTTCCCTTTATGTGACCATTAAATCCTGGCTGTGTACCAAATTTCAGCTCTCTGAGTTTATGGGAAGTACTACTTCTATTTTGATGATCATGAGTGAGTGAGTGTCGAAAACACGGAAATTTACTTTCGCTTAACTTCAGAACTGGATGAGCTACAGACTTGAAATTTTAGATTTGAAGTGTGTTAATACAGCTTACTGGATGACCAAAATTTCAGCGTTCTGGTACTATCCAGAGGTTCTTAATTAGGGGCCTGAAAATGCAGCGAAATGGTTCGGGTAAAGATGGTACGGCAGTGTTTGCTTCGCGCTCGACTTGGCGAGGGCACTGCCGTGCCCTCAGATTTTTTTTAAATAATACAACCAAAACAAAATTAAATTTCTGTAAGAACCTTACGCTTAAGGTTTGATGACGTATTCAAGGCAAAAAGCCAATTAATACATATTAATTCGATTGTAGTATGGATAAAGTTAATTTAAATGATAAACGTAGTCTACCTCACATTGCTTTCATTGTACGGTAGACAGAAGCAAAACTATTTTTATTTCCACTACGGCCTATTTAGCTGATACTATGGCCGAACACACGTGGTACTGGTATAGTACCTGTGAATGGAGCACGTGGAGTAGAGTAGGCGCGGCCGCTCGATACAGCGGAGGCTGCGCGCTGAGCTGCGGCCCGGCACTGCCTCTCCGGCGACCATTGTAAACTGACCCACCCTTCCTCGCATGGACGCAAGAAGAAAGATTCTAGGACATGGTTGAATCAAATTATAGATTTTTCTACAATAGAAAAATGTTCACACTAAATCACGCAATTCACATAAAGGTAACAAATACTTTTTTTTGTTCATTTATAATCCATCTCGGATAGATATTGAACTCATTAGTCATTTTCATTGTAACAACTCCTTGCATGGTTAAATTTTGGGTCAGACAATCGTGATTGTACGAAGGCAATTCTTGACGAATCCCAGAAAACTACTCTGCGTAAAACAGGCTGAAATTACTTCACCAGCCGAACACGATCCAAAAACTGTTTCCGTAACACAATGAGTGTTAGACAGCAAGAACTCCCATTGGCTGGTTGAATAATTATATATGGATGTGTAGGTTTGGAGCGTTAAATTGACGTGCCCTTATTAAACTACTAGCTCTCCGCCCGCGGCTTCGCCCGCGTGGAATTCGGTTATATCGCGCTTTTTAGATTTCCCTCGGGAATATCACATTTTCCGGGATAAAAAGTAGCCTAATGTCCTTTCTCAGGGTCTAAAGATTGTCTGTGCCAAATTTCACCAGAATCGGTTGAGAGGTTTAAGCGGGAAAGCGTAACAGACAGACAGACAGACAGACAGATAGATAGATAGACAGACAGACAGACAGACAGAGTTACTTTCGCATTTATAATATTAGTATGGATGGATTCAAACAGGCCCATTGTCGAGATATCTTCTCTAGGAGATATAAAGTATCGATATTGGCACCGATTCTCTTGTTTACAATCTAATTTTAAGTTAAGTGCGTCTTTTTCTTTCTATTTTATTAAGAAAAGGATAGAAGATAACATTTTAGTTTGTATCCTGTCAAATTAAGATATTCCATAGACAGTTTAGACGCGATTATAAACATGGCGACCAAAAATACATGCATTTACGTCAGGCGCGGACTAATTTGACAGGTCTAAACTAACATATTATCTTCTGTCCTTTTTTTAATCCATACTAATATTATAAATGCGAAAGTAACTCTGTCTGTCTGTCTGTCTGTCTGTTACGCTTTTCCGCTTACACCTCTCAACCGATTTTGATGAAATTTGGCACAGACAATCTTTAGACCCTGAGAAAGAACATAGGCTACCTTTTATCCCGGAAAAATTTGATGTTCCCGAGGGAAATCTAAAAAACGCGATATAACCAAACTCCACGCGGGCGAAGCCGCGGGCGGAAAGCTAGTGAAATATAAAGAAAAAGATGCACTTAACTTAAATTTAATTTAGTTTTGAACAAAGGAATCGGGGCCAATAATAAACTCATTATAATATTATTTTATTACGGAAAATTTTGGACAGTTTGATCAGCTGAAACCTTGATGGATCTGAACATGAAAAAATTAATATAAAGTATTTTGTGAATTTTAATTAAAATTTGTCTATACGTGTTTGTTTTGACATTTAATTGATGATAATATATTTTATAAAATGAGATTTTAATTATTTCTTATTGCTATGACTGAGAGTATTACTTAGTCAAAACCTGAAATTGTTTGTGCTAATACCCAATACGTTCCAGTGCTTATTGGATAATTTAGAAGTCATTTTCCAATTGAGAAGTTTTAAAACGAATATGTTTGGGTACGTATACCAGGATCATCCGTATATTTGTATTGCAAACTTAACTCCAAAATCATATGATAAATTTTCCTAAAGGTCATCCGTCAATAAAAACTTAATACAGTACACCCACACAAAATAGCATGCCATCCATTACTTTAATATGACATGCGCTTTCAAATAAATAAATTATTATTGAATCAAATAGATAATTCACTTCTTTTTAATTAATACTTATGAGAAATTTCTTCTTTGAGTCTTTAAACTCGAGATAAAATCAGAAGTCTCAGTTTGATACATGTCTATTTTTTTATAAAAAAAGAAAAGACCTATTGCCAATAACAGATAATGCTCCGTAAAACCCACAAGCTTATGAATGAATTCAATACCATAATCGATGACTTATCTGAATGTTCAGTTAGAACAAACAGATGCTTATACATAGCCCTTCCATCTGGCAGGCCAATACTCAAGGACCAAGAGAGGTAATCTCCACATGACAACTCGAGCAAGGAGCCATCCAATAAACACACTTGTTTATTGCCAAGCTGATAGCAATGGCGCGGATGACAGGCGCAGAGCGGCGGGATGGAATGACAAGATACAACAATTTTGGCCTTATGTTTTGTATAAATATTGGTCTTTTATCATTACGGTGTTCATGACTATGGAGACTTGTGTTTTGTTGAGGGCAAGATGTAAATTCAAAGTGTTCCAGCTAATATCAAAGAAGACATATTTTTTTTTTTATAAATTATAAACTAGCGCTTGACCGCAATCCCGCATGATGGTAAGCAGTGACGCAATCGTTGATGGTAAAGCGCACTAGTTTATTAAGAGCCTATTCACTCTAGCCTTGAAGACACTCAAATTGTAGTCCGACGGAAACACCGCCGCTGGCAAATTGTTCCAGTCCCGCGATGTACGCGGTATAAAGGAGGAGGCGAAACGCTTCGTCCGGATCGTAGCCTGATATAGATCCTGATATCATCATCATCATCATCAACAACCTTTTTTTATCGTCGCACTGCTGGGCATATACAGATAAACTGTCGCCTCACATACAGTGAAGGATTGAGCGTAAGATCCTGATATAAAGCTGTCATTTACTGATAACCTTCCACGATAATTTTAAATACTGTTAAGTTCAAAAAAATAATTTCTGTCATATAAAATACGTAGTCGCCACTCTGTACTGTATTAGGTTATCACGTTAAATATTAATGCGGTTATTACGAATTTTTATCAGTCTGTTTAAATATTAAAAGAAACATTTTCAAACGAAATAGAGTAAAAATTTACATTAATAAACGACAATCGATAAATAGATTATTATGGCACTACACGCGCGAGGCGATTGTATCAGGTTCAACAACTCAACACAAAGTTTATGGTATTGTAACCATAAATCATAATTTTAATGATTTGAAATACCAACTTGAAATAATGGTCACACGGCTAAAATTTGTACCGTTATTTCTTTTAATTGTGTATGTTTAAAATGCGTGGCGTGGTTTCATCTAATCGCCACACTATATCCATCCATACTAATATTATAAATGCGAAAGTAACTCTGTCTGTCTGTCGGTCTGTCTGTCTGTCGGTCTGTCTGTCTGTCTGTCTGTCTGTCTGTCTGTTACGCTTTCCCGCTTAAACCTCTCAACCGATTTTGATGAAATTTGCCACAGACAATCTTTAGACCCCGAGAAAGAACATCAGGCTACTTTTTATCCCGGAAAAATTTGATGTTCCCTAGGGAAATCTAAAAAGCGCGATATAACCGAACTCCACGCGGGCGAAGCCGCGGGCGGGGCTATCATAATTTTCGGGAAACAAGTACATTCGAAGTGCAGTGATAAACGTGCTTTCGAAGAATTTTAGAATATTTTGGCCGTATTGCCAGAAAAGATGGAGACAACCTCGAACATCTGATGGTTACTGGGAAGGTGGATGGACGACGTTCTAAAGGTCCCAGTCCAATAAGGTGTGCTGACCAAATCCGTTCTTCTCTGGACACTGGCTTGCATGATGCTATACTCGCGGCCAGGGACCGTAAGAGATAGCTAACTAACGTGAAGGAGAAGATAATTCCACAGGGACAACAGTCTCAGTAATGAGGAGAACGACTTGAGGAGGAGGAGGAGGTTATCCTCTAAAGTTGATAGATATTTATACGTATGTATATGAACTTTATTCACTAGTGAAAATTTCAGAAATTGTTAAAATCAAATCACAACTGTCAGTTTAATGAAAAGCCAATAGACCAATAGGCGTATTACAGTGCGTCCATTTAATGTAAACAATGCATTCTCTAACTGTACTTAGATTGTAACTTTTATGATAATACCATCGGAATAAGTTCATTCGCTTTGAACCTGCTTATTGAACCACATCAAGTTTCAACGACCTTTAACTAACGCGTATACAAAAAGGCTACAACAATATCTGTTTGTACGTCAAACACTACGGGAACTTTAAAGATTAGAAAATTTGTTTGCGTACAACCGCTTAGACAAGCTTTATGACTGTTTACACTGTGTTTGTATACTGGCAATACTGATCAGTTTTACAAGAACAAATATACTTGGAAGAAGTTAGCGGTTGTGGCTACTTTAGGGTTTATTTGTCAATGTATAATAATTTCTCTGATACCAGTTTTCAATAAGTATTGAGAACATTACCTAATCTTTTCTTTAGAACAATTGGACGTAGTTATGCAAATTTTCAATTTTATCTCTAAAGCGTTAAGGCTCAAGGTTGATTGGGAATATCTGACAGTTTGGGGTAGCTGCTGTCGTCCGTACATGACCGGCAAGAAAATCCACATTATTCTATTAAAAGTAATCGGTTTAATGGATATGCAAGGACAGTGTCAGCGGCTTTTATCATCGTGTAATAGTTAACCATTTTGAAAGATTAAACAGTTTGACTGCCCCAAGAACTTAGGGCAGCTATTTATTTTATTTTTTTATATAAAAACGTTGCCTACACTAGGAATTGCTCCTGTATTGTGGGTGCGTTTTACAAACTTCTAAACTCACATACAAAAATAGGGAAACCTGGTACATTAACTGTAGACTATACAAATGTTTATTCCGTGTGGGAATCGAGCCCGCGACACGCAGCGCCAACCGTGTCATCAAATCATCACATGCTGGGGTCATTTCATACATAAACTTACACTATCTTCATCTGGAAGTAGGCAGAAACAGAAACTACAGAGCTCCACGCTAACTTCTTTTTTTTTTTCATTGTGTCATTTACGTCCATAAATGTCAGGTCATTTTATTACATTATTAAAAACAAAAGGTTACGTTTTTTAAGACTCTTTACCTCTTTAGAGTATTTTTATAGGTCTCAGAGCTAATTTTGTTCAAAATATCGTAAATACAGACATTTATTATACGTTCGTTAAGATCATAAAACATATTGTTCCAATAACTTCAACCTACGCAAATCGTTAAATTCAGTATTTAAATTCGATAAACGAGATCAACGGACTTCCATCATGGATAATCAACCATACATCAACCATGATACGTTTCCTTCGTAATTTTACCACATAGTCGGAAAGAGATTAAAACCCAGCCATGTACGAGTTAGACACGCGCACGAAGAATCGAAGGATCTACACAAAAAATAAGATATTTCGTTTTTAATATACATCTCATATATTTTAATAATTATAAATTAGTGCTTGACGGCAATCCCGCCTAATGGTAAGCAGTTATACAATTGTTGATGGTAAAGCGCGCTAGTTAATAAACTAAGCCTATTCACTTAAAAAACTTAGTGAATAGGAAGGAAGACGGCAGTTGAGCGAGGTGATGCAAATGTTAAACCCAACAACACGACCAACGATGCTGCGCCAGAGAGAATTGATCTAGAGACCCTCCACGACCAAACTCCCGGCACAACAACATTTGGCGCATCGTAGCCGGCACACATCTTAGTACCCATTACTAAGATGTGTGCCGGGTGCGATACGTTTGTACCCTTTGGGTGGGTACGGAACCCTCAAAATGATTAACTCACATACTTAAAACCTACATTATGTTCTTCATTTATCTACCTAGCCTTTTTCCAACTCTGTTGGGGTTACCTGCAGCTGAGTATCAGTACTTTACAGTGACCTACCTAGATTTTATATATGACTTCCAAAATCCAGTTACCGAGTAATAACACTACTTGGTAACCGGTTGCCAGACGTTCAAGCTTCCGACAACCCGTAAAACACTACCAACAATCTACAAATGACATTTCGTTCCCTTTATACTTCCCATGGATATTTATAGTACTGCAAAAATCAAGATTAATATCTACACAGTTTCACGATACACCCCTCAGACGTTACGTCCTTTATTATTTTAGATTGAGCTTCTATCCGGCTCGAAGGACCATGCTCTAATAAATAAATAAAAAAGAATGAAGACTTTCGACCTCCATTATATTTACGATCGTGATTTAGAAGCAATAAGCGAAAATATCTCTTGGGTTTTCGAATATTTTTCCTTAACACTCGAGTTTAATATTCAGAAGAATTACTCTCTTGAAATCCGTAATAATAAGTCATTTGAAATACAATGTTTTACGTCTGGCACCCTCCATTGAAATTAAAGAAAAACACAAGTTATAAACTTATAAAAGAACATTGTGTAAGAGGAAAAGATAGAAACCTTTCGGCCTATTCAGCAAATTAACACAATAAGTTAATCTAATCTAGCAAGGGATTTCGGGTCTTATTTAAATCCTCAATCGATTTAAGTCATTCAAAACTTTATTACATAGGTTTAACCAACTCTCGCCGACATGGAAAATTATATTTAAATAGGAATGTAAGGGAATCCCGTCGTCAAATCAGATTTAAGATATTACCGTTAACCAGCTTTCTATCAAACTTGGTACAGTCACGTTCTGTGAAATACAAGGTGACTCAGCTCAGACGGACAATCGAGCACGGCGCCAAAGAACGCAATTATGACAAAAAGCTCCTATTGTACCAAAAACTGAACGCATTTTTTTTATTAAACGTTCTGACGTCTTTTATTACTTGCACAATGCCGTCGTCATTATAAACCAATATCTATGAAAGCCGTCGTTCGAATTTCAACAGTGCGAAAAATATTTTCAGCCAGTATTTGGTTGGAATAGTAAGGCTATTCGAGTATGAGGGTTTTTTTTTTGTTTTGGATTGGAAACCATCAAATGACCTCTTCCGCTCTCTTAGTATGACGTTGTATGAAGGAGGCCTGTGTGGCTACCATGATTTTTCATTACAAGGACTCTATCATCGATATCGATCGCGTTTGACTCATCGATTGGCCCACTTCAAGGTTGTACCAATGAGAGTGCCAAATGCGGTCGATGCGTATGATCGAGTCTCGTAATGAAAACTCATGGTAGCCACACTGTTGCAGCACACCACATACTATTTTAAGTTTAACAAATATCAACTTTATTTTAATAATAACTAACATTGATTTTAGAACGACTGCTATTGAAAAAGTCATAAAAATGTTTGAATTTGTAGCGTAAACTGAAATGTATTGTGTAGAAAAAAGTGAAACCTTCAAAAATGTTGGTTTCAAGAAAAGTCTAAACTAAAATTGAACTGTCGTTTTTTCATTTCATCATTTTTTTAATCAGTTTTTCGTTGGGTAGAAGTGGCGAAACAAGCTCCCCAACAGCACAGCTGTCTGGTAAGTTAACGATGCTAAAGAAATTTTCACTTAAAAAATAAGATAAGTACCAAATCAGCAGATGCCTTTAGTCAACAATACATTTAATATTATATTTAAAAAAATGTTTTCCACATACAAAGGAACGTGGAATTCTAATTTTAAAATCGATTATTATGACTTCGACATAGAATAAAGAGAGGGAAGTAGGTTATCTCCGACCCAATCCGCGATTTAATTGCCTACTGTCTTAGGGTTGTCACGTTTAGCAAAATTTTAATTCAGTGTCTATAAATTGGCAAAGGTCGGAAAGTTGACGACTGTTCACGCTTCGTCGGATTCGGTTGTCACCGAACCCGCTAACAAATATTTTATATAACAAATATTTATAGACTAAGAGCTTATATTTAAATTATTTGCTTAGTATTTATACATATAGTCATACACAGTTTTTTTGTATTTTTTATTTTGTAATTTATTAGTAGTTTTGTACACATAAAGGACCATATTTATTTTTATTTTTAATTAATACAAATTTATATAACACAAACATATCTATTAACCCTAAAAATCGTAAAACAACATAAAAATACTGACAACTGCCTCTTTGACTAATTATTTCTGTTGTTAAGATCTGAACTTTATTTATCTGATTCACAAATTGTCAATTAGGTACTTACTTACTTTTAATAACGATTTTATAACTGTAAGTAAGTAGTTACTATACCTACCTACAATAGGTACTAAGAAATCGGCATAACTAAATGTAAACAAAGCAGTAGAGCGCTAGCGGCAAATCAACTGACAGATCAAAAGTACCTATAATCATTGATTTGTGTGAATAATAAATTCTAGTACGAAAACAGGCCTACCTACTTCCCCTATCTGATAGAAAACTAATACTTACAACAAGAAATAAGTAAGTTCCTAAGTGGATATCTCATCATCAAGTAAAAATTATAATCTTATAAGAAGAAGTGACTTGCTTACCTTTCCTGCTCAGTAGGTAATCTGAACAGAGACAATTCTGAAATCGATGAATTAAGACACCCAAACAAACAACAATACTTTCTCCTGCGATAATCACACATTGTTCTTTAATTTAGCTACGTAGTATTCTGTAATCTGTGATTTAGCGAATGTGCCGAAAAGCCGTGACGCGCGAACCTCGTTCCGTGCTAGCCGCGACTAGCGCAGTCATAGGCACTCTAATATTGTGTTTAGGTGTGCGTGCGGCGACGCATAGATACTATGGCGCAAACATACAAGCCGCGCGCGGTCCGTTTGTATGAAGATAACGTACTTCCCTCTCTTTATTCTATGACTTCGATCCTGGCTGAAACCTTCGTGGTTTTCGATATTGGAACTTGATCTGTCATCATCATTATAACCAAATATATTGTATACGTCTTATACGTAATAATAGGTATATTCGAATCACGTAACTCGATTTATTGGCGACGCAGACAAAGCGAGACTAAAACAATCGAGTGGAATTTGAATTCCTCTAAAGCGAACGGATCAAAGTTGGTTAGTCTAACTATAAAGAGAGCATACGCGGCAACTCTATGCACACAGTTACGCATGCTTCTGTGTGAGTGAAATTTGCAAAAAGGTACCCAAACTTGACGTTCCACGCTGGCTGTTAACGCTCATAAGGAAAGCTTGATGACCGGTTGGCGTTACTTAAATACAAATAAAAACAAGCCAAGTGTAAAACAACAAAATAATTACAGAAGATGATATCAGTTTGAGACATTATGCTTCATATAGGAATTTTCAAGCAAGGTACGGTTTGGTCGTTTAGTCGCTCTTGAGATTTAATGAAGGACAAACCAAAACAAATAATATCTACCTGCTTGTTGATAAATTACTGCAATTCTTAACCAGTTTTTTTTATCAGTTAGGTACTTTTAGGAATGGGTAAAAAAAAAAGCGTCAGGATACGTGACCCTGACCGAAAATTCATAAGACAGAGGGAGAATAGACGGATGACGTAATCGACCGGCAGTTGTGATGTTATTTAAACAAAAAGCGAACTCAGGACCAGTGCTGGGCACGCCACAATAGCGACGGTAAGTCCTCTCTTTGAGGAGTGGCTAGAGAGGCGCCACGGTGCCCTCACCTTCCGCCTGACGCAGGTCCTCACCGGACACGGTTGTTTCGGGAGGTTCCTGTTCCGTATAAGGCGGGAGGAAACGCCAGGGTGTCACCATTGTGTGGATCGCCCCGAGGACACGGTGGAGCATACGGTGGAGGTCTGCTCGGCTTGGGTAGAGCACCGCCGTGTCCTCATAGCGGCGATGAGCGGCGATCTCTCGCGTCCGACCCTGGTCCAGGCCATGGTCCGGAGCAAGAATCCATGGCAGGCCGTCACCTCCTTTTGCGAAGCAGTAATGCTGGCAAAGGAGGAGGCGGAGCGCGTGAGGCAACGGGAATCCCAGCGCCCTCACGCCACTAGCCGCCGCAGGAGACGCCCTGGTCGGGAGATGACACCAAACTCCCAGCCACCGTAGGAGCGGGCCTGCGGGCGGTGAGCAGTGGGCAGCTCGCCGCCCGGTAAGGACCAGGCCCGAGTCGACGGCACGTCGTGCTTCACGAAGACCGATGCCTCCTGGGTCAGGGTTGGGGGTTAGTTAAACAAGAAACCGTAGCCCTGGCCGTCCCACAGGCAAGTGAAGAAACACGGGTGGGTTTTAGTCAGTAAAAGTCTGGCACGCCCTTCCGCTCCGCAAAGAGCGGGAGAAGTCATTTGAAAATTTCCCAGACCAACAAAAAAAAAAAATGACCACAGGCTTGCAAGTCAGGTCCATTACCACTGGGCCACCACTACTCTGGTTGGGTGAATTCTTATTAATCAAGTAATTAGCAAATAAATATGAAACCGCAAACATATTGAATGCACGGAATGCCATAAATTTTAACACACCCAGCTTATAACCGAGTCCCCCGACTCATGAGTCACTCGGTGAGTCAAGAATCAAAAACAAAAGCACATGATATACCTACAGCCTTTCGCAGAAGAAAAACCTGCATTTTATCGCTTTAAGTAGGGCAATAAAAAATAAAACCAGCAGCTGTCAACAAATTACAGTAATTTACTAAGTTTTGCCCGCAACTTGTCTATGCAAATTTAGTTGTTTCCCAGCCGTCGAACCGGTTCCATAGGGTTCCAGCGCGACCTGAATGTCCTTCGGCATACCTCAACAATAGGGATGTATCGAAGGTAGGAAAATAAAAAAAAAAAATTAGTCCGTCTTATCAATACATAGTATTAAACAAAGTCGCTTTCGCTGTATGTCCGTATGTATGCTTAGATCTTTAAAACTACGCAACGGATTTTGACGCGGTTTTTTTTAATAGATAGAGTGATTCTTAAGGAAGGTTTGTATGTATAATAAATGCATAATATAGTAGAGAAACACTGAGAAATCTAAAAAGCGCGATAAAACCGAACTCCACGCGGGCGAAGCCGCGGGCGGAAAGCTAGTAGATAATAAAAAAAAATTAGCACCCGTATTTTTTATTTTGTCGAAATTACCAACAACTACTGAGATATAGCGTATTAAAGTTACGGAGTGGGGGATAATTACGCCACGCCGTGGTATATTTTGTACCACGGCGTGACGTCATGCGACATTTCAAATCATTTTTTCATATTTTTTTTGTTTATATGAAAAGAGAAAAAATACGTGTCTAGTATTTTTTGGATATCTGACTGACGGACTAATTAGTTTTTTTTAGTCAACTACCCTATTATCACTCACACACAGTTCTTGGGTACGTCTGTAGTGGTTTGGATATTGTGCATCATCTCGCACCACGCTTTATGTTGATGACATGAAAACTGCATTTATAAGCGAACAACATCCTACTTTTTTTTCTCTTTCATACATTCTACTTCCTACTAATATTGTTGTTTATACTAATACTAGCTTTCCGCCCGCGGCTTCGCTCGCGTGGAGTTCGGTTATATCGCGCTTTTTAGATTTCCCTCTAAAGATTGTCTGTGCCAAATTTCATCAAAATTGGTTGAGAGGTTTAAGCGGGAAAGCGTAACAGACAAACAGACAGAGTTACTTTCGCATTTATAAAATTAGTATGGATTATAAATACGAAAGCATGTATGCTGTTTTCTCGGTGGTAGGTCATAAACATCGGCTGTCGGCAGAAGTTACCACCCACCAGACAAAGTCTTACCGCTAAGCGATTCGTCGTGTTCCGGCATGATGCCTGGAAGCCGTACGGAAGACGTGTCTGAGCAGTTGTGTTGCGATGTGTGACGGGTACGATGCGCCAAAGGTTTTGTCGGGAGTTTGGTAGTGGAGGGTCTCCAGATCAATCTCCCTCTGGTGCAACATGGTCGTGTTGTTGGGTTTAACATTGCATCACCTCGCCTAACTGCCCTCTTCCATCCTATTCACTGAGTTTTTTTTTATTTAGAGGATCGGTTCTTAATAAACTGGCGCGCTTTACCTAGAATGATTACATCACTGCTTACCATCAGGCAGGATTGCGGTCATTAGCACTAGTTTATAATTATTTAAAAAAAAAATTGTTGCTCTTTCACGCAATAAGTAATTTT
The DNA here is from genome assembly GCA_017933935.1 of Sesamia nonagrioides. NCBI lineage: Eukaryota > Metazoa > Arthropoda > Insecta > Lepidoptera > Noctuidae > Sesamia > Sesamia nonagrioides. The sequence continues at coordinate 298,363 of JADWQK010000551.1, read as the reverse complement.
GAATAGAAGAGAGAGAAATCCGACCAATCTCAGCCAGTACAGCTTAACCTCGTCGTCGACCCATGCGGCTGTAATCATTTAGGCAAGCCACGACCCTATTAAAAAAAGGAATCATTATGTAACCTACCATCATTTTTGATAACGAGAACCCCCATCTATAATTCTCGAATACATATATTCGTGTAACCCTACGACTTCCGAGGGTGGGTCCAATGGGCCTTTGTCCCAGCTAGCCTTTTGCAAGCCTCGCTTAATGAACCACTAGAGATAACAAATTCGCAGCCACCCGGGACGGACTGAATGGTGACGGTTGAAGCATCAATGTGTAAATCGTCACAATTTACTACATTCCATAGTACAGACGAAGCAGTTAAAATAACTAGTGCAGATAACGTTAACTGAGGGGTACTAAAATAAAAGGATTTATATGAAGGACATTAAAGGGTCTAAATAAATGACAATCAGCCAAATGATAAACTAGCGCTTGATCGTTGAATACAGCATAAATTTAAATATCATATTATTTTTGCGCAATAAGCCACTTTATCGGGTTATATTTCATCAATAAAGCATAAGTTTTCCCTCCACTGTCCATGTGTCCGTGCATTTAACTACAAAACGGAAAGCCAAGGCTTCGTTTTAAATAGCACGTAAATTCAATCTCCCGTATAAATAGATCCATTTTAAACAGTTAATTGCAGTAATGGCCGCCGTGATTGAAAATGCAATGCAGCCGTAAAAAAAAAGCAATGAAATTTATTAAACGCTTTTTATTATAGGTACACAAGTAATCCACAGGTACTTGGAATCAAATAAAAAGTATAAATCCTTCATGTTTATTTCGTAAAATAGCAAAATTTATGAATATATTGATTTGGGTCTAAAAGACCAATACGCAAGAAGTGACAGGGTTGGAGCCTTTAATCAAGCAATAAATTGCGAGCAAACGAATTCGAAGTTCAAATAAAATGGCATGTGAGGGATTTCTGCGGATTTATTGACTTCATAACCCATTGGAAGACGAGCATTGACTTTTTATTGTTCAGGGAATTTCTGGAATATAAATGGAGTTATAATTGTCTACTATTTGTATGAATAGTTAAAAGATAACAAGATAACATAGAATAAAGAGGGGAAGTAGGTTATCTGCGACCCAATCCGCGATTTAATTGCCTACTGTCTTAGGGTTGACGACTGTCCGCGCTTCGTCGGTTACGGTTGTCGCCCAAACCGCTAACAAATATTTATAGACTAAGAGCTTATGTTTAAATTAATTGCTTAGTATTTAGTTTACATATACTAGTCAGTTTTTTTTTTTGTAATTTTAATTTTTAGTTTTGTACACATAAAGAACCATATTTATTTTTATTTTTAATTAATACAAATATAAATAATACAAACATAACATCTATTGAATCACACATTTAATACAAAATTACAAATTAGCTACAGAAAAATACCTACTTTCTTCGGTTTCGACTATTACGAAACGCGTTGTTATTAAACTTTAATGTGTAATATATCCGTATCCTTGTACATAACTTTTAGAAATATAATTTGAAAAATATAAGTCTTTTATTTGTTCATAAATAGACATACCAACTTTGCAGTTTATGTGATCATTTTTTAAAAGCTAATGTGCCGAAAAGCCGTGACGCGCGAACCTCGTTCCGTGCTAGCCGCGACTAGCGCAGTCATAGGCACTCTAATATTGTGTTTAGGTGTGCGTGCGGCGACGCATAGATACTATGGCGCACACATACAAGCCGCGCGCGGTCCGTTTGTATGAAGATAACGTACTTCCCTCTCTTTATTCTATGAAGATAACAACGCACAGCATCACGTCTTTATTCTTTAAGAGGTTATCAGCGCCCTCATTGCGTAACACACCGTTATTTTCAACTTGAATTATTTTGAAGCAATCCATTACTCATATAATATAGCAATCATCATCTCAACGTTAATCCCGGTTGCAACCGCGGCCTTCGCGTTGGAGCCCAGGGTCCGCTTTCCTGCACATTCTTCATCATTTCGCGCGATCTTTAGCATCCTGTGGTAAGAGCTTGTTGGCACGCATATCATCTCTTACAACGTCAAGCCAGCATTTGTTGCCCATTTAACATGCCGGTTTGCGTAAGACATGGCGGTACCAGCGTAGGCGACCCTCCTGCAGTTTGTCTGCAATGTCACGGACACGAAGACTGCCATGGATGCGGGAGTTCCTGATGCGGTCTTTCCGCGTAACTCCACACATCCACCGCAGCATATTCATTTCCGTGACACGCAGCTCTTAAAGCTTTAGAGATAAAGTTGAAAATCGAATAAAGAAAGCTGACAGATTGTAGTAGCTCGATGTACTGTCGCCTGTATCTACAGCACACACACATTTCGCCAGTGTTCCAACGCCAATGTTCAAGACTCATGCGATAGGCAGCGTGTCTATTGCCACCAAACAGTCACAAATCCAGCCTCCAGGCTATTACTGAGAAATTCTAAATAGAAAAACACACTAAAACTTTGCCTAACAAACGACTCGAACCCAGGATCTTAGTAGCGCTTGCGACCGCTAGATCAAAGAGGCAGTTTTATTAATTGTGAATCTGTTGGTTGGACATAGCTTGCGGGGCTTTCCGAACCACACCTGCAGTTAGAATCGATCGATACGACATAGTGATTATTTTAAGCGCACATGAACATGTCTGATTTAGTATAATAAATTTTCCCTGAAGCTCAATTGCACAAGCAAAGCGGTCAAAAGAAAATGTTAATGCAGTCCCTATTCATCTGTTACTAAGAGAAATAGATGAATGATTGGGTGTTTAGACTATCCATTAAATTCTATGATATATCGAAGTAAAAGGTTTATTTCTCACATACAAACTAATAATAAATCAAGTTTTCGTAAAAGTTCATAAAGCAATATATTCGTTATTAGATTTCTTTATAACACACTATCATATTTCACTGAAAGCAATACTAAATAAAGGTCGTTTGGGAAGAAATGTTTCAAAGGTATTATTCTGTAAAAGTCACACCGTGAAAACTTGGGTGAGTTTGAAGTGAGCTGTCAATAGTTTCACAATAGGTGGCAAACAGTAGGTTAAAAGGAATAGGTCGCCTGTTGTAGTACATACTAATTCCATGCATTGTTATCATTCAAAGTTTGTTTCGTCTAACCAGCCAGTATGCCCCACGGCATAGTAAGTCCGGTACACTACCGGCATTACGTCTCCTTACTAATGTTATTAGCGTGTTGATATTGTATTCAGAATTCCTTGGCTTTATTTACTGATAAAATATGCACAGTAAACAAAGGGTGATCTCCACACTTTTGTTTACTTTGCTATAGTAATTTACAAGATACCTACGTGTGAAATACGTTATTAATAAACTTAGAACTGCGAGCGCAGTCGTATTAGAAGTTATTATGAAGGTTTTTTTTGTAAATACTTACAATTCTTTATTTGGGTATTTTAATGTAATCTGCCTCAACGCATTGTTCACTTTATTATTGCCCTCAACATTTTATATCAAAATAGTGATAAATCTTTAAAAAAAAAACTGGCAAGTGCGTGCCCGTACCACAAGGCAAAACACACCGTGTACCGCCCGTAAGTTCCATTAGGACCTTCGATTAGAGAGCATTAGCGAGACAGGCACATGTCAATGTCATAAGGGAAAGTATAGCATTATAATTTATCTATGTGCGTAGAATATACTCACTTAATGTACATAATTGGCGGAGGAAGCGGACGATAAGACTTGTCATTGATTTTCTGTAATCAAATACAAGATAAAAAATAAGTAAATAAAAGTATAATAAATATTTATTTTACAGATTTTTTCTTAGAATGTATCAATTTACTGAATCAAAATTATTACTAATAAGCGCGAAATAATAAGAAAAAGCTAGGGTGGCCGTCTGACCTATAAGGACAATAAAGGTTAGGTAAACATATAATCAAAATATGAAATTTTACAATTATCATAGTAACAATACTAATGATTTTTGAGATATGTTTTTCCGCGAATTATTTCCAACTTCCCCAATTTTTTTTAATAAGTGACAACAACATTTTTGACGGTATTATTATGAGCGAATAACTATGTGATCGCGTGCCGCGTCTTCTTGTGATCTCGTGCTGCGCCCCCTTTCGCCCGCGGATGTAATGCCTACCGCACATGTATTAATTTACCTCAATAATATTTAGTTTTTAAGGGTTTTTTTTTTTTTAAACTTTAGCCAGCTTTGTGGGCATTAGAAGAATCAGTTATCGATACCTAACAATACCTTTACAGATCGGACAGCCGCCTAGCCGCCGTGGCGTAGCAGTAGCGGACGCAGCCGCTGCGCAAGGTGGCGCGGGTTGAATGAATATGAATGATGAATAGGAATACTTGCACTGGTCTGGTCGTGCCTCCGAAACGCCATACAAACATCTAGTGGCAGTCGTTACGGGTTGTTTGAGCCCTCAAAAGACCAACAATTGGTCTAACTGCAATGCTTCGATGTCGCCTTCGGGTTATGGAGGCTGAGACGGCAGTCGCTTCACGGAAAATGTCGAAGTTTAGCCATTTCAGCAGTTGGACTGGTAAAGCGGACCCCAGACTCCAAAGCTCCAAGGCTTCGGATGCGACTGGGATTAACGCTGTAATGATGATGACCTTTACAGATCGGACAGGGTTTTCTTTACATATTGTATAAATATTAAACGAATATTTCAGTCATTCAAAGAAAAAGTATTTATTATTAATCGTAGAGAAGATCATAAAACGAAATTAAAAAGAATCCATACTAATATTATAAATGCGAAAGTAACTCTGTCTGTCTGTTACGCTTTCCCACTTAAACCTCTCAACTGATTTTGATAAAATTTCGCACAGACAATCTTTAGACCCTGAGAAAGGACAGAGGCTACCTTTTATTGAAAGATATTCCCGAGGGAAATCTAAAAAGCGCGATATAACTAAATTCTACGCGGGCGAAGCCGCAATCGGAAAGCTAGTCAGAAATAAAAATACCAAAATAAATTAAAAAAAGACAAATGGATAGGAAAGTTCTGCACGAGGCTAAAAGGTTCCTATTTCTTTTCTTCTTTTCTTGAACTTACGTACATTACACATTGACTTTCACCATCGCATCGGGTGGTAAAGTTATAGTCCGATATGGCGTAGGCGCTTATTCATTCTCGAAATCGTGTCGTGAGACAGCAATATTATATGCGTTTACCCTAAAGATAACGCTATCTCAGATACGGTAAGTTACTGCTGGTTAGAAAGGATTTTCTCTTAGTTATCGCTTACTTGATAAACCAATTGCGACCAAGATGATTTTAGTAGGTTTTTAATCGTGGTCAGACTGAATGCAAAATTGATTTTTTTTTTTAATATCGCACACCCTTTTCTTTTTTGTTTGGGATGGGAAATCATCAAATGACCTCTTCCGCTCTGGGCGGGGCGGGAGGGCGTGTCAGACTTTTACTGACATCGCATGACACCCTGGCGCTTCCAACATAAGTACATACTAGAAAATAATCAGCGAAGGCACTAGGAAGTGGCGAAGGGCGGGCGTTTTGGGGGGACTGTCTTTGTAATATTGACATTCAAAAAGTGATTTAAATGACTCTTGATTTTTTTTCATTTAATAAACTTTTGTTTTTTTTTTATTTAGAAATGAAACCAAATAGAGAATAGATTCAAATGTTTAAAAATGTAATTAATATATATAAAACGAAATAAAACAAAAATATAGGACTGCTGCCCAAAATGTTTACATGAAATAATTATATGTATAAAGTTGATTCTCAAAATGTTTACATTATATGGAAAAGAGAGCTGAACCTTTAGTATGCCTTTACCATTACCGGTTGAATATTTATTGCACCACTTTCAACTACAAGCAATCTGAGTGTTTAATTGCCCTCGTAAAACCGTAATTCTGCGAGAATTTGTCGGTACATGTACAGGCAGACATTTTCCTGGTAAATAAGCTTATCTGTCGAATTAAATAATAAAATCCTGAATTAATCCAGCCATTTAATCTGTCTTTTACTTGTATTGCTGTTAATTATGGACTTTCGCTTTGGACGGATGCAAAGAAAGGTTAAGGGGTATTCGCCACGACAGCCCGCGAAATAGAAATTATACAATATGTAAAGAAAAACCTATCCGTTCCGTGAAGGTATTGTTAGGTATCGATAACTGATTCTACTCAATCAAAATCAAAATCAAAGCATTTATTTCAAATAAACCAGTTACAGGCACTTTTGAATTGTCAGAAGGTCGGTCAGTCAATAAGATGAAGCTAGTCGCCCATTCCAAAGAGTAGGTACCTATGGAGAAGAACGGGCAAGAAACTCCATGGACACTCTTTTAAAGTTTCAAGCTATTGTTACAAATATTTGATTACATCATTCATGTTGAAATCAACCGTGTGAGAACGATGCAGAAATAAATTGTACGCCGAGAGCGTCCATTATGAAAACACACAAAAATCAATTCAGAAATTAAAATACGCCGTGGCAGCTAAGAGATGACCAGTCCCCTCCGACGGCGTCCGTTCACGAACATGACGAATGGATCAGCATCATTCAGCTCAACCATATTCAAGGGAACCCAATGACCCAACACACACGCCACCATCAGCGAGACATTTGAGTGAGCATGACATACTCTCAACAGCCAGAGCACTATCAAGTCAATAAAAAAGACTAACCCAACAAAAAAATGCCTTACAGCACATTCGTACATTGTGCTCACACGTTTGCCATGCAATTATACAATACTAAGAAATTGAATCTACACAATGCTAAGATAGTTTTGTCCAAGGTTCAGCAGCTCCAACAGTGTTCCCGAATCTGTGGAAAGTTTAACTCCTGTGCAGCTGCAGCTGTACAAGTGCCGAACACCTCTGTCAGCGATACAATTCCGTAACGTACAATATGCTTGGCTATATAGTGTGTAATACAGGCTTTGAATTAGTAACATTAACAGTTACATATTAAAACTACAAGAGGAAAAATCAGAGAACAATCAGTGTATAGAATTCGGACGCAGCTCAAGCCCAAGCCTTTTTGTCCTCAATATAATCCTTCACACTATAAAATGCTTTCTGACACAACTTACGTTACTACTAATACAACACTCGGCTAAACTTAAAAAAAATCCCTCTAAAAAAATTAATATTATTTAAAAAGAGGTAACTTAATACATGTGCGGTAGGCAATCCATTCGCGGGCGACGGGGAACAGAGCACGCGACACGTGGTCGCATCGTTTATAATAATACAGTCAAAATGGTGTTGTCACTTTTTTTTAAATTACTAAATTTCGGGGAAGTTGAATTAATTCGCGGGAAAAAAAATATTTCAAAATTTATTAGTAGCTGTATTGTTACTATGATGATTACGTAAAATTGTATATTATATTTGGTCATGTGTTTACCTAATCTTTATTATCCTTATGGGTCAGACAGGGTTTTACATATTGATACCACTGCTCACAAAACGGTGAAGGACAACCTTGTGCGATATACTAGGAACAAAAATTCGAAGACATGTGACAGATGTGATAGATTACAGCCCACTCCCTCACGAAGAGAGGCGGCTTGTGTCCCAGCAGTGGGAACAGTATAGAGTGATTATGAAGGATTATATGAACTTAGGGAAACCCCTAAGCTGCCCCTAAATTGATGATTTTAATAATTATAATTTACTTCTCTTAGTTGTTACGGTCTCGAATCATATTTTATACAACATACGCTTCGCTATTCAGCCTAGACTTCGTATGAGTATCAATTTTAAATATCGAAAGGCGAAACCCAATTTCATTCTTGAAAAAATGATTAAAAAAAAAAAGATTTAAAAAGGCGGGAAGAGCAAACTTTTACTTTAAATATTGTTTGTTTTTGGGACTTTTTCTACTTACCTCACAATCGAGATGTAAAGCAGAGTAGTTACCTCGGGTGTAAGCATCAATTGCACCCTCGAACGCCTAAATACACACATCAAAAGTGTCTAGGGATCAAGCATTTTTATGCGGATTTCTTGAGATTGAGATGTGGCTTTGTAATAAATTTATGATTTTATAAATTTATATGGATCCTTTTTGGTGCATTTCATAATTTGAATCAGGAACTGTGAATCAAATTCGAGTAAAAGATGAAAATCAGCTATCAATATTTTCCCTATAAAAACATACAACGCATTGAAGACATTATTAGTGCTACTGTTTCCCTACTACTGATTAAAACCAACGTTATTATGGAGCGGCGACGTCATTTAAGCAGGGAAGAAATGCTCAGAGCCGTGGGAATGATAGAAGCTGGTTCCCGGCAACGTACTGTGGCTTTAGCTCTGAATACAAGTCAGAGTGTTATCAGTCGACTTTGGACACGTTACCGAAGCACTGGTACCGTGGCTGAGCGCCATGGAGGACGGTATCGCTGCACCACACGGAGACAAGACCGATACATTCAAATCTTAACTCGAAGAGCTCCAACAATAACCGCCATGATGTTAGCCGTGAGGCTTCATCACTCTTCAGGGAACTTAATTAGCGACCAAACAGTCAGAAACCGCTTGCATGAAGTGAACCTTCATTCCCGAAGACCGCTACGGGTACCACCTATAGCAATGCACAATCGTAGGATTCGATATCAATGGGCTCTTGAACACAGAAATTGGGCAGAAGAACAATGGCGTTTCGTGTGCTTTTCTGATGAGTCTCGTTTTGGTATGAGACCGGATACAAGACGTATACGACACTGGAGAACCCCTGGACGCCAACAGCGATTAAAATCCTGCCAGGAAGTCCATCCTTATAGTGGTGGAACCATCATGGTATGGGCGGGTATTTGGATCGGCGGAAGAACTGAGTTGATTTGGATCAGAGGCAACCTCAACGCTCAAATTTATGCTGAAACGATTGTATCAGACGTCATCGTTCCTCTACAAGTGCAAATCGGTCCCTTATTTCAGTTAATGCATGATAATGCACGACCGCACACCGCAAGAGTTGTAAGACAGACTCTCGCCGCAGCTAACATCAATGTCCTGCCCTGGCCTGCTCAGTCGCCAGACTTGAACCCGATTGAGCATGCATGGGATATGCTACAGAGAAGAGCTCTGCCGAATATGGAGGGTATCCAGTCGCAAGAAGACCTTTTTTTGTTGTTGCAACGAACATGGGCGGCCATTCCACAGCGTGATTTGGATGAACTCATTTTGAGTATGCCAAACCGATGTTCTTGTGTTGTTAGTGTTCGCGGTAGAAACACGGATTATTAATTGTTTAAGTTACCCAATAAAATTTTAGAGAAAACTGTTATTTCAGTCTTTTTTTCGAACTTTTGTGTTAGTGGTTCAAATGTCAAATATCCCTTTATTAGGAAAATGGCAAATTTCTTTATTAATGCAAAGGTGACTTGGTTTATCGTTACTGTGACAAACGAAAACACTTTATTTGATGAATCCTTAAAGAAAATTTTAATTAATATCAATCAGGAGAAAAGTTATAGCAAAAATATATGTTGATCCCTAGACACTTTTGATGTGTGTATCTCGGGCTGCAATTGATGCATTACAGCCATTGGATAGAATCTACTATCATTCAAATTAAGCTGAGAATCAGCACTTTTTGAACTTCAACATTACATAAGACAGTCCCCCAAAAGGCCCGTCGCTACTTCCTAGTACTTTAGCTGGGTAGAAGAAGCGGCGGAACAAACTCCCCAAAGGACAGCTGTCTGTTCATGTAAAACAAAATAGAATGGATTAACAATGTCTTTCAAATTGATTCGGATTTATAGCATGTGTTGGTTGGTCTATCCGTTTGGCACATTTGTTCAGGCAGACCAACAAAGTATCTCATTAGTATAATTAATACAGAGGAGAACGCCCACTCCTCAAAATTCACATAATCTTCTGCCACCTACACCAAAACTCAGTATTTCAAAATTAAACGGTAAATCTATATAATATTACACAGGTAAAATTTAAAATACTGGTATACAGCCACATGCGGTTAGATTGGAAGCTGATACCAACATATTAGGGAAAGGCTATTCAGATGATGATGATGATTAAACAGTATAGTTTTCAGAAGTCAGCTATACAGTTGCATTAATAACTAGACTACGGAAATTTGTATGGGAAGTGGTCTGTTGACCAATAGTAGGTTTTCGATTTTTTTAATAATTATAAACTAGAGCTTGACCGCAATCCAGCCTGATGGTCATTTGATGGTAAAGTGTACTAGTTTATTAAGAGCCTATTCACTCAAAAAAACTGAGCGAATAAAAAAGAAGAAGGCAGTTGAGCGAGGTGATGCAATATTAAACCACCAACAATGCTGCGCTACGCCAGAGGGAGATTGATCTGGAGACCCTCCACGACCAAACTCCCGACACAACAAATTTTGGCGCATCGTAACTGGCACACATTGCAACATAACTGCTCAGACCGGTCTTCCGTACGGCTTCACCAGACATAATGCCGGAACACGACAAATCGCTTGGCGGCAAGACTGTCTGGTGGGTAACTTCTGCCGGCAACCGATGTTATAGCCTTTGAAAAGATACCATATCTATTCACATTCTACAATCTACATATAGTCTTAAGCAAAAGCCTGAACCTGAGTGCCCAAAAAAGTCGGACTATAGTGTTATTAACAAAAGGAGAACGCATAACTCACATAATTTCTACCACTTAACCAAAACCCGCTATATCAAAATGAAACGGCAAACTAATATGAAGTCTTAATACCGTAGTTCAACATAATCTTGAACATAATCGTTAAGTCATCAAATGGGTCCTTAGTTAGAGCGTTAGTTTGTAATACAGCGTCGATAGCAACTAAGGTAAACTTAGTTAAAGTACCGTCATCTATTAGAATGAGATGGTTATCTTGAACCTTTGTCTGTAGCATGTCAAACTATACAAACCGCATACGTAAGTATCAAGTTATTATAAATGCGACTGAATTTCAATGATATTTTGGTGAAGGTTACGTATTGAGTGACTCATTGTTATGTCATGCTTTTTTCATTGCCATCCACGGATTTGGATCGCATGCGCAGCAGTAGTGTCACTACTGAACACTTTTGTCGTACAATTAGGTGTATTGGACCATTATTCAATGCTAGAAAAAAAAAAAGTATTAGGTTACTATAATCCAGAGGCTTAGAGTAAAACCACCGAGTTATCAGTAAGTACATAGCTCAAAGGGCACGTCTACTCGCCACTGGGGATAGAACAGGAATTTCTTGAGGTGCTACCATTGAGTTGCGTGCTACATTAGTACTTTTAATGTATTATTTTTTTACTAACTTTGATGTATGTATGTAATACATACATACATCAAAGTAAGTAAAAATAAACTAAAACGTATGACACTCGGGGAATGCCTCGGTAAATCACGCGCGGTATGCAATAGTATAGCATTTTTGTCAACTTATGCAATTATAATTATTAATTTATGAAGTTTTTTTCTTTGATCAATTCAAGTTACACTTTTCGAGCGTGGTGACGGATAAGAAAACATTATTTTTATTTTGTTGAATACATGAGAAATTCACTCCTGGACGTGGCCAAAAAGCACGATGTTTCACCTACCATCGTGTATAAAAGAGTTAAAATCAGTTATTGAGCAGTTAGCAGCAGCAGTCTACACGCGTACGTCTAGTCACATGCACACAAACACCGTGCCGAGATCTGCCTTTCTGAAATCACGTTAGATGATGCACGGCTTTGGGGGTGTTGGGTTTTATCTTCGTTATAAGCCCCGCACGATGATATTGCGATTGGCGGCCATCTTGGTGACGTAGTCGAACTCGCACAGTCGGTACCGTTCGCAAGTTCAGTCCGCGCTTACCCACTTACGCACATCGAATATTTTTGTTAGCTTTTTGTTTTTGTTATCCTGTTTTATTGTTGTTCTTGAGTTTTGTTGTTTAGTTTTGTTAGCTGTTACTCGTTAAAATGAGTAAGAAATTAATTAATAGTCGTGCTCGTGAAATTATAATTAAAGTGGACAATTATTTTGTTAAAGAGAAAGAGGACTGTAAGTTAGTTCTTGAAAGTAGAAACCGTGCTTTAAAAAGTGCTTCGGACATTTTAATACCGAAGCAACTGCTTACAGTTATTAAAAATATTTTGCAAAATTCTATCAAAGTCACGGAGTGTGTGGCATGTGCCACAGGCGTTGCAAAAAATACTGTGACGAAAATGAGACGAGAGCATGAGTCAGCAACAGCCAGTGGCAGCAAAATGAGAACTCCTACTAAAGGAAAAAGACAAAAGAAGAAATATTTCGACGGGTTTTCCTTAACAGGTTTAAGAAATATTATAGATTCAATGTATACGGTGAGGAGAGAAATACCCACAATGCGCAAAATCTTGGCGACTCCAAAAGTAGACCTTAATTATACTGGTAGTGAAACTACATTAAGATAAATAATTAAATGTGATTTAGGCTACAAATTTAAGCGATGCTACCAAAAAAGACTGGCCCTAATTAAAAGACCCCAAATTCAAGCGTGGAGGGCTAAATATTTACGACCTATGAAAGAAAATGACTCGCTTGGTAATAACAAAAGACCCGTTATTTATCTCAACGAAACGTGGATACACGCACACTACACGGTAGAAAAATGTTTGCAAACAGCAACCGATGGAGTGAGACGGAACGACAGCCCCGGCCGCCGATGGATAATAGTTCACGCGGGAAGTTAAGGCGGTTTTGTTGGCAATGCCCTTTTAATGTTTAAAGCAGACACCAAAACGGGGGATTACTATGATCAAATGAATGCTGAGAATTTCACCAAGTGGCTTACAGAAAAATTAGTACCCAACATACCACGCAACTCTTTATAAAGAGTGTAATAAAATTATAAAATACAAATAAACCCTTAACCCTAATATTAATTTTGCATTTAACATTCTTTCGTAGGTATACCTACTCACCCATATTCTGACAAATAAACTTTCATTATTAAAAATTTCAAGGAAATAATTTTTACATACACTCATCATGCTAATATTAATTTATACATACACTCTTTATAAAGAGTGTAATAAAATTGTAAAATACAAATAAACCCGTAACCCTAATATTAATTTTGCATTTAACATTCTTTTGCTAGCTGTCCTTTTGTGTGACAGATGACGTCACAACGCTGTTATTGTGACAAGGTTCCATCGCAATATCATCGTGCGGGGCTTATACGGTATTTTTTGATTCGATCGCCGCGCTCAAAACCCGCGATAAAAGCTATGCAAGAGCTTCAAACATAATATATTTGTTTAAAACTATTCCACTGAACCATGCTTTTTTTATTAACATTGCAACATTATTTTTATTTTGGTAGTCATTCGATTCAAGTAACAGTAAACGCTTCGCTGTTTTGAACCTTATTTTTTGCCACGATGTGCAAATTACCTTCTCACCACGCCTTCGTGCAATATAGCTGAACCCAGTATAGCTGTCTACCTACACGAAGTAGGTAGGCGTAAGTATGACTATCAGGCGCACGTGGGCTATCTATTTCCGGGCGGGTCGTTGACCGGTGGCCTTGCTGACTGACCGTCATAATGTTGCAGTGCAGACGGTTGGCTGCCAAGGTCGCCATTGTTTACTGATGGCATCGAGCACATATCCAATAGAGAGGTAATGTCACTAGTTTTGTTCGAAAACAAAATACGAAAAAATGCTGCGCCGGCCGCTGCACTCCGATTGGCCGACTCAAGGTCAAGTATTGCACTAGAGTAGGGCAACAGAAATATAATTGTTTATATCGATATCGATAATGTTCCAATGTTTGTTTAGCGTATTAAAATACTTTATTTTATTTCTCATAGTACTACATGGTCCATTAGACAAAATTTAAATAAATAAATTAAGAACAGATACCGAAACATATTTCAACTCTTGAGACCTTATCGAGGTCGCGTCTACTTAAATGATTCGATAAAATAACTTACTACCTATTACTTTGAATACACATAACATATTTAAAATTTGCCTTGAAATGTATTCAATTTATTACATTTTCTAGGTAATTTGTTTGTTTACCCTTTTTGGTTAATATCGATACACAATGTCAGTAGCACAATGCAACACTAGTAAAACCCTTAAAGGACAGAAAAGGATGGCATAATATCGGTTACACTTAGTAAGAGCAAGACGCATAGACAAGTACCTGCTGTTTGGTTTTTTTGACCAGTTCAACTTGAGCCCTGATAAATGGACGCAAAGTGAATTAAATCATAGTTTATTGATACTTTCCGATGAAACGAGATTCCGTCTGTTTTATAATTCGATGTTCTGCTGTTTTTTCCACGCCACCGAATAGAACAACACGACATTATGGGGTACAATACCAAACTTTGAATATTTTCAATAGTATCGGGAGACGTACGCACAGGTCACTACTTGGTGCCGTACTGTTTTAGTGAAATCGTGAGTTGTTAGTTATACAGGACAAATCACAGATAAGTTTCGGAATTTGACGACTTATATTACTACTCTATTGGATATGTGCTCGATGACTGATGGTGACTAGTCTACACACACCTTTGTACGTATCAAGCTGACCAAATCAACCTTTTTTGAGTTCCGTATCCAAAGGGTGACGACCAAAGACGTAATTTACCTACATTATCGCTAGTTTTTGGCATTTGTTTATCACCGAGATGAGACAAAAGCCTAGAATTTGAATGTTTAAAATTACGCGAATTGAGGTGATTATCACAGACGTAAACAATTTGAATAAATAACTCGAAGAGAAAAGTAAACACGGGCCACACGCTTTAAAAAAAAAAACTAGAAAAAAAAAACAATAACATACAGAGCTGAGATTCTAATTTTAAATTCTTATAAAATTTTGTGAGTGGTGCTATCAAAAAGCTCCATCTATAGACGCATTTGATAAACAACTCCAACGTACAAACTTTCTTCTCATTCCAAGGCGGCTAACAAATTAAAAGGTACCAGGGTTTAGAGATACAAGTATATGCAAATGGGACAAGTTACTGTGACGTATGTGGACTTGTGGACTCAGTTCAATAGGGCAGAGATATTCTGTGAGATATCTCGCCTCGTTTCGCCCTCGATGCAGCATACGTACGGTAATGCCAAGTCGTTTAGCAAGTGGATGAATAAATACATGAGCGAGAGGTATTCGAGTGTGAACAAATTGCAATCAAATACGATTTCAGATCAAAATTTTAAATCAAGTTCGAAGTTGGATGGTGTTAAATATTTCGGTACAGTAGTTTATTTTGAAACGTATGGGAATGAATAAGTCGTGGTGGCCTAGTGGTTAAAACACCAGCCTCTCAAGTATGAGTGTGCGGGCTCGATTCCAGGTCAAGCAAGTACCAATGTAATTTTTCTGGACAGCAATGACTGATTACAAGGTGAAGGAAAACATCTTGAGGAAACCTCGACTGTAAGTCTGAAATCGCCAACCCGCATTGAGCAAGCGTGGTGATTGCGCTCAATCCTTCTCTGTATGAGAGGAGACCTATGCCCAGTAGTGGGACGATAAAAAGTTTGTTGATGATGATGGGAATATGTTTAATATTTCTGAACGTAAACATGCATACACTCACGGTCTCTTTCCATGAGGTATGTAGAACCTATGGAAAGCCACGAATTTACTATCCACACATACCTACAAGGAGTATGTAAAGATAGTAAATTCGTTTGCTCCGTTTACATAACTATAAACATGAGAGAGGTAATTTCGTAACACACTAACAAAAGGAATGGCTTTAATTTTGAAAGTTCAACAAAAACATCGACTATTTACGATTAAAGTGAAACAGACAAATTTTTCGAACATTATGAAGCAATTGGTTGATTATGTATAAGCACGTCACATACTTTACTTTAAAACATCTAAATAAACTTAAAGTCCGAGCCCGGGTCACTCTCAACGCAGGGCTCGAGGGAACCGAGTGTTTTTACCCGACTACGGCAAAGCAAAAGGAGGGTTATGATTTTGACAGGCTATGTATGTATGTATGTATGTATGTATGTATGTATGTATGTATGTATGTATGTATGTTCATCTGTTCCCTCGTAACTTCCAAACTACTTATCAGAATTCTACAAATGACATATCATTAGAAGCGTCTTAATTGTCTGCTGGTTATAGGCTATACGGGGTTTCACAAAATCTAATGTGGCGCCCTCTAGCGGACAAAACATACAGAGTAAAAAAATAAAGTTAAGATAAATATACCGTGTTTGGTATCATTTGAAAGCGCTTTACTTGTACAGTTTGAATATATATATATATATATATTGCTAGCATTTTCTTGTGACTTTGCCTGTATTCATGGGCTGGTTACATATAATTCACATCTTTCCATTCATATCTTCTTTACTAAGTACTTATCAGAATAAGACCACTGCAGTACCATTAGAAGGGCCTTGATATTCTGTTAGTTATGAGCTATAAAGCTTGTCACCAAATTTAGTACGGCGCCCTCTAGCGGACAAAAAGTTCTATGTTAATATAAAATTAAATTAAATATACCGTGTTTGGTATCATGTGAAAGAGCTACATAATTACAAGAATGCTTTAATGATGTTAAATATGAGCGATAAGAGTAAAGCGCGGATCACGGGAACTGTGAATCGCTTTATGCAATGTAGAGCAGTGTGGACATTACTATAAAATGTAATGCACTAATGAAAACGACATAAGCTGGGAGTAACTCCACGCGATGAAGGCGGAAACAGTTTGATAACTGGCTAAAACTCCCATAAAAATGTCCTCTGCACTATATGCCTTCGGGCTTATGTTGTTATATGTGCGTGTAGATGTAATATGTCAAGTACCTAGTTTTTTTAGTTCATCAATTTAACTTTTGTTAATATTATGCGCCGCAAATAACACCAAAATAGTACAAATAATAAAAAGTAAAAGAACTAAAACCCAACTACGACAAAAAACGACGCTGAAAAATTATAAAACAAGATTTTCAGAATACTGAACTGAACAAAGTTGCTAATGTAGTTGCAAGTAAATTGACACAGTAGACTCTACCAAGATGCCTTCGTTGTAAATTGACAATAATGTCATACAATACTATTCAGAAGTATGCAATATTCACTATGTTGAGATAAATTTTCATGTTTGGAAAGGCGTAGTCACACGTTGTCAAGGTGCTACGGTAGGTAGGTATATATGTAACGTGTGACTACGCATTTCCAAACATGAAAATTGATCTCAACATAGTGAATATTGCATACTTCTGAATAGTATTGTATGACATTATTGTCAATTTACAACGAAGGCATCTTGGTAGAGTCTACTGTGTCAATTTACTTGCAACTACATTAGGGTCATTCCATGTAACGGGTGTTACAAGTCATACACTTTTACTTGACAATTAATTCATGATGCAATAAGAAAACAATTAAGTTTTATGAGCTTAACACCTTCCATCTAGGACTATTTATTGGTATCTGTAATAAATTGGACAGTTACAAACAGCAGTAAAGAAATTAAAGGCAAGATATGTGTGTAACGGGCGTTACACGATTTTGTCTAAGCTTTCGGGCTTAACCGACATGAAAGCAAAACTCTGCGAATTTCTTTACTTTACGTTAGTGAGAAAATTGGAACTACGTAGCTAAATAAATTCTTAACTTCGTAGTCCACTTGTTTTAAAACAAAAATACAAACATAATTTTTTATCGAAGTTTAAAACTGTAACGGGTGTTACAGCTGAATGTAACGGGTGTTACGAGTACGAAATTAAAACAATATTTGTACCAATAAAGGTATTTTAATAACAATAGCAGTGAAATAATCATGTTTAATGCTAATTTGCATTAATATTTTTGGGAAAATAATAATATCTGCTCCTTCGCATGAACATATTGGCTTATCCCTGCACCACTGTATCCTTTTTTTTTTGCTTGCTTTTGACTAAAAGATTAAAATATTTTTAATAAAAATATTGTAATGTTTTAGTCGAAATACTCTCTACGCGATTTCTAGTTTTTTGTCTGGTTTTAAGCTTTTAAGTTTGGATCTTGTACAATTTTTTCTTTATCTTTTTTTCCTTCGTTTTCTGTCCCTCTCTCTTTCTTTTTGCACGGTGTTCTGCATGTTTTGCAGATTTTTTTTCAGGCTTTGTCTATATTTTTCTTCATTCTATTTTTCGCTGAAGACATCGTCAGTATAAAAGGAAAGCTAGCTCAACCTAAGCAAAGTACACCATACTACATTCGGCATCAGGCATAATTATTATTTTGGGGCCCGCCAATAAATCACGCTACTAAGTTAAATTGTCGGCGTTTTTGCTGAATTGCAACTTTTAGTGTCAGAGATCTGTCGAGTTGTCAAAGGCTGCTTGAAAACAGCTAACTATAATTTATCTAAGTGTCTTTTTCTTAATTAAATAGAAAGAATAGCATGCAACTTAAATTTAGTCTAGTTTTTGAACAAGGGATTCGGGGCTAGTGAATGGGTCAAACAACTCAAGACATTAGAGGTTACCCATTTACCAACAAGATAAGAAATAAGAATAAAATGCAAATATTTTATTCAACACAGCAAAATGAAAATGTTGTCAACTGTTGACGAAAACATTTTTTATTAACGAAAGACATAAAAAACCTGTCATTATAATATTTGGAGGACCCCTAAACGTAAAACCTTTAAAAATCACTAAACTAGCGCCATTACGTTTTTATTAGTTCTTATCAAGGCATGTCAAAATTTGGTAACACCCGTTACGTAACGGGTGTTACACACTGTTACCCGTCAAAATTTCACAAACTAAAAGGCCAATCTTCATATAAATGCAAACTTAAGTGGTTATCATTCATATCCCTACTTTCTTAAAAGCATTTTATAATGCGTGCAATAACTTAATCGCCAAACAAACAAATGCACTTTTTTTGTAACGGGTGTTACAGGTAGGAGGCATAATTTAAAAGTTAAATAAATGGAAAGAATAATAAAACTTACGAAATAATATTACACGCAACAACTGTTGAAAACATTTCTGTTCGAATGGCGGGAATCGTAATGCCAATTTAACAATAGTTTTCTTTTTTCAGTGAATTCAGTTTTGATTAAATTTATCAACCATCAATCGTTCATACTAACCTAACTTAAATATGTAAAAAAATCGAAAAATTAAATACTTATCGAAAAAATAATTATATATTATTAAAATATGGGGATTTAAGATTATCCTAAGATACATTTTAATTTAAAAACAGTAATTTAAAAATTTATGTTGCAGTAGCGTTTTTCATGGAATTACCCATTAGCAACTTTGTTCAGTTCAGTATTCTGAAAATCTTGTTTTATAATTTTTCAGCGTCGTTTTTTGTCGTAGTTGGGTTTTTTAGTGGGTATTCCCGGCTCCGGCCGGGCGAGTCCCACACACGCCTGTCGCCTAGCTAGCGGCGGGTACGGTGCGTAACGCATTTTCACTCGTATAAAAAAAAAAAAAAAAGGTACGTGCTTTTTAACGGGATTCTCTCACGACAATTAAGCTAAGTTATAGCTCAGATAGGTCCAAAACTCAACAAAAAACTAACATATCAACCCGAAACCCGATCTATGAAAACACGGAATTTATATGTTCTGTGTATGATATAAAAAAACAAAAACGTGTAATAAAAAAACTTACGCTACACATCACCGTACACGAAGTAATCAGCCAAGAACTTCGATCCGTACCTGAAACAACACACATCATCATTATTAGTTGGTTCAAAACTCCATTATATTTAGTTACTTCTTACTTTAACTTCTGTTTGCGACTCCGTACGCATGAAAGTTCATGTTCCCCCGAACCACCCCTCCCCAACTCCGTCGTATCGCATCACCTGCCTTCTATCATTTCAACAATGGTGACGCTTCGAAAAATCTGTTCCGATCATTTTAAATCATAGCAATTTATGTCGTATTTCTATATTGATACCACAGAAATCGTAATAACAAGTCAATACGATTTCTGTGATTGATACGTTTAGATGTCTATTGGTAAAATTTAAACCCCTAGTCATGCCGTCCCAGTCTGTGTAGGCCTTAAGTGTTCTTTGACTTTTTTCTTTTTGCTTGGCTCCTAAGTCCTAGCCGTGATATTGAATAGCAGTAGACTTCCTCAAGAATTCGGCTATCAAATGCAAAAATGTTTTTCAAATTCGGCTGGTAGTTCCTAATCTCCAGTCCACTATAAATAATTTTAAAAGTCCAATGAAAAATGCGCGTGACACTCATCTTAGCTTTCCCGTCTAAACTCCAGAATAAAGTCAAGTATCGTTACGATAAAAATACAATAAAAAAATGTCAAATGGTACAATTAACAATCAGTCATGTCAATGTTATTAAGTCAGTGATTTAAACAAACTTCTTTTATAATAAACTAGCGGCCGCCAGCGACTTCGTTCGCGTGGAGTTATTTATGCTCTGCTCCTATTTGTCACAACGTGATTTTATATAGCCTAAAGCCTTCCAGAATTAATATGCTATCCAACGCAAAAAGAATTTTTCAAATCGGCCCAGTAGTTCCTGAGATTAGCGCGTTCAAACAAACAAACTCTTCAACTTTATAATATATTAGTATACATAGATACATATTAATATATCAGACGAAACATTACCTACGAACCATTAGGTCAGAGATAGTCTCTGGGTAGATGGAAAACAATGTATCGCTGACCTTAGGCCGACGACCTCGACGGATCAGACGGAATGCCTGCAGTGATTGTTATTAGCTTGCAATAGGACACTGATTGAAAGGCCCGGAGATTGTTAATAAATATCTACGTTGAAATTTACAATGCAATTTACAATTTATTTTTATGTTTACAAACATTTAAGTAAATAGCGTGTAATTATAAACAGCAGACAACTTTGAATTTTGATCGAATTAACAGCGAACAGCGTGTCCCAAAGAAGGCCTAGAAATGAAGTTGTTTAACAAGTACATAGGATGCACATAGGACATGCTAATCACTTTTACAGGTCCTATTAAACACAAAAGTTGTGTAACTGTCCGCGACTAAATGTAATCTTAATTATTTTTCTAAAATAAAAGTAAAATAAGAAGGTAACTCCTAAATTACTCATAATATCAGTTACCTGCGAATGTGTTCCGCCAAAATCGGCTCAGCCTTTTCAGAAATTAACGGAACAAGCAAACAGACAAAAAATAACAAACTTGCTTTTTACTTTACGTTAAGTATCGTAATTACTTTCATATGCATTTAGTAGAAAGCCATTGACATGACATACTTTTAATTTAATTTAATTAGGTAAAAAATAAGGTAGTGGAATCAAAATTTCTTTGAAGAAAGGAAAATAAAGAAATATTTGTGGAGGCATGAGGAACGGGGTGTAAAGTTCCACTCATCCTCCATAGAAAAGGGAGGATCCTCCGACCAGACGGGTGTTATGTCTGGCGGGCACTTGCCCAATGCTTGAAATTAGGAAGTTGTATGTATGCTAGTTGCACGGTAAACTTTGATTGCGAGATGTAGAATTCGTGTGACGTCAGTATGGCGCGTTGTTCCATGTGGCGTATGTAGGTACCGCTACATTATTATTCAATTAATTATGTAACTTTTAAAATAACACATTGCT
Source organism: Sesamia nonagrioides (assembly GCA_017933935.1). Taxonomy (NCBI): domain Eukaryota; kingdom Metazoa; phylum Arthropoda; class Insecta; order Lepidoptera; family Noctuidae; genus Sesamia; species Sesamia nonagrioides. Next base: position 276,742 of record JADWQK010000551.1, on the reverse strand, counting down.
AAAACTTAAAATATTGTTGGTAATTATTTCCTTGATACATATTTCATTTTAATTTAGGTCGTAGATATTTTTGTGCAAACTAAACCTTGTCACGCACAGTTTTTTTTTATTACTTTGCACTCACTTCATTGTGTTAGATAATATTTTTCTTTGTCGCTATAGATACCGATGTAGTAAAACAAAAAAAAAAAAACAATACGCAAGACTTGACTTCATTTAAGTTCAGCGAATCTATTGTGTGAAAATTTAGATGAAGCTTGTACTGAGCTGTCAATAATGTCAAATCTTAGCATCGTGAAATGACAGCTGTTCTTAATTTCAGTCTGTCTGTATAAACCTCACTGTGAAAACTTAGGTGTAAAACTATAGTCACATTCATCGACCTTTTTATTGTCCCACTGCTGGGCACAGGTCTCCTCTCATAAAGAGAAGGATTCTGTCGAATACAATCTCTTAAGTTGTCAACTGGGTTGGTGTCGTAAACTTTAGCCTTAAGATATCCCCAAAGAAAAAACCATTGGGGATAGATCCGAGCTACGAGGCGGCTAGTTAATGTTCCTTTTCGATATCACTTTCAAGCCAAAAAAGTCTTAAGCTTCCCTTGACGATTCATTACATGTATACTTATATACAGTTAAGTCTCATACAGACAAAGACTGAGTGTAATCACCACACTTGCTCGGGTTGGCGAATTCAGACTTAAAGTCCAGGTTTACTCAAGATGTTTTCCTTCACCTTGTAATCAAGATTTACTTAAAAAGTACATATATAACTAAGAAAACTCGTACTTGAGAGGCTGGTATTTTAACCACTACGCCACCACGACTGCTTCGCTTGTTTTTGCTATAGGATTCTGTGAAAATCTCACTGTGAAAGGTCAGGTGAAGTGATCTTAGACTGAGCTGTCAATAGTGTCAAACCCTAGCATTAATTGGAATAAAAACTCACTTCAACTACATTTTCAGGATGTGATAGGTACAATATCCTACTACCATCGCTTACACTGTAAGAATTTTACAGTATAGCCCGCTGTTCTTAGCTTTTTCTACTAAATTCAAAAGCATTCATTGCCGTAGCACTAAGTTCTGTTAAAACAGAAGAAAATTGAAAAACCTTATCCTGAATAGAAACTAGTATAAGAATCGATTTGGCTTCAAAAGCAGCATCAAAGCCGCGAAATGTCGCTTATAAAAGAAAACCAATCCCGTCTCAGATAATGAAATTGAAGCTGAAGCTTTGTTTATTCTACAGTGTCCCTGTTCCGATACGATACTTGGCCTACGGACAAATGTCGTATATAATCCTATACATAACAAGTGGCGTTGTAAGTAGTAGTCTGTCGTAAGTCTCCGTCCACGTGATATAGATCCTATAATAATAACTCACTGTATCTCGAAACATCGCAGGTGAGGTTTGTAGAGAAATAACTGCCAATACTCCAAGATATTGCTAGCGGTATTTAATTTATTCTGTATCGAGTTTCAACTTCGGATAGTATGTCGTTTGGTACAAATTGCGTGAAAGAATGTACAGATGCCAGCATATCAAGCTGCTGCAGCCTGTGAAATTTCTTTAACTTTATTGCTAAAACATTTAATTGATTTGGAAAATTTTAGAGTTTCGGGTAGGTAGGCCTGCTGGCGTCTATACAAGAATATTTGACGTGAGTGCCCCCTCACTTACGTCAAATTTTCTTGTAAGAATTCATTGCAAATTTTTAACTCAGATCCCTATCTGAGTTAAAAATTTGCAATGAATTCTTTTTATACAGTCTGTCACCCTAAACTAACAGCTGACACGTCCACATGCTCAAGGGATTTTACAGCGAAGCGCTCTGATAAAAAGCCCGAATATCTACGATCGTTTTTTTAACACAAACAGAGAAGATATTCACGACAAGACTTTTCTTAGCTTATTTCCCAATTTCATAAAGAAGTTCTTATTTATTTATCTTCTTAGAACTACTACCTATTACAGATCACCTCAACGGATAAAAGCGACTACTTATACTTAAAATAATTTATAACAAAGTATAAACAATGCATTGCTTGTGTGTTCATTTGGAGAACAACCGAATAATTCCCTCTCACTTTCTATGAAGTTGAGCATGTTTTATCTAGATGATTGCTCAGATGGCTCAACAATGGTATCCGGTTCATATTCAACCTCAGGAAATATGACAATGTATCGAGTTATAAGTCTGAGCTTAAACGGATTTGATTTGAACACGCTTTTCTCCCTTCTCAACTCTTATCACTCCTCCGTATCTCGTGTCTCACTCTATGGGGTAGGTAGGAACTGCAGAACCCTGCTACGATCCCTCCATATTCCTTTTGCCTTACTTAATACATTATAAGCGTGCGAAACCGTAACGGTTGATATTAATGAAAGCAAGTGACAAACACTCAAGGCCAATACTACGGCGGCACACAGCGTAAGGTTGTAGAGTAAATATTTAATGAGACTGCAGCGTTGGTCATCGATTCCATATCGATTACCCGCATTCGTGGCAATTGTGGTTCTTCTTCTCAGAATAAGCCATCGATACAACGCACATAATACTATGTGTGTTTGCGAATGAGCCATTGTTGTATTCGCTATTCATTGGAGGCCTTCATTTGGCGCCAGTTGTTGCTTTCCATAAAATAAAGGAATGGAGAAAATGGATGACATTTTTTTTTCGTAAAACCCAACGGTTGTTGGATTACAATGGAGTTTTCTGATTGGGGCTTTCTTTTTGTTAATGTTTAGCGTTTTTTGTTGTTGGATAAAAAGGAAAAATAAGCTTCACATTTTTCAACAGTAATTAATCAAAAGCCAGAGCTACCAACACAATTAATTATGTAGATTCACTATAGTTTTCAGTAACAGGCTCGTTTTAAAATCTAGGTTATCGGAAGCGACCGTTACTGTATTATGTCTCTTTAGTTTTTCCGACAATTGTTTGGACTATGAATGTCAACAAGGCGGAACGGAGGCGACAATCCGTGAAATCAGTTTGAGCTAAGTCTGTTTCACGGCTTTAAACAAGGATTAGCTCGTGCCGCGAAACGCTTGAAACAACTTAGGTAACCTCGGAAGTATTATTCAGTTTCAAATTGAAGCTATCTCGGCCAAATCCTATTTTGGTAACAAAATTCCACGAATCTTTCATTATTTTCAATAATTTAATGTGCACTGCGAAGTTCATGAATATGGATAGTGTTTCCCTAAAACGACTGGCTCCTAGCCAGCTTTGTACTTGCTAAGTGTAACTAAAAGACAGTTTGAAGCAGTTAAAAGTAATGCCACAATGTAATAATAAAATCGTATAAGACGGATTGAGTAATGAGATCCTTACAATTAGCTCAGTAGCAATCGATCGACTGAAATTATAAGTTAATAACGTTTTTCTGTTAACTTTTACGACAGACACCAAAACATTCCGCAAATATATTTCTTTAACTCTAAAATCAGAGAAATTTAACCTTAGCACAAAGTGCAACTAGTTTGAAAACGAGATCATCAATAAAGAATTAATTAGTTGTTTCACAGCGTTTCAATCATGCGTTTCGTTTCAGTAATATGGCATAATTAATTAAATTAACGTCTTATTTGAAACTTCCACAAGGTTAACACTTCCTAAGACCCAAAGCAGTAAACTCGCGGCATACCAAATTAAAATAATGAACCATGTGCAGTCAAGTTTGAGGTGTGCAACCAACTGTGAAATTTATCTTTTGATTAGACTTTATTTTGCATTATCTATGCAACATTCTAAATTTGAATTCTATTAGCATCAAATGCCAAAGAAATATTATTTTTAGAGGGTAATATGTTAATTCTTCGAAGGTGACCCTAAAACTACCCACCGCACGTTATTGCTTATGTGGCAGCAATGAGATCGCGTGACACACGGACGATGGCGATGGTAATCAATCACGAGAACTTGCCTCTACGTGTTCCCTGTACTCAATACACCAAATAATAAAAACTTAAACTTAATATATCAATAAAAACTTTATAGAAACAGTTATAAACGTAAAGATGGACAACATTAGCAGAGTCCAGACAGACAATTTATAATATGTGCCAAGTGGTATTTGAAAATTTACTAAGGTAAGAGAAAGAAATGGATATAGAAAAAACAGTTGTAACAGGTGGATAAGTATGAGAAAAGAAAACAAAAGAAATATTACACCACAAAGAAAAAGAGGACTGGCATAAAAAAATATTTAGGGGAATCCCTTCTTCAACCTGTATGTAGCATATATTTTCTACTTTTTAACAAGAAAATCGATGATGATATGTTGCTTACAGATACAATTCCATGTAAACATTATCAATTTCCTCGCAAATTCGCATATTGCATAAATAACAAAAGGACGGTTCGTAAACATAGATTTGGATAATTAATAAAGGTTATCAAAGCAATTTAGCCAACCACAAGCCAATGCCTTATCACTTGGCTAAAATTTGCCAAAATGTAACCAATCACATGTACCCTACACAATTATGACGCCATTTATTTACTTTTGATAAATTTATTTGCAAATGGTGACAACAGAATGTTCTGATAATTTTGCGAACGTTGAACTTTTGATTACTAGGACAAGATAAATTCTATATAAATGAAGTAGGCACTAATAAAGTAATATAAGCAATTGAGAAATATGAAAACAAAAATATCATCAGAACTTATAATGTAACCAGAAAACAAAAACAATATGGACCGGTTCGAAGCCTTTCACCAAATCCATTTAAATCGTATATATGATATGTAGTTATATTCTTAGCAAACCCGTATTAATTACAAGAAGACTACGCTCGTAACTTTTAGAAATCATAACATAATTAATTACTTATAAATGATTTGAGTAGACAAAAATAAAGAACAACCAACTTCTGTAATTAAATATAATATGTTAGGTATTGTTATCAATTTTACCAATAACGACAGCCAATAATTCAAGCTACAGTCAAATATTCCCAATTCAAATCTTGAGCCTTAATGCTTTAGCGGTACAGTTCAAATACTAATAAAGAATTTTAGGTTGATAGGTGATAAAGATATTTTTGTTGAAAAACCTATTTAAGAGGTAAGTTTTTTTTTTCTAGCAAGAAAACTTTCATAAACGTGTTTTGAATAAAACGGGGTTTTCAGAAATATGATCAAGATTAACATAATTTTTTCCGCTGCCACAAACTGAATACCTAGCCTATATTTATTTATTTTATTATTTATGTACCTACACACAATAAAATACATAAGGATATGTCAAAATTAAGATCCAAGTACAAAGGCGCTGCTTATTTCTTAAGAAATTTCTTCCAGCAGACCTATATCATCATTATGATGGGCAAGGTAGAAGGAAAGAGGCGTGCTGGACGAAAGAGAAAATCGTGGCTGCGAAACATCAGAGACTGGACCGGCATTACTTCCGTCGAAAAACTATTCCGACTCGCGGTGGACAAGACCGAATACAAGAAGCTGACGGCCAACCTTCAGGATTGAAGAGGCACTGGAAGAAGAAGACCTATATCAGCAGGTCTACATTTGGTTTATGTCAGCGCCTTAACAACACCTTGTTCAATACAATAGTCGGAACGGATGTTTTGTTATATATATATTTTTTTCATTAACAATTGATGTATAAATTCCCACAGCTCGGCAAAGCTTCGCTACTCTCCTTCCACCTCTCCCTGCCTTGAGCTGCCAAAGATCAATCTTTATCAAAGGAGTCCAAACCCATCCTGCCATCTCTGTCTGGGCCGGTCCTGATGTCCTTTGCCTTTGGTTTTGATGTGTCAATCTAATACTCAATATAATAAGACATATTCAACTGCATCTATATTATATGCCAAACTCCATTGTGAGGACACAATAGCGTCGTAGTACTATTGTGCTAACAAACTTATGGATACCTACTTTATGTATAAGTGAAGATTTTACGATAACTCGTGACAGCGATCAAAGATTTCAAGTAATGGAAATGTCGTGTTAAATAGAATCTAACCATGATGAAGTCACTTAGTGGCCAAAAGCTAATATGAAGCTAATATATTTCTCGGTGGTAGGCCATAACATCGGCTGCCGGCAGAAGTTACCACCCACCAGACAAAGTCTTGCCGCCAAGCGATTCGTCGTGTTCCGGCATGATGTCTGGTGAAGCCGTACGGAGGACGGGTCTGAGCAGTTGTGTTGCGATGTGTGGCGGGTACGATGCGCCAAATGTTGTTGTGTCGGGAGTTTGGTCGTGGAGAGTCTCCAGATCAATCTCCCTCTAGCGCAGCATCGTTTGGTCGTGTTGGTCTTGGGTTTAACATTGGATCACCTCGTTCAACTGCCGTCATTCTTCCTATTCCTAAGTTTTTAAGGCTTAATAAACTAGTGCGCTTTACCATCAACGATTGCAGCACCGCTTACCATCAGGCGGGATTGGAGTCAAGCACTAGTTTATAATTATTAAAAAAAAAAAAGAATGCATTGGTCCTAAAAGGGTATTTGATACAGAGGCAAAATTCTAGCTTGAACTAGACGATGAAATGAGAAAGTTACTAAAACGGAATTATCAGGGCGAGTCAGAGCAACAATAGTTTAAAAAACACCGTAAAAAGCTTTGCATTGTAAAAAATCTAGTATAATCGTGAGAGAAACTGTTGAAGGCAACCACAGATCGTTGGACATTTAAAATAAGTGCAATAAAGCGATTGTACAAACCAGTTTAATTCAATCACGCAAAACTCGTTTCTTGAAGCATATTATGCACTATTTTTTCATGACATACAAATGTTGACATTCTATTAAAAGATCAAAACATTACAAAAAGAACTAACTACTAGTGCTACCTACTGTTCCTTGAAAATGCATTAAAATACGAATAGACTTGTTAACAAATAGGGGAAGGGTAAAGAATGGATTCTTAAAATTCATGTTACACAATAGTTGGCACGACCCATACAACTGCTCCCAAAACGGCGTTACGGAAATCCTTTCTCTAAAAGGTTACGACGCATTACACGAATAAAAATATGCTATTATTCTTAGGAAATGTCAAGTAATGCTGGCGAGGTTAGTACGAGTCTCCATCAGAACCTTCAACAAAAGGAATACGCACATGAGCATTTCGCCGATTCCTGGCGAAGTATTTTAACAAAGAATTCACCGCACATTCTGGAATAAACCATAACTTACGGCAGCTAGATCCTTTTTTTGTATGAAACAGCAAACGTCATACTCACAAAAAAAGAAGAACGTGTCGCCATTTGGAGTCAAAGTTCAACCTTCAATGCAACGTGTGCCGCAGTCGATGCTTCACTTTTCGACGTTATATTCCGAAAGTAAAGTTCACATTCGGGTGAGTGTCTGCGGGGACTCGGGGACCGTATAGGGAGGTTTTTTACGCGGTCGTGTGCCATATTGTGTCGCAGCCGGTGACGGAGGGTTTGTTCGAAACGAAATGCATGGCATGTTTATAGGTGACGAGGTTTTGCCTTGCTTTACGATGGGTCGCTATTGTTTCGAGTTTTCGCGACTAACACCCAGCTGCGTAGAGGTTTCTGAATCCCTACCGGTGCAATCATTTCTTATAAACACAAAAAACAAGTTTGTATGGAGGATAGACATAGTCTATAGAATGAAATGGATAACATGCCAGCAGTTTTGATAAATCCTAACAATATCCCAAAAGTGTCGACATATGGTAGATTAAACATTATCGGACCCCGCCAACCAAACCCTTATCTGAAAACTGATTAAAAGTCAGAAATTCTTGGACGGAACAAACTTTGATTTGGTTCCGGCTGTTAAGCGAACTTTCTTGTCGTTTTGGACTATTTCGCAAGTTGGTTCCTCTGCCAAGGGCGCCGATGGCCTAATTAGGATGCTAGTAAAATTCTGGGATCCTGCCAGCTACCGTTATCTTATTCTGTAACAGATTATTAACGGTCGACTAGTGAGGAAAGGAACGAAGGAAGGAAAGTATGTTCCTGCGAGGGTACCGAGGCGAATGGAAACCCATTCACTCGGTATCGTTTCGTCATGTTTTTGCTTCATCTGTGATCAGGAGATCGTTAATATACAGTTTTCTTGGAGGAATATATTTTCCTGGCCGTGTCATCTGTTAGTTAATCAATATTTTTTTATTAATTACTAGCTTTCGCCCGCGGCTCCGCCCGCGTGGACTAATATTTTTCGTATCCCACGGGAACTGCATATTTTTCCGGGATAAAAAGTAGCCTATGTGTTATTCCAGACTATTATCTACCCCTGTGCCAAATTTCAACCAAATCCATTCAGTAGTTTTTACGTGAAAGAGTAACAAACATCCATACATCCATACTTACAAACTTTCGCCTTTATAATATTAGTAGGATAATTTAGTGCTTGACTGCAATCCCGCCTGATGGAAAGCAGTGATGCAATCGTTGATGGTAAAGCGCACTAGTTTATTAAGCCTATTCACTTAAGAAACTTAGGAAAAGGAAGGATGACGGCAGTTAAGCGAGGTGATGCAATGTTAAACCCAAGACCAACACGACCAACGATGCTGCGCCGAGGGAGATTGATCTGGAGACCCTCCACGACCAAACTCCCGACACAAAAACATGTGGCGCATCGTAACTGGCACACATTGCAACACAACTACCTAGACCCGTCCTCCGTACGGCTTCACCAGACATCATGCCGGAACACGACGAATTGCTTGGTGGCAAGACCTTGTCTGGTGGGTGGTAACTTCTGCCGGCAGTCCGATGTAATGGCCTACCACCGAGAACAATATGTACCTACATCGTCAAATTTATCAAGCAAATATCTAGTCTTGACTAAGGTGGACTTCGTAGCCATAAATCACAGGGCACGTCGCATGATGCTTATTAAGAAGCGTTCGTAATAGGAACACAATGCCCGTGAACTGAATACCAATAAAAGTTCATATCTCATGCAATCAATTTGTTGACTATTGATTCCATCTACATAGGTATTGCCATACCTACTAGCAAGTATCGAAACGTGGATGACATTGTCGTAGTGAGGCTACTGTTATCATGTTCAATGTCTAAAGCACAGCACTATATTTTAATAGCGTTAATGGAAATCTGGCTATCGATGTTATCGGAAATATGTATGGTAAAGTAACACATAAACAAATCTATAAAAAGGTACATTATTAAGTTCGATGAAATGTCAACAGCCTATGTCATTTCCGGTAACACTATACTAACATTATTTTAAATTTTAAGCTTGTTTAAAATTATAACGACTTCAGCATTCGAAAAATAAACAGTTTTAAAAATTTACATATTCTAAAGGCAAGTATAAAAATAATGATTTAACATTATTCCTGGATTTGTGATCGTTACTGCTTATTGAATGAATAACACAAAATGCATCACCAAGTCATAAGTCATTTATTTCTTAGTTAATAGATACCTACAATTAATAGTGGAAAAAACATCAATGACGCATTTAGCCTTAATTCTACGTTCAACATTATCTTCGTCTATTCCACTCCTGTGCGTCAATTCTTCAATTGAGTCCCAAACGATTCGTCGTTAATTGGAGGCCGCAAAGATCTGTTACTCATTCAAATTTTATTTAACACTTATTTGATTTTATGAATTCCTTCCATACAATATCTTGGTTGTCTTCCACAAAAGTTTAATTTCCCCTAACCAAACCACCATTTCCCCTAAGGAAAAAGGATATTATTGCTTTATTGTTGAAGCTCTAGGACTGACGCATATAATGTTTTCCTTACCTCAGTCCCATCTCTTAGGTGCGTCAATAGTGCAATAGTTCATTCATCTACAACCTAGTATTTCCCGGATTCTGTTATTAGAAAATGATATTCTAATAACGCGAATGCGGCAGCTAAAAGTAGGTATTATGGATCGAATTCAGGATTACCTAAACTTAGCTTTTCTCCTTTTAGTTTCCGCATCTCAGAGCATTTTACTATCTGATTTGAATAGCATTTAAGTGGAGATATTATAAGATTTGGTAAGGTTTGCTCTTACCACAGGATGCCAAAGATCGGGCGAAACGGAGAAGGATGAACAGGAAAGCGGGCCCCGGGTTCCCATGCGAAGGCCGTGGATGCAACCGGGACTGATGACTTGGATGATGATGATTATAAAGGTTTGGTAGACTTAGGAAATGAAATCGTTTATTAAGCAAGTAGGATCACTGATCACTTTTACACGTCATGTTTATTTTTTATTTTATTTTTTTAACTAGATGAAGCCGGCATTTCCTAACTGACTACCTCTGAGAAGAAATAGCCGAAACAAACTCAGGGATCATCGTCTTTTTTCAAGTCCAGACATTAAAAATGAAAATGTTTACAATAATTTACCTTATAATTACGCATATTGCTTAATAACAATTAACAATGCTTAACAGAGCGAGCAGCTCAGTCCCAAGCTTTTTTGTCTTCTAAATAATCTGTGATTTTATAATACCCCTTTTTGCAAAGTTTGGCCTTTATATGGTTCTTAATTCGTTTAATGGGTAAGTTTCGAACGTCCATGGGAAGCTTGTTGTAAAAGTGTATACATTGACCCATGAGGGTCAATCCGACCACCAATGAGGAGGACCAATGAGGGTAGGGTGATCATCTTATCATTGCGGCCGCCATTACGAGATCAATAAGGTATCTTAGGGATAAATCTATGTGTTGTTTCGCTCTGCTGGCATCCACTCTACTTACTATGACGATAGAGACCTACCCGGCCCCGTAAATTACGTCCCTGTTTCCCTAGTCAAAATGACCCTTACAAAAAAAAAAGAAACATATTATTTCTGTATTAAACAATTGAAATCAATAGCTTGCAGTAAGATATAATGACTAGGTCGAAAATCAGTGGGTGTCCAACTATGCCATCTAATTTGTAAATGAAAGGAGAAACGCCTTGTATTTAAAAGAGATTCTCTCAGAGATGTTAAACGCTCAGAGGCTGGCCTATATGCATAATAAATTATGTTTGCAGCTTACTTTATTGTTTCGGGTTAAGTAATAAAATGTACGTGTACATGTTTTATAGTGAAACGTTAACCGAGCATAAATCCTTTAATGACAAATGCGACTAGACTTTCAATCTTAGTGGGAATTAAACCATTTGGAATAAGATCGGATCGGTTGGACGAACTGTAAACAAGGTTAAAACAAACCTTGTTTACAGTTCGTTCAACCGATTTTGATTTCTATTCTTTAATCATAAGGAAAGCATTAAAAAAATAAAAGAGTTACTGCAGCTATAATTTTTCGTGCCATCAACGCACAGCACATTCGAAGTTAAAGGTGATTTCTATTTGAGAACGATGCTCCTCCAATTTGTAATAACCAAACTGAAACCCCATATTAAAAGCGCCTAAAAACACCATCATTCTATATTTCATAAGCTCAAAACATTTTATTCTTAGATCCGTCACGTTGAATCAACTGCTTCATGTCAAAAAACCACATCACTTAAACCTTACAAGCAGGGAAGCAGTCCGTCTTAAAATAGAATATAATGGAAATACGTCAATCCCCATTTATTGCAACGTTAGAAGATTCGTGTTAATTACGTAAGCGACAGTGGAATAATTAGAAATACCACGAGTCATCAAACGAGTCGTCCTCACGTGGGCACATTCCTGCAGGTACCACAAAACTGGTTTACTTTTGTACAATTATAATTACCATAAGACATACCGATTGCCTTTTATTTGTTGATTCTATGGAATCGGAAGCTCCTTGTGATATTTGAAATGTTTTCACACCTACAAAGTGCTAACAATTTATTAGCTCATCATCAGTCAGAATATACTCTATCTTAGTAAATCAAACATTTGCGTACATTAAAATATTTTATCATACTATGTATTTAACGTTCAAAAACATTGGACTTCAACTCGATTGATCGTTTCTTTTCTTCTTGGAATTTCTTTTCTGAAACTAATCAAAGCTCATAAAGTAAAAACAAGATAGACGGAAAAAAGAAATAAAGAAAACCGATTCCTTTACACAATAAAAGTGGTATTCAATCCAAACGAAATCAACATAAGAAAAGAGAAGTCCCGTAGGCGCGGGTTCAACGACCCATGTTATCTCGGACACCAACTTTTATCTATCTACAATCCGCATCTCCTCACGCCTTGGAACTTAATCGATTTTTCAATACTAAGATATGGACCTTAGGGGTCATCCATAAAGTACGTCACACATAAAAGGGGGAGGGGGGTGTCGACAAAGTGTGACATGGTGTGACAAGGGGTGGGTGGGGTACTATGTTTCGTGACATCACATTTCAAAATCGAATATAGCTATAGGTAATAATCGCGTTATTTGAAATATTAATTATAAACTAAAAAATATTTCCAACTCTATCTTTGGGACAATACGGTTTAAATTAAATAAAACTAAATTCGGAACTGCTGTTTTAATTTAATAATTTTTCGATGTGAAATTGCAAAACATGTGACGTCACAATGGGGGGGGGGGTCTCAGAAATGTGAACACCTGTGACAAGGACGGAGGGGGGGCTCAAACAATCATGAAATTCGTGTGACGTACTTTATGGATGGCCCCTTATCTCCTAACAATAAGGCATATTTCAACCCTAAGTATCTTCACCCTGTAAGGAAATCTAGCACTTCTTGTCATTGTATTAAAGGCCTCAATTTTTCTCGCAACGTTAAGGTTGGTCCCAATTTCGCGATGTGCCAAGTCAATGCCAATATTTGTCTAGATTAGATAAAAGATTTTGGGTCCGGCTGTGCAAACTCGATTTTGTATTGAATTGCTTTCCGGTTTAGTGTAATGCCATCGGAAATAGAATTAAATATGTTTGCAACTCCCATTTATGATTTAATCAAATCCGTTTGCAATATTAAATGGCAAGTTATTTCGCAAAATTATATTAGAACACATAAATATTGGAACCAGCAGCGGCTATTTATGCGTTTTAATCTCACTTTAGAGCTTTATTTGTGGGGTTTGTTCTGAACTTCTGAAAGCAGCCAAATTAAATTTCAGATCAAACGTTCTTCATACATCGTTGATTTATTAATGAACTCTTTAGTGTATGTTAACAAAAATAGCATGAAGCCACCCAATCCAATTCAAAACAAGAATACAACAAAACCAATAATGCATTAACAAAATGGGGTCAGACAATAAAAAACTCAAGAAAAAGACGTCGAAGTGAATGCAAGGAGACCTCTCGTACATCCGTAGAGGGTCTAAGAATTTATTCACTCGTCCGTCCTTAGAACAAAACTACGATCTAAAAGCTGCCTTAGTGCGTAGCAGTTATGTGCTAACTGAATAACGAGGCTTCCCCACTCGGACCACTTCCCTTGTGTGGCGACCTAAAAATAAGCAAGGATGCTGAGACGTAACTATTCTGTTAGTGGACATTTGTAGCCGGATGAGATTTGAGGATGTGGCGTTTGATAGCTCGTTGAGAACCCGCTAGGTTTGAACGAAGTTACATTTTGGCATTCAATAAGTTGGGCAATCCTTTTAGATCTGAATATAATCGGAAATGAATTCATATGAAAAAGGAGACCCCATCAATGGTGGCTGGCTGAGAGTAGAAGAAAATTGAATTAAATGGCGAGGAGTGGACTGTCGATCGACTAGTTGAGGACGAAAAACAACATTTTGAAAAGAATCATCATCTCAGCGTTAATCCCAGTCGCATCCGTAACCTTTTCAGCTTTGGAGTCTGGGGGGTCCGATTTACCAAAATTTTGAAAAGAGTGAATGGTTAAATTAAGGTCAATTCCTAATAACATTGAGTTCAACATATGCGGAGTAACGAGGAGTTAATTCATCCCCTATGAAGAACAGAATTACTCAATTCAAATAACTTTATTTTCTCTTAGAATACATTCGCATACCCCAGTTAAATTCCACCCCAATTTAACAAATGAAGACGTTATCTATAGTATATCTTCGATTCTGTAGTGAAGTGATTTAAAAGTAATACTTATTCTTAAATGCACGACACGTTGCTCTAATCCATTAGATGATGATGATGACATTCAATTAATTTCTACACAAAAACAACAAAAATATTCATCTACCGTCCCTATTCTTGGAAAGGCCCCGAACTAATAAATAAACCTCTTAATTTATTATGAAACCACATATTAATTATAGAATAAGATTAAACTAATATTAAGAGCCCAAGATCATCAATTCGTGAATCATCATACGTATAAAATTATAAATACAATAACGTACACAAAAAGCTTATCGTAAATCATAACAGAGTCATTAGATACGACGCTCGTACGCTCGTACCGGGAAAGCGGAATCTTTAATATCTGCATGCCCAACTAATTGAGACCCCTATCTGATCAGAGATCGCATTAATTTTCTAGGAGATCACAGGTCTTGTATGAATGGTTGATATTTAGGCGTCCAGTCGTGAAAGAGCTCTGGATTATGGTGGAAGCTTCCCTCAGTTGTTGGTCAGTAAACTGTGTGACGGGGACGGGGGAGGTCAGTGAAGATTGGGCGGTGGAGAGGTTGTTCCGGGCGGGAGCTCAGCGCGCAGCCTCCGCTGTATCGAGCGGCCTCGCCCGCTCCTACCCACGTGCTTCATTCACCATTACCACCACGTGTAAACTGACTTTAAATGAAAACCTATTTTAAATACTTAAGTGATTTAGAGTGGAACATTTTCTAAATTGAAAACCGAAGATGTGCAAAAATAAGAGCAAACAAGTTAACATAAAAGTGGCGCCCAGGGTAGGACTAGGCACGCTGGGAGTCAGTTTTGATTAACAATTTGGTAGAAGCAATGAGTATGAAATATGTATTATGGTACATTTCTGGAAACTTTTCAAGTTGAGAACAATATTCAAATTGATATTCGATCATGTTTGCTTTGTCATTGACTTACGTCATGAACTTCAATTTGTAAATAATAATTTCCCTGTGCAAACAACTTGTTTTCACTTCCATACCGTAGTCATCTAGTTTATTTCATCAAAAGGTTATGGGCCGAGCACGCTTGCAGTTATCACGTCCATACCGTAATAGTCTAGTTTATTTCATCAAAAACATTACATTCACATCAACACAAAAGTTTAGATAAACTGTATCTCACACGGACCAGGAGGCTACCTCGCGCCAGTTATCTGCAAAATATCTTGCCAATGTGTAGATGTCCCTGAACTAAATAAAGGCAGAAAAAAATCCTGTCAATGGTATCCATACTAATATTATAAATGCGAAAGTCTGTCTGTCTGTCTGTCTGTCTGTTACGCTTTCCCGCTTAAACCTCTCAACCGATTTTGGTGAAATTTGGCACAGATATTCTTTAGACCCTGAGAAAGAACATAGGCTACCTTTTATCCCGGAAAAATTTGATGTTCCCGAGGGAAATCTAAAAAGCGCGATATAACCGAACTCCACGCGGGCGAAGCCGCGGGCGGAAAGCTAGTAAAACTATAAATCCAACAAATCAATTATCACCTGCACGCTACCAATAGCTAGCAGTGTGAATTGTCATTGGAAATAAAAGTGACAGCATACACTCGATCCTGTAGGCTCGGAAGTAGGCCAACCATTCATTTAATGAATTCGTGTCGGGGCATAGCGAATTAGCCTTTACACCGACTACCAGTATATGTCAACTCACAGGACTCTCCATCTGAATGCAAATCACACTTGGCATGTCACATAGTTAATTGAATTAGTTTCTTCTACTTTATTGTAATAAATTTTATTTCCATCACCTTTATTTGGTGTCTTAATAGGAATGTTTCCCGGGTAAGAAAAAATTGATTCTATTTAATCCGTCATTCAAATTATAGAAAAATATTGGATATATGTATATTTTGTTTTATCAAATCAATAAAAAATGACAAATATAAAAGGCATCAAAGATTAGGAATGGGTGACGTCACACGAGTTTGCAACGCACTGTGTCGTCTTCATTTTTTGTTTATATGAAAAAAGAAAAAATACGTGTCTAGTATTTTTTGGAAATCTAACGGACTGACTAATTTCTTAGTTTTTTTTAGTCAAATACCCATCGCTTCAAACACTCTAAATGATGAAAAGCGATTAAATCCAAAAACTCCAGGAAAACATTCAGTTTTTCCTTGGAAACGATTTGGAATAAGACACAGTGTATAACTAGGTATATCTTATACGAGCTTCTGCCTTCGACGTCGTCAGTGTGAAATATCTTGGTCCCTCGGTCCATCCCGTCGCACCGTATCGCTTGCCCGCGCTAATTTGTTTTCGCTTAGCGTTCTTTTGTTATGCTCGACTCCTACGAGTTATAGCCTGATGTTATGTCTATAGCGTTCCTGAAGAATCGAGCTATGATTTTTTTTTTTTCAATTCCGGTTGTTTTGGAACAGTTTGTGTATTTCAAACAAAACAAGTAATTGAACTTTTACTTGTTTTGTTTTACAAACAAAATAACTTATCTACTTTATTATTAAGTATCAATACATAGTATAAAACAAAGTCGCTTTCGCTGTATGTCCGTATGTATGCTTAGATCTTTAAAACTACGCAACGGATTTTGACGCGGTTTTTTTTAATAGATAGAGTGATTCTTAAGGAAGGTTTAGACTACCTTTTATCCCGGAAAAAATTGATATTCCCGAGGGAAATCCAAAAAGCGCGATATAACCGAACTCTACGCGGGCGAAGCCGCGGGCGGAAAGCTAGTAAAACTATAAATATACAAAGCAAAATATTTGATATTAGTTAATGCAATCCAGATCTCCCTTGTAATTTTTCGGGATAAATTCCGAAGCATAATATGACGAGATCCCGTTCGAATTGACGGAATTGGGTGGCAATGGTCAGCAATGCTACACACGTCCGCTCGGGATATCCATAGATCGCTCCAGACTCGGAATAAAAAAATAAATAGATTTCTTTGTATGGAGGAATAAGGGGGAGATTTTTGCAGTTTGCATATTATTGCTTAGTGACGCTGTTGCCAACCAGTGATGAGCCGGAGACGGCATTCTCAGCAGCTGGGTACATTGCAACGGACATTAGATGCTGGTTAGTAGATATCACTCTTGATACACTCTGTTTTTAGAAAACTTAGTCTTAAAATCAGCCGTAACTACAATACGTTTTAATATCCTAGAGCTTCACCTACCTTTATTTGACTGTGTTGATTGTAGCAAAACTATTTAATCATTTAATCATATTAAATTATAATTAATAATAATAATATTTTATTTCCAAAAGCTTAGTACTACACACATGACATGTGGCGACAATTTCAATTAAAATATAAAAGGTTAGTCTGTAGCCGAACTAGGCATAACTGGCAACTATAACTAGGCAATTAGTTTGTAATATTAAAGGATAAATGTTTTTGTTTTCTTTCAAATAATATTTTGTTTTAATTAACCTCACTATACCACATATAACAAGCAGTTTTCATCGTTTACAGATCCCGAAACCTTCGGGATATCTATCTATCCGCTATAGTCTCTCAAGTAGTTTTCACGGGATTGATATTTCTTATCCCGCGGGATCTTAAACTTACAATCCGGAGTAGGGACTGCATTCCCTACTTAATATACATATATATATTATGTATTGATATTGATTTTGGAAGAGAAACCGCAGACGCGAATAACCCTTGCGATTTTATTGAAAATTATGCATGGTTTATATGTACTCGATAGTTTAAACAATTTACCATGCAGTCGTGTTAAATAAATGAGTATTAACTGAATTGCAGTCGAATAGACCACAGATCAATTGATAGCATAATAATTAAATAATATACGGGCAGTTGGCTAGGTATATTTAATAGCACTAGATAAACGAACAACCTGCGGCGAACGATTGATCAACTTAATATATTTAGATGGACTCAGATTAATGCCTATGCATTGAATTGGAATAAATATTGATTTTAACACTGATTAACAAATGCAGCTGTATGAAGTTATTAATTACAGCTTTCGATTTGTGCAAATTGAGATTCATAATATCAGAGTTCTCTCAATTTGGCTTATTAATTAGCTTAGTTCAAGGGACAGAAAGATTGATCCAGGTAGCTCTTGGTATTAACAGTCCTCATTTAAAATATTACTCTTGTATAAGCAGATTGTAAATGTGGAAAGACTTAAAAATCTCTTCTCATATAAAGACGGACGAAAAATAATTAGGCTCATTTGAAAGCAAATCATATGTAGAGCTTAATCTCCCAACCGTTCTTACATAATACATAATTCTCAACGAATATAAGGCCATAATCTCAAAGTAACCAACTAAAGTCACCGCTAAGCATGACCTCGTGGTCGCATCCGTCAAACATTAAATTATACTCGTATGGTGACGTCAATAAACAAATAAAAATAATAAAAAATTGGCTCATCGATAACCTCGGCCCAGGTTCGTCGTAACACATCTAAATAAAAGTCTATTAAAAATTTATGAATTCGACCTTCATTGTTGAGAAATCATCATCTGCATAGTCCCTTATCTCAACGTTGTTAGTTTTCGGCTTTCAATCTAACCGGAAGAGCCGAATACTAGTTTCGGAGCGACTGCCTATCTAACCTCCACGACTACTGGGTAACCCGATACCCCTTAGTCTTGTTGTTGTCTGACTTTCTGGTTTCTGACGACTGCAAATATTTTTAAGATTCAGAAATGCCAGTTGGCAACGTTGTATCGTGCGTTTCAGGCTCGGTGTTAGGCGTCAAGGCGGTTGGGTCCTCTACGCCTTTTTCTCGGGGTCGGCTCTCTCACGATCACAGTCTCACAGAAGGATGCTACTTCCCTCCAGTTTTCTCGATCCATCAGCATAGCACCCACTACAGCTGGTAGAGAAAGATCTCACCCGATCCTGTCGCCCAAAAAGCCGCTCATGCCACTGCTCCAGCGCTT
Source organism: Sesamia nonagrioides (assembly GCA_017933935.1). NCBI lineage: Eukaryota > Metazoa > Arthropoda > Insecta > Lepidoptera > Noctuidae > Sesamia > Sesamia nonagrioides. Next base: position 257,879 of record JADWQK010000551.1, on the reverse strand, counting down.
GTCGCCGTTCCTGCCGCCTGGGGCTCGGAGGTAGGGTTGCCAGATAGGAAGTTACAAAATCCGGGACAGTCGTCGACAGAGAGGAAACAGAGCGGCTAAAAAAAAAAAAAAATCTCATTCGAAATGTAACCCGGGAGAGTCGAGGAAGGACGGCTAAAAATCCGGCAGAGTCGGAGGAAGAACGTTCCAAAAATTTTGAAAATCCGGGACAATTACCGCTCATTCCGGGACAAGAGGTCATTCCGGGACAAGAGGCAAGATTCCGGGACAATCCCGGATTTCCCGGCGGTCTGGCAACCCTACTCGGAGGCCTGCCACTTTTCCAATAGGATTACAACAAATCGCCATGTTTGGTTAAAATTTACCCAACCTCAAGGAAAAATGCAAACCGCAGCTGTATCACATTTTTGTCTCATTATGAAGCCGCCAAAGACATTCCAGCATCCAATTAGCGCTTCATCTCATAAATCTGATACCGCAGAGAACAGCTATCTATCACACTCTAGTCTTCAAGTCTTGACACAATTTCCTTTGAGTTACTGGGATACTATATTCACACCATGTATGGCCGTGGGGAATTTACTAACATGCTGAAGGAAAAGGGTGTAAATTTAACAAGTCTGTGTCGTCAGAAATAGCGTTTTCTGCCTGGGGTGCCTTTTGGTTCCCACATGATATTCAATTACAAAATACCTTTAATATAATAGTTCCCGGTCAATTATTTTCATCAATCGGCCACCAACCAGCACTAATAATGTGGTCAAATTCAGAATCCATCAAATTGTGAAGAGGTTTTTATAGGACTTGAGTACATCTAAGAATCAGCCGACAGACATCCTGATATGAAAAAGGCATTAATGGTGTAAGAGAAATGGAACCTAGCCTTAAAGCAATTCCGCAAGAAGAGCATTGCGAAACAAAGCTTATTAAAAACTTTAGATTTGGTAATACGATGCACGCTATAAAACTCAAGAATTTCATCAAAACATTCCTTTGCTTTAATTTGAATCCGACACCATTCAATATGGCAGCCTTGAGACGGCTCCAAGTTCCCCTCTTGAACATGAGACATCAAGTGACTTGTGACTACAGGCAATATTATTCTGCTAATACGATCATTGTGCTGCATTACTTTATGTACTTTGCAACACAGAGGTGATGTCACGATAATGTATTATGTTCTATGTAAGTAATAAAGCACTATAACGCTGTTATAATTTTATATATATGACAATGTGTACAGTCTACTCACAAAGACTGACTTTTATTGACTAGCTATTTAAATGTACCTAGGTACCTACACACTATCCGTACAGGCTAATACTTTTAGAAATTTAGGGGTGTAGTTTATTTTTATCTGTGCTGTGCTATTGAATTCAATAACCACTTTTATAGGACCAAATTCAAACAAACCAGGACAAACCGAATTCAAATATTCCATAATATATACTAAGAATGATGACTGTTTGTTTATTTGGTAATTTAAAATTGTTAGGTATATGAAGTAAATGTTACGTCTGACCCTGTAACAAGTTAACCTTGCAGCTTCTGGGATTTCAACTTCAGAATATGTTAGTTTAGATTTAAACGTGCTGTCTGACTTTGAGCCAAATTTCTATTGACTTACGTCAACGACAACTATTGACGACATTACGTATGTATTTTACAGCTGTTATTTAATTACATAGTGCGTGCACTGATCAACTGAAGTTCATAAGAAAATTATTAAAGGGAGAAATAATCTGTCTGCCCCGAAGTCTAATAAGCGAACTACTTAAACAAAAATGGTGACATCGCACACCTGTTATCTTAAAGCTAATTAGCAATTAAACTACTAGATTACAAAACAACATTATTCGAAGATACCGCAGCTACTTCAGACAGACCAAAGTGACCACTTGAAAGTCTTCAACAAAAATACTTTTTCTTCGCAACTGTGAGGCAAAGAAACGAGACTCGAGGTCGGGGCTCGAATCACCGGGGAAGTGCTGCGACTGGCGGGAAACTTACAACGGAAACAAGTGGAAAAGTTGCGGCGATTCACACCGAACGACTTCTCAAACGCTTTTAGCAACGTCAAATACGCTAGATGAGATAGTATGGTGATCGCGTGTATGGACGATTTGATGTCTGATTTAGAAACGTCAGCGAGAACATTGAGAGTCTCAACAATAAATTGGCAAGTTTCAGGTATTTCTCTTTAGGTAGACGCAATCAGTGGTATAACTTACATTTTTATAATTTAAACCAGTAATAAAAAACTTAAACATACACAATCAGATTTTTCTCACATATATCACGTTTCAACCACAATTATCACATCAAATTTACACTTTACAAACAAAGGCGTCTCTTAATGCTACAAAGCTGAACGTTGCCACAAAATCATTAATCACCGCCACACGCTTAGCAAACTCATAAAGAGAACAGCTCGCCGCTCCGGATTGTAAAATGTACAGGATAAGTTTCTCGGCTTGTAAAGTTCAAGTAGCATTATCCTCGGTGCATCCCGCACATGCATGATATATGGAGACGTCTCGAGCTCCTCATGCATAACATTAGGGAGTTTGTAACATTGCTCTTCCAATCTGATTTTGTCTACGTAGAACTATCTTAATATCATATGAACGTTCTGTTTTTTTTTTTTTAATCTTTAATAAATAAAAATTCTTTATTGATACAGTAACCTTTGACTTTGCTTTAAACTAGGATACATAGCTTGGTTAACTAAATGTCTTATTAATAATGCAACACTGACTCCTAAACTAGGAGACCCTAGTTGGATCCTGACTTAGGGAAAGTGTTAGTCTTTCAGTTAATGCAGCTTTTAGGAGACTAAGTTAAAATAAAATAATAATGGGTAAGATTTGATCCAACCATCATTCACTTCTGAATCATCAAAGCTATCATAACGTTGTTAACACCACTACGATCCGGACGAAGCGTTTCGCCTCCTCCTTTATACCGCGTACATCGAGGGACTGGAACAATTTGCCAGCGGCGGTGTTTCCGTCCGACTACAATTTGAGTGTCTTCAAGGCTAGAGTGAATAGGCTCTTAATAAACTAGTGCGCTTTACCATCAACGATTGCGTCACTGCTTACCATCAGGCAGGATTGCGGTCAAGCGCTGGTTTATAATACTTATGTAAAAAGAAAAAAAATAAAATATCAATAATCAACAGTTCGGAATATTGATTCTACTGTGAAGGACCTATTAAAGAGTCGGTTGCTCTGCGGTATTTATGTTCTGCAGATTTCCCACGAACGTGATGTAATGGTGCATTCTTGGCTTTACTTGGTTTCAAATTATTACTGTACTGTTTGCTAATAGCCAACAAACCATTGTATCCTTTAGTGTTATTGTTATCGATTCCATCTATTATAAATACTTTTCAGTCACGATTTGAAGTCTCCTGAAAAATAGCAAATGATCTGATTTAAATTAACCATTTATTTGCAATTTGGTATTCTTTATCTTTCATTCCTATTTCAGTAGCACGTGTCATGTTCTCATTTGCATTCACACCAATCCACAAATTCAGGTTATCCACATCCATATAAAAACCATTAATACTAAATTCAATTGCCCGGTATCATCCAGTTTATTCAGAACTCATTCACTGCCCTATCATACGTTGCAAAATCAGCTTTACTGCGTACTTTTAGGAAACATTTTTGAAAATAACCTGTTGAAAAAGTGTGAAAAACTTAAATCGTCGATTTGTTCTACAAAGACATGAATCAATTAATTATATTAGTCCGTTGTGGTGGTTCGTCGGCAAGTCGCCAGTCGACTCGAGAACACTTGAAGCGTTGTGAGGATACCCATTCATTTTGCTTTTTTCAACGTAGTGACTATTGGAATTATTTACTTTCTGAATATTTTTCTAGGACGTAGAACGTTTTACTTTCATTTAAATGCAACAATGCTTCAATATTGATAAGACTACAAATTGTCTTATTAGAATTAGTAACCCGTTGTTTAAAACTGTTACAAAGGAAGTAACTGTAACCGTTTTCAGTATGTAACGAAACAGTTATTCATTTATTAAGAATTAATGTTTCATAGTAAACAAGACTGGTGCCGCAATAGTATCAAGTTATGACATCTCTGCATATATCATAGCACTTTAATTATTCGAGATATAACCGCAGTCGCAAACACTGAAGGTACTATTGACTATATTGACCTCGTGGAAAATGCTTCAATTTATTTAAATACGTCGGTTCCAGAGCATTGATGAACGCTTGTGATTGGAAATTAAGTTAACAGGAGTTAATTTATTTATCGATCCTCTCAATGGCTGATCTAATTTAGATACCGGTAACGATAGAATTACTTCCAATTTTTTTTCTTATACGACAAAATATGGCGAAGACGGTCATCGATATACATTAACGAAGACAGTCATGGAATATATAAAATTAAGCCGATAATTCTTTGTAAACTGTTTAGTTTTCTAAGTAACTGGTATTAAAACCATTCACGGATGATTATTATCGTGCATTGAATACCATTAAGTAAAAGTTTTAGTGAACCACCAACCGAATGTGTCGATGAATAATTCATGTCACAACAGATTTATATTTGATAAAACGCACCGCTCGCGCGCCTATGAAGTACTTAATGATCTCTTCAGCGAATCTGATTGAATTCAAAAATTTTGTCAGGAATATTGTTTTAAAATAATAAACAAATTGTTTGAAAATCAATGAACCATGTAGGTAAGATGATAGAGACGTAAAAACAGTGTTTAAGATTAAAGGCAAATTAGACTAAATTCCGTATTAAGGGTCCGCTTATGACGTTAAAAATTTTGACCCACCATTTGGTCATCTCCCTAAGAATAACATGCAGAAAATATAATAACTAGCGTAAAAAAAAATCCAATGACCGTTGACCTCGTTCGCGTATAAAACACAGCTAATGACCGACACAATATAATTAATGTGGTGATCATCGGATCCGTATTAAAATTACGAAATCAATGGAAACTCAGTTATTATAGTATAAATCGGCAGAGAAATGACCATTATAACAACAATAAACAACACATTATAGTATAAATAATAATACAGAACATATCTAGGCTTTTGTACTGTCAACCCAGTTTAAAATAGGCATAATAGAATAGTAACATACAGGGTTTTGTATTTAAAGAGGAAGGACGAGTACCTAATACATACGATATTATAGCTATTCATTGAACAGAAATGTCCCTTGAAGCGTAAACATATTTTGAAGTTCTAGCAAGTAGGGCGTTAACAATTTTCCAAATCGCTCCAGTGCCACTAATGACCTTCTTACATTTACAAAATCCTGGGTTCAAAGGAAAGCCAACCGTTAAGTGAAGATTAAGGTATTTTGTGTTTGCCAAGTTTCGGATGAGTAGCGTGGTTGAAGATTATTTCAGATCAAAAATATTGATCTCGTTGAAAGAAAAAATACCAGGTGATTTATTCTTCACCTTTAATTAACTAATACTCCAAACGATACAAGTGCAATGCTTATTGGTAATGGAATTCTATCTTTCATTTGCAAGTCTCATTTACGAAATGGATGACACGATCACCATGGGAAATAAGTCCACATATTCTCATAGACGGATATTCGATAACTAAACAGACATAATATTAATAACGAACTGATAATATTTACTGATTTTTATGTTACTATTTCAATAAATCCATATTGACCTCGGATTTCTGTCTACAGCCTTGAGAAACAGAAACTAATTAAAGGCAGAATAAAAATGATGTATTGGTTATGTTAATGTTGTGGAAATTAACATAAATGATGGATTAAAATCGTCCCTATATTGCTATAGGAACTAACCATAGTAGAATTGGAAAAGGATAAGGCAACAGACGTTATTGAAGCAATCACAGGAACATGTGTCAATTCCGAAAAATAACTCTTCTACTGTCTACAAAATTCAACATTTCAACTACAAGGGCATATCCGAAGTGCAGAGTAGGTACCGGCTTAAGCTTTCGATACATGAAATCATTCCCAATAATTAGGTAATGTTTAGCCCAAGAATCAAGATACAAACATATCTACATTTTTATATTCTTGTTCGAAATGTTTATAGGTTAATGTAATGACGTCATTCCATTTTGTATACCTATGAGACGTATGAGCTATAGCTGTGGAGATAGCCAATTGAGATTGATGCTCGATGCCAAAAACAGTATGTGTCATAATCATCAATCAGGATGTTCTGTATTTACGTATTACTTGTGTGATTCGTCAGTCATCATCTCGTAGTAAGAATGTACCAATAAAAATGAAACGAACGAATGTACGAGCTTTATTTCAAAATCACGCTACAGAAGAATTGTAACGAAAGAGCTTTAGAACCACCGCATACAATAAGAAATTAAATACCGCATTAACGATAGATACTATTAAGTAAGGTCTCTTCCTGCCTTCGTAACCCTTTAATCGCAGTGTTATTTCAGAGCCTCCGCCCTATAGGGGACCGCATGACGTTGCGTTTACTAATGCTCACATAACGATTGAGGATTCAGTTAGCGTGTTGTTATCCCGTGCATGAGTTGTGTATTAAACATAACACCGACTATGCATTTAATCGATTTTTGACATACGTTGTTAGTACACACAGGCGTTGGAGGCGCAGGCGAGGTGTGGAGTTACGCGGAAGGACCGCATCAGGAACTCCCGCAGCCGGGGCAGCCTTCGTGTCCGTGACATTGCAGACAAACTGCAGGAGGGTCGCCTACGCTGGTACGGCCACGTCTTACGCAAATCGGCATGTCACCTGGGTAACAAATGTCTTGCCATGGCGCCTCCGCCGGGCCGGAACAAGCGGGGTAGACCAAAGAAGTGCTGGCTTGATGTTGTAAGAGATGACATGCGTGCCAACAAGCTCTTACCACAGGATGCTAAAGATCGTGCGAAATGGAGGAGTATGTGCAGGAAAGTGGACCCCGGGCTCCAACGCGAAAGCCGCGGATGCAACCGGGATATACGCTGAGATGATGATGATGATGTTGTTAGTATACGCAGGTAAATCGCTAGTTTAACATAAAATTCTCATGAGACTCGAAGAAGTTTCCATTAATTTCACCCATGTTCCGGCATGATGTCTGGTGAAGCCGTATGGAGAACGGGTCTGAGCAGTTGTGTTGCGATGTGTGCCGGGTACGATGCGCCAAATGTTGCTGTGTCGAGTTTGGTCGTGGTGGGTCTCCAGATCAATCTCCCTCTGGCGCATCATCGTTGATCGTCTTCGTATTCACTCAGTTTTTTTTTTGAGTGAATGGGCTTAATAAACTAGCGTGCTTTATCATCAACGATTGCATCACTTCTTGCCATCGGGCGGGATTGTGGTCAAGCACTCGTTTATAATTATTATTATCAAGTAGTTTATTCAAATTGGCTAAGAAATTGGAGATTGATTCTGAAAAAATCTCATGGTCAAAAACTGGGTGAATTGAGAATTAGAGATAATTCTTAGTGTCAATTCTTTAGCAATTGGTTGTAATGACAGCTTAATCCAAGCTCACTGTATTTTTTTTGTTCTGGGGTGGAAAATCTTCCTGGATGTCCGCCGCCATGGGTTGGGCGACGGGGTCTGCCAGACTGACTAAAACCAACCCGGTGTCTCCTTTGTCACGTGCGCGGGGGGCCGTAGGAGTCTATATTCTTCCACGGCCCCACACTCTCGTGCTGGCCGGGTCTGTCCAGGCCTCGTCTCCTGCACGGGGTAGTGAGGTGTACTCCAAGCTCATTTCACCTAAGTTTTCACGGCGAGATGGTTACAGCATTGCTGTACTTTTCAAAATTACATAAGACATTCACCAAAAACACGTGCTAAAGAGTGCGTGTTTTTCACTTCCTAGTGCTTTTGCTGGGAAAAAGTGGCGAAAAAATCTCCTCAAAAGCACAGTCACAATCCGTCCATCGGCATAATATCGATGTGTGCGTGTTTCGGTCGTAATTTAAATATCTGTATTAATATTTCATCATCGGATTTTGGAGTAAGTATGCAAGGCGCGATACATGGCTTCCTATTTGTTTGTGCTGTCAACACCGACGTATTTGGGCAGCTCGTCTTCGGCCACGGGAAGCATTGATTCAATGCACTCCCACATCCGGGCAGGGTTACAGCATTGTCTACTATTGGTTTACTTAAAGCTTCCTGTTTAAATTCGTGATGGATTCCAATAGGATAATAAGTAAAAAAGTTCTAATTACTCGCGTGAGTGTCTGCTAAGATATGGATAAGTCTCATCTTTCATGTGGCTAAATCTTCGCTTACCGCGGAGAAATTGCTGATATTAATTATTCATCAAATATGTCAGATAAAGCTTCATGTGGAGAGCCGTCTGCTCTTGATAAATTGCTTTGCAAATCTACTTAATAGTTCTAGACTCAGATTTTTAAGTTGGAACTTTCTGAAATCGCAATTCTAGCAAGCAAGCTCTATGTTAAGCGTATCAGTAACGCCACGCATAATCATGAATAGGATCCAGTATAATGTAGTGATTCGTCAATCAAATAAACAGAGAAGATATCATATTCCTATATCAAGTAGTAAAACAAATTACAGATATGTGAAACTAGCAGTTTTACTTGCATAAGAGCCACACCTCAGGTAATTTGGCATCGCGGGGTTTTCAGCAGAAGTAAATACCTATAAGGCATATAATTTAAACAAATCTCTCTATCAACACTTTGAACACAACAGCGTCATCATCCTGCTGATCTTAAAATATTTGTGGTCACCGAAGCATCTTCATCATACATACCATCTCTATTAGCCGTCATCTCAATAAGTAACCCTAGCTCTATCGTTCTAGCCCCATCATATTTCACACAATTTATACCCATGAAACAATTCAAATAACTATCAATTATATTATCTAAACACTATTCAAACAGCTATTCATATAGGTACTTAGCCTTAGAAAACAACGCCAGTAAAACCACTTATGACTGTAACAGGACAGGGCAACCCGACACAGCGTCAAAACGTTGCAACGCAGCAACGGTACACCGAGCAATCGAGATAATGTGATTACTTAAGCAATTATATGCGCGTTCGTGATTGATCGTCCGAATCGACGCGAGAGTTGCTAATTACACCAGCGTGTAAACGTTAACGCCTTCGTTAACGTTATTGTAAAGTTTGTGTGTTTTTGTATGTGGGATATCAATTACGTTTCATGCGGGTTACGCTTTGAGGCTCACGAGTTATCTTTCGTTTATTTTTGATGGTTGGAAGTGTGAGTGACAGTTGTTCGCATAATATTTTTTGGATATTGACTCTCGTTACAGTTGAGACAAGGCCGATTTTTCAATGGACAGATAATTTCTATTCGTGGACAAAATTGGCGTCTGGCAGTTTTTTTAGGGTTCCGTAGTCAAATGGCAAAAAACGGAACCCTTATAGATTCGTCATGTCTGTCTGTCTGTCCGTATGTCACAGCCATTTTTTTTCCCGAAACTATAAGAGCTATAGTATTGAAACTTGGTAGGTAAATGTATTCTGTGAACCGCATTAAGATTCTGATGCAAAAATAAAAAAATAATAATAAATATTGGGGGCTCCCCATACCTACTTAGAACTGAAACTACCAACAAAAATTAAATAAAAATAAATATATACGGACAAATCACACAGATTAAGCTAGCCCCAAAGTAAGTTCGAAACTTGTGTTATGGGATACTAACTCAACGATACTATATTTATAATAGATAAATATATAGATAAACATCCAAGACCCAGGCCAATCAGGAAAAGATCGTTTTCCATCATGACCTGGCCGGGGATCGAACCCGGGGCCTCCACGTCGCAGGCAGGCGTGTTTACCGCTGCGCCACGGAGTACGAGACCTAGTAAGTGGTTTTTTTTAATACCACGTAAATCGTAAACCGCTTATAACCGCGTAATCTTTCATACAAATAAATTCAATCCTTTAATTTCATAAATCAATGGTACGGAACCTTTGTGCGTGAGTCCGACACGCACTTGGCCGGTTTTGTATTGAAGAATTGTCAAATATTTAAATTTATTCTTCCGATGAAATTAGCTGCACGGCAAATGCATAAAACTACAAACATTATCAGTAGCAGTTTCAGTTTGACAGTTCAATGCCATTCATTCCCTGATTAACGTTTTTGAGTCTAGACAATTTTTTCGAACGTATTATGGAGCAATGGAATTAACATAATGCTTCAAAATGATTCAAATCGACAGTAAAATTGTGTCCTATGCAATCAAAAAGGTGTTAGAAAAATTAGCAATTAAAGTCGTCCTAATCATTCAGTGGTCTACCAGTATTAGAAGTACATATCTATACTAATATATGTATAAAGCTGAAGAGTTTGTTTGTTTGTTTGAACGCGCTAATCTCAGGAACTACTGGTAGCCCATTAATCCAGGAAATTAACATCACGCTGCGACCAATAGGAGCGGAGCATAACTAACTCCACGCGAACGAAGTCGCTGGCGGCCGTTAGTTTAGTATATTGGATAGTGTTTTCAGCAAAATATACAGAATTAGCAAGCTTCATTTACTTCGGCATTATATATTTCGGGTTAATTACTAATTACAGCCTGAACATCGTTAACAAATTAGTGAATATGTCACGGAATTTCGCATGGCGAGTAATAACAATTTTGTAGCCATTATTATAAAAACACTGAATTCAAAACAGAATATTTACCCTAATGTAGATATTTTTAACGATAACTCGTCCCATAAGTTCTTTTTATATGTGGGGAATGTCCCAACCACAACCGAGTGTTATAAAAATAAAAACTTGCCTACAGTACAAACGCCCCATAATACTGTAATTATCGTCAGTGATAACACTTTTACTGCGCTGATAACTACGTATAAAACTGGCTTTGTGCTTCCTATTTTCCAACACGAATAAGTAAGTACTGAAGTAGTGGAACAATTTGCCAGCGGCGGTGTTTCCGTCGGACTACAATTTGAGTGTCTTCAAGGCTAGAGTGAAGAGGCTCTTAGTAATCTAGTGCGCTTTACCATCATCGATTGCGTCACTGCTTACCATCAGGCAGGATTGTGGTCAAGCGCTACTTTATATATACTAATATTATAAATGCGAAAGTAACTCTGTCTGTCGGTCTGTCTGTCTGTTACGCTTTCCCGCTTAAACCTCTCAACCGATTTTGATGAAATTTGGCACAGACAATCTTTAGACCCTGAGAAAGAACATAGGCTACCTTTTATCCCGTAAAAATTTGTTATTCCCGAAGGAAATCTAAAAAGCGCGATATAACCGAACTCCACGCGGGCGAAGCCGCGGGCGGAAAGCTAGTAATTTATAAAAAAAAAAAAGATTACTATGAAACACACACGAACGAAGTCGTGGGTAAAGTGCTAGTACACAAATATAGAACATATTGGCGCCGATTCTGTTGTTCACAAACTAAACTAATTTTAAGTTATGTGCATCTTTTTCTTTCCATTTCGTTAAGAAAAGGATAGAAGATAACATTTTAATTGAATCCTGTCAAATTAAGATACTCCATTGACAGTTTAGACGCGATTATAAACATGGCGACTAAAAATACCCCAGTTTACGTCAGGAGCGCACTACTTTGACAGGTCTAAACTGACATTTTATCTTCTGTCCTTTTCTTAATGGAATAGAAAGAAAAAGACGCACTGAACTTAAATTTAATTTAGTTTGTGAACAAGGGAATCGGGGCCATTGTTTTAATAATAAAAAAAAACCAAACAGAACCAGAACACTAACATACATCCAATCCGGTCCAAAGTTTGACTCATCTATTCAATAAGCGACTCATCCTTCCTGCGCATCCAAATGATTTCTTTATACAGAGTGTTCTGTAAAAAGTTCAACATGGTGCAGAGTGATGGCTTATTAAGTAGAAGTAAGTATACAATAACATTTCGTATTTTTAAAAGAAAATGCACTATTTTTCTATCTATTGTATCTTTCCAAAATCACCTTGCTAGTTTGAGATTGCTGTACAAAACACTGTCAAATACTTTTTTCACCACTATATGTTAAATTTAAGCAATAATAAAACTTAAAAAAAATGTGTTTCTTGAAAATATTTTTTTTTTTTATATACTTAACTATGAGTAAATTCACGAACAATTTTAAATAATGTAAACAAAAATACCTACACTAGAAAAGGTATTTTTAATTACGAGATGCTTAAAAATCGATGGTGGAGACTTTTGATTGATCCATAACATTAATAATAATAATTTTATTTAACACAGAACATATATGTTACGTACATTTAATCGCCAAACACAAAAACCTCATTGAGTAAGCGATGGTGATTACGCTCAATCCTCCTCTGTATGAGAGGAGATCTGTGCCCAGCAGTGGAACGTTAAAAAGGTTAACGATGATATGACTGTTGCATTTGAACAGATATATTGTATAATGACACATTCAAATTTTCATAATTTTTACTGAAGGCAGCTGTGTTTGAACTAGATAAAGAATAACTGTGTCTCAGATATCAGCGCTCTTCCGTATGATGATTCATTAAATTACTAGCTTAATTAGATATATTAATAATAGAAGACATACCATTACATTTTGTTGAGTATGTGTTGTTTTTTTCAGTATTGACCTCGAAGCTATCGCCCCCTGCATTTATGCCGTAATTATATTGGACTCCCTGTATATTAGGCATCAAACAATACATATGGGTTACTAATTTATCATGCCGGTTATCTGAGCGGACCAGCGATGCCGCCGCCAACGCGCCGCGATAACTGAGAGTTATGATATCAACTGCAATTCGCAACTATGTTCCCAGGATTGTGTATATGGAGAAGGGACCTTTGAATGTGTCACTTAGGTGAAGCCACAGGTCTATAACAACCAAAGTGATATAAATGTGCAATCTTCCTATAATAATAGGTTGTAAAATATGAAATAAGTTTCCGCCGTTATTTGAACATGCGCAGGAGCATTATCATGTAGGAGAATCAAAAGTAAAACAGCGTGGAATAATTCATCCGAAGTATTATCGACTGGTAATGTACGGACGACAGCAAACAAAAAAGAAAGAAAGAAAGAAAGAAAAGAAATATCGTTTATTTGTAGTAAACATGACGCAAGTGTTTACAAAAACATAAAAAATAAGAAATTGTTGAGGGAAACATGCGTCACATCCACGCAAAACGGTTGTCGCTCAGCATTATGCTGCGACTCTATGCCCCCTTGAAAAAAAAACCTTGAGCCTTAATGCTTTAGAGATAAAGTTGAATCCTAATAAGGAAATCTGACCGATTTTAGTAGCTTGATGTGCTGTCGTCTCTTAGGTACCTAAGAGACTGACGGAATTGCCACGTGTTGTATGGCAGTGCTTAGCCTCTAGCTAAGGTAAAAGCCAGCTCTTAGGTCATGGGAATTGAAGTGTCGACCAGTCGTTTCGAAATTTCTTAAAAAAAATCATGAGCACCTTTGTGATTTCAGTGTTAGCAAAATTACAATAAAGATGTATCAAAGGTATGAAAATAAAAAAATAATTAGTTCATCTTATAGATAATAAAAAAAAAAATAAGACCCGTATTTTTTATTTTGTCGAAATTACCAAAAACTACTGAGATATATAGCGTATTAAAGAGGGGGCTAATTACGTCACACCGTGGTATATTTTGTACCACGGCGTGACGTCATGCGTCAATTCAAATCAATATCTAGGTATCTTCCTATTCGAATGAAAGAAAAAAAAATACGTGTTCAATATTTTTTATAAATCTATCTAATGGACATTAAATTATTTTTTAGGATACAACCCAATTGTTGATTGTTGTTTGTGTCAACATATTTATTCTAAATATAAGAGGCAAAGTATTCGTTTGATAAATATCAATAAACGGGCCAATTTCCAGGCAAAATACGTCAAAGGCAAACGTAGCCAATAAATTAGTAAGAACTCAAAAGCCTTAGATGAGAATCAGCGCAATGAGAAGGGAAAATACCTCGCTTTCAAAGTTCCACAAGTGGCAGTGGCAAGTTAATTAGTTAACTGTCAAACAGTTTACTAAATCACATGTGGTTTTGTAATCTTTTGGGTGGTGTAACGTTTCGGTGACGACTGACCTTTAAAGGTCAAATCAGTGCCGACCGTCACAATATGTTTTTTTTTCATATTGTACGATGTATTTAACCTTATTACCACAATAAGGTTACATACAAAACTGTCTATGAGTTGTTTAAGCTAAACATCTTTTACACATGATATAATCCCCCTTATTCATAAACGTTGCTTAAAGTTAACTACTGGTTAGCGATTGTTTAACCATGCATTTTAGCCGTTTGCATTGCACATCACTTATCTTTAATAATCTTTTATGAATAAACCCCTCAAACACTGTGGTGTTAAGTGACGTTAAAAGGTCAAAAATTTATGGTTAAAGAATCGCTAATCACTAGTTAACTTTAAGCAACGTTAATTGGTATCAAAGCTTGATAATTTAAAAGAGTGTCCATGGAGTTTCTTGCCCGTTCTTCTCCATAGGTACCTATTCTTTGGAATGGGCGAATAGCTTCATCTTACTGACAATTCAAAAGTGCCTGTAACTTGTTGACTTGAAATAAATGCTTTGATTTTTTTATTTTGATTATGAATAAGGGGTACATGTATATGAACCAAGACATAAGAGGGTTTTCTCGGTGGTAGGCCATAACATCGGCTGCTGGCGGAAGTTACCACCCACCAGACAAAGTCTTGAGGCCAAGCGATTCGTCGTGTTCCGGCATGATGTCTGGTGAAGCCGTACGGTGGACGGGTCTGAGCAGTTGTGTTGCGATGTGTGTCGGGTACGATGGGCCAAATGTTGTTGTCTCGGGAATTTGGTCGTGGAGAGTCTCCAGATCAATCTCCCTCTAGCGCAGTATCGTTTGGTCGTGTTGGTCTTGGGTTTAACATTGCATCACCTCGCTCAACTGCCGTCATCCTTCCTATTCCTAAGTTTTTAAGTGAATAGGCTTTATAAACTAGTGCGCTTTACACTCAACGATTGCATCACTGCTTACCATCAGGCGGGATTGCAGTCAAGCACTAGTTTATAATTATTAAAAATAAAAAAAAAATAACAGTTCCCTAATGTCAACTTAAACACAACATGTGTTTAAGTTTTTCTGGTAGGACTCTAAAACTTTGGTTGAGTCGTGATAAATAGTCGATTTCGTGCAACGTGGCCTAGTGATAGCGGCTGCGTCTTACAAGTTGAAGGTCGTAGCTTTGAACACCACAAGGCGCTTTACTTTGTATAAATTATTTCATCACCACTGCTCTCAAAACGGTGAAGGACAATGTCGCGAAAAAAAAATTTGGAAACATGTGACATCTACAAACCCTCACTGGCCCGGCGAGGTAGATCACGGCCCGCTCCCTCTCTTGAGAGGAGGCCTGCGTCCCAACAGTGGGAACAATATAGGCTGATGATGATGATGATGAAATGTCTTTCCGATAAATATCAATGTTGTAATGTGACTGGGTTAACACCTATGAATCTGTGAAGGTTAGTTATAAGTACCTACTAATAGACCTACTCATCTCAGAGAAAATTATTTTAAACTAGCTTTCCGTCCGCGGCTTCGCCTGCGTGGAGTTCGGTTATATCGCGCTTTTTAGATTTCCCTCGGGAACCCTCATATTTTTCCGGGATAAAAGGTAGCCTATGTTCTTTCTCAGGGTCCAAAGATTGTCTGTGCCAAATTTCATCAAAATCGGTTGAGATGTTAAAGCGGGAAAGCGTAACAGACAGACAGAGTTATTTTCACATTTATAATATTAGTATGGATTGTAAAATTATTATAAATATACAAAGTGGAAGTCTTAAGAAATTATAGCTTAGCTTGAGCTGTGCCCCACGGTTTCACCCGCGTAAGCTTCGAACCGAAAGAGCTCAGATAATATAAAATAAGCGCCTGTTAAAATAATAGCAGCAATATATGTGTCCGCGTTTACTCCCGTTTTCGCAACATTTTTTGTTCCTGCTCTACTCCTATGGGTCACAGCGGGATGTTTTATAGCCTATGTCCTTTCTCAGGCTCTAGATCTAGACTGTCTGTGTACCAAATTTCATTACAATCGGTTCAGTAGTTTTGGCGTGAAAGCCGGACAGACAGACAGAGATACTTTCGCATTTATAATATTAGTATGGATTAAAGCATAATGATCACTTCAGTGTCTGCCTGATTTCAGTGGTTCCTACCATTTCCCGTCCGTAATTCGACGATTTTTCAAAACATTAAACCAGTCGTAGTAGATTTAAAAGTGTCTTGAAGAGCAATAATAATAAATTTGATGACGCATTCCGGCGAGTCAATGGCTCAAGGGAATGGAGAGTTGATTGGATTCCCACCCTAACGCCATCGCAGGGCTTTAACGACATAACTGGACCCGCAGCACCCCAACTGCATGATGCATGTACTTTATTTTCACTGAACTGCACGCAAATTATACCCTAAAATTGCTCATTTCATTTGGTCTGTTCTATCGATTTCTGGTTAGCAATAGGGACATCCATGCTACCATGTATCCAAGGTATGAAAATCAAAAAAATAATTAGATCGTCTGATAATAAAAAAATTAAGACCCATATTTTTTCTTTTGTCGAAATTACCAAAAACTACAGAGATATAGCGATATTAAAGTTACGGAGTGGGGGCTATTTACGTCACGCCGTGGTATATTTTGTACTACGGCGTGACGTAAAGCGACATTTCAAATCAAAATATCTTCCTAAGTATTTGAATGAAAGAAAAAATAAAAAATACGTGTTTAAGTAATATTTTTTAAAAATCTATCTGATAGACATTAAATTATTTTTTAGGATACAACCCATTTGTTCATATTACAAAAAAGTGGGATATGAACAGGAGAATTATATCCGAATTACATACAAATAGGCTAAGACTGTATGATTGATAGGACTTACGACCCAACTACAGCAAAGCCTTTAAACGAAAGGTTAAGATTTTATTTATTTATAAATCAATTTGTCGACTGACTCTAAAGAGAGATTATATTTAAATGTCATTGTCTGATTGATAATGTAGGTTTGAACTCCGCCAGGCCCTTTACTTTGTGTAAATGATTTCATCACCACTGTTCTCAAAACGGTGAAGGAAAATATGATGAGGAAACACGGCATGTTCTAGAAGAAGAACTTCGAAGACCTGTGACATTATACCAACCCGCACTGGGCCCGTATGGTAATAGGGTAGTTGACTAAAAAAAAAACTAATTAGTCCGTCAGTCAGATATAAAAAAAAAAACTAGCCACGTATTTTTTTCTTTTTTCCTATAAACAAAAAATGATGACGATACATTGCGTTGAAAACTCATGTGTCACTCATGTCACTCATATAAGTATATATACGTAAGTAACCAATATTTTTTTATCTGAATGACGGACTACTTAAATAGAATCATTTTTTTACCCAGAAGACATCCCTATTATGGTCCACTTTCTCCCAACGAGAGGAGGCCTGTGTCCCAGGAGTGGGAACTTTAGGCTGATTATGTATGTATGTCATTGTCTGATTAATAAGAAGCAAACGCTATTAAAATCCATCATGCGGAACATTCATTTGGCAACATTGCATTTTAGCTTCTGACGACATTACAAACTAAACCATTCTGAAACTGTAAATTGAAACAATGTTTTATCTGCGACAGATGTAGTTTTGCAAAAAAGAGACATTAACCCAATTCACAGGCAGCGGGTCGTTTGTGTCAGTCTGCGAGGCGGTTATCTGGAGTGCCATCTCCGCGGTCACCGATCCGCTGTACGGTCGAGCACAGCCTTTATATTTTTAGCCAACATTATTATAACACTGCGAAATACCTTAATGAGGCCGGAAAGAGAGCCTAGGGATTGTTATCCTGCGTTTTTTGTTAAAGGCGGAAAGAGGGAGCAAAATTAATGATGTTTCCTTTAATATCCCCCATTTTAAGAGCTAAATAAGAAAATAATAATGTGGAAAGAAGTGGAACTGACAATAAGGCGTAGTCGCCGCACCACTACGCATCAAAATTCGATACCATTTCGAACAAGACCATTAAAACGCAGTCAATAAAACCCAAACAGAACCGGTTTTAAATAGTGATTGATTTATAATCAAACGTCATTTATAATCCTAAATCTGTGCAAGAAGATTAATTCGGTTAGAAAACTAATCTGCCTAATCTTGTTTGGTAATAGAGGAAGGAGAGCAATAGCCGTGTGCATCTGGTGGAATGGAAGCCCCTCCCGCAACGTAATCATTATGATTTATGGCGCTCGATTTGGCGCGCGCGTTCCAGCCTGCCGAATGATGCTAAATGACGAGTTCCGCTACACTATTCTTGATGGCTTCCTGGACACTCTTCTTGGTTAAGAGCTTCCTGAACTGGAAACATTCGCAACTTTTATTACATAGTTAGTAGTAAAGTTCCTAATTGATGTATTATGTATATACAACGTGTAACAAAAAGGGTATATACATACCAAGGGCATGGCATCTTTAGATGATATTAAACGATATCGGAAGGGTTTCAACTCAAAATAAAATACTCAAAAAATTGGTACCAAATTTTCGGTTTCGTGTGTTTCTTAAAACTAATCATAACAAACGGGGCAGCACACTACATACGTTAATAACTACTCGTTACCCGTCACGTTGCTTACCAAAATCCGATAAATGTCTTCAATATCTCTGTGCGACTAGTATGATAGTGCCTATCACAGGCGGTGTTTTTCCTCATATCTGCTTAACACTTTATGTTATATGTATAGATAGGATTAAAAAACCCTTCCAATATCGTTTGATATCATGTAAAGATACCATGCCTTTGTTATGTATATACCCTTTATGTTACACGTTGTATAACCACATTGGATCTGTCAATACATTGCTTCAACGATGAAGCCGAAAATCCAAAAAATAAACTGGCTACTATTGCGAGAAAATATACATTGGAAAAATGCATTTTGCGACTGTCCGCAGTTTTGCTAACGGCAAAACATGCCAAGTTTTAGTATCTCTTCGGAACTTTACCGGAATCACAAAAAACAAGTGATGCTTTCTGTCACTCAGACATGAGCGACAGTTTAAAAAAAGTGTCAAGCTGAAGTGTGTGCTTATCAAAGTGATAGCTCTGAATGATGTTACATATTGTTATACCCTTTGGTTGTTACCAAAAACGATAAAGAGTGAGTGCTTTGCTCCCGCAGCCTTGTCATTTATCAGTGTCGTCAGCTCCCCACATGTCCAGTAACGATTGACGTTTCATAGCATCCGGCCACGTGCATGGAATGTCCACTGCTATGCTTTGGTAGCCAGTTACATAATAATTATTCAAATGCATTTTATTACAGGCAACTTTTCGGGAGACTTCCAAATTTAAAATTATTTTAAAAAGAGATAAAAAAATCCGTGTGAGAAGAAAAGTGTGAGATACTGTATCCATCTCTCTCTTTTGATTACGTTTTAACATCAACTCGGGAAAAGGGTGTTATTTGAAGCTCTCTACTGGCTAGTATTGGATTAAAAACAAGATAACTTGTTGCGATGCTACCAGCTGCGATCTGTTAAAGTAACTCAAGCATGACCAAAGTTGTCCTAAAGAACTTGGTGAAAAAAAAAAGTTTTAATGATCCTCATAATTTAACAATACTTTTTTTTAAGAACGGTGTCAAGTTAGTTTACTTTTAGAACACTAGCATGAAAGGGAGAGCAATAGAGGTTTAGGTAACATTAAGTCGGACTTCATTATAAAAATCCCAACAACTTTAATCTGTAATTCTGCCGTCATAAGGAAAAAAGGCGCATCTAACATTCTTTTTCATGCGAAAAATAATAATATTTTTGTATGCCATTTCTTTTACTGATTTAGAATATGCATGTAACTCAATTTGGAAAAAAGATGTTAGATGCGTCTTTTTTCCTTACGGCGGCAGAATTATGCCAAAGACTTTTTCCGTGCCATTACGGATTACGGTTGCAGTTTCATAACGAGTTGGCATTTAGTTTTACGCAACCGCACTGAAGTGCTCCGAGGTTGAGTGGAACAACTGTTTCACTCAAGAGATTTAAACGGTGTTAAACGCTATTGAATCATGGTGTTATTGAATTAATCTTTTGATTGAATACTTGAGAAGTCGATTAACGCGGTTCCGAATTGATATTGCATGCACGCGAGTACACTGGGTTTATTGAACTATTTGTGGCAATCTAACTTTCTAAGGGTCCATTACACAAGTTTCTCTCCGCGCTATACCTGGATGCAGATTTCGTGCATGTTTATTACAAAAAATACTTTGCTCTACTGTTCGAGATTTCCGTTGCGTTCGGTATTTATTGATTAAGCTTCCAATAAAGGTTAAAGGAGCGCGGTACTGTGCCAACACCAAGTTTCCCCCGACACACTTGCTTAAATGAATAGCATTAGCATACTGTTTCAAAGTAGGTAGATATATTCGGTTTGATCTCCCCAATACCATAAAACCCTCAGTAGAAACGGTAACCCTTAAAGCCCACAGTTGTGCTAGGTCAACAGTAACTCTCCGTGTGCAGTTTCTGGCCTGCCATCGGACGCGTCCCCAGGTGGCGGATAGGGGAGCGGCCCCCAGATATGGGGGTTACCGGTTTACCGGCGCGGACCAAAACCAGATGCGGGGACCGCTTCGGCGGTCACACGTGCGGCGGGTCGGCCACCACTCGAGGTGGCTGACGTGACCCGAACTCCGGGTCACCGTCGGGCAACCCGGTCTCCTCATTGAGAGGAGCTGGGGGCCCCGTTTGCCTCCGGGCAAACGAGTGGGGCTAAGAGGAAGGACACCTCGCTAAAAAACCCTTGGCTGCTGCGTCTTCTCGCACAAAAAGACGTACCCAGCCCGGCCCCTCCCTGTGGAGTGGAGGGACCACTGTGGGCCCGCCCTAGGCGGGAATCGCCGGCGGGGGATTGGTAGTTAGGCTGTGCCATTTTCCCATGACCCCGCCACTCAGGCGATGTCGTTGTGCCGCTGTGGGTTTAGTGGGTATTCCCGGCTTCGGCTGGGCGAGTCCCACACACGCCCTTCGGGGTATGGTGCGTAAATGCATTACCACAGCGTCAAAAAAAAAAAAACAAAAAGGTTAGGTTAGGTTTCCGTGCGCAGTTTCTGGCCTGCCATCGGACGCGTCCCCAGGTGGCGGATAGGGGAACGGCCCCCAGATATGGGGGTTACCGGTTTACCGGCGCGGACCAAAACCAGATGCGGGGACCGCTTCGGCGGTCACACGTGCGGCGGGTCGGCCACCACTCGAGGTGGCTGACGTGACCCGAACTCCGGGTCACCGTCGGGCAACCCGGTCTCCTCATTGAGAGGAGCTGGGGGCCCCGTTTGCCTCCGGGCAAACGAGTGGGGCTAAGAGGAAGGACACCTCGCTAAAAAACCCTTGGCTGCTGCGTCTTCTCGCACAAAAGACGTACCCAGCCCGGCCCCTCCCTGTGGAGTGGAGGGACCACTGTGGGCCCGCCCTAGGCGGGAATCGCCGGCGGGGGATTGGTAGTTAGGCTGTGCCATTTTCCCATGACCCCGCCACTCAGGCGATGTCGTTGTGCCGCTGTGGGTTTAGTGGGTATTCCCGGCTTCGGCTGGGCGAGTCCCACACACGCCCTTTGGGGTATGGTGCGTAAATGCATTACCACAGCGTCAAAAAAGAGACCCTCACCGGACGTGTCAGAAAACTAATATACGTATTTTAGAACCTTCGACATTCTGCTGACCGTATGCTATTGAGTGCAATCTATATAACATTGGGTCAATCAATTTTGGATTTTTGCATTCCTGCGTGGGGTGGAACCTACAAAACACTGTTTCTGAAAGTGGAGAGGGTACAGAGGTCTGTTCTCAAGATTATACATGGTAAGCCACAATATTATTCTACCTCTAAACTATACAAGGAGGCCAAGGTTTTGACGGTGCGACAGCTGTTATTCTCCGCACGATACTCCGAAGACATTTACTACTTCCCTAGGAAAGTTTAAATAAGCGAAGTGGTGCTCTTGTTTGCCCCTCTGTGCAATGTAAAACAGCTTTCGCACAGCCACAATACAACGCATTAAGTTTCAGGCTTTACAATAAAATTAACAAAACGATCTCACTATACAAACTAAATAAATATAATCTCAAAGATAAATTAAATAATTGGTTGATGTTGTTGAGTTATGATGAAACTGAGAATCTTATTGAAATAGCAAAATGAAAATGATTAGTGTCTGAATTTTGCAGAATTGTTATTTTTATTTTTAAATTGTAAACTATAAATAAATTTAAAAAGGCGGTGATATGTACTTATACATATATTGACATTTAAAACGGCCGACCGCCGACTACCCAAGATACGAGCATGTCTCAGTTTGGGAGTCGTTGTCCTCTAAATTTATTTGCTTCTGTACACTTTACCTTACCAAAATATATGTAACTCTTTTTTGTAACGTCTTTGTACTTTCGAAAAATAAAAATTATTATTCTCTTTATTTTTCTATATGTACCTACATATTATTTTACATTTTTAAATATTTATATAAATACATACAAAAAACATTTAAAAATGTAAAAAAATAGTAGCCCACCGGTATCGGGAACAGGGTCCGAGATACCGGCGGTCAGGACTCCAGAGAGAGGAACTTCCTGACGATGCGAGCCGTGTCCAGCAGTACCGCTTTCTGAATCAAGCCCTTGATCCAGCTGCCTAACGAGAGCCTCCTGAGGTTTTGGTCGAGACTCTTGGCTATTAAGCCATTATTGGATGTCACGACTATCGGTACAATGATTGCTGAATCCACTTTCCACATGTCGACAACCTCATGAGCCAAGATACTTGATTTGTTTATATTTCTCAGCTTTCACGAGGTTCTCATCATGTGGGATGGTTATGTCAACAATCATTACACGCCGCTCTGATCGATCCACCATCACTATATCAGGCTTATTGGCAACAATAGTCCTGTCCGCATAGTTTGTTGGCTGCGGTGAACGCGGTCTCCGCATTCTATGACTGGTGAGCAATGACCAAATCAAATCAAATCAAATCATTTATTTGTTAACACAGGTAAATATTTACAGATCTTACATAGAATAACGCGCTGTGTTATGCCAGTAGGCGTACAAAAATATAGTGTCCATGTGGCTCATCATAACAAAATTTCAAGCAATAAGAATATACTTTTATAAATCATGCACAATTACTCTTTCAATTAAAGTGACAGGCTCAGATGAGGAACAATTTCTCATTAATTTAATGTAAAAAAAAAAATCTAAGTCAAAATAATCAAAATCATCAATATAAAATCATGCATAATTACTATTTAAATTAAAATGTCAGAACCAAATGAGGAATTATTTCTTATTACATAAATGTAAAAAAAAAAAAAAAAACTTAGGTCATAATAATTAAAATGACAAAAAAAATACATCATCAATATTATAATTCAAAAATATAATAATTATACATATACAATATTATTATACAATATTCTTTACATTGAGCCATCATTCAAAAATTCGTCTAACGTGTACACACGGCTACTCTGCATTTCATTTTGCAGGCGATCAAGCACAGTATCATCCAACATATATGATTACGCTAGATAACCCGTACCTGATCCGATAGTCGTTGTGCCGAAACCTTGACAGCTGGTTCAAGCACCTGAAACAGAGAGAGCATTCGAACACGGTACGCGGTCAGGTTGTTTCCTCCCTCTGTAGCCCCATAGCATGAGCGCATGACATTTTCATTGATGGCTTGTGTCCATCTCATGTGCTGCACACTTCCACCGGGAGCTGGGACCCTGTCAGAAGCTGATGGGCCTCGAGGTCCTAAGCGATCCGGCGGCCGGCGTCCTCCCCGTCGGCGAGCAGGTGGTGGCGTCGTCGGCGGAGAGAAATACTCGTCGCTCGAGCTCGACGCAACTGCCGCGGCCGAGGTCGTCACAACGCTTACAGTGGCGCTGGAGACCGACGGCGGCGAGGCGGAGCTGAGCATCGAGTCCGGAGATGGTGGGCGTGCACGTTGTCTAGCGGCAGATCTTGTCAACATTTCATATTTATTTCACTGTTTTGCATAATTATTTTTTTTTTGTTTCATTCATTCCGTTCATTTGAACGGAAAAGGCAAAGGCATAGTACGCCATACAGCCTAGTCTTCAGTGTGTTATCCTAAACCTTATCCTTGCTTAACTTAACCTAACCTAACTCCTTTCGTTTCCCGCGTTTGGACGATAAGGAGGGGTTTAGCGTAAAGACATGATGCGGCCACTTTTGCATAATTATGTATTGTCCGAAGTGACATGACAGATGTCACCTCCAATAATTCGGTATTTTTATCATTGTAGATAAATGTATATAGATATAGTACTTTTTTATATGCATATATTGTAAATTGTTTTAAGTTTGTGTTTCGGTTTTTGTTGAATATTTCACAGTATAGAAATGAAAAACAGATATAAAATATTATTTCTTAAATTGATAAAAAATATGATGTTGTTGACGTTTGCTGTGTTGCCAGCTCTTATTATTATAGTGAATATTTGACAGTTTGGGGTAGCTTGACCTGCTGTCGTCCATACATATTGCAAAATGGAAGTAATTCATGTTTTATATTGCTTCCAATCTGCTTTTGTCCCAACCAAATAAAACATGAATGAAGTAGAAAATATTTATTTGTATTAAAACCTATTTTGGAAGAAACATTTAGTAAGCTTAAGATTAACGCAAGGTGTCAAGCAAGTCGCAAATTTTAAAACGTTGTTAAGTATCACAAATTCACATGACATTAATAGATAGGTACTCAAATAAGATAATACTTGTTAATCTTTAGTTACACAATACTTGTTTATTTCGTTACTTAGTTTCGCTCTGTTGTTGTACCATTTCTCTGATGCTGTCTTCACTCTCTTTCAGATTTTTCTCTAAATACCGTTTATTGTTTTCTAATTCCGTTGTACGAGCTATTAATTGAGACTCTCGGGCTTTGAGGTTGTTCTTGACTTCGTCGAGATTTGTGAGAAGAAACATTCTGCCAACAGATTCGTAAGTTTTAGTATCAGATGGGAATGTACGGATCTCTCGCTGAGTAATATCTACATGTTGCTTGACACGCTTCAGAACATCTATTTGAGAGTCTATGAACTGAATTTTTTCACTGATTTCAACCATTTTCACTTGCAATTCTTTAAATGCTTTTTTCAATTCTAAATCCACTAGTTTAGCCATGTTTGATAAAAGTAACTTCGAATCAGATGGACCTCGATTTTTCTTCAATAATGCCAATGGCTGGCGAAGTGAGGTTATTCATCTGTCATTATATATTGCTGTCAATAATAATGTTTTTTTTTTGTTTTTTCCATTTGGAACCGGCTAGGGTCAGAAATCATGCTGCCACAGCCATGTCTTCAGTAATCAATTATGATGAGTGAAACTGACTATGGATTTTAAACGTTTTTTTTTTATAGCAAAAAAATCCAGTGGGTAATTTGCAAGGAATTTCTATCTAAACTGGAATGTGAACTATTGATCAAAACGCGGTCCGAGGGAGATAGCTTCACAGTAGCCCTCTGTCCTTGTTGTGTAGGGTGACTATTATAATGGAATTTATAAGGAATGTACGTATTTTTTTTCTCTTATATTACCTGCAGGAGTTTTAATGAATATTTAGGCATTAAAACGAACTTTTTAATTTCATTATTGAATTTTAAAAATGGACGAATAAATTGATGATGTACGGTCGACAGCAGGTCAATCTATCCGAAACTGTACCTTTAGATAAATAAAATATCTACAAGATAGCAGAATTTAATGGCATTGTAAATACCCAATAAAAGTCACTTACTTATTATGCACACAATGACTAAGTGCACATTCATTACTTACTCCGAAATTTATGGTCACCCTACATACAAACAAAATAGCTTGTATTTATGATTACCGCAAAAACCTTACTCAAAGAATGATATTCCGCATCCAGAGTATGACTCACTATTGCAGACATTAATGACACCCTTTTTCACAATCTTTTTTCTAATCGAAATTGTTGGTTTCAAACAAAATTACAAAAAATAAATACGAAAGATAACAAAAGAGGCAGAGGGCTACTGGGACGCTTTGTCCCTCGGACCGTGTTCTCTTCAAATAAAGTTTTATTTCCGATCGACCTTATTGCGCTTGCGATAGTCTTATTTTAAATAAGAGATTTATGCAAGTTTACATTCCAGTTTAGATAGAATTTCCTTGGTAATTTGTTTTAGAAGCATGCCCAACTTTTGACCATTTAGAGAAACTAGGATGTCATTTCAATAAAATAATATGACACTATTATAATCGTTTAATCTAGCTATTCAAAATGATTTTTTATTATATTTTACACAAAATTATGTCATTATCGTTCAATGTTGTTAATAAAACAGCAAAAGAAAAAAAAGAGCCACAGACCACAGGGCCCTACACAAGATACACAAGAGACAGTGATGTCTAAGGTATAATGTATTTATAAAGGCTGTCCCAAAATTAACGCAAGATTTGAATTTGCCGCCATTTATGCAGTACAGTGTTGCCAACCCTAAAAACAAAATAAATCGACAGTTGACAGTTTAGGGTTAGTAAAAATGGATCGTTACGCAATAGAACAACGTGTCTTCATTGTTGAGCAATATTTCAAAAATAATGAATGCTTGGCGGCCGTAGTTCGAAAATTTCATACAAAATATGGCCGGAATAGTGTTTTAACTTTGTCAACTATGAAGCGATTAATTGAAAAATTCCGAGAGACAGGATCCGTGGGAGACGCCAAACACACTGGTCGTCCAAAAACAAGCCCTTCAAATGTCAATATAGTGGCAGTGCGTGCGAGTGTCGGTGACAATCCAGGAACCTCAATTCGGCGTCGTGGACAAGAATTGCAAATTTCAAGAAGCCTAACAGTGTATACTCACTAAAGATCTGTGTCTCCATGCTTACAAAATTCAATTAACACAACTACTGAAGCCCAATGACCATGCACAGCGAAGAGAGTTTGTTGAATGGACAATTATTGCATGAGACATTTCCAGGTCGTGTACTCTCTCGTTTCGGTGATCAGAATTGGCCCCCTAGATCGTGTGATTTAACACCATTAGATTTCTTTTTATGGGGATATCTAAAATCACAGGTCTACGTCAACAAGCCCACAACTACGCGTGCATTAAAGGAGGAGATTCAACGTTGCATCAACGAAATTCAGCCACATTTATGCAGAACGGTCATGGAAAATTTCGACAAACGAGTGCGTATGTGTATGCAAAGCCGCGGAGGCCATTTGCCCGATGTGTTATTCCATAAATAACCCTATCCTATGTACTTTATGAATCAATAAAAAAATTACAATCAAAAGACTAAAACTGTGTTTTCTATTTCATTCAAATCTTGCGTTAATTTTGGGACACCCTTTATATAAACTGAAAAGTATGAAGGCACTGGGACAAGTTTTTGCAGGAATGTTTAGTTTCTTTTCCGGTATGTTTTTACAAAGGTCTCTTAAATATAAAAAGAACCGATGTCGTCGATCTGATTTCGGGGGAGGTTTGTGCATAAAATATGACGTGATATAATACTCCCCCGGTTAAACTCACGGGGGGTGGACCAGAAGTAATAACATCACCCTTATTTATACACGGAGCGGCCTTGGGGTTGTTCCCAATTAAATATAACTGGGTAGGTATCCCGTAGAAGTTATTTTTAGATTCGTCGCGCAACTGTGATGGTGAAATTGTTTGTTTCGCAGACGCGTGGTTCTAGTCTAAAAATAGGAAGCCATTCTATTTTTTCTTGTTGGTACCGCAAGAAGCGACTCTGGAGATATTTTGGACTTACATGGGCAGCAGACAATACTGACGGTCCTTTAGATTTTTTACACTACAAACAAAGATAACACAACGCGATATAGGTATGTGATACGACTGGCGCAATGGCAGAAAGTCTTCTTTGCTCAGACAGATCCGATTACCTGCGTTCAATAATTTATGTTTTTAAGCACATCAAATACGAAATTCTTCGAAGCTAAGTTATTAAGCGAATTCTCGTGAAGCTACGTGTAACATACACGTGTCATAGTAAGATTGGGATCATATCAGTAGGAACTACTAAGTAAACTTATAGATATATGACTTGCACATTTTATTAACTCTAGGGGGAAAAATGACCCTATTACGGAGTATTGCAGTCCTAGACTGTAGGCATCTGCTTGAGAATCGAGGAGTCCATTCACTAGAATTGTGAAGTGTAAGACACGCGCAGGGTGACTCACCCTCGGTGGTCGACCCGTATTGAGGTCACCGCTGTGGCCTTCCTAGAGACGGCATTGTTCCTTTTATTTCAACTTTATTCGGTTCGACGTTACGTTAGAGTGCCGAAAGTTATTTAAATGATATTTGGCAAGTGAACCTTTTATGTTATGATTTACTTATTTTTTTAATAAGTATTCAGTTATCATGAGCAGTGGTGGCCTAGTGGTATTAACTTACGAGTTTTAGGTCGTAGGTTAAAACCCAGTCAAGCACTTTACTTTATGTAAATGATTTAATCACCACTGCTCTCAAAACTGCGAAGGAAAACATCGCGAGGAGATCGGCATGTCATAGAATAAAAAAAAACGAAAACATAGGACATCTACCGACCTACGACCTTGCTTCGGGTGGTGGATTGCAATCAACTCTCTGTAAGGCCTTTGTTCCGGCAGTGAGAATATTATGGGCCGATTATGATGTTTCAGTACCTAATCTAAGGTCCGTATTCCAGAAGGAAACTCAAGCATTGATCTCTGCTTAAGCATTAGGTACTTAAAACTAGTTTCAACCAATCAAAAGGCTTGAAACGAGACTTAAGTAGAGCTTGAGTTTGAGTGACGTTCTGTAATACGGACCTAAGTATGTTATGGATAGAGAAGTAGTAATTGCGTCGATCTTTGGTTTGGAGAAGAGAAGTTCGTCGCGGGAAGCCAATGGATGTGGGCAGCACAAGTTCGTGGAAAGCCTTGTAGAAGGCCTTTGTCCAGGAGTGGACTTCTATAGGCTGAAAAAGAAGTTCGAAATGTAATTAGGAACGTCTTCTTGGCTACTTGTGGTTTCGATAAACGCATCTAAAATGTTTGTAGGCACCAATTTGGACTCAATTTCCTTTATGACATAAAGTAGTATCTGATCAATATGCAAGGTCTTCACATCGATCACCCGACATTTGATTTCATTTCCAGTTGGAAATAAATTTCGGTCTGCTCTAGAACAGGTTACTTTAAAATTATTGTAAGTGGTAAACGAAGTTTAATGTAAATTTTTCTTTCCTGCTCTTGGTTGAAATCTTTGCAAATAAAAAGTGTATTGACTGTTGAATAGCTAACATGGTATCCAGTGTGTCCAGTTGTGTTCACTGCTTAAGGACTGATAAATGACATGCTAAGGAGAAGAATCAGTAATGATGAGTTAAATTACAGCTTCCTATAAGTGTGTATCTGTGATGTTTATAAAATTATAACAGACGTCATGAATATCTGTTACTTAGTACTAGCTTTCCGCCCGCGGCTTAGCCCGCGTGGAGTTCGGTTATATCGCGCTTTTTAGATTTCCCTCGGGAATAACAAATTTTTCCGGAATAAAAACCTACCCTATTATTTAAACCGGACTTCTAACCTTTAACCTTTTTTGTCTGCAAAATTTTAAAATAATCGGTTCAGTAGTTACGACGTGAAAGCGGAACAAACAAACTCGTATAATATTAAGTTAAGATTTGAGATTTTTGAAGTATCAAAAAACGCTCTGTATTTGGACATTACAACCGTACGTGGTAGTCACTGATCTTTTATGCAACTATAGTGCAGCAATCAAGTTATGCTCTACAACAAAGACAATTTGAATGTGGTTCCTTTCAATACCTCTTACCACAAACAAGTGAATCTCCATCAATAGCAAATGAAATCCTCAGATGTTCTAACCATAACACATACTTAATGTAATGTTGGGTACATTTAAGTATGCAAACGTTTACCAAGATAATTTGTGCAAACCTTTAAAAAACCGCAAGATTACATACTTACTATTATTTATTTACACAATATCAAGTTGAAGGACAGCTTACAATGTTTCTCTAATCACTATGCAAAGCTTGTAAAATGCAAAACACACACATTTGGCATACTAAGTAAGTGGTTTGAGTTTGTTTGGATGTGTAGGCGTCCCTACCATTAGATGGCTATCTTTAATGTAGCTAAATAAAAATACAGCTCGGGTAAAGAAACTTGCTTCTCATTTCTATATTGTAGCAGTTTCAATTCTGCCCATGATTGTACTGCTGTCTGTAAATCATTAACAACCATGTTTCCAGTACTTTATTTAGACTTTATCTCTGCACCTTAGGGCTGTGGTGTTATGTTAAATAGCCTATAAAAATCTTATATAATTGCAATATCCATCTGGTAGTTCCAGAGTAACACATGTACAAACAAAAAAAAAGAAGCAAGCTCTTCAGTTTTATTATTTTACTAGCTTTTCGCCCGCGGCTTCGCCCGCGTGGAGTTCGGTTATATAATCGGGCTTTTTAGATTTCCCTCGGGAACATCAAATTTTACCGGGATAAAAGGTAGCCTATGTTCTTTCTCAGGGTCTAAAGATTGGCTGTGCCGAATTTCATCAAAATCGGTTGAGAGGTTTAAGCAGGAAAGCGTAACAGACAGACAGACAGAGTTACTTTTGCATTTATAATATTAGTTTAGTATGGATAATATGGATTATCATTAAAAGTCAGTAGTCATAGTATTCTACATTAACATGACACTGCAAGCTTGTAGCACAGAGCCATGTATGGAACTGTTTTTTATTCTGTGGTTGTTATAGTGTCCATGTGTGAAGTGTGAAGGCAAGCTCTTGAGGTTTTTGTTTTATTTAGAGGAGGATATAGCTAGTATTATTTCTTTTATAAGAAATTATATGATAGTAACTTAGTCAGAGAAATGTACCTCTTCAATTCAATTTACTTTATGCATAAAAATCATTGCTGCATATTGCTAATACTGAAATAGCAGTATTAGGCTGCATTTGGTTTGACTAGAAGCCAACCCCATGATAGTTAAGACATCTATACAATTTGAATTAGATAGTTAGTTTTTCAGACATTTCAAATATTTAGGTCCGTATTACCGATCGTCACTCAAACTCAAGCTCTACTTAAGTCTCGATTCAAGCCTTTTGATTGGTTGAAACTAGTTTTAGGTAATGCTTAAGCAGAGATCAATGCTTGAGTAACGTTCTGTAATACGGACCTTAGTCTCCTTTATTTTGCTGAATATTTAACCAAGATTATGCTGTCAACAATTACAAGTAAATCATTCAGCAATATATTTCTAAAATCTATAAAAATTGCTTACATGTGTTTCTTTCTGAGTGTGTGTAGTTAACTGCAATTTTACTGAGTCGTTTAGTTCTTTTATACTTAACTAGCTTTCCGCCCGCGGCTTCGCCCGCGTAAATTTCGGTTATATCGCGCTTTTTAGATTTCCCTCGGGAACATCAAATTTTTCCGGGATAAAAGGTAGCCTATGTCCTTTCTCAGGGTCTAAAGATTGTGTGCTTTCCGCCCGCGTCTTCGCCCGCGTGGAGTTCGGTTATATCGCGCTTTTTAGATTTCCCTCGGGAACATCATTTTTTTCCGGGATAAAAGGTAGCCTATGTTCTTTCTCAGGGTCTAAAGATTGTCTGTGCCAAATTTCATCAAAATCGGTTGAGAGGTTTAAGCGGGAAAGCGTAACAGACAGACAGACAGACAGAGTTACTTTCGCATTTATAATATTAGTATGGATTATTAAATTTATTTACATAATGAGGCAGCTGTTCTTGAATAAAAAAGGCCAAGCTATAAAAACAAGAACATGTGTTTCAATCAGGTCATCTAATTTACTAGACCACATAAAACAAGTGAAAATAAATGTTGTGTCCATTTGCATAATCAAGTTTATTTATTACTTACACTACTTAATTCAAATATATTATTGTGTTAATTGGAATTGATATTCTACCTCCTTGGAGTTTTAATAGAATCACAGAATATGTTAATAATTCAATTAAAAAAGGTTTGATAAATATGAAGCTTGCATATTTACTTACAAATAAATAGCCATTGAAGAGGAGTTTCTTGCCTGTATTGTGAGTTAATCCAAATGATGAAATAAATCAATTTTATTTACATACATACTGACGGAAAATGTAGAAAGTCATAGTTAATTTCAAGGTAAGATTATTTATATTCGAAGACATAGCGGTTAGTAGACACTTGCCCTTTCATATATAAAATGAAACATGCACTTGTAAAATAATCGAAAGCATTAAAATAAAAGGATTACACTCCCCGGTAAATAATGACATTTAGTACACGCACAGTATTATCCGTTCACCGATCCCCAACGGCTTAACCCAGGGGTGGGTCTCACGATATATGCCCGCATCGTAAGAATTTATTAGAACACCACTCGTCATTCACGAACTTCGTGACATAAAACCTTCATTTATCAATTAGATCTATAGTTTCTGCAGTTGAAATTTTTCATAAATACCTCTTAAACACCAGAGAATGCAGATCAAGGCAGCAAATGAACTGTCGATGGGACAAATCCTTGCACAACCACTAAACTGAAATTATACGAAAATAAAACACACCAACACAAGACGTTCACTACTTTTGTTTAAGCAAATCAACACAATAAACTATTGCACAAACTAATTGTGTCATAAAACGTCCAAAAAACATATATAAAATGTGAAAAATGTTGCATTTCCTATTTTACGTTCACCGGCAAACGATCAACACAACCACCGCTACAAAAATCTTTATAAAACTGAAAAATATACGACGAAGGTGGCGCTGCGATCAACGATTAGCGCAAGCGCTGTCAAAATGTATTATGAAGTGACCCTTTACACGAAATAAAACTGAAAGTTGAAACGTAAATTACAGAATTAAGTGACTAACTCAATTATAACACGTTTAAACTATAAATTAGTTTTAAGAGAAACTAAAATAGTGCTTTTTAAATATTGCTTAATCAATGTTGCGCGATTTATATCAATCTCTACATATACTGAATTACTGAACGTATGTCAGTCTGGCACTAACTGCTGTCAAAGTCACAGAAATACTGTCAAAATTCCACTTTATTTACATACCTTGTAGTGCCTACTGTCTTGTAGTTTTTCGTTTTCATTTTTATTAGTATAATAAAACATTGATAATAAGTAAAGATGCTAGACTCTGTAAAACGTGTAATATTAGTTCTTTCTGGGAAAGGAGGTGTTGGAAAATCCACAGTTAGCACGCAGTTGGCGCTAACTTTAAAAGAAAGAGGTTATAAGGTATTTACTCAGCTGTATTATTTTTTATTTCATTTGTTTTTTATACGCAAATAGTTACAAGGTATTTTTTGTTTTTTTTTTTTTCTTGTTTTTAACTTTTAGTTAAATAAGTACTGTATACTCTTTCGTATCTTTTTTATTTCTATTCACCTAAATTGCTTTTAGGTTGGATTATTGGATATAGACTTATGTGGACCCAGTGTACCGTATTTGCTTAACTTGGAAAATCAGAGTGTTCACCAAGGCCCTGAAGGCTGGATCCCAGTTTACCTGGACAATGAGCAGAGGCTGGGCGTCATGTCAATAGGCTTCCTACTTGGGTCACGCAATGATGCAGTAGTATGGAGAGGACCAAAGAAAACTTCCATGATAAAGCAGTTTCTGGAAGATGTTTGCTGGCAGGAACTTGATTTCCTTGTAATTGATACACCTCCAGGTAACTTGTCCTAAAATCTTAATGTCTAATTTTTAACATACTAGACCAAATTACACTTTCCTGTCATTTTAGTCAAGCAAATTAAAAATCAGGTTGTAATAAAAGCTTTATTTGCCACCACAGCCTCCCCCAAGAAGAGATTTTATATTGTATATGTTGTCTAGTAGTCAATGTAAATTTCTCCATAAACCTACCAAAACAAACCACCCAATAGCATCTTCATGACTAATGTTTTTCCTTTTTCTTTTATGCAATTTTTACAATTAATGTTAAATTAACCTGAAACATGCGTATAAATCAACCTAGTTTGGGTGGTCCTAACATTCGTTTTAGAATGTAACTGTCTCGCATAATATGTATTAGGTAACTTTTGTTATTGAATAATTTTTATTATACTATACAATCTGAGCCATTTTATACATTCATTTAATTTTTTTATAAAAAAATATAATTTCTCATTTTTCAGGAACATCTGATGAGCACATCACTGTGATGGAGAATCTCCGTCAAGTCCCGCAATGTGGTGCAATAATAGTGACCACTCCGCAAGAAGTAGCCATAGAGGATGTTCGCAAGGAGATCACATTCTGCAGAAAAACTGGCATTCCTATATTGGGCATTATTGAAAATATGAGCGGGTATGGTTGAACAATGAAATAAAGTATATATCTTTAATAACCTCAAAGGCATAATAAAGGCACTCAATAAAATGTACAATCCAAAATAGAGATATCATAGGTTAGATAACACATTACCTGGCTCTCTTATACTACTAATATTATAAATGTGAAAGTTTGTATATACAATATGTAAAGAAAACCCTGTCCGATCCGTGAAGGTATTGTTAGGTATCGATAACTGATTCTAATAATGCCCACAAACACAGGCAAAACTAAAAAAAAAGCCCCTAAAAAATAAATATTATTTCGCAAAAAGAGGTAACTTAATACATGTGCTGTAAGCAACCCCTTCCGCGGGCGGCGGGGGGCAGGGCACGCGGCACCTGTGACGTGGTCGCGTCGCTATTCGCTTATAATATATTGGTGTTGTCACTATTTTAAAAATTACCAGATTTCGGGGAAATTGGAATTAATTCCCGGGAAAAAAGGATTATTTCAAAATTCATTAGTATTGTTACTATGATGATTATGTAAAATTTTATATTATATTTGGTCAAGTGTTTACCTAACCTTTATTATCCTTACGGGTCGGACAGGGTTTTCTTTACATATTGTATATAAATTTTTATTTTTTTTTTAATAATTATAAACTAGTGCTTGACTGCAATCCCGCCTGATGGTAAGCAGTGATGCAATCGTTGATGTTAAAGCGCAATAGTTTACTAAGCCTATTCACTTAAAAAACTTAGGAATAGGAAGGATGACGGCAGTTGAGCGAGGTGATGCAATGTTAAACCCAAAACCAACACGACCAAAGGATGCTGCGCTAGAGGGAGATTGATCTGGAGATTCTCCACGACCAAACTCCCGACACAACAACATTTGGCGCATCGTACCCGCCACATAACGCAACACAACTGCTCAGACCCGTCCTCCGTACGGCTTCACCAGACATCATGTCGGAACACGACAAATCGCTTGGCGGCAAGACTTTGTCTGATGGGTGGTAACTTCTGCCGTCAGCCGATGTCATGGCCTACCACCGAGAAAAGTTACGGAAAAACTACTTAATGGATCTGGATGATAATTGGCACACTGTATGATGTGATGATTTTGATTCGGAACTGATGAGTTCGAAACTTATGGTGCTAAAACCGGGAGCTGCTAGTACAAAATATAGCATTAAATAAGTTATATATACCAAATAATAAAGCAGAGATAAGAATATAATGGAAGCTACTTAAAAAATGTATACTGTACACCAGTGGCGAAGGGTGAAATTTTGACAAAGGGAAGCCGGTCCAAAAAAATAAACACTTAAACACTTACCTACTGCAGGATATCTTGGAGGAGGTCTTCAGATAAGAATAGTATTAAAAGCCCCACCTTCACCATACAAAAAAGGACTGATGATTTGATAACAGTGTCTTTCAAGTATGATAAAAGCGGCAACAAAAGAAAAAAAAAGCCTTTTTCGACGTGCATCTCCATACCACACATGCATGCTTGTTAGTAAGTACTAAGTTAAGTACCTATTGTTAGGGAATAAAAAAAAAGAAAAAATAAAATAAAAAATTACAAAAATAATAGTGTTAAAAACCGAACCACACAAACACCGATCCAAAACCAACAAAAATATTAAGCAAAAATAAAGCAAATTATACACAATCACAACGTTATTTATATTGTAATGCAATGCGTCTGTTTTTTTTTAACAAAATGAGCTAAAATGATGTTATAAAAATTCGAATTACTTTTCATTTTATTAAGCAATTTTTTTTTAATTGACATGATAGCCAAATCGGACAATCTCTGCTCTTTTTGGCAGTTTCGCACATATGTGTGAATGCGTTTTAAAGCAGAAAATGACCGCTCAGCTGAAGCTACTGAAATGGGGAGGGTCAGAATTAAACTGCAAAGAGTCGAAACTTGAGAAAATGCGTCTTTCAAAGACGTATTCTGGAACTGTAAAAAAAGCTCATAGGTGTCCAATTTATTTAACGACGCTGACGTAAGACTTTAAGTTCATTCAGCAGGTAGTCAGTTGAGCAGCACTCTATATGAATTAAAGCCATAATAACAAACAAAATACACAGTATTTAACCAAATCTGCGATTAAATTACGTTACAGAATCAGTCACAGTTTAAATACCACAAATATTAAAATATAACAAACGAAAAACACGAAAAAAGAACACATGTCACATACTAACAATAATTTATTTTCAACCAAACGAAATGGAACACGAAAATATGCCAAAATAAAAAGAATATGACTTGCGAAGGATTTCATTATAACGTTTCTTTGTCTCATTCTAATAGAGGAGAGGAGAGAACTGCAAGCCGGTCGGCAGTAGCCTATCTTTTCTCAAAAATTACGGACGGTTAGCGATCATTAGAAAGAGATGTCTGACACGCTCTGTCTCTTTTCACCTCATAGTAAAACGTTGGCCGAGATAAGCTGTAATTCGTCGAGTTACCTTTAATGTAATTTAGGTACGAAAAATTTAAGCGCTGATTAATTTACGACTATAAAATGAAATGTGATACTTAGGGTATTGCTAAGAATTACTATTGCTATTGTAAATCGCGCAGGCATTTGATTAATAATACTTTGTTAATGAAATAGAATGTAAATACTTTTGTATGAATATGGAACTGATTTTTGAAAGGTAACCCGGTGGGAATCGGCTTGTATGGACTCTTCGCCACTGCTGTACACTTGTAATTTTGATAGGAAATAGTACAATATTATAACCTTTTGTAGTCGGAATGTGGACCCACACAAGATGCAATTACTTGTTAATTGTTTCAGTAGTTACTGCATTCAACCATTTAAAAAGTATTTCTGTGTGTTTCTGTGTGTGTGTGTTTGTGTGTGTTGTGTTTGTGTCATTATTTTCTAATCTCTGTCTTATTAAAGTGCATTCAGTGGGAGAGAAAATCTCTAACACAGGTAACTTTTTAATTCATCATCATCATCAGCCTTTACTCGTCCACTGCTGGACATAGATAGGCCTCTTTCATGGCACGCCAACAAGCTCGATCCTGAGCAGTTCTCCGCCAGCCACTACCAGCCACCTTTTTGATGTCGTCGCTCCATCTCGCCCAAGGGCGTCCCACGCTACGTTTGCCGAGACGCGGTCTCCATTCAAGGACTCGTTTACCCCAACGGTTGTCGGTCTTGCGGCATTTGTGACCAGCCCATTGCCACTTCAGCTTGCTAATCCTCTCAGCTATGTCGGTAACTCTGGTCCTCTGTCGGATCACCTAATTTCTGATGATCTCACTTTTTAATTAAGTTGACACAATCTGTAAGCTAAGAACTTTTTTCTGTTAGGTAACTTAGATATATATACTTATGGTTCTCATTTCAATTCCCTGACTTGGCATGTTTTTTTATGGTTGATCATAAGATAACACATGTTTATCAATATTTTGTTGCCTGATTACATTGTTTGTCTATGTGGGCAAATTTTATCTCTTAACAGTGACATTACCATTTAGCTACATCCTGTGACTATTGTTATCACAAGGATGATGGCCACAGCTGAAGGTCAAGTGGTGAGTTGAGAATGTAGGTTCTGAGTAGCTACTGATAAACCGTTATTTAATTACATTAATATGGGTAAGTCTCCACGCAATGGTGGCCTCAAGGACGAGGTGGACGGTGCTCCAAAGTTGCCGGCCCAAAAACGGGTAGCGAGACGATCATGACACGCAAGGCCTAGTGACGCAGTTCCTTTCAGGAAAAGAGTTTCTGGAAGGACTTTGGGGGAGATCATTGGCTACCTGAAAGACAGTACAATATTATAATAATAATTTCGAAAAAACGCACATTGACGACATGCATATTCACATTTTATTTAAGTTTTATGTCTCAAATTGACCTTATTTCGGTTTTAACAAATATCAACTTTATTTTTATGGTAATTAACGTGATTTTGTTATCGCACTATTGTAAAAATCAAGTGTTTGAAGTTGTAGCGACTCGCAGAGCTATGTCGGTGACTTTGGTTC
This sequence comes from Sesamia nonagrioides, assembly GCA_017933935.1. Taxonomy (NCBI): domain Eukaryota; kingdom Metazoa; phylum Arthropoda; class Insecta; order Lepidoptera; family Noctuidae; genus Sesamia; species Sesamia nonagrioides. Next base: position 219,397 of record JADWQK010000551.1, on the reverse strand, counting down.
TTCTGCGGATCTCCTCTTTTCAATCTTAACATCGTCTTATCTTGGCGATCGGAAGAATTGCAGATGGAAGTGAGCTGAGATTTTTGTACTTGCTAAAGGTCCTTCTTTCTTTTCCAGATATGAGTGCCCAAACTGCAGTGAGTGCACCAACATCTTCTCAAGTGGTGGAGGCAAATCACTAGCGGATATTGCCAAAATACCCTTCATGGGGAGTTTGCCAATCGACCCTAGAGTTGGAAAATTGGCAGGTCAGGGTTTATCAGCCGCCAAAGAGTTACCAGATTCCACAACTAGTAAAGTCTTCAGTGAATTAGTTGATCAGCTGGCTGATGCTAATGCACTATAAAGAAAGACGTGAGAGAGAAGGAGAAGAAGGTAAGGAGCTCTCTCCTCACCTTCTGAGAGGTTGTATGAAAAAATATGCTGTGTATTGTGATCATGGTGAAATTGTCATATTCTTATGCATAGCAAGAAGGAACAGCTTTTTTATCTCATGAAGCGACGTGCGCTACCCGAAACTATCAAATATTCCCAATCAACCTTGAGCCTTAATATTTTTGCCATAAAGTTGCAGATCTGTGGAGGTATGAGGAGCAGCGTGTAAAACTCACTCATCCTCCATAGAAAAGGGAGGATCCTCCGACCAGACTAACCAGACTAGTTGTCTGGCGGGCCACTTGCCCGCTGGTTGATGTCGCGAGCTTGTATACAGGGTGTACCTGACATCGTAACGCAAACTTCGCGAAAAGGCTAGACCGCATGCCACTAATAAAATTATGATAGTCATTTATGTCGTTAATGAACGGTTATAGAATAAACAGTGTTTAAAAAAAAAATGTCCGCTCGGCTTTTGAACGTTGCAAGCGTGCCGCCGTGCGAGTTTGTAGGTATGACGTTGATCCCTGATGTGAACTCTATTAAATTAGCTGATAAGATCGTTTTTCGGGTTTTGTTTTCATTGCGCTTTTTTATGTAATTAGCGAATAATTTAATTTTGACTTTAAAAGCTTATTGGGTTATAAAAGTATAGCAATTGTGAATGGTCTGAAGTGAGAAAAAACTACACTTTTTTTTAAATCATGAAAAAGCCGACGAATAATTTCACCACTGGGGGGTTCAGAATCATGTACTGGATCCATGGTACTCGTTTGTGCGTCGATGTCAGATACACCCTTTATATGCTAGTTGCACGGTAAACTCTGATTGCGAGATGTAGAATTCGTGTGGCGTCAGTATGACGCGTTGTTCGCATGTTGCGTTGTAGGCACGGCTACAGATCTAATAAAAAAAAAAAAACAGATTGTGGTAGCTTGATGAGCTGTCGTCTGTGTAAAGACGCGGTACCTTTTTTTCCGAAGGTGGAAAAATCCTCATGGAATATCCTCCGCTCGAACGCGGCGGGGTGTGCCACCCTTACCGGCTAAAAACCACCTAAGGGTTCGTCATCTGCCTTTCCCGGAATACCGGGTCCTCCCAATTCTACGGTACCCCCAGCAGGCCTTGACCCGTCGTCGCGAGTTCGACGGGTCTCTTCTCGCGCGAGCAAAGACGCTGTACCTGCGTTTACACAGATTCACAGCCAATATAAACTTGGCAACCACAAGTAAAGTGCGCGTCGCTTCGTCAAATAGAATACCATATCGTAGTAATATATAACTTTGTTTTTCTTTGGGATACATTGTCATCATGGCAATCAGATGTCATGTGGTATAATGATGATATTAATATGCAACTTTTTATTCTGTACTATTGTTTTTATAATCATTGATAATAATGAATATTTGATCAAATATATTGTAAGTAGGAAGGCAGATAATGAAATAGGCTGGATAGTTATATTAAAGCCGGATAGTAAGGGCAGCCATTTAATCCAGTCTAGACAAGTACCAGCCTGAAAATTGCTCACTGTGCAATTTAGATTTAAGTAAAAATGTAAAATATCATTCCGTTGATGAATTATGGTGCAAATAAAAATGCCACTTGTTATTTAAAGACTATTTATTTAATATCTATTACAATTCATAATATAAGTACAAAAAATACATTCTAAAAATGCCTTGTTTCTGGATTTATATATTCTTACTGTATAAAATATATTTCTTTGTACTACATCTACAGTATACATATACAGGGTGTATCTGACATCGTAACGCAAACTTCGCGAAAAGGATAGACCGCATGCCACTAATAAAATTATGATAGTCATTTATGTCGTTAATGAACGGTTACAGAATACACTCTGTTTAAAAAAAAAGTGTTGGCTTGGCTTTTGAACGTTGCAAGCGCGCCGCCGTACGGGTTTGTAGGTATGACGTTGATCCCTGATGTGAACTCTATTAAATCAGCTGGTAAGATAGTTTTTCGGGTTTTGTTTTCATTGCGCTTTTTTATGTAATTAACGAATTATTTAATTTTTACTTTAAAATATTATTGGGTTATAAAAGTATAGCAATTGTGAACGGTCTGAAGTGAAAAAAAAAACTACATATATTTTTTTATCATGAAAAAGCCGACGAAAAATTCCACCACTGGGGGGCTCAGAATCATGTACTGGATCCATGGTACTCGTTTGTGCGTCGATGTCAGATACACCCTTTATTGTAAAATATTAAATCTTTGTTAGCAATGCTCTGATATTAGATATAAATATATTTTTTTATAATACTTAAAATCATTTCTAAAATTTGAACATTTCAATCAGTTGTGGTGGGAAATTGTTCCAGTCCTTCGATGTAAGTAGTAAAAAAGACGAGGCGAAAAGCTTCATCCAGATCGTAGTGGTGCTACGATCTGGATGAAGCCCACTACGATCTGGATGAAGCCCACTACGATCTGGATGAAGCCCACTACGATCTGGATGAAGCCCACTACGATCTGGATGAAGCCCACTACGATCTGGATGAAGCCCACTACGATCTGGATGAAGCCCACTACGATCTGGATGAAGCCCACTACGATCTGGATGAAGCTCACTACGATCTGGATGAAGCCCACTACGATCTGGATGAAGCCCACTACGATCTGGATGAAGCCCACTACGATCTGGATGAAGCCCACTACGATCTGGATGAAGCACACTACGATCTGGATGAAGCCCACTACGATCTGGATGAAGCCCACTACGATCTGGATGAAGCCCACTACGATCTGGATGAAGCCCACTACGATCTGGATGAAGCCCACTACGATCTGGATGAAGCCCACTACGATCTGGATGAAGCTTTTCGCCTCGTCTTTTTTACTACTTACATCGAATGACTGGAACAATTTCCCTGTTCGGTTTTCGAGTCAGATTACAATTTAAGTGTCTTCAAGGCTGGTGCGATGTACCATCAACGATTGCATCACTGCTTACCATCAAGCGGGATCGCGAGGAATAGAATAGAATACTCTTTATTATGTACACCATATAGATTACAGAACATAAATAAAAATATTTTACAAAGGGTGACACAATGGGCGGTCTTATCACTAAGAACGATCTTTTACAGACAACCTAACACTAGTTTATAACATTTAAAAAAGTCGATCACTCCAGATATATACTTTTGGATAATTCAGATATTTACCTTCGCTCATTAAAAAAACCATTAACGGTATAAATGTTATGAAATAATATATGTTCTGTATTTATATGGTATACACAGTACCTAAAGAGTATTCTATTCTACTGTATACATATAATGACATGGGGTCCCATCTCGTACAACAGACTCTCAGTTCTTATCAAAAGATAATAGATGGCAGCATAGGTTGCGGTGCAAAACTTAGCAACGATTTTAAACCTCTTACATGCAGTTTTATAGCCTTTTTAATATTTTTAACAACTTGAATTTACTTATTTAATGCTACTCCGCATATTTACACGTATAAATAACGTAATTAAACAAAACGGTAAAATGGGCTCAGTAGTGACAATGTTTTTTATGTTACACTCTGGACAATAGATGGCAGTGTATTCAATTAATCCTGTCATAAAATATTTTTTTTAGGTTAAGATAAGATGTCTTCTAACCATTATATTGCTGTTATTTTCTTTTAGAATGCCTATTTCTCGATGCACGACGCATGGATGTATATATGACAATGTAGACAAGACATAGATGGCGGTAATGGCCGGCCGATCAAGCGGTCCCTGGTGGCCCTCTAGTGATCTCTTTAAGAATTTTTTTTTTTGCTCGACGGTCTGCCAGAATTGAGCTGGACTCATTTTGTTGTTCACCATTGGGTATTTGTATGTAGTATTCTGTAATCTGTGATAAAGATCATCTATCATATTGATTATAAAAAATAATTATAAATTTTAAAATAGTGTAAAAATGAATTAAGTTTTCGCTTAGACTAGAAAGGATATGGTATATTGGCCATTCTTTACCAGGACCACTAAAAACAAACATTCTAATTCCCGTTACGATCGCATTCTATTACGACATGTACGGACGACAGCAGGTCAAGCTACCCCAAACTCTCAATTTTCCCAATCAATCTTGAGCCTTAACGCTTTAGAAATACAGTTGAAAATCTAATAAGGAAATCTGACAGATTGTAGTAGCTTTATGTGATGTCGTCTGTACATACCACTATCCTTCGCCAGCTGGGGAATTGGCCTAGCTCCGGACGTAAGTAGTATGCTATAGTATTTTGCCAATATTAAAATACTAACATAGGAACACAGATAATGCACTAAAATCGACGCAAATTAAGCATTGGAATGTGAGCTTTATTCCGTGTTCAATAATGGTGACATTTGTGGCAGCAGATGGACGATTGCATGCCTACCCTTATGTTATGGGATACTAACTCAACGATACTATATTTATAATAGATACATATATAGATAAACATCCAAGACCCAGGCTAATCAGGTAAAGATCGTTTTCCATCATGACCTGGCCGGGGATCGAACCCGGGGCCTCCACATCGCAAGCAGGCGTGTTGACCGCTGCGCCACGGAGGTCCTTCTTAATAAAACATTGAGCTTGTCCTTTCAACACGACACGCGACCTGCGGGGTAATTACGTAACACAATATCAGTAGCAATGAGTTCGATTTGGACAGTTCAACAGCATTCATTGCGTTATTTAGGTTGTTGAGCAGACATGTTTTCGAACACACGGAGTAATGGATTAGCAATGATGATCGAAATGATTCCACCTGATTGTAATGGTCTGGTACGTAATTAGGGTACTGTTACTAGTTTTGTTACCACATGCAGTTTACCGTGTCTCTGTTCAACATGTTCTGGGAGGCAATCGCCATAGAATAAAGAGAGGGAAGTACGTTATCTTCATACAAACGGACCGCACGCGGCTTGTATGTTTGCGCCATAGTATCTATGCGTCGCCGCACGCACACCTAAACACAATATTAGAGTGCCTAATGCCTATGACTGCGCTAGTCGCGGCTAGCCCGGAACGAGGTTCGCGCGTCACGGCTTTTCGGCACATTAGCTTTTAAAAAATGATCACATAAACTGCAAAGTTGGTATGTCTATTTATGAACAAATAAAAGACTTATATTTTCAAATTATATTTCTAAGAGTTATTTACAAGGATACGGATATATTACACATTAAAGTTTAATAACAACGCGTTTCGTAATAGTCGAAACCGAAGAAAGTAGGTATTTTTCTGTAGCTAATTTGTAATTTTGTATTAAATGTGTGATTCAATAGATGTTATGTTTGTATTATTTATATTTGTATTAATTAAAAATAAAAATAAATATGGTTTTTTATGTGTACAAAACTAAAAATAAAAATTACAAAAAAAAAACTGACTAGTATATGTAAACTAAATACTAAGCAAATAATTTAAACATAAGCTCTTAGTCTATAAATATTTGTTAGCGGTTTGGGCGACAACCGTAACCGACGAAGCGCGGACAGTCGTCAACCCTAAGACAGTAGGCAATTAAATCGCGGATTGGGTCGCAGATAACCTACTTCCCCTCTTTATTCTATGCAATCGCGCTAAAATAATTTAGCCAAAACAGAATTGGATCGCAACCAAACTATAAGTTTTGTTATGTTTCGTATCGCGCTATCCTTTTGACAAATGGTTTAACCATAACTGGATCGCAATGGGAACGTAACCGCTGTCAAATGAAAAAGTTAAACAAAGCAAAATTTTTCTATGCCATGTCAAAATTACGTCTAAACGATTAGTTTTACTTATAATTTATTTAGTTTTAATTATTATATCTGATGAAATGCCTCATACTCAACTCATAGGTACCTACATTGATTTTACTTCAACCGAAGTTAAAACTTTAGCGTGATACGAAATGTGATCGAAACTAAACCATAACTTTAACTGGTTTAGATACGAACAAGAGTTGTATTTCTACTGTTTTATTTAGCCCGATTACCCTCCTGTTTCTCGTAAAGATGAACCATTTTAAAACAGCATAAGAAAACAATAAAAGCATTGCACACCTCAAAATATCTAGCCATAATGACGTAAACCCTAATAAACATTACAAAGACACAATGTCAAAAGTTGTAAAAAAAATCATCACATGTTGTTCCATCGCTTTACAAATTTCTTAACAATATTCATAAAATCTAATGCTGGCCACACACTTTTCGATATACTTGCGGAAAATTGGTTTTGCACAAGTTTATGTACATATTTACATTAACATGTGAGGGACAAATTAGCACAAGTATCCGAATTCCGAACCATAAGATCTCACGCAGACTTGTGCAAGTCTAAAACTTGCGCAAGTATATCGTGACGTGTATGGCTACCATAACATTATAAATCAATTCTAACAAGTACTTATATACCTATACGAACATTTTACTTATGGTGAAAATAATATTTATATATCTACTAGCCCCGCACGATGATATTGCGATGGAACCTTGTCACAATAACAGCTTTGTGACGTCATCTGTCACACAAAAGGACAGCTAGCAAAAGAATGTTAAACGCAAAATTAATAAACTGGGGTTAAGGGTTTATTTGTATTTTATAATTTTATTATACATACACTCTTTATACCTACTCACCCATATTCTGACAAATAAACTTTCATTATTAATAATTTCAAGGAAATAATTCTTGTAGACGTAAGAAAAATATACTTATTCGTATATCTTTCTTACATGTATACTAATTTTTTCTAACTACATTTCTGTTAATTTGCGAGCGGGAATTGAACCAGAGTCCACTGTGTAGCAGTCATGTTTTAATTACTACCTACATCTATCAGCTTATAAATAAAACCAGGATAGTATGTAAAAAAATGTTTATATTTTCTTCAATATATTTAATCAATTCCACTCATATAGTCTTCCGAATCAGAACTGCTTTCTATGTCTGTCGTTTCCGATTCACTGTCGTCTGCCGTATTTATGACAAATAACTTGTCAGTTATTCGATCTTTATTCCAATATTCCTCTTCAAGCCGTTTAACATAATTGACTTCCTTTCGCCAGTCATCTGGAGTTATTGACGCCAACGACTCCAACGTCAGAGCTTCAATGCGACTTTCCAACTGCTCCACATTCTTTTCTGACACCCTCATCTTTACCAGGTTCCAGATGTACCCAATGGGGTTGAGGTCGCAGTTGTAGGGTGGTAATCTAACGAACTCATGGCCATTGCCAGCTAATAAATTGTCAATTTTATAATTTTTCGGCGGTCTGTGCCGTTTAATTAATAAATACAGTCCAAGTTTTGTAGTGTCGTTGGGAAAGTCGATGTTGTAAGCTTGTAGCCACTCAACCATCAACTGTTTTTTATTGTTCATACTTGGTGGCCAATTCTCTTTCCTACTGTGATAAGGGGTGTTGTCCATCACAATTATGGAATTGCGTGGTATGTTGGGTACTAATTTTTCTGTAAGCCACTTGGTGAAATTCTCAGCATTCATTTGATCATTGTAATCCCCCGTTTTGGTGTCTGCTTTAAACATTAAAAGGGCATTGTCAACAAATCCGCTTTAACTTCCTGCGTGAACTATTATCCACCGGCGGCCGGGGCTGTCGTTCCGTCTCACTCCGACATCGGTTGCTATTTGGCAACATTTTTTTACCGAGTAGTGTGCGTGTATCCACGTTTCGTCGAGATAAATAACAGGTCTTTTCTTAGTACCAAGCGAGTCATTCTCTTTCATATGTCGTATATATTTAGGCCTCCACGCTTGAATTTGGGGTCTTTCAATTAGAGCCAGTCTTTTTTGGTAGCATCGTTTAAATTGGTAGCCTAAATCACATTTAATTATTTTTCTTAATGTAGTTTCACTACCAGTATAATTAAGGTCTACTTTTGAAGCCGCCAATATTTTGCGCATTGTGGGTATTTTTCTCCACACCGTATACATTGAATGTATAATGTTTCTTAAAGCTGATAAGGAAAACCCGTCGAAATATTTCTTCTTTTGTCTTTTTCCTTTAGTAGGAGTTCTCAATTTGCTGCCACTGGCTGTTTCTGACTCATGCTCTCGTCGCACTTTCATCACAGTATTTTTTGCAACGCCGTGACACATGCCACACGCTCCGTGACTTTAGTAGAATTTTGCAAAATATTTTTAATAACTATTAGCAGTTGCTTCGGTATTAAAATGTCCTCAGTAGCACTTTTTAAAGCACCGTCTATACTTTCAAAAAGTAACTTACACTCCTTGTCCACTTTAATTATAATTTCACGAGCACGACTGTTAATTAATTTCTTACTCATTTTAACGAGTAACAGCTAACAAAACTAAACAACAAAAATCAAAAACAACAATAAAACAGGATAAATAAAACAAAAAGCTAACAAAAATATTCGATATGAGTAAGTGGGTAAGCGCGGACTGAACTTGCGAACGGTACCGGCGGGGCGAGTTCGACTACGTCACCAAGATGGCCGCCAATCGCAATATCATCGTGCGGGGCTTATACTACCGAACTCCTAGATCGATCCATCGTGAATTGTCATATAATCTTGTCCTATATTGTCAAAATACCAATGTTTTAAAAAAAAGTGTGTGTGTCAGCTCCGACGCACGACTGGAGTTTACTCCTTAAGTACGAAAAAAAAAAAAATATTATTTTAAAAATTATTTATAAAATAAATCATAAAAAAATTATAAATTTATAAATGCATATTTATGAAAATTTTAACCAATTTTAAGAAAGTTGATAATAATTTTTTTTTTACTTATAATTTTTTTTTAATTATTATATTTTTTTTTAAATAACATTATCTTAATAACTAACAAAATATAGTTGTAAAAAGATAATTATGCCACTTTTTTAGATTAGAAAGTTGCGCACCAAAGGTGCGCACTAAAATAGTAACGCTTAAGGCGATTAGTAACGACGATGACCTTGCGCATCTGGGCGGGGCTAGGCAGAAACCCCCGCGCACCCCGCATCATATTTACGTGCACGTTCCCTACTCGCTTGCTTCGAGCGCGGACGTCTCGCAACAAACGTAGAATGCCATACCATGTCTATAAAGTATACTATTCTGTCTAAAAAGTACCTAATATAGAAAGAATTACGTGGTATCAAAACTCATGCCCTAAAGTGAAACATATTAGGTAATTACTTTTATTATGTTGTTTTCGATACTGCGTTGCAGGGATTTTTTTATTTAAAAAAGGAAAACAAATATTAATTTATAAAAATGATTAATGCAAAATGGGAACCGGTTTATTCTTTTTTATTTATAGTTATTATATAGCATTTAGCGTTTTTGGTATAATTCCCATTGATACTTACCAGGACTTAAAAAAAAATCCCGGAAACTCCATCATCTAAATAAAACTCACAAGTCAGACTAAAATAGGTGCATATTATTTAGAATACATATTGTTTAAAAAATTTTGCTGACCAAATTTTAGGTAATGAACACCTGAGACTAATGAACTTAAGGAATGAAAAAAAGAAATTGTTTTAATTTACCTACTAGAAAAAAAAAATTGGGGAAATTTAATCAAGTTTCATATGGGTTAAATTACAAGTACCAATTATATATTTTTTAGGGAAGGAAAATATTATTGTTTTGTACTTAGCAAAAATTTGACAATTTTTTTTTTTTGAGATGTTCTTAATTTTTATTGGAGGAATGAACAGGTGTGGCCTTAGAAATAGGGCATACAATTAGCGTAATTTTTGTTTTACCGGTAAAAAAAACGGTAATTGAAATATTTTTACCGGTAAACCGGTAAAAACGGTAAATTTATATTTTTTTTTCCAAAATATTAATTATGTGATTGGGTAGTCTTAAAGCAGAAAATAAATAAGTACACAAGGTACAATGGTAGTGAACATATTACATATTGCTTAAAATGAGCATATAAACACAATTTTAAAACCATGACCTTTTCTTTGGCGCAGTCAAGCGTAAATGTAGCACCTTTAGATTAATTTAGACAATTTTCATTTTCAAAACGCAGCCAGCCAACGAATGCTGGTAAATCTACATCAAGCCCGTTTAGAACCCGGAAATAACCTCAATGTAGCTTGCTAAACCTCAATGCGATCTTCAGTGTCAAGTAGGTATACTGGCTTGCACCAGTTCTTTTTAGCCAAGGCAAGGAGAGCGGAGTGATTCCCTTGTCAACCGCGACCACATCTCGATGCATTCCCACGTCGGTTTTTAGGAAATATTCCCTGAGACTGCATATCTCGCGATTGTGGAGGGTCTTACCATTTAAAAAGCTTCAACTTTCTCTTTTTCGCGGGGTATAAACTAATACAGCCTCATAACCGATGTCAGTGGGTGATGCAATTGAATTGTAGTCAGCACCGAACGGACCCTCCTATCCAGGGTGTCGACTTCGGTCCGAGTCGATTTTAGTATGCTGAAAGAGTACATAAAATCGGGATGATCCAACCGTTGAAGGCTCGTACCTTATTTCCGCTTAATAGAAGACTATTTATTACTTTTTTCAGCGACGCGAAGATGAATATGTGATGCAAAACGTTTCTTCAGCGATTGCTTCATACCAGTAACATTGATACGTTGGGTATCAATGTTACTGGTATAAAGCATTCGACATACCCAATATTTATAGGTTTCAGATGCAGAGAGCGCTCTAAGGTTTACGGAACGTGAGTTGGGTTCCCATGGATGCCGCAATCTCTCCTCGCTTTACATGCATGACCACACATTTATCCACACAAAATTCCATCCTGATAACGCTACTGAAAGTTTCAGTAATTTTCATTAGCTCCTTCAATTGAAATTTGTGGGGAGCAATGAATTTTAAGTCACTCATGAAAAGGAAGTGCGATATAACCTGACCACCTCTCCTCAGCCGATAGTCTAGACGTGTATTCTCCAGCAGTGTACTTAGAGGATTCAAGGCTAAGCAAAATCAAAGTGGACTCAAAGTATCGCCCTGGAATAGACCTGGCTCGGATCGCTATTCCTATGAATATCTCGATATCCAGGATAGCGAAGGACCATCCTCCATTAGCCATACACGTCATCAAGATGGTGTGCAGAGTTGCATCAACTTTATAGAACTCCATCACCCGCATGAGCCTTGTATGTGGCACCAAGTCATAATAGGCCTTATTATATAATAATAATAATTATTATTCATTTATTTCTCCTCACAATGTTTTGTTTATAGCTAAAACCGTACAATTACTCAGTCTAGTATTTGTTACATATGTGAGGAGCTGGTGTCCGTGAAAGGCAATATAAAAAAAAAAAAACTATTCAACATGTCGATAGATCCTTTTGGGAACGATGAACTTGTTGGGTAATGGCCATGTTATTAAGGAGTAGCTCCTTAGTACCGCAGGAGCCGCTCCTACATCCATTTTGAGAGGCAGACATGATGAGTTGCTGTCAATATGTTTGTTAATTTTAACTTTAAAATTGGATGTAAGAACTTTAAAGATGGTCGGTAAACAAGTGATCGGCCAATAATTTTTAGGTTCCGCAGTGCTACCTGATTTACGGAGCAGGTGGGTTACTCTAGTTGTTAGGAACTGAGGTAGCGAACCAGACTCAAGCGAACGTGCAACATTGAAAACCATTTGATCCAAAAAAGCGACAGGCACCAAACAGATACTGCGCCAGAATGAACACATGGCATCGTCATCCAGTAGGTAAGTGTCAGCCACCTTGGTCTGGTCGATAAACCCACCATTCATTGTTTTAGAAAGTGCGATTCTGGGTGTACAGTCAGAAGCAAAAATATGTATACATTGCCAAGGCACCAAAAATATGTAAACATCTTCGACTTTAAGACGAAGTGCTCAACTTGAAGAGCATAAAATTGTAGCCACCGGTTCACATCATAAATATGTATACGCTCATTGCTTCATTAAATTATGCCCACCACGAAAGGAACAATACTATGTATGTACGCTTCCATCAATAGCATGTATTCACGCGTTGGTTCATAAATTAATGAAGCAATGAACGTATACATATTTATGATGTGAACCGGTGGCTACAATTTTATGCTCTTCAAGTTGAGCACTTCGTCTTAAAGTCGAAGATGTTTACATATTTTTGCTTCTGAGTGTACCGTACATTTTCTGCTTCAGGAAGTCGATGTGCTCCCTGACAGGTTAGGTTGGTTAGGTAGGTTGGTATTTGTACCTGAAAATACCCGCCTTACAAAGCGTATCACTCTAGGACGAGTATCACATTCCCTAAAGCAGATTAGTTTACCGATAAGTGTTCTGGCCCCACCAATACGGTATTCAATCCTGCACTGCCAAGCTAGTAAGACTGGTTACGTTCGTCTAGCTCTGGAGTCATTGGAAAATTTGACATGAGTTCGATAGTCGTTGTACAGTACAGTTATACAAACTAATGAATGACACGAATCGTCACAAATGCTTACGTCAAAGCTACTTTTAAGTGTCAAACATTACATATAATGGAAAGTTTGACGTATGCGTGAATAAATGAACAACTTTGCCCAAAACACAAAACCGGTAAATTACCGGTTTTATATTTTTTTACCGGTAATTTTATAGTTACGAAAAAAGACGAAAGGAGAAAAGGCGGTAAAAATTAAAACCGGTAAACCGGTATTGCGTGCCCTACTTAGAAATAACTTTAACCCGAAGGAATCTAGAAGCGCGATATAACCGAATCATACTAATATTATAAATGGGAAAGTGAGTTTGTTTGTTCTGCTTTCACACTGTAACTACTGAACCGATTGCTTTGAAATTTTGTAGACGTAATGTTAGAAATCCGGATTAAATGATAGGGTACTTCTTATCCCGAAAAAATTTGGTGTTCCCGAAGGAAATCTGAAAAGCACGATATAATCGAACACCACGCGGGCGAAGCCGCGGGCGGAAAGCTAGTATCAAAATAAAACATCATATAAAATCACGTAAAGCGTCCCAGCGCGGCAATAAATGCAAACATTCAATAATTATACACAAAATCACTAAAAATACTTCGTTGCACTCGAAGTACTTAGTGTTATAGCTTGCGCTTCCCGCCCATCTATGAAGCTATACTTAGTTTCATAATTATTTTATATTGATCGTAGTTGCGTAATTATTTATGTTAATTTAAATTTATTATGATTACTTTAAATTACTTGGGAGGATTTTAAAACCTTAGTTTATTCTAAAATCACACTTGGAAGTACACTTCCGGTCTTTCGGCCATTATTTTATTAATTTTAGAATTATTGATGCAACTTCCGATTACCGCCAACTTTTATTATAAATTCCTCTCGAGCATTAGTCTTCCCGCCCATCGGATATTTATTTATTGAATTAAGCATTGTTCAAATAAATAAATATAAACAACTTTCGATATTTTAGGTTAATCCAAATATCTGTACACAATTATTGACAATTACTAGCGTTACTATTAACTTTTCTTAATTTTATTCAATACCTGATAATTTCCGTTTCCGTTGTCTATTAGTTTTGTGACTATTCGTTAGTGTTTTGACTCAATGGTGTATAAAAGCTACTGATGTCTGTGCTGTTGATCATTAATTAAACAGACTTGTACTGGATCATACTACGTCGTTATTATTTTCTACGCTTTTGAAGCATGTCTTTACATTAGTATCCAAGGGTGCACGGAGCAAAAAGTGACACAGCCTCCTCTCACGAGCGCTGGCGCGAGACTGCCAGCCGACCCGCGCCCGCGTCCCGCATAGAGCCCCTCTGAACCTCGCCAGGCGGAAACTCGTACGGACACTCATTTTTATTACTTTTCTTATTAAATATTTCATCAATTTTAAAATAGAACTATGATTCTATAGCTCTTACAGATACACGTTACTGCGAGTAAGAATATTTAAAAAAGTCTAAGCGCTTTAAGAGAAATATCGATTTAAAAGTTACAAAACGCCGTGTAGAAATATTTTTCTTTTGACGTAAATATAGGCCGTATAGAAAATAATAAACACTAAATATGTTGTGCTTGAATCTATGATTATAATATATTTTTTTCAAAATTTTTGATCAAGGCATTCTGGAGGAATAAACTTTGAAAGATGAGCGTTTTTGGCCGCTCGAGGGTATCTATCCCCTTAAGATTCGTTACTCGTTAGTAGGTTTTACCCCTCGGATTTTTCTTATACCGGGCGCCTTAAAATCGATTCATAAGGAGTAAACTCCAAAAAGTTTTTATCCTATTTTGAAGTTGACATTGCTGGCCATGTCACCATTATGACACCGTGTACGTTATTTGAATTCACGTCCATTAAAAATGTACGGACATGTATAGGTAGGTGCTACAAAAAAAAAAAAGTTGGGTCGATTTTGGAGTCCGGGAGTGTATTTTTCTTACTGTAACACCAGTGATACAATGGCACTGAGCTGAATCGAGCTGCTATACATCTTGTAAGTACTTACTTAAGACGTAAATAATATAATAAGGGCCATTTTTCAATCATCTATATGCTTCTATTTGAGAAATAAATATGACAGTTTGAAATCTTGTATATAGAAAATGTTCCAAACCGCCTTATCCTCGGTCTATCCACACCCATCAGGGCCGTGAAAGGACTGTAGTCCATCAGGGCTCAAAAAATATCTATAAATATTATGAACTCGTTCACAAACGCCCGTATCCAGGACGGTGATGGACCTTCAGTGTCAGTTCTTTATGCCGCGACCAGGACGCAACCGTGTTATACATATATCTATGGTTCATAGATATAGAAAAGTACTAATCTATGGTGTGGATAGACCTTTATTCTTTGACCCCTTTTTGATCTTTTTTTTTACTTTAAACAAAACGTTAGACTAATAAATACTTAGAGCACCCTCTAATTATTTAATAGTCTAACTTTTTTTAATTGGTACGGACGATATCGAGTCAAGCTACCCGAATCTGTGAAATATTCCCAATCAACCTTGAGCCTTATTGCTTTAGAGATATAGTTGAATCTAATAAAGAAATCTGACAGATTGTAGTAGCTCTTGATGTGCTGTCGTCTGTACCTACATTACATAGGTACGCAACGCTCTCCCAACCAATTTTCATAAGTACCCTGCTTTCCCACTTCTCCCCTAAAATAATAAACCTTTTGACCAGATTCTTAAATGAGAACGATTTAAAATTTTAATTGGTGCGTAGTTTGTGTGTAAATAGTCTGTATATAGTATAAGCTAGTGTAATTATTGGCTAATATGTCCCTGTAAATTAGATTACTTGTTTTACTAACCCATGTGTTTGTCCATGCAGCTATAATAACACCTACCACGAATGGAAAAGTTCGACGGCCTGCCTCTGTTTGCTGCCGTCACCACGTGACACTGGCAGAATAGTCAAAACCGGCTCAGTTGCCAAAAAGGAAGAAAAAAAAAAGAGACATTGCCTATTACATCAACTTACCTCAGACGCTGACTAATTTGACAGTAACTAATATTGATCTTCTGTCCTTTTATACAGTAATATGTAGAAAGAAAAGGATGCAGGTAGTTTGTGAACAAGGAAATATATTCCTCAATTGCTTTCAACATCGTGCACATTATTCCATTAGTCAAGCCCTTTCGTTTCATACCCTTATGGGAGTTATGAAAAATGAATGATCCGCCATTTTGTAGCGGCAGCCATGTTGTACCGATTTTTAACGAATAGGTACTCCCGACTGCAGTTTGTCGTGGAGATCCTTGGGGGAGGCCTATGTCCAGCAGTGGACGTCTTTCAGGTGAAATGATGATGATGATGACTGCCGACTAATTCACATTTCAAACAATAAAAAAACAAAATTTGGTCATCCGTTCGGTAGTTACGATTTTAACTAATGGTGCGATGTTTGGTTCAATACCAACATTTTATTTTCCTTTCTTCTTACCTTGACATTCACCTAACCCATAAGCTTCAATTTCCGTAAGTCATTACTCGTTGAGCCACATGAATTGCCGGATTTCGTCTTCTGAGGAGGGGCAGCAATGGGGAGGAGCCTTTTGTAAAATATGACGCAGTTCCTGGAGGAAATAGAACTTTTGTGAGTATACTGGGCCACTAGGATTTTCTAGTACAGACGACAACACATCAAGCTACTACAATCTGTCAGATTTCTTTATTAGATTTCCAACTTTATCTCTTAAGTTTTAAGGCTCAAGATTGATTGGGAATATTTGTCAGTTTAGGGTAGGAAGCTTGACCTGCTGTCATCCTTACATTATTTTTTGGACGAAATCGTGGGAGATATGACATAATTAAAGAAACCCTGCCGCCGATTCGCGTGTTCACAAACAAAATTTAAGTTTAATGCATCTTACTCTATCTCCTTCATTAAGAAAAGGTCAGACGGTAAAATATCAGTTCAGCCCTGTCAAATGAAAATAAGTATTCTGTATATATTTTCAATATGGCGGCCAGAAATACGTCAATTTACGTCAGGCGCTGACTAATTTGACAAGACTAGACTATAATCTGTTTTTTAATCTCCTAGACTAAACTGACATTACGAGTGTTGGCAGTTTATTGCAATTCTTAAATAGTGACGTGGCACAACCGAAACTTAGCGTTCATAAAATCAAGTATCGTTTTTTTACAATAAGTTATCCTGAAATAATGTGTAGGTACTTATTAAAAACGTAATAATACAAAATTAATAATGTAAATTTGACATTTGCATGTGTCAATTTAGTCTACGAGATTAAAAAACAGAGTATAATATGTATTTATTTTCTGTCCTTTTCTTAATGAAATAGCAAGGATAAAATTCACTAAACTTAAATTTCGTTTAGTTTGTGAATAAGTGAATCGGGGTCATCGATTTAATAAAGACTTTGACAAGGTTAGTGTACAGACGACAGCAGGTCAAGCTACCTCAAACTGTCAAATTTTCCCAATCAACCTTTAGCCTTTGCCTTAATTTAGTATCTTGATGTTCTGTCGTCTGTACGTTTTCCAACGAGTGTGCAACCCTCAGATAATATAAACAGATAACTATACGATTAAATGTACAACGTCTAACATAAAGGGTATATACATAACAAAGGCATGGCATCTTTACATGATATCAAACGATATTGGAAGGGTTTTTTAATCCTATCTCTTTATGTTAGGAAGTTATGAGGAAAAACACCGCCTGTGATAGGCTACTATCATACTAGTCGCACAGAGATATTGAAGACATTTATAGGGTTTTGGCAAGTAGTGTGACGGGTAATGAGTAGTTATTAACGTATGTAGTGCTGCCACGTCTGTTATGATTTGATTTTAAGAAACACACGAAACCGAAAATTTGGTACCTACCAATTTTTTGAGTATTTTATTTTGAGTTGAAACCCTTCCGATATCTTTTGATATCATCTAAAGATGCCATGCCCTTGGTATGTATATACCCTTTATGTTGCACGTTGTATAGGTATGTAAGTGTTGTAAATTTTACGAACGAGTCGATCAGGTAAAGCTATATTTTCCACGGCTGGCCGTTGGTCCATAGCTAAAATGGGTAGACGTTTTGAAACCAATACCTACTCTTTTTTTAATACTTAAAACTAGTACTTGACTGCAAGCACGCGTGATGGTAAACAGTGATGCAATCATTGATGGTAAAGCGTGCTAGTTTATTAAGCCTATTCACTTAAAAAAGTGAGTGAATAGGATGGAAGACGGCAGTTGAGCGAGGTAATGCAATGTTAAACCCAACACGACCTAAGATGCTGCGCCAGAGGGAGATTGATCTGGAGACCCACCACAACCAAACTCCCGACACAACAACATTTGGCGCATTGTACCGGCACACATCGAAACACAACTGCTCAGAGCCGTCCTCCGTACGGCTTCTCCAGACATCATGCCGGAACCAAATCGATCGAGATGTCTGGTGGGTAGTAAGTAATTTCTGCCGGCAGCCGTGAGCCGAGATTATGGCCTACCACTGAGAAAAACTCCTGTTTACATCAAAATATCTTTTTTCTTACTCCTCCGCTATTCTTTTCTGATTAATTTCGTTGCGGGACCCAAGACAGTTGAATCGTTTCTCCGGGACTCGTCGAGCTTCATTGCTCGGCGTTTTTCTGGCGGTCTCCACTGTTGATTCTGGCTTTCAGGAGTTGCAGTGGGTGGGAAATGGGTGGCGGGATTTGTCCCATAAAAAAAAATCAAAATATTCAGGACTGAAAACCGTGACCATCATCTCGACGAGCTAAGATGTTGATCACAATTGTCATACGCGGATCCTTCGTAGAGTCCTTACAGGTCGTAATAAGACTGGATATCTGACAACCAGACCAGTCCTATCAACGGCTACTGTATTACACAGTAAATGCTATTGTGGAGTTAAGATAGGCAGTCGCTCCATGTAAATACTGGTATTTAACCCCACCCGGCCAGATTGGAAGCAGACCCAATATAGTTAAAAAAAGTGTAGGCAGATGAAAAAGGTGAAAGTGAAATGATTATGACTTTTTTATGTTTTAAAGCATATGGATGTGTATCGTCCATGGGTTATATGTTATCTGTACGAACCCCGACTATTTCGAACCAGTTTTCTTTGTGTAGGCGGCCGGCTACTGAGCGGCGCAACCACTGCGGAAGACACAAGGAGGAACATGGACGAGAGCTTGCATTGCCTTGCACAAATTTGATTTATAATGTTGGAATGAACTATAGGAATGTCTATTATTCAATTATTTATTATAAACTACAAAACGTGTGTCAAATGGGATTTCCCATTCGCCAAAATGATGAATATCCAAATAATATAATTATAAAAAAAGTCTTATCTTATTCCCTATCGAGTATAGCACTATTGAAAAAATGTTTTAAGTTGCATGGTAAACTGAAGTTTATTGTCTATGAAATAAAATTTCTTTTGCGTAAACTATTATTTATTTTAATTGGTTTCAAATAGCCAAATCTAGAGAAGACTGGTCATCCTTGGAGGAGGCCTTCACCTGCAGAGGGGTTCTAGCAGAAGCATAATAAAATAATTACTTTTTCATTTAATATTTTGTTTTTTTTTAAGTTACTTTTTTATCTTTACTTGTTGGTTTATTATGTTACCTTCTGTTTAGAAATAAAAGGCTTTTTTATTTTTATTTTATTTTTATTTTATTTATTTATATTTTGACGAATATACGTAGACGTAAAATTTGTTTTTTTATTCAATTGTAATATTCTTTTTTCTGTCTAACCAAAAATAAACTCTTCAGCTTTATAATTAAAATAATAAGAAGATTAGTATTTATTCTAATATTTTTCAACAAAAAAATAAATAAACAATAACAACACACGTCGATATCGAGCGCGTTTGACTCATCGATTGGCCCGCTTCAAGGTTGTAAGAACTTTCAACCAATGAGAGCGCCGAACGCGCTCGATATCGACGATCGAGTCTCTAGAGTAATAAAAACTCATATTAGGCATACTGGAAATACTGAAAAACCGAGGTGCGTTCAGTTTCATCGCTAAAGCGTTAAGGTTCAAGGTTGATTGGGAATATTTTATTACAATTTCGTGTAGCTTGACCAGCTGTTCTCTGTATATACCGTGCGTAGGGTAAGGTGGTACACAGTGGTTATAGCAGGAACAGTGGCGCACCAGCTATTTACGTCAAACTAACGGAGATATACACACGTTTCTACCAGTCATTGGTAGCTCTCGAAACCCAAACGTGTTCGATGTAGTTGCAAGAAATCCGCGACACGAATTGTTCAACTGACGAACTATTTTCCGTTTTTGGCGAAGAAAAAAACGTTTTGAAGGTAAGGGATACATTGTGCTAACTATTTTTTCTTAGATATGTTTCTTTTTTCTATAAAGTATTCGTATAATAGGCATATTCAAGAATGTTTTTGCACGAAAATGTCTCTGAATTTGTAGATTATAGTAGTGTAAGTATGATGTTCAATTTAAAATGACGACCGCGTTATCAGTGGTTCATTTCACTAAGGTTCACAGTGAATCATGAGCCACTGTGTACTTTGTATGTCATTTAAGGTTGTGTCACTTGTTTTTATCGTTTAATCTTTTAGGTACAGAATGCCTCGGCCCGAAAAGCCTCGGTCTATTGGAGACCACACCCAAGAAGATATGTTGGAAATTTGAGAAGTTAATATTTAAAGGCGAAACATGTCGAAAACTTTGCGTCTAGTGCCAAATTATGAAGTCAACAAGATCTTCAATAAAGAGCCAGCAAAAGAACTGAAAGAACATCTATCGTTCCTTGATATTTTATGGTTTGGCTGAAAAGGGTTCACGAAGTGTCGCACAACAAATGGCGAAAACAAACCACATAAAGATTCCTTAAAACTGGATAGAAAATGAAATGGCTGGGAAGAAATTGTACTAAGGAAACTCAAAATTTGCAGATGGGATACGAATTTATAATCTCGATGAGACTTCTACTATGACAGTCCAAAAACCTCAGTGTGTGAATGCCCTCAGAGGCCGCCGAAAATTAATAAGTAAAGTCAGTTTTAATTAGATTGTATTTTTGGTCCTTTTTCTTAAATTTAGGATGATTTAAATACCAAAGAAGGCTGTTATCTTATTAGGATGCTGTTGTTGTGTTTAATTTTATTGATGTTATGTTTAGCAGATGAAAATATATTTTGTTTCTTTTTTTGAAGATCGAATAAAACTGATTTGTGAAGTATATGGTTTGTTTCATTTTTGAGGTCTGCACCTAATTATTCACTGTGTACTACATGATCCATAGTGTACTTTAGGATGAGCCACTGTAGAAACCTCACGGTACACAATGAATCAATTTCCTTTTTTTAAAAAAACTTCTGTATGTAAATTATTATGACACTATTTAAAAAACATATCATACATTCTTAAACTACGATAAACTCGCTACAATTTGGTATCAAATACAATATCCTAACATAAGTCTAACCCGAATTAGAAGGATCAGAAAAAAAAGTTAACCACTGTGTACCACCTTACCCTACTCGTAATTATTGCTAATTAAGATTATTTAAAAAACCATTGTGGTTTAATATCAAAAAGCATTTTAAATAAGAATTTCAAATATTATAAATAAGAAAAAACTAAGGATTTAATGCGAAAACACATTTTAAAATTGAAATGTGTTGCATAGACTGTTTTGATTTACTTATTTTTGGTTGATGAAGTTTGTGCAAAGCAAGGGTATTCAATATACATAGGTACAGCATAATTTATGAAAGGCATAGCACATATTATATTTATACAATGGTTGGCATATAAAATAAACATGATAGGTACACCATTGTAGATTTAAATATAAGTAATAATAATACATATCGTTTTACAGAACAATTTTGTAGAAAAAATAAATAAAATACAAAGGAACCCGGTTAATAAATCTTTGCGGTGCGTTTCATTTAAACCCAGTTATTTGATTTTGGAATTCCATAAAAACATTTTTGTACTTACGAAATATATTGTTAAGTAAAAAGGAACGGAACTTCTTTTTTGTTATCTGTGGTACTCTTTGGCCAACTTTATTTTGAGTTGCTGCGAGAAAGGACAAATTATAATTGAAAAAAGTTTTCACCGCCTAGCAAAGATTCTTTGCTTCATACATCATTAAATTTTATATTTTGGTCAGTTTTCAAAACTTCCTTTATCGAGCACATACTAGCTTTTTAGCTATGACTCTGAGTAGACTGTACCGAAAAGTATACTCACTGAAATACTTGATATAAAGCTCAAAATAGCTACCTAATTGATCAATGTAGACAACCTAAAACCTTTGGGAGCAGAAATGGTGAGGTCCATTTAATCGAAACAATATTTTTTTAAATGACGTTGTCGTAATCTGTCTATGTCACATTTTGATTCGGTCTGACATGTAGTCCTTTCATCATAGACATATACTTGGTTTTTGACGGGAAAGCTGAGTGTCACGCTCATTTTTCATTGGAGGTTGAAATTATTTGTAGTGTCGGTTACTAAATAAAAGCGCGTGATTTATGTCGTTAAAAGTGCATTCAGTAAATAATTCATAAAGAACATTGAAATATCGCAGCGTAGTGGCCACATGATGACTTTGCCTCAAACCTCCCTCATAGACGGTTCACGCGGCCCTCTTTTTCAACTGTCATTGGCGATACCTGCGACTATTGTGAAATAAAATTATCAAAGAATTTCTATAATTCGTTACTTACACGTATTATTGGCAAAATTGTGGTACCTATTCCACAGAGGCCATTGATCACGGATTGAAGTTGACATATACTAATGGATATGCGGTACGCGTATAATCTGCAGTAATTTTTTGGTATAAAAAGAGTGAGAGAGGTGGCCTATGCTTTCGGTCTAGCACTATCTCTTTCCTCATAGACGATTGATGATTTTGAGAGAAATAAAGATAGACGAAACTTCGTTTCCACTCTTTCTTTCGGAGTGCCACAATTCTCATTTCTCAGGCATGTTCAACCTAACAGCAACTTTATCGTGAAGAAATAAAGATCGCAATTTTCGATTTTGAAATAGGTATATGTTTATGCCAGGAACCGGAATCCTAAGGGTTGTTCCCCTATTAGAATGAGAATAAAGATCACTAAGGTGCGTATTCCAGAACGAAACTCATGCATCGATCTCTGCTTAAGCATTAAGGTCAACCGGGACAATTGCGTCCTTGGGGCAATTGCGTCTAATCGAAATAATTTTAAATCTATTTGAAAACCTACCTCTCCTGCCATCTTGTTTTGGTTACTTTGAATAAAATACTATAACGTATAAACGTATACAGTATGTTAACTAACAGAGGGCGTTCCCGTTAACCCGAAATAGTATAGCATACATACATGCTAAAAAAAATATTTCCATTCGAAAACAATTTTTTTTAAAATTTTTCCAATAAGAAAATATTCAATAAAAATTTTAAATTGACATGTAAAAGAAACATACTGTACACGCGAACTTGAAAGACGGCAAGGTCGCAATTTGTTTATGATACTACGCTACTATTTTGATTTAAAACAGGAGGTTTCAAATTTATTTCCAATTACAATTTTTTTTATTCGGATTTTTTATGCTTATTTTTCTATGCTGATATTTTTATTTTAATCTATTAATGATATACATATATTAACGAGTTTAAGGGATTAACCCTCTGTTATTTAACATACTGTATATGGCAGGAGAGTAGGTTTTCAAACAGATTTAAAATTATTTCGATTAGAGGCAATTGCCCCCAAAGACGCAATTGCCCCGGTTGACCTTACTTAAAACTAGTTTCAACCAATCAAATGGCTTAAAAAGAGACATAAGTAGAACTTGAGTTTTGATGGACGTTCTGTAATACGGACCTATGATTTGGATAGTGATGCATAATCACAGGTAAAGTAATTGCGAAAGGACTGTTACAAGGTGACTAAGTATTACTCCGATATATTGATGTGAGTATTGACTTTACGACGCAATACAGTAGGCTAATTACGTAACAGACTATCAATAGCAATGGTTTTAAATTTTGACAGTTCAACAATATTCATTGAGTTATTTACGTTGTTAAGCAGATACATTTTAGAACACATGGAGCAATGGATTAGCAATAAGTATGTTTTGAAATGATTCCAACTGATAGATGGTAGGTATAGATAGAGTGTTGCGTAATCAAGGTGCAGGGGGGCAGTAATGAATGGGTAACCTCTTAAGAAATCATTATCAATAACTTTTACAATGAGATCAAAGCAGAAATTGCAAAAAAATGGGATGTTTCCCAAATCTTAATGAGTTATGCTAACATAATTAATATAGGAAACAACTGATATTTTTATATGTATAGTGTTGAGTCAGTAAAGCAGGATGTATCGTGAATTTAGTAGACATGAAGCCCTCTATTGGGTTGTATCCTAAAAAATAATTTAATGTCCATCAGATAGATTTATAAAAAACTAGCTTTCCGCCCGCGGCTTTGCCCGCGTGGAGTTCGGTTATATCGCGTTTTTTAGATTTCCCTCGGGAACATCATACTTTTCCGGGATAAAAGGTAGCCTATGTTCTTTCTCAGGGTCTAAAGATTGTCTGTGCCAGATTTCATCAAAATCGGTTGAGAGGTTTGAGCGGGAAAGCGTAACAGACAGACAGACAGACAGAGTTACTTTCGCATTTATAATATTAGTATGGATATTAGTATGGATATTGAAAACGTATTTTTTATTTTTTCTTTCATTCAAATACTTAGGAAGATATAGTTGATTTAAAATGTCACGGCGTGACGTAATTAGCCCCCACTCCGTAACTTTAATACATCAATAGTTTCATCTCAATAGTTTTTGGTAATTTCGACAAAATAAAAAATACGGGTCTTAATTTTTTTTTTTTTTTGATACCTTGGATACATCCCTATTAAGGAGATAAACCTATTTCATCCCTAACTGTACAAAAGTAGTCTATTCAAGAGTAGTCGTGGTGGCCTATTGGTTAAAATACCAGCCTTTCAAGTATGAGTGTGCGGGTTCGATTAGATTAACTTTTCTAAATTATATGTACTTACTAAGCATATCTTAGACACCAATGACTGATTACAGGGTGAAGGAAAACATCTTGAGGAAACCTGGACTTTTAAGTCTGAAATCGCCAACCCGCACTGAGCAAGTGTGGTGATTACGCTCAACCCTTCTCTGTATGAGAGAAGACTTGTGACTAGCAGTGGGACGATAAGAAATATTGATGATGTACAAAAGTAGTACAACATACCTTCATAGCATTCTTGTTCCTCTGTGCAGCGACCAGATGGTTCACCACCGGGGCGGGGTAATCCTTGCCTATTATACAGGACGCACGCTCTTGTACGTCGATAGGTGCCTTCCATGGTTCATAACTGGAAAGATATAGCAGGAAAGTTAGATAAGTATTGTTGCACACATCATCATCACCATTTCAGCCGAAAGACGTCCACTGCTGGACATAGGCCTCCACCAAGGTTCTCCACGACGAACGGTCCTGCGCCTCCCGCATCCAGCGGTTTCCCGCGACCTTCAACAGGTCGTCGGTCCACCTTGTCGGGGGCCTACCCACGCTGCGTCTTCCGGTGCGTGGTCGCCACTCGAGAACCCGTCGGCCCCATCGGGCATCGGTCCTACGGGCAATGTGCCCAGCCCACTGCGACTTTAGTGTTGCAATTCTTCGGGCTATGTCGGTTACTCTCGTTCTTCTGCGGATCTCCTCATTCCTGATTCGATCGCGCAGTGAAACCCCAAGCATAGCTCTCTCCATTGCCCTTTGAGTGACTTTGAGCCTTTTTATAAGGCCCATTGTTAGCGACCACATCTCAATTCCATAAGTTATCACTGGCAACACATACTGGTCGAAGACTTTTGTCTCGAGACACTGCGGTATACGAGAAGATTTGACGATCGACTTCTTTCCCGAAGTTGGTTCTCCTGTCACAGTGAAGAGTTTTAAACCTAATATTGGCTATTGTTACTGGTTTACATGGAATAACTTTATATACAGAGTGGTGCTGACAATACGACAATAAATTAAATATCGTGTAGGTACCTACCTCAAAACAACCTCAGTCTACCCATAAAAAAATTATATAAATATATCCATTAGTTTAGTCATAGGAAATTATTTTTCATTTTTCACATTTTCTACATGATGTACATGTTGATAAGGAAGCGCTTAGAGGTTGATGACCGCCGCATCCAGCGGTACTAAACTTTAATAATAATGGCGCGAAAAAGCAAGTCGATACAGGAACGCGCTGTCGTCCGCTGATCGGAGGTCATTGAACCAATATTTTAAAGGATGTTCTATTCCGTTTGCAATTTTATGAGATTTAGCTTGTTTGAAATTTTATTTTTTTTATTTTTGAAGCTAGATTTTTTTCTATGGTCCAGCATTACTCCTATGAACCAGCATGGTCTGTGTTTTCATTTATTGTTGTATTATCAGCACCACTCTGTATATGATTGTTCTGTACATAAGGCTAAGAGTGTCATCTAACTCCTACTTACACCACAATACCGATTTGGATGAAATTCAGTGCGTATATTTGTATGGGTTCCTGGATAGTTTGTATACACAAAAACTAATTACACAATTGGACCCGGTAGACGGCGCTGCTTTTCCGGGCAGGATGACATGACGGGTTCGCGAGTGAGAGCGTATAATTGACAGTGGGAACTTAGCCAACCAAGGAGCCATGTTGTCATTTTGGATAAGGTCAGGATTGAGACTTTCACAAACCAAAGTTTTGGCAATTTCTGAAAAAAAGCTCCTACAATTAGTTTTGCTCAGTTGCTCGAACGCACTTTCCGGAGACCAGGAGTACATGAAACATAATGTACTGACATGTATTCCACAGGCATACGCGTCAGCTCAGGCACGTAGCGCCTCACGTACTCGCCGCTCGGGTCCAGTCGCTGGCCCAGCCGTACGGGGCAGGCGCACTCGCCTGAGTCCAGGAGTGCTTCGAACGCTGAGGACGATACCCACATCCAGTTGCCGGCGCAGACTGACCTGAGGAAATAATATCATCTAGATATAATGAAAAAAACTAAAATCTTAGTTTTGTCATAACCTAATGTATTTTATTGTATGTAGGTACATAAAGAATAAAATAAATAAACTAGGTCCTTTTTAGGATTGCTTTAAAAATGGGAGGGGACTCTAATGTCGAGGAATTTAAAAAATAGGTAATGATGGCATTTGTTAGCCATTAAGAGGGGACTCTTAGTGCCGAGGAATTTGAAGAAACTACTGCCGTCGCGCCGCTTCCAACCTCTCCCCGTAAGGTGCGAAAGGGACAGTTGCAGCTCAGGCTGAATTTACTTACAAAAACGTTAACCAAAAGATGTTTCGTATTACACTGTTTTCTTTTTCAAAACGCGACTGATGACTGTTCTCAATTATTTTTATATCAACATTTAGAGGAAAAGTATATCTATGCTTCTATTATTTTCCTTTTTGTCTAATAGTCTTCTGAACATCGCGGTAAAAATGAGTTAATTTTGGGGATTTTGAAATATTATATTTCTTTTATTAATTAATATTTGGAAATAATCAAATGATAGGGGCACGTACATTTCAATCACATATAATCACAGTGTAAAATTATAGAAAAAAATAATTGCTCCAAAAGTGCTATCTACGAAGAAAACAGCGGAACACGTTTGTATAGAAAAGCGCCACTAGAGTCCTCTCTTAAGGACTCGCAGCATGGTTTTTGATGAGTATAAAAATCAAAACTAACCAGTCAGCATCTAGCAGGTACTTGAGGAAATGGTTCAGTCCGTGTTCCCACGACAGCCAGAGTGTTCCGCGAGTAAGGAAGGACGCCACAGTGTTGCGGGCCACGTGGTGCAGCCAGCCTTCTGTTCGAAGTTGGCGCATGGCCGCGTCTACGAATGGGAAACCGGTGCGGCCTTCGACCCATCTGGAATTTCGGTGATTCACAAAAGTCAGAAAATAGATGAAAAATTGGAGTAGTGGTGGATATGTAAAGAAAACCCTGTCCGATCCGTGCAGGTATTGTAAGGTATCGTGAACTGATTCTAATAATGCCTACAAAGACAGGCTAAACTTAAAAAATAATCATCATCATTATCATCAGTCTCTACTCGTCCATTGCTGGACATAGGCCTCTTCCATAGCACAACAACAAGCTCGATCCTGAGCAGTTCTCCGCCAACCACTACCAGCCGCCATTTTGATGTCGTCGCTCCATCTTGCCCAAGGGCGTCCTACGCTACGCTGCCAAGACGAAAAATACCCCTACAAAAATAAATATTATTTCGAAAAAGCGAGTTAACTTAATACATGTGCGGTAGGCATACATGCGCGGGTGCAGGGGGGCAGGGCACGCCACACGTGGT
The DNA here is from genome assembly GCA_017933935.1 of Sesamia nonagrioides. Lineage (NCBI taxonomy): Eukaryota > Metazoa > Arthropoda > Insecta > Lepidoptera > Noctuidae > Sesamia > Sesamia nonagrioides. The sequence continues at coordinate 191,220 of JADWQK010000551.1, read as the reverse complement.
CGAATCACTCATAATAATATTGTCTGAAATGGTGTTGTCACTTTAAAAAAAAAACCAAATTTTGGGGAAGTTGGAAATAATTCGCGGAAAAAAAGATTATTTCAAAATTCATTAGTATTGTTATTATGATGATTATATAAAATTCGTGATTTTGAAACCCAATAGGCATTTTCTTAAACCCTTACATATTATGAGAGACAGTGGCGCCAAATGTCACATTTACAAACTAAACAAAATTCAAGTTCAGTGCTTTGTTTTTCAATATATTTCATTAAAAAAATTACAAAATAAAAATATTATAGTTTAGTGTTGAAAAGTTAGTCGAGTTCTTTTTTTAAATTATTTAAAGTCGCCATATTTTTAATCACGTCTACATGGACATACCCCTTTTTGCAAAGTTTGGCCTTTATACCTATAGCTTTTAAATCGTTTAATAGGTAAGTTTCGAATGTGCATGGGAAGCTTGTAAAAGTGTCTATATTGACCCATGAACGAGTTGCCTACTCTGTGGAGACGAGTGTGATGTACAGCAACATTGTTTGTTCCTGGTATTTATATAGCGCACAAAGATTACTCACTGTAATTAAATTGCAAATTTGACTTGCCCCTCCCTAGGCCAGAAGCTGGATACGCCCATGCACGTCTAAAAGGCCCATGGAGTATCTAAACGGCCCATAGAGTATCTAAACGGCCCATGGAGTATCTAAACTACCCATGGAGTATCCAAATGCCCCATGGAGTAGGTATCTAAACGGTCCATGAAGTATCTAAACGGCCCATGGAGTATCTAAACGGCCCATGGAGTATCTAAACGGCCCATGGAGTACCTAAACTACCCATGGAGTATCCAAATGCCCCATGGAGTAGGTATCTAAACGGCCCATGGAGTATCTAAACTACCCATGGAGTATCCAAATGCCCAATGGAGTAGGTATCTAAACGGCCCATGGAGTATCTAAACGGTCCATGGAGTATCTAAACGACCCAGGAGTATCCAAATGCCCCATGGAGTAGGTATCTAAACGGTCCATGGAGTAATCCCATGGAGTATCTAAACTACCCATGGAGTATCCAAATGCCCCATGGAGTAGGTATCTAAACGGCCCATGGAGTATCTAAACGTCCCATGGAGTATCTAAACTACCCATGGAGTATCCAAATGCCCCATGGAGTAGGTATCTAAACGGCCCATGGAGTATCTAAACGTCCCATGGAATATCTAAACTACCCATGGAGTATCCAAATGCCCCATGGAGTAGGTATCTAAACGGCCCATGGAGTATCTAAACGTCCCATGGAGTATCTAAACTACCCATGGAGTATCCAAATGCCCCATGGAGTAGGTATCTAAACGGCCCATGGAGTATCTAAACGTCCCATGGAGTATCTAAACGACCCATGGAGTATCCAAATGCCCCATGGAGTAGGTATCTAAACGGCCCATGGAGTATCTAAACGTCCCATGGAGTATCTAAACTACCCATGGAGTATCCAAATGCCACATGGAGTAGGTATCTAAACGGCCCATGGAGTATCTAAACGTCCCATGGAGTATCTAAACTACCCATGGAGTATCCAAATGCCCCATGGAGTAGGTATCTAAACGGCCCATGGAGTATCTAAACGTCCCATGGAATATCTAAACTACTGGAGTATCCAAATGCCCCATGGAGTAGGTATCTAAACGGCCCATGGAGTATCTAAACGTCCCATGGAGTATCTAAACTACCCATGGAGTATCCAAATGCCCCATGGAGTAGGTATCTAAACGGCCCATGGAGTATCTAAACGTCCCATGGAGTATCTAAACTACCCATGGAGTATCCAAATGCCCCATGGAGTAAGTATCTAAACGGCCCATGGAGTATCTAAACGTCCCATGGAGTATCTAAACTACCCATGGAGTATCCAAATGCCCCATGGAGTAGGTATCTAAACGGCCCATGGAGTATCTAAACGGCCATGAAGTATCTTAATTTGACAGGATTAAACTAATATTTATCTTCTGTCTTCGTCTTAATTAAATAGTAACAAAAAGATGCCCTGAATTTAAATTTAGATTAATTTGTGAACAACTGAATCGGCGCCATTATAAGTGTCCAACATATACCTCTGCAACTCATCTCCCTCGGGGTTCTTCCAGGGGATATCCAAACAGATAGGGTTGCCACTCATCTGTCCGTAGTTAGGGTTGTTCACGCTCATCGTGTAGAAATACTCACGCCAAATTAACTGGCCTGGAAATATAGGTTTTGAGTTAGAAGGCTATTAGAATAGTTTGACGCCTGAATGATATTTTTTAATCGCCCGGAGAGTCCACGTAAACTCTCTAGGCGAGTCGGTGGCACTGAATATATTAACAAGCATTGTGGGTGAACATTACGTTAAATTGTGTCACAGACATTGTATACACCGGGTTTTTTTTAGGGTTCCGTACCTCAAAAGGAAAAAACGGAACCCTTATAGGATCACTTTGTTGTCCGTCTGTCTGTCTGTCTGTCTGTCTGTCTGTCTGTCACCACCCTTTATCTCAAGAACGCGTGGACGTATCAAGCTGAAATTTACATGAAATACTCGGGTCTATTGTCCCTTTAAGCTGTGAAAATATCAAACTTCTAAGCCAAGCCAATCAAAAGATACATCCGATTATGTCGATATTTTCAACAAATTTTCGACACTCGCAAAGGAATCAAAACCTACAGGATACTTCCCGTAAACTCAGAATCTTGAAAATTGGCATGAAGCATTGTCATATAATGCAAATATAGGAAAAATTGCGAAAATCCCTTTTTTTTTAGTTATTTAATATAATAAACATATTTTAATAAAATGGAACTTACTACCTTATTTCTCACGAACGAATAAAGTTATCAAATTGAAATTTATACCAAATACCTAGGTCTATTGTCCCTTTAAGCTGTGAAAATATCAAACTTCTAAGCTAAGCCAATCAAAAGATACAGCCGATATGTCGATATTTTCAACAAATTTTCGACACTCGCAAAGGAATCAAAACCTACAGGATACTTCCCGTAAACTCAGAATCTTGAAATTTGGCATGAAGGATTGTCATATAATGCAAATATAGGAAAAATTGCGAAAATCACATTTTTTCAGTTATATAATATAATAAACATATTTTAATAAAATGGAACTTACTACCTTATTTCTCACGAACGAATAAAGTTATCAAATTGAAATTTATACCAAATACCTAGGTCTATTGTCCCTTTAAGCTGTGAAAATATCAAACTTCTAAGCCAAGCCAATCAAAAGATACATCCGATATGTCGATATTTTCAACAAATTTTCGACACTCGCAAAGGAATCAAAACCTACAGGATACTTCCCGTAAACTCAGAATCTTGAAATTTGGCATGAAGGATTGTCATATAATGCAAATATAGGAAAAATTGCGAAAATCACATTTTTTTAGTTATATAATATAATAAACATATTTTAATAAAATGAAACTTACTACCTTATTTCTCACGAACTAATAAAGGTATCAAATTGAAATTTATACCAAATACCTAGGTCTATTGTCCCTTTAAGCAGTGAAAAAATCAAACTTCTACGTTAAAGCGATCAAAAGATACAGCAGTTTATACCGACAAATTAGACGAATTTCCGTCACACGCTAGGGAATCAAAACCTACAAGCAAAGACATTAAAATTATATTTACAATGGACAGGACATCACGAACAAAATCGTAAGCCAATACTTTTATCGACTTGGTTAAAAGTCGCTCAGTCTAGTCTCCGTGTCAGGACGTAATTTGTGTCCACCAAGAACAAACATTTTCTAAGGAAATATGCCATGTTGCGCTTTGTGTTACTGTACATCTCGTTATAGTAAAACAACTGGACCTAACTGCGGAATGTGTTTCTATGAATTATTTATATTTCGTCTGCAATTCAAATTTAAAAAAAAATCTTAGTTCTAGAAAATTTTCCATTATTGTAAAAGCGCCCTCTATTGTTGAGTAGTTTTACTATTTTCTTGTAGAGATGTAGTAATGTTGTTTATCGATTTAGTTATCGATAATACTTATTAAGATGAATACATTTTGTTGTATTTTATTGACATTTAAAATATAGCTAAATAAACTTAAAATATTACTATATTTCAAGTTTATTTATTATTAACTCTATTTAAACATAATCATATCATATTAATAAACAAAATTGAATGAACAATTACTATAAATTCATTTATCTAGGTTTTTGTTATTTGTGGTTTCCGAATAAAAATAATGTCGTAGGGAAAAAGTGGATACGATTGTCCAGATAGACCGTAGAGAAGAAAATTGGCTTCCGTCTCATTCGTCGAAATTATGCTCAATGCATTTTAAAAGAGAAGTTATCTACTTTGGAAAGACTTGCGAATCAAATTTAAAAAAATAAGAATCGGTACCTTGTATTAGAAATGAAATAGTAAGTTATTAATTTCAGTACTTTTTTACTTAACCGTAAAAATTGGAATAATATTTACGGTTAAGTGGATAAGTACATAGATTACATAACTTATTTATAATGAAATATATTCATAAAATATGTAGGTACGTATATGTAGTACAATGATTGCGAGCTACTTTGTGATTTTGAGGATTCCGTACCTAAAAGGTAAAACGAACCCTATTCATGAGACTTCTCTGTTCGTCTGTCCGTCTGTCACCAGGCTGTATCTCATAAACCATAATAGCGAGACAGTTGTAATTTCCAGAGATTGTGTTAGTATTTCTGTTGCCGCTATAACAACAAGTACTAAGAATAAAAATAATAAAATATTTAAGGGGGCTCCCATACAACAAACGTGAATTTTTGCCGTTTTTTGCTCCATATTAATAACGGAAACAGATAGACGCTTAAAATGTTCACAGAATATTTGGTTATATATTCAAATTACAAATAAATAATTAAAATAAAATAAATCCTGAAGGCGGGCTCCCATACAATAACCGTGATTTTTTTTGCCGTTTTTAAAGATAATGGCGTACGAATCTTGTAAAGGTCTTGCTCCAGCAGACTACCATTTTTGTCGTGATTTGGACAATTATCTACGTGACAAGAAGTTTTCCTTCCAGGAGGCAGTTCGGCTTTCACACAGTTTGTGCAGTCTAGATCCTCAGAGTTCAATCACAAAGGCATAAACGACCTTCCTATATATTGATTATAAATGAATTATTTAAAAATTAAAAAATAAGCAATTATTTAGATTTTCAGTACTAATCGGCAATTTTAAACTTTAACGCCTATTATATTAAAAGAATTATATAAATAACTTGTAAACTTGAAATTACCCATAATTATTCTGCTTCCTAATTTTTTGTTTCAAGCTATCATAATGCGAAAAAACATCGTCGTAGTAACTTCTTTGAATATTATCGATAACTTTATATCGAAATGATACAAACCCTACCACAGTTTTTTGCATTGCCATTTAAAAATATTTGCAAACAAACGTGTAAAAAGAATAATTTTGCTAAAAACGAAATGCAAACGAAAATTGCAAAACAAAATGCGCTTTATGGCCTAAAGGTCTATTACACTCAAAAATCGCAATAAACTGAGCGTTAAAATAATTCGTAAGCATAAAACATCTAAAATGTCAATAGACGGTGTCACGGTAAATGAATAGTAGCGAATAAAATTCTAAAACAGTTTTTGTTTGTACAAGACAAGTTTCACTTAATTTATTTACTTTTCAATATTTATTTACCCGATTTGAACTATACTAGGGTATTAAATCGGATCTGGCAACATAGACCACACCGGCCACCTACCGGGCAATAGCTGAATATATTTTATATAAACTTATTTCATTTTAACTATTTGATGTCTCCAATTGTCGATCTAATTTTGCTATATTGTACTAGATGGCGGAACTGAGTCATGGGATCACAGTTTTTCTATGCCATTTTGACACATGCCCTCTCTATATATCTTAAATCTCTTTGCCTACAAGGTACTTCCCGTGAACTCAGAATCTTGAAATTCGGCACGAAGCAACGTTATATTATAGTACAGACAGATAAAGGAAAAATTGTGAAAATAATAAATTTGAAGTTACATAAAATATTAAAATATTATTTTTGCTTACATGACAAAAAATATTTTTTTAATAATTATAAACTTACTACCTACCCTTTTTCACATGAACGCGTAAAGATATTAAAGTTGAAATTCATATCAAACACTTCTTAAATCTAATTGCCTCTAAACTGTGAAAAATTCTAAATCAATGCTAGTATTATAAATGCGAAAATAACTCTGTCTGTCTGTTACGCTTTCCCGCCTAAACCTCTCAACCGATTTTGATGAAGTTTGGCACAGACAATCTTTAGACCCTGAGAAAGAACATAGGCTACCTTTTATCCCGGAAAAATTTGATGTTCCCGAGGGGAATTTAAACAGCGCGATATAACCGAACTCCACGCGGGCGAAGCCGCTGGCGGAAAGCTAGTACGTCATAAATTGTAAACCGCTACGTTTGTACGGCGGAACCCTCGGTGTGCGAGTCCGACTCGCATTTGGCCGGTTTTTTTTTATAAATTATACACTAGCGCTTGACCGCAATCCCCCCGGATGGTAAGTATAGTGATACCATCAACGATTGCGTCACTGCTGAGTTTATTAAGAGCCTATTCACTCTAGCCTTGAAGACAGTCAAATTGTAGTCAGACACAACAAGACAGCTAGCGATGTAAGTTCCTATTTTGACCACGCACCCAAATTACCTTGTTATTAAAACTGTTATTATAAATTCAATACATACGTTCTACCGCTCCACAATTAGGCATATTTTCTTTCTTCCATAAAGCGTTCCGAACTTCTAAATAATAGGGCTTCTAAATAAAGGCTGTTTAATAAAAAAGCATATAAGGCTTCTGATTTTCCAGAAGCCTTATAAGATCAGTTCGTTGACCGACCTTCTGTCCGTCTGTCAAAATCTTTGTTTTCAGGAACGCATGGAATTATCAAGTTAGAATGAACATCCAATTACGTAAATTTAGTTTCTCAGTAAGTGAATTGGTATTAATTCTTAAGGGGGAACTCTAGTGGTGCTTTCTCTATGTATAAAAATGTATTTTGCTGTTTTCTTTGTGGATAATGCTTTTAGAGCAATTTTTTCTTCTACAAATTTACACCGTGATTATACATGTCCCTATATTTATTTTTTTCCGAAACTTAATTAATAAAAGATATACGATACTTCAAAATCGCGAAAAATAACCCATTTTTATTGATGTGACAAACGTGATAAGTTTTTGACAAAAAAGAAAATAATAGAAGCATAGGTATACTTTTCCTCTAAATTTTGATATAAAAATAATTGAGATCTGTCGTGTTTTGAAAAAGAAAACGGGGGATTACGAAACGTCTTTTGGCCAACGTTTTTGTAGGTAAAATCAGCCTGAGCTGCAACTGTCCTCTTCGCACTTTACCGGGAGAGGTTGGAAGCAGCGTGGCGGCAATAGTTTCTTCCAATACCTATTTTCCAAATTCCTCGGCGCTAGAGTCCCCTCTTAATGAGAAATTATAAAGTTCTTAAGCCATAATTACATTTTTTTAAGGAACCCTCGGTACGCGTGTTCAACTTTCACTTTACCGGTTTTCCTTTTTTAACCGACTTCAAAAAAGGAGGAGGTTCTCAATTCGTCGTAATCTTTTTTTTAATGTAATTAGAAATTAAAAACAAGAATTCCGCCAGTGTCTGTAAGAAAATGGTCACTTCAGATAAATCTATCGGACAAGCAGAAGATAACATACCTGTTATAAAATGAGAAGCGGATTGGGTAGCGAGGCGCCCCTGATGCACCTCACGGAATAGGTCCTGTACTGACCAGTAGAAGCTGGAAACAAGTTTTATTGTACAGACGACCGCACATCAAGCTACTACAGTCTGTCAGGTTTCTTTATTACATTTTCAACTTTAATTCTAAAGAAAATTCAGCCAGCCCGTAACGCTACGCTCAGCCCAGACCGCTGCTCCAATCGTGTCCCCACCTACTTACGAGGTTCTTTATTCTGAACGACCTTTCTAAAATAGCCCTTATAGCATTAAGATAAAGTTTACTTTAATTGTTTGTTGTTTTAACAATATTAACATATGTAGTACTTATTCCATATATCTTACCTCCTGACGGAGAGACATCCAAAACGCAGGGCCGGACTCAATGATATGGGACGTCCCAATAAGTCCGGGTTACCGTGTGTCGGCAAGTATGAGCCCCTGAAGAAATTTACGAACAATTTAATAAGGGGACAGTCAGGAAAATAAATAGTTCATCAAATTGACATACCATGGTATGTTAACAAACAGAAGACAAAAAGTGTTGGATCATTAACTAAAAGAACAGCTTGAAAAAATATATGACCCTTTTTTCATAAGCTGTCCTGAGGTGTCCTTTTAGCATACAGTCATTTGTACAACTTTCACAGTAAATCTTACATAGGGACTTCCTTTTAAACAAAAGATATACATGTTCTAGGACATGGGCGTACACTTGGGCAGCTGCCCCCCCTACTCCCCCCCTCCTCGACATCTCTCAGAACGAGTAATGAGAAAAATTATAAATGAGGACTTATCTCTCACACTTACAAAATATACGCTCTAAAATTTTACTTGCCTCCCCCCCAGGCCTGGTTTGCCCCCCTTTCCCCCTAGGCCAGAAGCTGGTTACGCCCATGTTCTAGGAGAAACCTTACAATGATCATGTTATGTTCATACCTCAGGAAGGTCTCGTACTCGACGGCAAGCCGTTGCTGCATCTGTTTAAGCGCAGTGGTCTCGCCGCCCACCCAGCGGATCATCCGGACGTCCTCGTTCTCAAGGAACACGCCCAGGTCTTCTGGTTTTGGAATCTGGAAGGTTCAAATTATTTATTAATTCTTTGAGATACTAACAGACGTACGGGACATGATTCATAGACAAAAGTTTTTTTTATTTTCATTATTTAAAGAGCTTTGCGCGACAGCGACATAGTCATGTCTGACACATGACTATGCCGCTCTATTTGACTATAACTACATAAAATACAAAATTATTTTTCTTTATACGAAACCTGAATATAGTTTGTTCAGAATAAGCAACTGAATCGATTCCAATCATTTTTGCACCATGTTATATTTTTTCCCAAATACAGTTAGAAATTGTTGCAGTGTGGTTACCGAGCGCATACAGCTGACTGAGATCATAGTACCTACTAGGACACACAGTAAGTCACCATGTTTTTGACCGTTAACCATATTTCACACGCTGACCATATTTTTGTTGGGACAATCAAGTAAGATAACAAGCTCATAACTTTGTGGTTATCATGGTTTTTTTTTATTTTTGTACATAGATTCTTTATTTAAAAATACTGGGCACGTATTTCGGGTCTTAAAATAACTTGGCATACAAATACATCAATACCATACATCACTTTTATCACTAGGCCTTTGACCGTCGAGACAGGCAGGGTAATTGCGTAACACACTATGAGTGGCAAAGTATTTCATTTTGACAGTTCAACAACATTCATTACGTTATTTACGTTGTTGAGCAGACACATTTTTCGAACATATGGAGTAATGTATTACCAATATGCTTCAAAATGTATCATTGTTTTACGCAATTAGAGTGCTGTTTCAGCACAGGAGGCAAAATTGAAAGTGTCTACAATTTTTTGGCGAATCATACTGACCCCAACAAGAGTTTACTCGTAGCTTGGTTGACACTAGGAAAGAAATACTGTTGAATGCTATTTGTAACATCAATTATAAAACTGTCTTTAAAAGAAACAAAAAAATATAGTTTATTTTGTGCAAATAAAACGCATATCGGATGCAAAGCCATTGGAGTAAGTAACCTTCTTTAGTCAAAACGTTCATCAATCATCTTACCTTATCGAAGACCGTAAACTCTTGGTAGAAGCTGTCTGGCAGACTGCCAAACTTGACTCCCGTGAAGTCGATATCGCCGACCGGCCGCGGAGGATCACCAATAGTCGCTACTGTATGCTACACAATTAATAACTGCGATATAAGTTTATAGCGGTATCTGCAAAGTCACATGCAAACAAAGCGTAATAATAACGTCACGCAAATACTACATCTCGCAAGGAGAGTTTACCGTGCAACTGGCATGCATACAACTTCTCGACATCAACATTCGGGCATATGCCCGCCACACACAACACCCATCTGGTCGGAGGATCCTCCCTTTTCTATGGAGGAGGAGTGAACTTTACATCCTGTTCCTTATACCTGTAAAAGTTCATTCCATACGTACCTAGTCTGTGTAGTGTGCCAAGGATAGCGAAATATCCAACTATACTCCATCGGTTTAGGTAGTTAAGTAAAGGTTAACAAAGAGCGGAGTAGCGGTGGCCTATGGAGTAGCGGTGGCCTAGGGAGTAGCGGTGGCTTATGGAATAGCGGTGGCCTAGGGAGTAGCAGTGGCCTAGGGAGTAGCGGTGGCCTAGGGAGTGGGGTGTCCTAGGGAGTAGCAGTGTCCTAGGAAGTAGCGGTGGCCTAGGGAGTAGCGGTGGCCTAGGGAGTAGGGTGTCCTAGGGAGTAGTAGTGTCCGAGGAAGTAGCGGTGACCTAGGGAGTAGTGGTGGCCTAGGGAGTAGCGGTGGCCTAGGGAGTGGGGTGTCCTAGGGAGTAGCAGTGTCCTAGGAAGTAGCGGTGGCCTAGGGAGTAGCGGTGGCCTAGGGAGTAGGGTGTCCTAGGGAGTAGTAGTGTCCGAGGAAGTAGCGGTGACCTAGGGAGTAGTGGTGGCCTAGGGAGTAGCGGCGGCCTAGGGAGTAGCGGTGGCCTAGTAGTATCGGCCGTGACTTACAAGTTGTAGGTCATAAATTCGAACCCCATCAGGCGCTTTACTTTGTGTAAATTATTTCATCACCACTGCTCTCAAAACGATGATGGAAACCGGCATGTTCTGGAGTCAAAAACTTCGAAGACATGTGACATCTACCAACCCGCACTGGGCCAGCGGGGTAGATTACGGCCCACTTCCTCCCACCGAGAGGAGGCCTGTGTCCCAACAGTGGGAACATTATAGGCTAATTATGTAAAGTTTACATTGTAAACAAAAATCCTGTGACTTAGTTCCTTGTCTAAGCGTAACACCAATCACTTCAGTAGTCATGCTAAGTTACAGTTGATAACACAACTTACCAAAAACATCTGGTAAGTCAGAGGTGGGATACCCCCGTTAGCTTTAATGACGGTGTCTGGCTCCCATAAAGTGTGGGACACGTATTCCTTGCAGACCACGCCGATCTCCTTGCAGGCACTTTTGACGCTGTTGTCTCGAGCGCGCCACACTGGCTCGCAGTCTTGTTCGAAGCAGAGCTTACGGATGCCTGTAATAACTTGTTAAAATTAAAATCTAAAAATTGTTCAACCCATTAAGTACAAAATAATTTTCCAAAAAAGGTTTTATAAAGTTCTGCTTTGAGATTTTCAAATATTTCAAACGTTCAAAAGTTAGAGGGGGGCGGGGGGGACGCTTTTATTTTTACTTTCGCAACGATTATTTCCGAAAATATTAACATTCTCAAAAAATGATTGCAGTAAACCCCTATTCATTTTTAAATACCTATCCAACAATATATCACACGATACGGCGGAAATTAAAAAAAAAATTCGCTCTCCTCTTTACGTTTTTCACGTTTCATACGTTCCACAGGGACATCACGAGCCTCAGTAGTGAGGAAAACGACTTGAGGAGGAGGATTAAAATGTAAGTTGTAGGAAAGTTACAAGCTTTCTATAAATCAATATTAGATAGTGAAAAGTCGACTTAAGGCGATAGCGTCAGGGTTGCTAGGTACTAAAATTCTTATGTTTTTTTTTTTTGAAGGATGTTCACTTTAAATCATTTTGAAACATACTGTTAATTCAATGCTTCATAATATACAACGTGTAATATAAAGGGTATACACATAACAAAGGCATGGCATCTTTACATGATATCAAACGATATTGGAAGGGTTTTTTAATCCTATCTCTTTATGTTAGGAAGTTATGAGGAAAAACACCGCCTGTGATAGGCTACTATCATACTAGTCGCACAGAGATATTGAAGGCATTTATCGGATTTTGGCAAGTAACGTGACGGGTAACGAGTAGTTATTAACGTATGTAGTGTACTGCCACGTTTTTATGATTTGATTTTAAGAAACACACGAAACCGAAAATTTGGTACCAATTTTTTGAGTATTTTATTTTGAGTTGAAACCCTTCCGATATCGTTTGATATCATCTAAAGATGCCATGCTCTTGGTATGTGTATACCCTTTTTGTTACACGTTGTATATTCAAACACGTTCGTTAAAATTAAACCAATTGGTACTGATAATTGTATGAAATGTTCGTACATTTATGCTATTTCTTTTGTATTGCTTATAACTGAGTTGACATTGCGACTACATGTTAAATGTTTTTATTAATATGGTAATTGGTGTTTAGATCAAGGCTGTATGTTGACATAACTAAGAATCGTGGATGTTTAATTTTTTTATTAATAGCATTATTATCATAAAACTCATCAAACCGAATCTCTTAGTTCATATTACAGCAAATGTTTACATTCGAGGACAATTCAAATCAAGAAGTCGTAGATATTGCTGATTCTGACAAATATAATTCTGAAAAATGTTACGATCGTCAATTCTTATTTTAATCATAATACAGCCTGAAAATTGCTAAAAACGTAAAGAAGTTTAATCTCACGAAATACCTTAACGCATCCTCCTTCTATAAATGTCGTGTTAACGCTCTTTGTAATTACTGATTGCTGTTGTTGTTCCGAACACGGCAGTTCAAAAACAATATTTTCAAATAAGGAACCGACAATCTGCTAATTAAATTTGTTTCGGATACCGAAGACTTCTGAACATTAGAAGTAAACGTTTTAAAGGACAATGCTTACCGAATTCCTCCCAAAGTCTTCTGAACACGACATTCGGCTTTCCCTTCAACATGATTAGTCTGCCGCCATGCTTCTTTAGCTGGTTGTCCAGGTCATCAAGAGCTTCCAGAAGATACCGCATACGATTGTAGCCGACCACCTTTGTACCTGTTACAACAATAATATAAGGTCAAGTATAACCCGCGCAGATAAAGAAAAGATCTGAAAATGGCGGCGGCTACTTATGGTACGGTTGACAAAACATGCCATTGTTCAATCACAAACCAAATGCTATGATAGAAAAATATCAAATTTACATTGTAAATATTGTTATTTACAACGTAAATTTGACATTTTACTTGTTTGTGGTTGTGTTTATTGCAACAAAAACAACAAAATAACAGAGACTTTAGCGGAACGAAATTAACGATAACTCGGAGTGCATCAAAGTAGTTTGGAAAGCGAATCCTGATTTCCTGATCGATTTTTTTTTTTTGCAACGCTTACATCACTGTATGAGTATAGACAGCGATAGAGAGTGAGTGAGAACGCATGCGAGCGGACGCCATTTACAGTTCTTTTCTTTATCTGCGCGGGTTACACGGTAGACAGCACGGTGAGGTACAGTGAAAACGCTAGAAAGTCAGTGAGTCGGGCGTTTTCGAGAAATGTCGTTGGGAAAATACTGACTTTCAGCCTTATTTGAATAAAAGGCTTTTGATTTGATTATACATAAGTATTATATCACAATTGGACGTAAGAGCTTTTTTTTTCCTTAATTGGGTCTTTGCACCAAGTAATGAAAAACAATCGTGTTCGTTATTTAACAAATAAGTGGTGGCGGGTGGGTTTTAGTCAGTAAAAGTCTGACACACCCTTCCGCTCCGCCCAGAGCGGAAGAGGTCATTTCATGATTTCCCATTGACACCAATAAAAAAAACCGCCCAAGTGCGAGTCGGACTCGCGCACGAAGGGTTCCGTACCATTATCTAAAAATGGCAAAACAATCACGTTTGTTGTATGGGAGCTCCCCTTAAATATTTTGTTTTATTTTTAGTATTCGTTGTTATAGCGACAACAGAAATACATAACCTCTGAAAATTTCAACTGTCTAGCTGTTACGGTTTATGAGATATAGCCTGGTGACAGACGGACGGACAGCCGGACAGCGAAGTCTTATGAATAGGGTTCCGTTTTACCTTTTAGATACGGAACCTTAAAAAGACGTCACTCGGTGCAGCAGTGCCCGGTGTGTGACTTTAAACCTACAGTTATACCTATAGTTTGTATAATGAAGACTATCTTCAAATATCTCAAAGATTAACAAAAAAAAATATAGACTTACCCGCAGTTTCTCCATCGAAGATAAATATTGGGAAGAAGGGAAACCCTTTGTCTTCTAACGCAGAATGTAAAGATGGGTTGTCATGCAGGCGCAGCCCGTGTCTGAACCAAAGGATACTTCCACCAAGCATTGTTACGAGGAACGGTTATACCTGTGTAACAAATAAATTACTTAATAGTATATACTATATCTTTTTTTATAATTATAAACTAGTGCTAGACGCGTTCATGGCAAAGCACGTTAGTTTATTAAAAGCCTATTCACTCAAAAATCTGAGTGAATAGGAAGGAAGACGGCAGTTGAGCGAGGTGATGAAATGTTACACCCAGCAAGACCAACGATGGTGCGCCAGAGAGACACAACAACATTTTCGCATCGTACCCGGCACACATCTCAACACAAGCACAACTGTTTAGACCCGCCCTCCGTATGGCTTCACCAGACTTCCTTCCGGATCACGACGAATCGCTTGGCGGCAAGAGTTTGTCTGGTGGGTTCCACCACATCTGGTTCTGGTGGTACCACATCTACCGGCAGCCTATGTTAAGACCGTACCCTCACCAAATGACCTTGCGCATTTGCTCCCTCTTCACCGCGCCCCACCTCTACAATACTTCGTAAAATTTTACTAGCGCCGTCTGGCGGATGTAGTACTAACAAATACAAGTTAGAAACATAGACCACAGAAGTAACAGACATAGCACTTTTATTTTTGTTTATTGGTGCGCCCAAATACTTTTGGTTATTATGTACTCAAACAAATGTTGACGATACTTCACAATAAAAATTCTGCGGTGTTTATTTTTTAACCGACTTCAGAAAAAGGTGGTTCTCAGTTCGATTTATTGTCGCTGTTAACTTTATGGTTAATGAACCTATTTTGACCATTCTTTTTTTATATGAAGGGATATGCTGCCTATGTAATCCCATTGTTACCACGTCAGTGTCGATAATGGAAATTCTGGGAAATTTAGGCCAACTATCGAAAATTGTAGGCACGCTTCGGGTGACAACTTGATACTCGTGTTTATAAGTAAACCGTGAAGATTTGGGCCTGACCTGATGATGGAGATGACAGAATATCAAGGGAATCCACATCGGAAGCAACTGTCGCGTGTTTGGGCTTATTTAATGTGTATTGATTAGACCTTTATAACGAAATATGTTATGACTGTAACTTCAGGGTTGGAAGTTAGTTTTGTAGATTGAAAGTTAGCTAAGTCAGATGGACAAAGGGATAGAAAAATAATATAATAAAGTTTAATTTATCATTATTTATTATTTTAAGGGAAAACGTAATCAGGGTCAAATAAATTTCTGCAGAACTGACCTTCAAAAAAAAAATTCATGTTTTTTTTTGGGACTAGGCAAGACTGTGAAATTATATTATTATTCTCATTTAATAAAACAAATACGTAAATTGTAAAAAATAAAACTATCGTATATCAAAATAAATAACAAATATATATACTACTAGCTGACCCGGCGAACTTCGTTCCGCCTTAAAGGGAATATCACATGACTACTTTTTAAATTAGGATAATTTTAAATAAATAAATAGTATTATTCAATGATTCTTTATTTGGGAGCACAATTCTGGCGGTTCTCCGGAAATCTTTAATGTGCTACAATACTCGCAAACAACATCCATTAGCCCAATGCGAACGCCATTGCGCTATATTATATGCGTATTGAAACGCTGCCTGATTCAAATCAGTATTTGATGAATTTCTTCTTGTGCTTCGTAATGCTCTGGTGAGTGAGAAGCACGAAGTCGAGCCATACTAAGGCTGCGCTCTTCAAGTGCAATTTCTTGTTCTTCTTCAGTTCTTTTTTTTTTTTTGTTAGGGTGGGAAATCATCAAATGAGTTCTTCCGCTCTGGGCGGAGCGGAAGGGCGTGTCAGACTTTTATTGACTAAAACCCACCCGTGTTACTTCACTTGCCTGTGCAACGGCCAGTGCCATGGTTTCTTTTTTAACCAACCCGCAACCCTGTGGAACAGTCCTCGTGGACCCCGTCAAGGTGTGCTGACATCTCTTTGAGGCGCGTGTGAAACACAACGCGCCGTCAACCCGGGCCTGGTTCTTACCAGAAGGCGAGCTGCCTATCGCTCGCCGCCCGCAAGCCCGCGCCTACGGTGGTCAGGAGTCCGATGTTGCCACCCGACCAGGGCGCTTCCTGCGGCGGTTTGAGGCGTGAGGGTAGAGGGATTTCCGCTCCCTCACGCGCTCCGCCTCCTCCTTTGCCAGCATCACTGCTTCACAGAAGGAGGTAAAAGCTTGCCATGCACTATTGTTCCGGAATATGGCCTGGACCAGGGTCGGACGCGAGAGATGAGATCGCCGCCGATAGCCGCCACGAGGACACGGCTGTGCTCTACCCAAGCCGGGCAGACCTCCACCATATGCTCCACCGTGTCCTCAGGGCGATGCACACATGCACACATGCACGATGCACACGCCAGGGTGACCACCCTGGCGTTTCCTCCCGCCTTATACGGAACAGGAACCTCCCGATTCAGCCGTGTCCGGTGAGGACCTACGTCAGTCGGAAGGTGAGGACGCCGTGGCGCCTCTCTAGCTACTCCTCAAAGAGAGGACTTACCGCCGCTATTGTGGCGTGTTCAGTGCTGGATTGCGACAATCACACTTTCCATGTCGCCATGAGGTCCCGCCGGAGCTTTGTCCGCTGTACTGCGATTTTTCGCGGCAACGGAGTTATGCCTCCTCTCGTCACTCCCACATGTGTTCGAGGGATAGTGTTTCTCCACAATTTAATGGATGTTATTATACATATAAACGTTTCTTTTTAATTACTCTATCTATTAAAAGAAACCTCATCAAAATCTGTTTCGTAGCTTTAAAGATTTAATCATACAAAGGGACATCGGGAAAGAGAAGGTAACTTTGTTTTATAGTATGTAGTGAAGTGGTAAATGGCACAGCAATTCAATATTAGAAATTTTGAAGTTGAAGTTTGCTTTGGGGCTTTTATTAAATAATTAAACCGGCAGAGAGTATTTATATTCCTTGCTTTAAATGAATGCATCAACATTCAACCGGTAAGATTTTTTTTTAATATGCTGAGTAGTGCAGCAGTGTGTTTGTACCATTTTTAACAAATGAACCGCTAACTGTATATTTTGACTGGGTTGTTTTGTAATTCCATGTCAGTTGCGTTTTGTTATACCATGTCTTATGTCACGTCACACGGGAATGACGGGAACAACGGGAACGGGATAAAAAGTATCCTATGTGATATTTCCTTCTCCCAGTTCTTATCTGCCTCCCTACCAATTTTGAGCCATACTGGTTAAGGAGTTCTTGAGTTATAAATAAAGTAACTAACACGACTTTCATTTATATACATAGACTTCATTCAAATCGGACCAGCCCTTTAGGAGGAATTCAGTGACGTACACAGGTACAGCAGATTTAGGAATATACCCATGGAAAGCATTGTCATCTACATTTGTAACAAATCTAGAGCTCTTGTTTCAGTCTCTTAAGGTTAAATAAAAAATCTTAAATATTTATTTATTTCTAATTATTTTTTTCTCTTTTAGTTCATACCTAAGTACAATTTTAATAAATAAAAAAAATTTAAATAGGTATTTTTGTTTATTTTTTCCCCTTTTAGTTTTTATGTACAATTTTCTTTTTAAGTAATTACAAAAATAAAAAAAAAAACTATAAACTTGTCTAAAATAAAAAAAAAGACTTGTGATTGCCCGGGATTGAACCGAGGAACACCAGCCATCGCGAGTAGACCATACCACTATCGACTACGCCACAGGGGCTATGTCAAGCCGCGCGAAATTAGCGCCCATATTATGCGGGAAATATTGCGAAAGAGAAAACTCGAAAACATGCGCTTACCCAGAGATAAGACCCATCTAGATCGATTTCTCGTCCCCGAAAACCCCCACATATCAAATTTCAGCGAAATCGTTAGGGCCGTTTCCGAGATCACATGCTTTTTCAAGCAATCAGCGCCATCTGCCGGGCTGATTTGTGAATCTAAACAATTCAGGGCGCCACTCAAACGCATATAGAAAAATTCATTAAAATCGGTCAAGCCGTTTAGGAGGAGTTCAATGACATACACACGTACAGCAGAATTATATATATAAAGATAATATTATTTACGCAAAGCTTCCTTTCGCAGAAAAATAATAAACATCCGACTAATACAATATCCGATCAGACTGGACGTTGACGGCAGCATATTTGGAAAAGGCCTGCAAGCAAACGACTTATTTCGTTTGCTTTAATTCCTTTAAGACCACAATGAAAGTATGAGCATTCCTAGAAATAACGCGATGAAATAACACAACTTAAATTCAGGCTCTTGATTTTAATTGATTTTTGCATAAGCATGACGAGTAGGTAGTGTTTGTACTATGTTAAAGTAGAGTGTTGTAAATTGTTGAGGAATTCCCTCGACTGTCTATGGTTTTCATCATCTGATGTAATTCAGACTTTAATTTTTACCCATATGGGTGTAAATTTCTCATCAATATAAATGAATTAAGTCCAACCACAAAGCAGCTACTGTAAACCTTTGAGGAGTTCCCTTAACTGGCCTTTGTCTTCAACATCAGAGCTTTAATGATAATCACAACTCATTTAGGTGTAAAGTTCTTATCAATACAAATTTATTAAGCACAAACACGAGGCAGCTGATGTGAATCGTTAAGGAGTTCCCTCGGCTGTCTCCCGGCTCCATCATCAACTCCGAACTTTACTAAATTGTAGTGCGTTAAAACACTTAGTGAAAAAACTTAGAAAAGCCCTAGACGCCCCTTTGATATTTTAAATTTCTTCTAGATTTACCTAGTCTTCCATCATCAGACCCTAATTTCCTAAACATGAGACTACCTTGAAGATATCGTCTTTCTAATCAAACAAAAACATGTGGCACTCGGGGCTGCCGCGGTAAAGCTATTTTATACTAGCGGCCGCCAGCGACTTCGTTCGCGTGGAGTTAGTAATGCTCTGCTCCTATTAGTCGCAGCGTGATGTTTTATACATCTTTTCTGGATTAATGAGCTATCCAACGCAAAAAGAATTTTTCAAATCGGACCCGTAGTTCCTGAGATTAGCGCGTTCAAACAAACAAACTCTTCAGCTTTATATATTAGTACTAGCTTTCCGCCCGCGGCTTCGCCCGCGTGGAATTGGGTTATATCGCGTTTTTTAGATTTCCCATGGGAATAAAACTAATTAAATGACGATTGATCAGTTTTGAAGGATTGATCGTAGAAGGGTGAAAATTTAGGATTGTATGTATTTTTGTATGTTGTAAAAAAATAGAAACTAAAAATGTTGTGTAAAAATAAAAAACAAATAGGGGTGGACTACCCCTAACATTTAGGGGATGAAAAACAGATGTTGGCCGATTCTCAGACCTACTCAATACGCTCACAAAATTTCATGAGAATCGGTCAAGCCGTTTCGGAGGAGTATAGGAACGAAAACTGTGACACGAGAATTTTATATATAAGATAGATGTTCGCTAGTGCCAAATTTTGTATGGAGAAACGCATGGTACTATACATTGAATCTGCGCTCACGCGCAGGGCTGCAGATCTGCATGAAGATGCAGATAAAAAACGCAATCCTGCGCGTGGCTGCGGGGTAAATCGCAAAGGTGTGCACACTGAATTCCGCAGTATGTAGTTAGTAGGAAATTTTTTATTAGTTATTTTTGACATAGTATTTTTTTTTATTATGCCAATTAACGTATAAATTTGTATAAGTATGTATTTTCTTTTTTGTAGTTTATTTATTTTTTACCAGTGACGTCATTGAAGGAGTGCGAAAAATGGTGGCGATTTGGCGACTAAACTATATTTGATGTTTTATTTTTGACTTTGATAAAGAAATAGAAGCTATGCCACAGCTTATAATTGACGTCATTTTCGTGATCAGCGCCCCGAAAACCCGTCACGATACCCAAGTCAAAATATCATGAAATTTAATTTCAGCCACCTTGGATTTCAAAAATGACGCCATTTTCGTGATTAGCACCCGCGAAAACCCCTTTCACGACACCCATGTCAAAATATCATAAAATTGGTGTCGGCCATCTTGGATTTCAAAAATGACGTCATTTTCGTGATCTGCACCCCCGAAAACCCCCGTCACGACACCCATGTCAAAATATCATAAAATTGGTGTCGGCCATCTTGGATTTCCAAAATGACGTCATTTTCGTGATTAGCACCCACAAAAACCCCTTTCACGACACCCATGTCAAAATATCATAAAATTGGTGTCGGCCATCTTGGATTTCAAAAATTACGTCATATTCGTGATCTGCACTCCCGAAAACCCCTATCACAACACCCATGTCGAAATACCCAAAAATTCATCGAAATACCAAATTTTAGGCGAAGTTATCCGCAAACAAACATAAAAATAAAAACTTTTTACAAAAAAACAACCGACTTCAAAAACCACTACAAAGTGAAAAATAACTAATTTCGGAAGTTGGTGTCTTTGGTTTTGTATATTCGTTTTAGACACCGACTTCCGAAATTAGTTATTTTTCACTTTACATAGTGGTTTTTGGAAGTCGGTTGTTTTTTTGTAAAAAAGCTTTTATTTTACATTTTTTAGTTGTTAAAAGTACTATGTATTCAGTTGCATCCGGTCAGATTGGAAGCTGACGCAAATATAGTTGGGAAATGACGTACTTTTGTTTACTTTAATTTTTACCCGTAAGTACCTATTCCCTCAACTGCCTACGGTCTTCATCATTAAATTTACTATAGACTATTATTTTAACCTAATCGGAGTGAAGGTCTTATTAATATAAATGAATGAAGTCCAACCACAAAGTAGCTACTGGAAACCGTTGAGGAGTTCCCGGAACTGGCCTTTGTCTTCATCATTAGAGCTCTTATGAGAGTCGCAACCCATCTAGGTGTAAAGTTCTTATCAATACAAATTAATCGAGCCCAACCACAAGGTAGCTGCTGTCAATTGTTGAGGAGTTCCTTCGACTGTCTCCCGGCTCCATCATCAGATCTACTCCAGACCTTTATTAAATTGCAGTGCTTTAAAATATTTAATGAAAATGCTAAGAAATGCACTAGTCGCCCCCCAATTTTTGAAAGTTCCGCTTGTCTGGACTTCCACCATCAAACCCTGATATCCTTATCATGGGACCACCTTGGGAACGTCTTCTTTCCAACAGAAAAAGAATTATCAAAATCGGTTTATAAATGACGAAGTTATGCGCGAACAAACATAAAAAAAAACATATACGGTCGAATTGAGTAACCTCCTCCTTTTTGAAGTCGGTTAAAAATTGAACATAAAAAACATATAATTGAGCAACCTCCTCCTTTTTGAAATCGGTTAAAAAAACGAACACCAAAATAAACATCATTAACAGAGACACTCTAAGATAGTATTATACTCTATGCGACATGCGGTGCGTGAGCGAGCAAGCAGATGCTTTCTCGCTCACGCGCCGCCCGCTTATGCTAGCGGAGCGCGCGATGACGAACGACACGGGTTCCCCCTTCGAGAGCTTGTGGCATACTGAATTACTGAATCTCAATAGCCCGGGCAACAGAAATGATGGCGAATGCGCTCAGATTGTTGAATAAAATTTTGATTTTGGTCGTTTTAAAAAAATATTTCTACAATAATGTTCGTCACGAAATTACCTATCCATTAGTGTAAGAACGCAATCTAAATAATGCTTACTTTCCGAGGAGATGCACGTTTATGATAATTATTTCTCTTGTCAGTGGTTTCGTTGTGAAGGAATTATTTAAACATTATACTTAGTAAAATAAAAATAAAATACAATTTTGGAGCCACGATTATGGAGAAAATTTATGTATTTTTAGTAAGTTGATATTTCTTTTGGATAAAGAGTAGATAGCTCCGAAAAACTACACAAAAACGGCTTGCGCTGTGTTTTTCCCTGGGAACCACCTTAAGGCGTACCACCGAGAAACTAGTAATAAAATATTTTAAGATCAG
Source organism: Sesamia nonagrioides (assembly GCA_017933935.1). Taxonomy (NCBI): domain Eukaryota; kingdom Metazoa; phylum Arthropoda; class Insecta; order Lepidoptera; family Noctuidae; genus Sesamia; species Sesamia nonagrioides. The sequence goes on along the minus strand of JADWQK010000551.1, from coordinate 168,964 downwards.
TATTCCATTAGGAATCGATGAGTAGACCTGCCGGGAGAGTAGTGAATACTTATGCGAATCCCGTACACACACGGTGGATAGGATGGAAATAAAAAAAATCAGCGTTCTAGTCCGCGGACGGACAGACAGACAAACTTGGCGAAACTATGGGTAAGGGTTTCTAGTTGACTACGGAACTCTAAAAACCGTTTTATATTATAGGTATTTTACCAAATCAAGAGTATTATAACCAGACGTAACCACTAACATAGACAACCCTTACAAGATCGCCATTTGAAAGTCCTTGAAGAACTCCGAACTGCGCAACGAGGTGGAAATATGAAAATAATACTCATTCCATTTTCTGTGCAAAAACAGTTACATAAGGAAGCCAAAAAATGTACAGAGAAGAAAGTACTGGATTTTTTATCCAAATATCCTCGTGAAATCTTAAACCGTCAGCAATGAGCACCACAGTGACCCTGAAAAGTGCAGCGTACTTGCATGACATAATACCGATAGGCGATACCATTATGCAACTACCGTAATATACAGTATGTTAATTAACAGAGGGCGTTCCCGTTAACCCGAAATAGTATAGCATACATACATGCTAAAAAAAATATTTCCATTCGAAAACAAAATGTTTTAAAATTTTTCCAATAAGAAAATATTCAATAAAAATTTTAAATTGACATGTACAAGAAACACACTGTACACGCGAACATAAAAGACGGCAACGTCGCAATTTATTTATACATGACGACTACTATTTTGATTTAAAACAGGAGGTTTCAAATTTATTTCCAATTAGAATTTTTTTTTATTCGGATTTTTTTATGCTTATTTTTCTATGCTGATATTTTTTATTTTAATCTATTAATGATATATATTAACGAGTTTAAGGGAACGCCCTCTGTTATTTAACATACTGTATAATATTATGTAGGTATGTTTATATTATAAGCAGTACAAAACGAGGAAACATGATATGGGTACTGTTGTGAGTTTACTTAAAGTTTTCCTAACTCCTCTAATGAGTTAATACAGCCCTGAACTTATTAAGAGCCTTAGCAAACCTCTGCTACAAACTAGTGCTTGACTGCTATCCCGCCTGATGGTAAGCAGTGATGCAATCATTGATGGTAAAGCGAGCTAGTTCATTAAGAGCCTATTCACTTTAGCCTTGAAGACACTTTAATTGTAGTCCGACGTAAACACTGGCAAATTGTTCCAGTCCCTCAATGTACCCGGTTCGCGGTATAAGACGTGGCGAAACGCTTCGTTCGGATCGTTATGGTGTCAACAACGTAAGGATGGAAACTCGCCATACGACGTTTCGTCCGATGATAGAACGGCGGTGGGGGAATTAAATCAAGCATTTCCTTCGCACACTCTCCAAAATGCATCCTGTAGAACACCGACGGGCTGGCTACTGTTCGCCTGTGCTCCAGGCTTTGGAGACCGCTCTGAGCTGAATCTGGGTCACCAATTAGCCTCTTCGCACGCCTCTCCACTGAATCCAAAATAACATACCGCAAAAAACATCATGAGAGTCAGTGTATTGTAGAAATCAGAACAAAATATCGTCGCTTTCGACTGAATAAAATCACGAGTACTTTCGTAAAATCACATGCCTTTTGAAAACATAAAATAAAACCTACAAGGAGGATTCAACCTCAACTCTAATACATACCGAATACTTACATACCACAATTTTGCCAATAAGTAACACGTGTAGCAAATTAAAGAAATTCTTTGAAAATTTTATTTCACAATAATGGCGGATATCGCCAATGACAGTATGAGGGAGGTTTGAGGCAAAGTCATAATGTGGCCACTATGCTGCGATATTTCAATGTTCTTTATGAATTATTTATTGAATGCACTTTTTACTGCATAAATCACGCGCTTTTATTTAGTAAACGACACTATAAATAATTTTAAAAGTCCAATGAAAAATGTGCGTGATATGCATTTTAGCTTTCCCGTCAAATCTCCAAAAAATAAGTTACAACAGTTCTTGCTTCTCCAATCCACTTTTGACATTGGTAGAATAGTCGAAATCGGCTCCACTTGCATAAATAAAAATAGAATAGAAGTTACAACAGTTGTTCAATTGCACCAGGAATATCACTCGGGTTGCACAAATGATAAGCTTTTAGATTTTAGCCCCTTTGCGACAGTTGAACACGACGTGGCTGTTGGGTTGCCTCTAGCTCTTTGTCTTGTGTCAATATTAAGAACAGCCTTCACAGAGTACTTAGTTATCGTCTCGACGCACTGGAGAAACTTTATCATTGCCGATTTATAAGAAGGAGAAAGAACAGCACCCTAATTGTGTTAGACACTATTACTGTCAGTTGGAATCATTTCGAAGCATATTGCTAACCCATTGATCCATGTGTTCTAAAATGTGCCTGCTCAACAACGCAAATAACGCAATGAATATTGTTGTACTGTCAAAATGAAACTCATTGCTATTGATACCTATACCATCGCCTAGCTCCATAAAGAATAGAGGTAAACAAACCAATTTAGGGTTACCTATCACAACTCATGTTTTACAAATCTCCTGTTATTTACATGATTATCGACTTTTACATGCTAGCTATTTATTAACAATTCTTAATGTTTATATTTCAATAGAATTCCTAAAATACCATGCATAATAACTTGATATTTCGAAAAATCATTAAAAAGTCGACATTAATTTTACGTGATAGCCCTACAAAAAAAGAAAGATGGACGAAATCCAGGTATTAAACACATTTTGTGGAATTCAAGCAATGAAGAAAGTTGAGGCATTTGTTAATACAATTTTGCATATTTTAATTAGTTTTAAAGCAACTGCATAACACATGCATTGTAATACTTTCAAGTATGGACTAATTGTCTCAAAAAATTTACCTATTAGGAAATTAACTTACATGTGTGTCATATTTCATTCAAATCGGTTAAGCATTCTATGCAAATCATAAATATCTAAACATAAATAAACTGTTTAGATTAGTCGGAAGTAGGATTATTACTTTTATGAAAATTATCTACGTAGAAAAGGTTGTTAACATCTGTATTTTAGGCGTAAACTACTCGTTGCCTAGCAACGGTTTATTTACCTCTATTCTTTATCGAATTTGGCTCAAATATAGTGTGTTACGCAATTACCCTGGCGGAGCTAAAATAAACAGATGAAATGAGTTTGCCAAATGTAGACTCTATACCATAAATGATAAAGATCTATTTAAGTATTGATGCACCAGCAAAAAATCTCTATTTTCGTATATATCCTTGCTGTTTTTGATTGTCATATAGATTCAAAACAAACCTTACATAATTGTCAAACAGCATCATCAAGCATGACATAATTAAACACATTATTCAGAAGGAACCAAAGACCGGTTATATAAAAAAAAAAGCGACGATTTCCACCCAGTGCACTTATTTCAACAGCACTTGTCGGAACCACACCTCAGCCTCCGTGGCGTAGCGGTAGTGAACGCGGCCGCAGCGCAAGGAGGCGCGGGTTCGATCCCGCGCAGTGCAAATATTTGTATGCATGAACAGCATGAATATGAATATTTGCACCGGTCTGGTCGTGCCTCGGAATGCACGTTAAGCCGTTGGTCCCGGTTGCCATACGAACACCTAATGGCAGTCGTTACGGGTTGTTGGAGCCCTCAAAACTCCAACAATAGGTCTAACTGCAATACTTCGATATCGCCTTCGGGTTTTGGAGTTCAGACGGCAGTCGCTTCACGGAAAATATCGAAGATTAGCCAAAATCAGCAGTTAGACTGGTGACGTAGACCCCAGAATCCAAAAGCTGAATAAGCTTCGGATGCGACTGGGATTGACGCTGAGATGATGATGATATTTTAACGGGCCGTTGATAAGCTAGAAGATTGGACTGCGATTAAAGTCACATCTGTGAACCTTTTCCGTCAGCTTTTAGTCTTACCGGATATACATAGGTATATGTAAACCTATATTTTACACGTTGCGACTGCTTACTGACCCTTTGGTATGATTGTGACATAGGCTCCCTTATATTCAGCAGTGGATGACTTTCGGCTGAGTTATGAAAGAAAATAGAGGTTGGCGAAGAAAAAATTCCATCTACATAGACTACCAGTGTTTGATCGTCACATTTTTACATTCTTCATAAGTAGGTTTAAATCAAATAAAACCCAAACATTATTTACTCGAAAATCATATTCACAGTTAATAAAAAAAAAAAAACTTGAGAAACCTAATAAGAAAGTTGTAGACTTAAGTGAAATATTGATCCAATTATTCACTTTTGCCGGTCAGGCTACCCGAAACTGCCAAATATTCCCAATCAACCTAAGCCTTAATGCTTTAGAGATAAAGTTGAAAATCTAATAAGGAAATCTGTCAGATTGTAGTAGCTTGATGTGATGTCGGAAGTACATACTATACAAATTATGTGAGTGATCTATAAATTTTTTGTTTTTTTTTTCATTGGCTTCATTCAATTACATTTCATTAATTTCCAAATACATATTAGGTTTGATCGTGTCCCGATTCACCTTAATAAACTCGTTAATTTATCTACCTAACAAACAATTGGTAAAAAACATATGAATAAATAAAACCACTTTATGACCACACCAAAGTCCGCGCTTAGAGGTCTTAAAATTACTGTGACGTGGAAATAATATTTAAAAGATTATATTAATAGGTAATATAATAAATCGCATCAAATAAATCAACAAGGTTGCTCTACAATAAATAATTAAGTACTAAATTCTGCATTTAAAGTGCTATAAACAGAAAACTTATCACCTTGAGTCACAACAAGGTAATCTTCAACATTGTTACAACTAGCTACAACATTAATAAACCTAGTTTGTTCCGTAAACACTATCGCGAATCTACCATAACTATAACTAAGTATACAGTCGATGAATAAATACACACAACTCCAAGCAAAACAATTTAGAAACTAATAATGACTGCCGACTCGATAATTACCGAACAATTAAAACCTTACAATCTACGTAAACATTATCTACGTCATGAATGAGAACTAAAAGATAATAAACACAATATTCACTCATACTCACAACAAACTTGTTCAATTTCAAATCGAGCTTCCTACAAAACGAAGGAACGTGTCGCTGGTTTGAGAGATGAATGCGTACTAAGAAGAGGGCGACATTTCGCAATATTCAGCTGTAAATAAAATCGTACCTTTTACAGTTCTAGAACATTCGACGATTCAAATATGGAACAATCGCCTTAGAAAGTCATTAAGTCAACCAACCATCGAGAATAGAGCTGCGGAAAACTTTACTCCTTATTTAGAATTGGGATGAAAATTGGACTGGATGGGTCAAGAGATGATGGTTAAAATATTATTTAAACAAGTCGTGCAAGCAATATGTTACATACAGATACAGTTGTGGTACTTCAGCACCCATTTCATGAAACATGCATGTAGTTTTCATGACTTATGTATCCTTACTTCCAGCCTCAATCATTTACAATTGAAAAGGAAAATGTCGTTTCTTTGTTCAGTCAATACAAGTCGATGATTACCTAACTATTCGGGGCGATTCTTACGTTGTAACACGAGCATAACAATCCATAATAGGTCGGACCGGTACTTCGGATGTTAAGAAGTATTATGTCATACATACATACATACAAAAGTATGTATTGTGTCATGTGTGTGTGTTTATGTACCTATTATACCCATTTATAAATGTTAGCAATCTAGCGATCGCTGATGACGCAAATTATGCAAGATATGGAGCTTAGAAAAAACGAAGAATGCAAGCAACCACGAATTCTGTGAGGTTCAGGGAATACCCTGTTGTAGCGAAGATCTGTTCGCTGTAGAGCCTGCGTTCGTAAAATTATCGCGGCGTGATCACGTCAAAAAAACAAGTTGTTCCATTTTCAATTCTCGGCACTAACGACGGTGTTGAAAAATCAATGCACAAAATATATCGCCTCGATAGTGAAGAATAACTTAATTCACTTTACAGTCCAATTTCGTATTAGGTATGATTTACTACCATTTTCCTTTACTTGAGAAACCAAGCGTCTATAAATAATATGTCGCTCAAGTAAAATTTTACACCCTACGTATGTATACATATTTTGACTTACACGGCAATTTATTCATTTATTCAAGAATTTATAAACACACTAGCTGACTCGTGCCCACTTCGTTAGGCGGTAAAACATTTTTACAGGAAATATGAAATCCGACTACAATGGGAAAGAAACTAGTGCTTGACTGCAATCCTGCCTGATAGTAAGCAGTGATGCAATTGTTGAGGTTAAAGCGCATATTCACTCAAAAAAAAAAAGACTGAGTGAAAAGGAAGGAAGACGACACGGACAACACGAACAACCATGCTGCGCCAGAGGGATATTTATTAGGTGACTCTCCATAACCAACGTCCCGACACAACAACATTTGGCGCATGGTACCAGGCACACCGTCCAATGCAGGGAGGACACGGCGCAGCACACGCTCTCCGAGTGTGTAGCTTGGGAGGAGCAGCCCGTGTCCTCACAATTGAAGTAGGAGCGACCTGACGCTGCCGGCAGTAGTGCGGGGGATGGTCGGTAGCGCAGAGGCGTGGGACGCGGTGGTGTCCTTCTGCGAGGACGTGATGTCGCAGAAGGAAGCTGCGGAACGGGAGAGGGAGATCTCAACTCCCTTCCCGGGCCGCAGACGCAGCCGAAGAAGGGCGGATAACGCCCTCTTCCGCCCCCCATGAATGGGTCCAGGGGCGAGGGACATGGGGAAGTCGCCGCCCCCTATTCGATGGACCCCGAGGCGGAGGCGATGCACGGGGTAGTTTGACACCCCACTACCCCGTGCAGGAGACGAGGCCCGGACAGACCGGGCCAGCACGAGGGTGTGGGGCCGTGGAAGAATTTAGACTCCCGCGGCCCCACGCGCGCTCGTGATAGAAGAGACACCGGGGTGGTTTTAGTCAATAAGAATCTGACAGACCCCGTCGCCCACCCCAGGGTGGCGGACATCCATTGACGATTTCCACGGAAAAAAAGAAAAAAAATGGTACCAGGCACACATCGCAACACAACTGCTCAGACCGTCCACCGTACGGCTACACCAGGCATCATGCCGGAACACGACATGGCAAGACTTTGTCTGGTGGGTGGTAACTTGATGTTATGGCCTATCACCGAGAGAATTAATAACGTAGCGAAAAATAATTTTCAAAATCGGTTCTTTAAATCACACATCGTTTACGCCCTACTATGTATCTGCTAATAAAGATTATAAACATTACTGAACCATGCCTTTTTATATTTTTTGATCTATATGGGAAATCATCAAATGACCTCTCCCGCTCTGGACGGAGCGGAATGGTGTCAGACTTTTGCTGACTTAAACCCACCCGTGTTTCTTCACTTGCCTGTGCGCCAAGGCCACGCTTTCTTTTTCAACTAACCCGCAACCGTGACAAAAAATAAGCTGACCACGCAATCATTAATATGAAAACAACAAATACGCTGATTTGTTTTTATTACGTAATATTAATAACCTGCAGATATAAAATACATAAATACCTACCTGCAATATTTATACTATCTATACCTAATACATTTTATGTAATATTCTATTACATTATAATAATAGTGCGACACACACAAGGGCGGATCCAGCTTTGGCGCCAGGGGGGGGTCACATAGTCGTGGTCAAGTCAGAAGAAGTTTTAATTAAACTTTGATAATAATAGATACAATTAAAAAGAAGGTATTTTATTAATAAGTACCTACTAAACATAAAAATACCTAATTAAATAACGAAATCAATTTTTCTTTTACGTCTCCTGCCGAAATGTTTTATCACTTCATCTATTTCAATGGGTACGTATTTATGGACGTGGAGAAGTGCCAGTCCGGTTAGACGTTCTTCAATCATTGAAACTCTTTCCCATGCTTTGATTTTTCGTAACGTAGACGACGTACCACTGGGTGCTGAGAGGCGAGCTCAGGCTGAGGGGAGATCTGACGAGTTAAGCGGACGACACGCTGGTCACCGCCCGGGAGAGCTCGCACAGGGAAACAACGTTGCTGGCGACGGCTGCGGTATCACAGGTGGTGGGCCGCATACGTCGCCTAGGCCTGGAGGTGGCGCCCAACAAGTCGGAGGCCATGGTTTCATGGTCTCCGGCGGGCGCCGCCACCCGGCTCATGGCGTCAGCTCGAGCAGCGTCGGTCGCAGCTCCGAGAGGTCCTGGTGGCAGAATGGCGGGACAGGCTTTCGTGCCCTACCGCAGGCCTCACCACCATCGAGGCGATCCGGCCGGTACTGGCGGACTGGCTCGGGAGAAGGCAGGGCTCCCTGATGTTTCAGATTACACAGGTACTTTCGGGGCATGGTTGCTTCGGAAAGTACCTGTGTCGGATAAACATGGAGCTGGACGCCCGGTAGCACTACTGCATCAACTGCCGAGAGCGGCATACGCTGGCAGAGTATGCCACGCGCGGAGGAGCTGCGCCGTGCCTTCATCTCGGCCGGCAGGGAGCTGTCACTGCCGTAATCGAGTCGATGGTCGGCAGTGATGAGTCCTGGGATGCAGTGGTTTCCTTCTGCGAAACAGTCGTCTCGCAGAGGCTGTGGACAGGGAGAGGGAGATCTCGTCCTCTCACCCGACCCACAGCAGGCGCACCGGGCGTCAGCGGAGGGCGGGTAACGCCCTCTTTCAGCCACCCTAAACTGGTCCAGAGGCGACACACTCGGGGACATCTGTCGCCCCCCAAACATCAGGATCCGGGGTGGCGGCGCGAAGTGTTCCACACGCGCCACTCTTAGACGTCATGGGGGGAGTCGTACACATCATTCAGCCGAGGAGGCCCACAGTGGTGGGCCAGCACCAAGCGGGGGTTGCGGAAGCAGTGTTCGTTCTCGCAACCCCGGTGTAGGTGCGAGATGGAACACCGGGGTGGTTTTTAGTCAGTAGGTGTCTGACAGACCCTGTCGCCCACCCCAGGGCGGCGGACATGCATGAGGATTTTCCAACCAGGAAACAAAAAAAAAACGCTTAGACCTTAGACTTACGAAGCTTAGGACCTTCAATTTCCCTCACCAAAAAAAAATGTAGGTATGTACAGACGAAGTGTTCTTACAGCAACAGAAACATCATACAGAACAGGGTAAGACCGAAATGTGACGAACAAACAGTCAATTCGGATTTCGCTCTGGTGTCGGTATTCGTGAAGCTCTTCTTGCCCTCAACGTCCTCGTAAAAAATGCAGGGATATGCACTGCTGTGCTTTATAGATTACGAACAGGCATTCGACCGGGTTAAGCACCAGCACCTCCTGGGTCTATTAACAGATATTGAACTCGATGGCAAGGACGTCAGGATTATCCGTAATCTGTACGAGAACCAAGCAGCTACAATCAAAGTTAAAAATGAGGAGACCGAGGAAATCAAGATCTGTCGTGGAGCTCTGCAAGGCTGTGTCTCCGTTGCTCTTCAATATCTATTCCGAGGCAGTGATGTCGGAGGCTCTTGAAGGTCTGGAAGCCGGAGTGAAAATCAATGGCAAGGTCGTTAATAACCTGCGTTATGCGGACGACACTGTTCTCATTGCAGCCTCTGAACAAGATTTGCAAACCATTGTAGAAAAAGTCAATGAGTGCAGCGAGAAAGCCGGTCTGTCGATGAACATCAGCAAGATAATATTTATGGTGGTCTCTAGAAACCAAGACTTATGTCCTAGCATATCGGTGGCAGGCAAACAACTTGAGCGGGTACGACAGGATAAGTATCTCGGTGCTTAGGTAAATGAAGCATGCGAGTCCGACCAAGAAATTAAGACCCGGATAGAACTTGCCCGAGCATCTTTTAACAAAATGAAGAAAGTTCTGTGCTGTCGTAAACTCCACATAAAGCTCCGAGTGAGATTACTGATGTACTACGTATGGCCTGTCGTTCGTCATGTCCCGCTGCGAAGCATGGATTCTGAAAGAGGACATTACACGACGCTTGCAGGCTTTTGAAATGTGGTGCTACCGTCGTATGCTGCGCATAAGCTGGACCCAAAAGGTCAGAGTTGACACCGTCCTTCAGCACGTTCTAATGCCTCGAAAGTTGTTGCCCACCATAAAGAAACGCAAAATAGATTATCTCGGCCAGATGCTCCGACACGATAGATATACGCTTTTTTTCCGAGTGGAAAATCCTCATGGATTTCCGCCGCCCTGGGGCGGGCGACGGGGTCTGTCAGACTCTTACTGACTAAAACCACCCGGCTGATCCGTCTCACACCTACACCGGGGGCTGCGAGAACTAATACTGCTTCCGCAACCCCCGATTGGTGCTGGCCCACCACCGTGGGCCTCCTCAGGTCAGGGGGGGGAGTGAGGTGTAGGACTCCCCCCGTGACGTCTAAAAGTAGCGCGCGTGGAACACTTCGCGCCGCCACCTCGGGTCCTGATGTTTGGGGGCGACAGATGTCCCCGAGTCTACGCTAGTGATATACGCTACTCCAACTCATTATGATGGGCAAGGTAGAAGTAAAAAGGCGCGCTGGACGAAAGAGAAAGTCGTGGCTGCGAAACATCAGGGAGTGGACAGTGGAAGAGAGAGTTGAAAAACTGCTCCGTCTCGCGGTTGAGAAGACCGAATACAAGAAGCTGACGGCCAACCTTCAGGATTGAAGAGGCACAGGAAGAAGAAGAAGAAGAATGTACAGACGTCAACCTTATTGCTAAACTATGAAGGCTCAAAGTTGATTGGGAATATTTGACAGTTTCCGATAGCTTGAACTGCTGTCGTCCGTATATAAATCCCCCTCTATCAGTAAGTAGGCACCTACTTATCTACCTACGAGGTACTTTAAGAACATTACAACCATAATATTTGAGTTTGAACACACACACAGTGTGTGTGTGTGTTCAATGCATAATGAAGAAACTGATTAATAAACAAAGTGCGCGCAAGTAAAATGAAATGTGACATAAAAATGTGACATTTGAATGTTGGCGGCCGTGACGGCGGTAGCGCGGCAAAATTCAACTTTTGAATGCCCAGCGCATTCAAAAGTTGAATGCTTTCCCGAATAATGCGTTTGCCGGCAAACAAAGTATGTATTATATAAATTGATTAAATATTGAAAGTACTTAAATAAAATCCTTCTGTGCTAGGTACTCCTGGACCCAGCCCAGGGGGGGGTCATGACCCCCATGACCCCCCCCTGGATCCGCGCTTGGACACACATCAACAATGTCTAGGCATATTAAATGAAAGACTTCGCAACTTAAAAATTATTTACCTACAGTATAAAAAAGTTTGTACATAATATGAAATATTTTCTCTACCACCACTTTCGAAATTCAAAAAAATAAAAAACAAAAACCCGTTTTCAAATAAAAGAATATCGATAACTTATTCGAATTTGGCGGTCAAAAAGTTATTTCATGTTACAATATAACAGTGAAGATTTGAAAAATTAAAAGCGATGAACTACTTGCTTTACTCTAATTTAAACGTGTTTTACATTTATTATTTACATTTATTAAATACGTGGATATTTCACAAGGGAAGAAAAGATTAGAGCTGTTGGAAGCTGGCGCTATACAACGCATGGTTGCTGAAACTCAACAAACCCGCCAAAACGTTATCTCCTTATGGTCACGTTATCATGTTACAGGCGATGTTGCTGAAAGGTATTCAGGCAGTAATCGCATCTCCACACCTAGGCCCGTATTCCAGAAGCTCTTTCAAAACTCATGCATTACTTTTAAACTCGTTTCAAGCCATTTGATTGGTTGAAACTATAGTATTAAGTAATGTTTAAACAGAGATCAATGCTTGACTTAGCTTACTTGGCTTATTTTCCTTCTGGAATACGGACCCTAGACAGGAGCGTTGTCTTCAAAATATCGCTAGGAGACAACCAATTACGGCTATGTGCAAATGGTTCAAATGCCTCCTTTGACCACCAATAGTTGGTTAGTGGCCAAACTGTAAGATTACATGAACCTGGTCTTCATTCTCGCAGACCACTTCGGGTTCCAGCTTTGAGGCGTGGCAGTCGCGAGCGGAAACTATTTTGGGCTCGAGAACTTATATCATGAAGTGATGAGCAATGTTCCAGTGATGGCACTTTTTTCTGATGAGTCTCGTTTTGGATTTCATCTGGATTCACGAAGCTTAAGAAAAGAATTGTAAAGGTACTCAATATCATTGTCTCGATGTTCTAACTCTCGATTGAATGCACTGTATTACTTTTTAAGTCTGGCATAGATATCTAGTAGAGTATAGAAAAATGATGACATATTCGCCAAAAACGTAAACATTTTGAATTAATGGAAAAATAGTCTTAATTCTGACAAAATGAAGTTCACTTTACGCTAAAATTTCAAACTTTTTATAAAGTGCTTATAACTCTAAAATCAACCTAATTGTTATTACGATAAAGTTGATATTTGTTCAACATGAACAGGTTGGGGATGTGAGCGCCAGACTTCCTTCATTCGGTCCAAAGACATTAAAAATATATCTATACTAATATATAAAGCTGAAGAGTTTATTTGTATGTTTGTTTGTTTGTTCGCGCTAATCTCGGGAACTACTGGTCCGATTTGAAAAATTCTTGCATTCATTGCATTGGATAGCCCATTAATCCAGGAAGGCTTTAGGCTACACAATTTCACGCTGCGACCAATAGGAGCTGAGCATAACTAATTCCACGCGAACGAAGTTGCTGGCGGCCGCTAGTTTACAATATATCTCTTTGACTCGGTCGTACGTTACGTAGCACTAGCAATCAATGCGTTGATTGCTTTTAGCTACTAGATCAACCATAGGATCTATGTATAATACTATAATCATCCAATCAGTCTCCGTTACAGACATGATGGAAAAAATTGAACTAGTTAAATACTGCCAGTTCGCCTTGAGGAAGCCTCATGACTTCTTTGTATGAGCAGAAGTAGCAACACACAAATCGTCTTTATATGTATAACGTGGTAGTATATTTGTACCTATGTTTAGTGATATTAACGTCCTGTTTGATAGTCGAAAGAAACTTTACATGTCCAGTGTTGGGTTCTAAAACCTTCGAGATGTTTAACAGAAAATTAAAGCTATGTAGGGAGCATTTTTTTTGTACTCATTCCGCTCATTCTCCAGTCCTCTATTCGTCTGATGCTCTAGCTTTTGTATCAGTAGTCAAAAACTTAATCCTTAACCATGGGCGGCCGGACGACCTGTCGTACGGCGAGTTTCCACCCTTACGTTGTTAACACCACTACGATCCGGACGAAGCGTTTCGCCTCCTCCTTTATAACGCGTACATCGAGTTACTCGAACAACTTGCCAGGCTAGAGTGAATAGGTTCTTAATAAACTAGTTCGCTTTACCATCAACGATTGCGTCACTGCTTACCATCAGGCGGTATTGCGGTCAAGCGCTAGTTTACAATTTATAAGAAGAGGGGGGGGGGAGGTAAAATTTTTAGAGTAAGTAGTCTTTATGCGCTATAGTCGGATGCGATTTTTTGGCAATAACACCGTACTTACACTTTGTCGGTGTCGAGAAGTCCTCGACTCCTCGTTTACCTATACTTGTTTTAGTAATTAAGAGGGATAAGGGAATATAGATAATTAAGAGGGAGTTCATACATATTCTACAAGATTTCCGGGGAGGGGGGATGGGGGGCAGCATTAAGCATTACTTAAAACTAGTTTCAACCAATCAAATAGCTTCAAACAAGATTTAAGTAAAGCTTGAGTTTTGAGTGAGCTTCTGTAATACGGACATAAGTCATTCACTGAGCTAGACTGAAACTTAATAAATAATTGCGTAACACAGTTTCAGTTACAATCTGGATGATTTTGAAGAATATTACTAATCCATGGCTTCATGGCATGGCATGTCGACATCCGTGGCGCAGCGGTCAACACGCCTGGCTGCGACGTGTAGGCCCCAGGTTCGGTCCCCGGCCAGTTCATGATGGAAAACGATGTTTTCCTGATTGGCCTGGGTCTTGGATATTTATCTATATAATAAGTATCTATTATATAGTATCGTTGAGTTAGTATCCCATAACATAAGTCTCGAACTTACTTTGGGGCTAGCTCAATCTGTGTGATTTGTCCGTATACAATATGTAAAGAAAACCCTGTCCGACCCATAAGGAGATTAAAGGTTAGGTAAACACTTGACCAAATATAATATAAAATTTTACATAATCATCATAGTAACAATACTAATGAATTTTGAAATAATCCTTTTTTCTCTTGAATTAATTCCAATTTCCCCGAAATTTGGTAATTTTTAATAAAGTGACAACACCGGTATTATTATAAGCGAATAGCGACGCGACCACGTCACAGGTGCCGCGTGCCCTGCCCCCCGCCGCCCGCGGAAAGGGGTTGCTTACCGCACATGTATTAAGTTACCTCATTTTGCGAAATAATATTTATTTTTTTAGGGGGATTTTTTTTTAAGTTTAGCCTGTCTTTGTGGGCATTAGTAGAATCAGTTACCGATACCTAACAATACCTTCACGGATCGGACAGGGTTTTCTTTACATATTGTATAGTTATTTATATGCTCGAAAAATATGTGCTGAAATGTAAATAACGCAATGAATGTTGTTGAACTGTTAAAATGAAACCCTTTGCTACAGTTATTGTATTACGCAATCACATGCAGTGTATCTACTTATTCAAGGTAAGAAATATGAAATGGGAGCTGATCGTCATAGTCAGCACTTTAATTGCGTAATACACACGGCTACCAGTAGAAGTTACCACCCACCAGACAAAGTGTTGCCCCCAAGCGATTCGTCGTGTTCCGGCATGATGTCTGGTGAAGCCGTACGGGTCTGAGCAGTAATTGCGTTGCGATGTGTGCCGGGTACGATGCGCTAAATGTTGTTGTGTCGGGAGTAGATTGGGCGAGGGGGATCTCCAGATCACTCTCCCTCTGGCGCAGCATCGTTGGTCATGTTGTTGGGTTTAACTTTGCATCACCTCCCTCAACTGCAGTCTTCGTTCCTATACTCAGTTTTTTTTAAGTGAATTGGCCCCTACTAAACTAGCGCGCTTTATCATCAACGATTGCTTCACTGCTTACCATCAGGCGGGATCGCGGTCAAGCAATTGTTTAAAATTATAAAAAAAGACATTTTGGAGCATATTGCTAATACCTTGCTCCATATTTACGAAAAATGTGTTTTTTTTTAAAGGGACAAAACCCGCCACACGTTATCCCACCCACTACAACTCCTGAAAGCCAGAATCAACAGTGGAGACCGCCAGAAAAACGCCGAGCAATGAAGCTCGACGAGTCCCAGAGAAACGATTCAACTGTCTTGGGTCCCGCAACGAAATTAATCAGAAAAGAATAGCGGAGGAGTAAGAAAATGTGTTTTCTTATTCTTAACAACATAACCAACGCAGTGAATATTATTGAACTATCAAAATGAAACCCTTTGCTACTGATAGTGTGTTACACAATTACCCCGCTGGTTATAAAATCAATAGCCTGTCATTGTCACTAACAGAATACCTCCCTTGGGGTTGGAAACAAGGCCTTTTATTTGTTATTGTTTCTATAAAAGGACGGACAGCAATCTGTCCGTCCTTTTATAGAAACAATAACAAATGTTACAAACAAAACTAGATCTTAACACAATGTTTACGTCAATACGTAAACATTGTGTTAAGATCTAGTTTTGTTTGTAATTCATTGTGTAATTCCGGCTCTTATTTAAAATATACAATACTAGATTTCCGGCCGCGGCTTCGCCCGCATGGAATTCGGTTATATCGCGCTTTTTAGATTTCCCTCGGGAAAATCAAATTTTTCAATAAAAGGAAGCCGTTCTTGTGTGAAAGTGTGAAAGAAGTGTGAAAGAAGTGTTCTTTCTCAGGGTCTAAAGATTGTTTGTGCCAAATTTCATCAAAATCGCGAAAAAGCGTAACAGACAGACAGACAGAGTTACTTTCGCATTTATAATATTAGTATGGATATAGTATGGATGTAAAGAAAACCCCGTCCGACCCGCAATTAGGATAATAAAGGTTAGGTAAAAACATGACCAAATAAAATATAAAATTTTACATAATCATCATAGTAACAATACTAATGAATTTTGAAATAATCTTTTTTTTTCTGCGAATTCATTCCAACTTCTCCAAAATTTGATAATTTAGAAAAAAAGTGACAACACCATTTTTGACAGTATTATTATGAGCGAATAGCGATGCGACCGCGTGCCGCATGCCCTGCGCCCCTTCGTCCGCGCATGTGTTGCCTACCGCACATGTTTTGAGTTACCTCTTTCCGTTTTTTTTAAGTTTAGTCCGGCTTTATATGCATTAGTAGATCGGACAGGGTTTTCTTTACAGGGTTATCTATACTAATCCATACTAATATTATAAATGCGAAAGTAACTCTGTCCCTCTGTCTGTCTGTCTGTCTGTTTGTCTGTTACGCTTTCCCGCTTAAACCTCTAAACCGATTTTGATGAAATTTGGCACAGACAATCTTTAGACCCTGAGAAAGGACATAGGCTACCTTTTATCCCGGAAAAAAATGATGTTCCCGAGGGAAATCTAAAAAGCGCAATATAACCGCACTCCACGCGGGCGAAGCCGAGGGCGAAAAGCTAGTATACTATAAAGCTGAAGAGTTTGTTTGTTTGTTTGAACGGGCTATTCTCAGGAAATACTGGTCCGATTTGAAAAAATCTTTTTGCGTTGGATAGGCCATTAATCCAGGAAGGCTATATAACATCACGCTGCGACCAATAGGAACGGCGTATATAAAAAAAAAAACGCAATTACTCCGCTGCTTTACGGTGTAAACACAAGAAACCTTTCTACTTTTTTCTTCTTCTCTATTGTCCCACTGCTATGTAAATGTTCCCCCAAGTTCAGGTTTATACTTACGAAAAAATCAACAGACTAACATTACAAGCAAAAATAACCAAAAGCAAGAAATACTATGGCTTCAAGAACTTTTCCAAAGGTCATTTTATAACAATTTCATACCAATTGGTTTTGAAATGTATAGGAAGCCTTATAAAACAACCAAGCAAACGAACTTGCGTAAACAGCCATTTTTATCAAAATTAGAATTTTCTTGCACAACCAACGGAAAATAAAATTGGGAATATTTTATTACTAGACGTTCTGAAATTTCTTTGTCAATCCATACTATATATATATATATCCATACTAATATTATAAATGCGAAAGTAACTCTGTCTGTCTGTCTGTCTGTCTGTTACGCTTTCCCGCTTAAACCTCTCAACCGATTTTGATGAAATTTGGCACAGATAATCTTTAGACCCCGAGAAAGAACATAGGCTACCTTTTATCCCGGAAAATTTTGATGTTCCCGAGGGAAACCTAAAAAGCGCGATATAACCGAACTCCACGCGGGCGAAGCCGCGGGCGGAAAGCTAGTAATATTATAAATGCGAAAGTAACTCTGTCTGTCTGTCTGTCTGTTACGCTTTCCCGCTCAAACCTCTCAACCGATTTTGATGAAATTTGGCACAGACAATCTTTAAACCCCGAGAAAAAACATAGGCTACCTTTTATCCCGGAAAAATTTGATGTTCCCGAGAGAAATCTAAAAAGGGCGATATAACCAAACTCCACGCGGGCGAAGCCGCGGGCGGAAAGCCAGTGTATGTACCTATACGTTTGTATAATTAACATCCTACCCACATTCAAGAAATATGTATCCATACTAATATTATAAATGCGAAAGTGACTCTGTCTGTCTGTCTGTCTGTTCGCTTTCCCGCTTAAACCTCTCAACCGATTTTGATGAAATTTGGCACAGACAATCTTTACACCCTGAGAAAGAACATAGGCTACCTTTTATCCCGGAAAATTTGATATTCCCGAGGGAAATCTAAAAAGCGCGATAGAACCGAACTCTACGCGGGCGAAGCCGCGGGCGGAAAGCTAATTAACTAATGAATTCAAATCTTGTATAAAGATATTTTGCCATAACTGTAAAACACTAAATTGATGACAAAAAAGCACTGTTTAATTCTATATTCCTATTGTAACAGCTGTTCCCGTAAATACACACATCAAAAGTGTCTAGGGATCAACATATATTTTTGCAATAACTTTTCTCCTGATTGATATTAATTAAAATTTTCTTTAAGGATTCATCAAATAAAGTGTTTTCGTTTGTCACAGTAACGATAAACCAAGTCACCTTTGCATTAATAAAGAAATTTGCCATTTTCCTAATAAAGGGATATTTGACATTTGAACCACTAACACAAAAGTTCGAAAAAAAGACTGAAATAACAGTTTTCTCTAAAATTTTATTGGGTAACTTAAACAATTAATAATCCGTGTTTCTACCGCGAACACTAACAACACAAGAACATCGGTTTGGCATACTCAAAATGAGTTCATCCAAATCACGCTGTGGAATGGCCGCCCATGTTCGTTGCAACAACAAAAAAAGGTCTTCTTGCGACTGGATACCCTCCATATTCGGCAGAGCTCTTCTCTGTAGCATATCCCATGCATGCTCAATCGGGTTCAAGTCTGGCGACTGAGCAGGCCAGGGCAGGACATTGATGTTAGCTGCGGCGAGAGTCTGTCTTACAACTCTTGCGGTGTGCGGTCGTGCATTATCATGCATTAACTGAAATAAGGGACCGATTTGCACTTGTAGAGGAACGATGACGTCTGATACAATCGTTTCAGCATAAATTTGAGCGTTGAGGTTGCCTCTGATCCAAATCAACTCAGTTCTTCCGCCGATCCAAATACCCGCCCATACCATGATGGTTCCACCACTATAAGGATGGACTTCCTGGCAGGATTTTAATCGCTGTTGGCGTCCAGGGGTTCTCCAGTGTCGTATACGTCTTGTATCCGGTCTCATACCAAAACGAGACTCATCAGAAAAGCACACGAAACGCCATTGTTCTTCTGCCCAATTTCTGTGTTCAAGAGCCCATTGATATCGAATCCTACGATTGTGCATTGCTATAGGTGGTACCCGTAGCGGTCTTCGGGAATGAAGGTTCACTTCATGCAAGCGGTTTCTGACTGTTTGGTCGCTAATTAAGTTCCCTGAAGAGTGATGAAGCCTCACGGTTAACATCATGGCGGTTATTGTTGGAGCTCTTCGAGTTAAGATTTGAATGTATCGGTCTTGTCTCCGTGTGGTGCAGCGATACCGTCCTCCATGGCGCTCAGCCACGGTACCAGTGCTTCGGTAACGTGTCCAAAGTCGACTGATAACACTCTGACTTGTATTCAGAGCTAAAGCCACAGTACGTTGCCGGGAACCAGCTTCTATCATTCCCACGGCTCTGAGCATTTCTTCCCTGCTTAAATGACGTCGCCGCTCCATAATAACGTTGGTTTTAATCAGTAGTAGGGAAACAGTAGCACTAATAATGTCTTCAATGCGTTGTATGTTTTTATAGGGAAAATATTGACAGCTGATTTTCATCTTTTACTCGAATTTGATTCACAGTTCCTGATTCAAATTATGAAATGCACCAAAAAGGATCCATATAAATTTATAAAATCATAAATTTATTACAAAGCCACATCTCGATCTCAAGAAATCCGCATAAAAATGCTTGATCCCTAGACACTTTTGATGTGTGTAGATTAAATTTTCTCGGTGGTAGGCCATAACATCGGCTACCGGCGGAAGTTACCACCCACCAGACGAAGTCTTGCCGCCAAGCGATTCGTCGTGTTCCGGCATGATGTCTGGTGAAGCCGTACGGAGGACGGGTCTGAGCAGTTGTGTTGCGATGTGTGGCGGGTACGATGCGCCAAATGTTGTTGTCTCGGGAGTTTGGTCGTGGAGAGTCTCCAGATCAATCTCCCTCTAGCGCAGCATCGTTTGGTCGTGTTGGTCTTGGGTTTAACATTGCATCACCTCGCTCAACTGCCGTCATCCTTCCTATTCCTAAGTTTTTTAAGTGAATAGGCTTAGTAAACTATTGCGCTTTACACTCAATGATTGCATCACTGCTTACCATCAGGCGGGATTGCAGTCAAGCACTAGTTTATAATTATTAAAAAAAAAAAGAGCAGGTGCTGCATTTATTTGCTTGAGTTGTCCCAATAAAAATATGATCAACGCAACGCTCGCGCGCCCGCACCTTCAGTGACGCGGCGTCGTCGTCTTGGGTTTATTGATAACTAGCGGCCGCTCGCGACTTCGTTCACGTGTAGTTAGTTTTTATGCTCCGCTCCTATTGGTCGCAGCGTGATGTTATATAGCCTAAAATCAGACCAGTGGTTCCTGAGATTAGTGCGTTCAAACAAACAAACAAACTCTTCAGCTTTATATACTAGTATAGATAATTTCTGTTTGTGTGTTTGTAAAGCTGTAAGGCTCAGAGTTGATTGGAAATATTTGACAGTTTCGGGTGGCTTGGCCTGCTGTAGTCCGTACCAGATGAGACTAAGATCCGGCTGTAAACGTTCTTTTAAAATTGAGAGAAGAGAGAGAACTGTCCATCATATCTCTCATGACATTATTTTCTGTAGTATTACATGGCATGTCATATTGTACACCAAAAGCGGCCAAGTGCGAGTCGGACTCGCGTACAGAAGGTTCCGTATCATTATCAATACTAAAAAAATATTATATCTGCAACAGAAACATCATCTGTGATTTTTTTATTCTAATCAAAGTTATAACCAGCTGTGAAAATTGTCTACAACTGTCCAGATCCATTCTTGGTTCTATTTTTATTCTTTGGGTACGAAACCCAAAAATCCCTTTCAATATCACGTGATATCTAGATTCAAAGAAGCCGTGCTCTTAGTATGTATGGATATGTTACCGGCCAATTTCAGGACAAACTAGTTTTGCCTAGGCTAAACTAGTTCTGCCTATAGGCGATAAGATAAACCAGTTTAGGCTAGTCCAACCTAGTTTGTCCTAAGCGCGATAGGATAAACCAGTTTTAATTAATAATTTAAATTTAATTAATAATTTAACTAAATCATTTATGTAATTGATTCATTAACAGTTAATGCTGATGGCTGACAGGAAATAAATGGTTGACTCAACACTCATGCTCATAGGTCCGTATTACAGAACCTCACTCAAAACTCAAGGTTTACTTGAATCTCGTTTGAAGCTATTTGATTGGTTGAAACTATTTTTAAGTAAAAAGTTAAATCTTGAGTAAGGTTCTATAATACGGTCCTTAGAGCTTGAGAAATCAAAAGTAATTTTATCTGTCAACTGTCAAGTTTGTCATCAAACCAGTAGTGATTATGCAATTGCTATAAATATACTTACTTTATATGCTTACAACTGCAAGCATTGCAAGATAAACTGTGAACCTTGTGTAATCGTAATTATGAATTAATGTTGCTGATTATGTGAATACCTACAACAACAACGACAGCAGGTCAAGCTACCCGAAAATGTCAAATATTCCCAAGCAATCTTGAGCCTTAATGATTCAGTGATAAAATTCAAAATCTAATAAAGTTTGAACTATGTTAAAAGAGTATGAATGATCGAGCAACCTGATTCTTCTTCTTCTTCTTCAGCCCCTAGATGTCCACTGCTGGACAAAGGCCTCCCCCAAGAAGGCTTTCCACGCTGACCGGTCTTGTGCTGCCCGCATCCATCGGCTTCCCGTGACCTTCATCAGGTCATCGGTCCACCTTGTTGGGGGCCTACCTACGCTGCGTCTTCCATTACGTGGCCGCCACTCCAGAACCTTACTGCCCCATCGGCCATCGGTTCTACGAGCAATGTGCCCTGCCCACTGCCACTTAAGTTTAGCGACTCGCAGAGCTATGTCGGTGACTTTGGTTCTTCTGCGGATCTCCTCATTTCTGATTCGATCACGCAGAGAAACTCCTAGCATAGCTCTTTCCATTGCCCTTTGTGTGACTCTGAGCCTTCGTATGAGGCCCATTGTGAGCGACCACGTTTCAGTTCCGTCAGTCATCACTGGCAACACACACTGGTCAAAGACTTTAGTCTTGAGACACTGTGGTATCTTGGACGACGAGAAGATGTAGCGTAGCTTCCCGAACGCTGCCCAACCGAGCTGGATTCGCCGAGACACCTCTTTCTTGAAGTTGGACCTACCTAGTTGGACTGTTTGTTCCAGATATACATACTCGTCAACAACTTCGAGTGCAGAGCAACCAACTACAATTGGAGTGGGTGCGACATGAGAGTTCGACATGATCTTCGTCTTATCCATGTTCATTTTTAAACCCACTTGTTGGGAAGCTCTGCTGAGGTCATTGAGCATTTTGCTCAAGTCTTCCAGGGTCTCAGCCATGACCACGATATCATCTGCGAAACGGAGATTAGTGATGTACTCGCCGTTGATGTTGATGCCAAGTCCTTTCCAGTCCAGGAGCTTGAAGACATCTTCCAACGCAGCAGTGAACAATTTAGGAGATATGACATCTCCTTGTCTCACTCCACGCTGCAGTTGGATCGGTTTCGAGTCCTGATCCTGGAGACGGACTGACATGGTGGCGTTTTTGTACAAACACTTTATCACCTCAATGTATCGATGGTCAATTTGGCACCGCTGGAAAGACTGTAGCACCGCCCAAGTCTCAATCGAATCGAAGGCCTTCTCATAGTCCACAAACGCCAGCATAGTTGTTTGTTTTACTCGTCAGACTTCTGTTTAACTTGCCGCAGCGTATGAATGTGGTCTATGGTGCTAAAGCCTTTTCGGAAGCCTGCTTGTTCGGGAGGCTGGAAGTCGTCGAACCTGCGAGCGAGACGATTCGTGATGACCCTAGAAATCTAAGCGACAAAAATTCGTAAATTGAGATATATACACCATTCGAACCGCCAGATTTTTCTGCGTCGTTTGGTGTATAATTGTATACAGTATGTTAACTAACAGAGGGCGTTCCCGTTAACCCGAAATAGTATAGCATACATACATGCTAAAAAAATATTTCCATTCGAAAACAAAATGTTTTGAAATTTTTTTATGCTTATTTTTCTATGCTGATATTTTTATTTTAATCTATTAATGATATATATTAACGAGTTTAAGGGAACGCCCTCTGTTATTTAACATACTGTATAACTCAATTTACGAATTTTTGTCGCTTAGATATGATTGCCTTTCAAGCGTCGATATATTATCGCGTTGATTACTTATTCTAATGTTTCATTTTACCGTATATATTTTTATTTCTTAAATTGCCTATGTAATAAACTATCATTACACCATATTTTTTTAATGTCAAAATGTATCAATATTCATCTAAATTGTGATATATATACAATGTGCACTCGTTTCCGACTATTCACAAATCATACTTTATATAATTTAGAATAATATCTTCTAAAGGATCAAAAATGTTTAAGCGTTCACTAAGCTCGATAATTACGCGCGTGTGCGTCTAGCTGCTAGAACGATGCACACAAAGATAGCATCGCAACGATTTTACCTAAATTGTAGCGAGAGAATTTTGTGTACGGACTCTTAAAGTCCCCCATGACAACGGTGTAGTGGGTTTTGGAGGAATGTATCGCTCTACTGACGTCCTCATACATAGCCTCCACCTCATCGTCAGAGTGTTTAGACGTCGGGGCGTAGACCTGTAAGACCTTTAACGAATATCGTTTTGTTATTCTGAGTACAAGGTACGCCACCCGAGTCGAAAAGCTCCCGACTTTAACAACGTTGTTCACGAGGGACTTGTGGACAATAAACCCGACGCCACCCTGGGACAGCTGGTCGCCTTCCCGGAAATAGAGCAGGTTGCCAGACTTCAGGATTATCGAGTCCTCTCCCTCTCTTCGGACTTCAGATAACCCCACAATGTCCCAGCGCAACTGGCTCAGTTCTTCCTCCAGTTCGACAATCTTCTCATCGGTCCGTAGTGTGCGCGTGTTAAATGTTGCCAGGGTTAAAGGTCGTTGTTGGTGATGGTAGCCGGATCTCTGCCGGAGATTCTTAGCACCCCTTGCTCCGCCGTAACCAAGTCCGCTACCGTAGACTGGAATAGCGGAACTGCCGGGGACTAGGGGCCTGGGCTGTATCGTGTGCATCATTGGGGGGGTTTGCCATAATCCCCACGCTTGGCAGGCGGGTTGGGGATCGCAGTGATTTGATATTACACAGGAGAAGCGCTGCTGCCCGCTTCCCTGGTGATTTCCCTTAGTCGCCTCTTACGACACCCACGGGAGGATATGGGTTGGTACTATTCTAGGCCCGGTACCACACGGGGTGGTACCGGCACACCTCACCGGGGACACCTGATAACCTACTGTAAGGTTTTTCACCAATGGACAGAGTGCTTTATGGGGAATGTTTAGATCTATGATTTATTAAGATTTTATGTAATTGATAGTTTGATGTACGTGCTGTGACTGTGAAAGACTTTGGAAAGATATCATGCAGGCTGAAAACAAAGATATTATTTTACAGAACTCATACATGGCTGTACACCTGGATTAAAAGTGTTAATCCTACCTGGAAATTATGGAAATTTACCAACACCCAAGCGGGCGAAGCCGCAAGTAAAAACTAGTATATTATTAATTAAGGAATGTTATCATACTTACAACAATATAGACACAGATGATTCAAGTTTTAATCAAATTCCATTTATTTAAGTTTATTCAATAACATGGAACTGAAAATCTTAATATTACAGATATATATACAGTAAGTATAGTTTATTTTGATGTTAAAAATTTGCTAACTTTATAACACGTCAAATCATAATAGAATTATTAATTTATGTAGGTACTGAGGCCTATTTCGTTTTCCAAGGTCAGGCTTAAAGCAAGGCAATATATAATTATAATTAAACTAGAAAAGACAAATCTGAACTTTGGATTTGTGCCCCCGATAGCGCCTGAGGTAATCCATACGGCTCTTCGTCGCATGGCGAATCGGAAAGCTGTCAGAGCTGACGGGGTCCCCATTGAAGCCTGGCAGGCGATGGGTCCTCGCGGTGTGGGCATGATAACGAACTTTTTGAACCCCGTGCTTCTGACCGGCAAAATTCTGAGTCAATGGAGGCTGAGTATTATCACTCCTGTCTTCAAACGCAAGGGCTCCGGGCTCGGTACAGGAGTGTAGTAGTTACCGCGGTATAAAGATCATGTGATGACCACCATGAAGATCTTTGAGAGGATTTTTGACTCCCGGATCCGGCAGGAGTGTGCTGTCGCGACGTGTCAATATGGGTTCCGTCCAAATTACGGAACCATGGACCCTATCTTCGCCCTAAGGATCACCATGGAGAGATACAGATTGAAGAACATGCCTCTGCATATGCTCTTTCTATAAATGCAGAAGGCCTTCGACTGTGTCCCTCGGGGGTGATCTGGTGGGCACTGAGGTCCAAAGGGGTACTAGAAGTCTATGTTGACATAATTCGAGACATGTATAGACCTCGATTCCGATTCCGTTGTTAGGACCGCTGTTGGCGACACTAAACCCTTCCCCATCACCGTCGGAGTTCACCAGGGATCCGTCCTTAGTCCGTTTCTGTTCAGCGTAATATTGGACGTCTTGTCAGACAGCATCAAGAATTCACATGAGCGACCTTCCTGATTGCTCATGTATGCTGATCATATCGCGCTGGCAGACGCAGACAGGGAACGGTTGGTGCGGCAGGTGAATGCGTGGAAGAACTCACTAAAGAACGGAGGTCTTAAACTCAATGTAGCGAAGACGGTGTGCATGGCCAGCAACAAGACAGACCCTATGTCTGTGTGCATAGGCTGAGATATGGTCGAGTGCACAGACCAGTTTAAATACTTGGGGTCGGTGCTCCACGCGTCCGGCGACATTGATTGCGACGTAAGGCACGCATTTCCGCTGCTTGGGCGTGTGGGTGCAATGGCGTGAGGTAACAGGTGTTATTTGTGACCCCAAAATGCCGGTTAAGCTTAAGGGACAGGTCTATACGACCATTATTAGACCTGTCCTTCTGTATGGCAGTGAGGCGTGGCCTGTGCTTGAGAGACACAAGCAGGAGCTGCGTGTCACGGAGGTTACGCGGAAAAACCGCATCAGGACGGATGCAACTCCCGCATCCGTGGCAGTCATCGTGTCCATGATATCGCAGACAAACTGCAAGAGGGTCGCCTACGCTGGTACGGCCACGTCTTATGAAAACCGACACGTTACGTGCTTAGCAAATGTCTTGCCATGGCGCCTCCGCCGAACCGGATCAAGTGAGGTAGACCAAAAAAGCGCTGGCTTGACGTCGTAAGAGATAACATTCGTGCCAACAATCTCACACCACGGGATGCCAGAAATGGATGCTTATTTGTAGGAAAGCGGACCCCGGGCTCTAACGCGAAAGCCGCGCATGCGTCCGGATTATGCGCTGAGATGATGATGATGACTAGAAAAGATAAATGTTTTAAACGCAGTAGCTGTAGTAAAAGAAGAGTAATAAATGTTTGCAATCATTTTATGGCAATTTCATTGATTGTTGTTGTTCTTATGTGGTAATTACAAATATAGAACTTACAACCATTTAGAAGGTTGTCACCATCGACATGGGCATGCCGTACGCGTATAATCTGCGGTAATTTTTTTTTTTTTGGTTTGATAACAGTAAAAGAGATGGCCTATGGTTTTGGTCTAGCACCATCTCTGTCTTCATAGATGATTGATGATTTTGAGAGAGATAAAGATAGACCGAAACTTCGTTTCTTCTCTTTCTTTCGGAGTGCCACAATTCTCATATCTATGGCATGACCATTAGTATAGGTCGATGGTTGTCCCCTGTCTTATTTAACATAAAGTGTCAAAGTTATTGATTCATTGGAATTTGAAGCAGCAAGCTATTTTAATGGCAGGATAGTGGAGTTACACAATACGTACAAACCAACCAGTCTCCATCATTTCTCAAAAATGTTACATAGTTAGGCTACTATTAGGAGTTTCGGTATCAAACTAACATTACATGATGGAGGAAACCATTGATATAATATTAAACTAAGGTAGATACCTAAGTCACTAGCGCACTGAAAATGAAGCGTACAAAAGAAGGTAAGTCCAATATCTCGCTTTAGTCACTCTCGATACTCTCGTTCCGTACGCGCGTGAGTCCTCGGTGGCTAAGAAAATCTTTGTTGCATTCAAAATGGCGTTTTGTGTAATGCGTAAATGCACGAATTATTTTAGAAAAACCAACAATAGTCATGGAATCACATGTCATAAGTAATTATTCCAAAATATTTCGATAAATAATATAGTTTCAATTATTTTATCAAACATTCTTACAAATGATGCTTAGGTTGCCATAGTAAGTAAAAAAGAGAGAGCTAAGTTTATTTCTTGCGAGTGTGATAAAGACGCGAACGCATTAGACATAGATTAGTTGCACAGAAGCGATAATGTTTATGGTGACTTTTGTACCTACAATTATAGTTCTGTTTAATATTATTTATGAAAATCTTATTGCCAACCAATTAACCCACCAATACCAATTAACAGTTATGTAAAACATTTATAAAATTACGTGTTTATTTTGCGTTACTAAGTAATAGAGTCAAATGACATGAAATTATAAAATAGGAAAGTGTGAGTCGATATTAAATGAACATGAAGTATTTTTTTTATTTTTTTTTATAAATTATAATCAAGCGCTTGACCGCAATCCTGCCTGATGGTAAGCAGTGACGCAGTCCTTGATGGTAAAGCACACTAGTTTATTAAGAGCCTATTCACTCTAGCCTTGAAGACACTCAAATTGTAGTCCGACGGAAACACCGCCGCTGGCAAACTGTTCCAGTCCCCCGTTGTACGTGGTATAAAGGAGGAGGCGAAACGCTTCATCCGGATCGTAGTGGTGTTAACAACATAAGGGTGGAAACTTGCCGTACGACGGGTCGTCCGATGGTGGAACCGAGATAGGGGAATTAAATCATGCAATTTTCTAGCACACTCCCAAGTATATAATAATATAAATAAATATTTCCTACGCTCACACCAATTAGCCTAGCATATAGAAATATATACACAATGTTTGCATAATGATTTACATTTGAAAAATTAAAATTAAAATATTATTTGAAATATAGTAAGTATAGATTAAACCGAATTAATTTCACTAATTACAATGGTTTATAATTGTTTATTTTATTGCATTAGGTTTCCTTTGATCAAAGTCACAAAATATTAAATACATTTTAATCAAGTATTACAAAACTTCAACGACGAGCATTAAAGTTTTGTAATACTTGATTAAAGTGTAAAACTTTGCATAAAAAAAATATATGCACCTATTGAGCACCTACTACACTACCACCTACGAAATTACCAGTTACCGTTAACTCTGTTGTATTTCCTATCTGTATTTTTGTTATTCTTTGGCCAACTTGTTCCTTTGTCCATTTAAGCGCAAACGACACACACTAGCCATCTTTTTCTTCTATAAGCTTTAGATTGCGCCCCATCTCACTCACACTCTATCAACGTGTGAAATGTACGCAGAATAAAAAATTTGCATGTGTGTGCTGCTGCTCCGAACGGCACATTTATTTCGGTTAGGTTAGGTTATGAAGTAGTATGGTTCTACATAATGAACAAAATGTAAATTAATAAGTTAATCGATTTAGATATCAGGAGAGAACCATCAAAAAATTATTTAAATACAATATGGTATGGTGCTCGTTAACATTCGTGAACACAGACTAGTTACTCAAGAAAAATAGAAAAGGATAAACTTACTCAAGTCCAGGCTCTATGGCGTACCATGCCTTTGCCTTTCTGTTTGACTGCCAAATCAAGTGTCACTCAGTGTGACCAAATGTGGCAGGATCCTGCCTTTTTGGCAGGTTTAGCCCTTTATTTTACTCTCTGGCACTTTTGTTTGACGTTTTAGAAATCTGGCAGGATTTGGCACTTTTGGCAGTATTAACAATTTAGTATAGCCGCTAGCCGCTACAGCCCACAAAAAGAGTAGGATGCAGTATCCAATTCAAATTCAAATAATACTTTATTCAAGTAGGCTTAGATACAAGCACTTTTGAATCGTCAGTTACAACCAGAGAACAGAGCAATTGCTCTGTTTTGATTTTTATTTTTTTTTATTTTTTTTTTTTTTCCTCTGTTTTGGTTCTTTGATTTTATTATTTTATTTATTTTATATTGTTCCTAACAACAAATTTGTTGTTAGGGACAATACAAAATAAATAGAATAATAAAAATCCTAAAAAAAATGTCATAAGAAAATAATGTTGAATGTACCTAACTAGAACATAATACTTATGTCAAATAAAATAAAAAATAATTTAGAATGTTTCTAGAAGGAAATTCTAATGCCAAAATGTAAAAACTAAATTATGGTTAAAAAAATATTTCCTTATGAGGTAATGGTTCAAAAACAAGTCGAATGCTGCTTGTGAAAGGATGTTCTCGAAAATATATCTGATAAAACAAAAACGCGGAACAGATTTATTAATAAACATGTCGCCTCTATTTTACTCGTTAAATAGGGCATTAGTGAATATGGTGACTGCGTTTCATTCCAGCCATTTAAAGAAATGACGAAAGCGATGTATAAAGAAAGTGATCTAGAAGAATACGATGCTAATAGGAATGTGTAATTTAATTCAGTTCACTTTTAGATTTTATGATCAATTATCTATACTAATATATAAAGCTGAAGTGTTTGTTTGTTTGTTTGAACGTGCTAATCTCAGGAACTACTGGTCCGATTTGAAAAATTCTTTTTTCGTTTGATAGCCCATTCATCGAGCCAGGTCATATAGCATCACGTTGCGAACAATAGGAGCGGGACATTTAAAAAAAAACGCGTGTGAAAAAATAATGTTTTATTTATTTTAAACTTTTAGATTATATTGGCATTATTTTGGCATTTTGTGCTTTTGATTTTGGCAGGATTTGTCAGTTTTCTTGTCTAAGTGGGGCAGGATCTCTAATTTAAGGTTGGTCACACACTGTCACTGTCAAACACTCTAGTCTATTCCTAACCTAAAAGAAGTAATTTTTATTGGAAAAATAAATCAAGTACTCAAGAATCAATTACTAACAAAAATGAATAGCTTACGAATTATCAGAAGCCTTCCCCTTCAGTGGCGTTCTTTTTCACGATGGTAAGGATCCGGTATTCATCAACTCATCAATAAATAAATGAATAGGTTATCAAACCATCCATCAAATCCATCGCTATGCGTTTCATAACTTGCATTTAATGCCTTTACATATAAAATAATAAGTTACGAATTTCATTTTAAAGGTCTATCGATCTTGTACTTTTTATTTAAATGGTTCTTTTAGTACTTAACACTATGTGTTATATTTCAGTGCTATCCTTTGCCAAGAGGTAGCTCAAGCAGCCTCTCCTCTATCCATACCGGTTCCAGAAGGCGTAGACAAACCCATCTCTCCAAAAATTGAAAAAATTGTCTCTGAAATCACCAACTTGAACCTTCTTGAAGTATCTGAACTTAGTCAAGTCCTAAAGAAGAGACTAAATCTTCCTGATGCACCTGTAATGCCAATGGGTGGCTTTGCAATGGCTGCCCCTGCAGCTCAAGATGAAGAAGAAGCTACCCCTAAAGCTGTGAAGACTAGCTTCACTGTAAGTATGCAAAACTCTTTGCATTCTTTGTGCTATTTAGTAAACTACTGTTAACTACTGGGTGGCTGAAATTATAATTTTTATTTAATTTCCAGGTTAAATTAACAAAGTTTGATGATAAACAGAAAGTAGCACTCATCAAGGAAGTCAAGAATCTTCTAGAAGGATTCAATCTTGTGCAAGCAAAGAAGTTTGTTGAAAGTGTACCCACCATTGTGAAGGCTGATGTGTCCAAGGATGAGGCAGAGAAACTGAAGGAAGCCCTCAGCAAAGTTGGCGGTATCTTAGAAATAGAATAGATCCGATATAGGTTAGGTTAAGGCATTTAGTGTGTATGTTATTTAGAAAATTACTAAAATAAAAATATGAAATTAAATGGTTTTTTGTTTCTTGTATTTTTTGCACATTACACAGAAGCCCAATGGGCACAGGCTGACGATACCTTGACCTGTTTCTTTTAAAACAGCTCAATAAGACCTGACCGAGATCTCGGTCTTGGCATTCTTGACTACAAAGCCAACTGAGAAATTTGTCTCGGTTTTAAGCTAATTTAAGTAGCATTCTTAAAGAGCCGAAACTGCAAAGGAATATTAATATTTTTGAGTATTGGTTTTCTTGAGCTCATAAGGTGCTTAGGCCTGCAGCAAGTAAGTTTTACCTGTGTCGCCTAATAGTGTAGGAAGCAAACGACTGATTAGCAAAGTTGGACAATTGTATGACGAGAGGCGACACTTTGAAGGGCGAAACGGCCTAAAAAATGCTTTTTGAGAATTTTGTTTTCACACTTGCTATTCCTAGTCTTGGCCGAGATATTATTGTATTCTAGGCCTCGGCCGAGAACGAAAAATCTGTCTGAGTCGAGCCTTCCAATTTTGTACCTTTTCATTGAAGTTAAAACATTACTTTTCATCTTAATCCTCAAGATACAAGTTAATGTTTCCAAGTTGGGCAGTGAATTTTAAAATTTGAATGGTGAAAAGTTGATGCACGGTCCCTCTATTGGTCATGGTCCCTTCAGAAAATACCAAGTGTCATTCAGACAAAAAAAAGGTAATTTCGCACTTGACACTTTATTTGCAGTATATTTTAATTCCAGTATACATTATTTTTAGTCTGTGATAAGTACCCATGGGCGTACCCAGCTTCTAGCCTGTCTTTGGGGGCAAGTCCGGCTGAGGGGGTGCAAGTAAAATTTCTCGAGTGAGTAATGTTTGTGCGCTGTAGTCGGACACGGTTTTTTGCCAATTACACCGTACATTTTGTCGGTGTCTTTTTTTCAATCCCGCCTGATGGTAAGCAGTGATGCAATCGTTGATGGTAAAACGCACTAGCTTATTAAGCCTATTCACTCAAAAAAACTGTGTGAATACGAAGGAAGACGGCAGTTGAGCGAGGTGATGCAATGTTTAACCCAACAACACGACCAACGATGCTGCGCCAGAGGATGATCTGGAGACCCTCCACGACCAAACTCCCGACACAACAACATTAGGCACATCGTACCCGGTACACATCACAACACAACTGCTCAGACCCGTCCTCCGTACGGCTTCACCAGACTTCATACGAAACACGACGAATCGCATGGCGGCAAGACTTTGTCTGTTGGGTGGTAACTTATTATAAGTTAGAGTTTTATTTATAAGTTAGAGATAAGTCTTCATTTACACTTTGTTAAGTAATCAGGGGAGTTCTTATATGTTCTACGATTTCCGCAGCAGCTGCTCCCTCCTGCTTTCGGTACGCCCATGTAAGTACCGAATGTATTTTACATAAGTTTGGATTGTGGACAAATTATTAGTTGAATAATAAATGCCGCCGTCCACACGCTATAATGCCATTATGTCGCATCTGGTCGAAATTAGTGTTTTGATGCCACTATGTCTATGTGTTTTTACTATTTATGGATTCAGAAATATTTTTCTTAGAGGCCTACACGGAGCTCTTCGTACGCGAGTCCGACTCGCTATTGGCAGTTTTATTTTAAACTTAATGCACAAGGTAATATTTAATTACTAACATAAGAGTTATACGATAAGGTACGTCCCCTAATCAGTGACGGATTAACCCCTAATCAAATTAAGCAATTGCCTAGGGCATCACGTCTGGGGGGCACCAGAACAAGCACAAAAAAGTCCTCATGTCACCAAAAACCACACCAAAAAAGTTTCTAGGACTAATTTGAAAATTCGCACATTTTAAGTTGACATAGAGTCCGACCTAGAGTCATAACCCCGCTCCCGCTTGCCCACTCGCTGCCCGCTAGTGCATTCGGCAATTCGAATGTACACAATATGCGGTGCGACTTTGATTCTTTGGGCCGTGGAAGTATTTAGATTACCGCGGCCCCACGCGCGCTCGTGATAGAAGAGACACCGTGGTTGTTTTAGTCAGTAAGAGTCTGACAGACCCCGTCGCCCACCCCAGAGCGGCGGACATCCATTGAGGATTTCCACCCCGGAAAAAAAAAGATACACGTAACTGTCAACAACTTAGAACAGAGTCTCCAATCTTTATAGGAGTCGGTACAACATGGGCATTAGACATGACTCGTCTTGTCCATGTTCATTTTAAGACCGACTCGCTCGAAGGCTCTGCTGAGGTCTTCGAGCATTGTACTCAGGTCCTCCGCGGTCTCAGCCATGGCTACGATATCATCAGCAAACCGAAGGTGTGTCATGTACTCGCCATTGATGTTGATGCCCAGTCCTTTCCAGTTCAGAACCTTGAAGACATCCTCCAATGCAGCGGTGAACAGTTTCGGGGAGATAACATCTCCCTGTCTGACACCACGCTGCAGAGGTATTGGTTTCGAGGTCTGGTCCTGTATTCGGACTAACATGGTAGCGTTTTCGTACAAACCCTTCAGCGCTTCAATATACCGATAGTCTATTTGGCGCCGCTGGAGAGACTGCACTACAGCCCAGGTCTCGATCAGATGTATAAAATAATACATGATGATAAAATTCAATCAGCTTTCCCTAATATGGAAACAGCTCCCTGCATATATTTTTATCGCTTAAGATTTCAAATTGTTCAGCGGATCGTTCTTTTACAAAATTTAAAATATTAAAAAATGAAAAAAGGACAAAGATGATACAAGAAAGGCACGATAATTTATCGATATTATACATAGACTCCGATATGATAAAAACATTACATGTTAATACTACTTGCGTGAATTCAGACAGCCTCCGTGGCGTAGCGGTAGCGGACGCGGCCGCTGCGCAAGGTGGCGCGGGTTCGATCCCGCACAGTGCAAGTATTTGTATGCATGAATATGAATATTTGCACTGGTCTGGTCGTGCCTCGGAAAGCACGTTAAGCCGTTGGTCCCGGTTGCCATACGAACATCTAGTGGCAGTCGTTATGGGTTGTTGGAGCCCTCAAAAGTCCAACAATTGGTCTAACTGCAATGCTTCTATGTCGCCTTCGGGTTGTGGAGGTCAGACGGCAGTCGCTTCACGGAAAATGTCGAAGTTTAGCCATATCAGCAGTTGGACTGGTAAAGCGGACCCCAGACTCCAAAGCTGAAAAGGCTTCGGATGCGACTGGGATTAACGCTGGGATAATGATGACTACTTGCGTGAATTCAATGCCAGAAAATATATTTTTTTTTTTTATAATTATAATTTATAAACTGCTTCAATTGGTTTTTATTGTTGTCGCGCCTACTCCACTTCTAAGGTACGTTACATCTGGGCACGCCACAATAGCGGCGGTAAGTCCCCTCTTTGAGGAGTGGCTAGAGAGGCGCCACGGCGCCCTCACCTTCCGCCTGCCGCAGGTCCTCACCGGACACGGTTGTTTCGGAAGGTTCCTGTTCCGTATTAGGCGGGAGGAAACGCCAAGGTGTCACCGTTGTGTGGATCGCCATGAGGACATGGTGGAGCATACGGTGGAGATCTGCCCGGCTTGGGTGGAGCACCGCCGTGTTCTCGTAGCGGCGATCGGCGGCGATCTCTCGCGTCCGACCCTGGTCCAGGCCATGGTCCGGAGCGAGAGTACATGGCAGGCCGTCACCTCCTTCTGCGAAGCAAAGGAGGAGGCGGAGCGCGTGAGACAGCGGGAATCCCAGCGCCCTCACGCCACTAGCCGCCGCAGGACCTGGTCGGGAGACCACACCGAACTCCCAGCCACCGTAGGCGCGGGCCTGCGGGCGGTGAGCAGTGGGCAGCTCGCCGCCCAGTAAGGACCAGGCCCGAGTCGACGGCGCGTCGTGTTTCACGTGCGCCTCAAAGAGATGTCAGCACATCGTGACGGGGTCCACGAAGACCGATGCCTCCTGGGTCAGGGTTGCGGGTTGATTAAACAAGAAACCGTGGCTCTGGCCATCGCACAGGCAAATGAAGAAACGCGGGTGGCTTTTAGTCAGTAAAAATCTGACACGCCCTTCCGCTCCGCCCAGAGCGGGAGAAGTCATTTGATGATTTCCCATCCCAACAAAAAAAAAAGTAAACATCTCATCATCTTATTTTACAAAAAACGAATGTTTTTCGGCGGTAAAGGTTTAAAGACCGATTCTAGTTGACCTTGACGGCTTGACATACGGATAGGGGGGCCCACAGGCGTGGATTGCTTAGGGCATCAAGTAGTCTTAATCCGTCACTGCCCCTAATGTTTTGTTTACCGTGAAACTTTATTAAGTACCCATTTTTTTTAACGAAAAATTATAATTTTTACAAAGAAAAATCTGTGGGGACTTACGTACCTATATGACAGCCTCTGTGGCGTAGCGGTAGCGAACGCGGCCGTTGCGCAAGAAAGCGCGGGTTCGATCCCCGCACAGTTTGTATGCATGAATATGAATATTTGCACTGGTCTGGTCGTGCCTCGGAAAGCACGTTAAGCCGTTGGTCCCGGTTGCCATACGAACATCTAGTGGCAGTCATTACGGGTTGTTGGAACCCTCAAAAGTCTAACAATTGGTCTAACTGCAATGCTTAGATATCGCCTTCGGGTTATGGAGGTCAGACGGCAGTCGCTTCACGAAAAATATCGAAGCTTAGCCAAAGTTCAGCAGTTAAACTGGTAAAGCGGACCCCAGACTCCAAAGCTGAAAGGGCTGCGGATGCGACTGGGATTAACGCTGAGATGATGATGACGTACGTACCTATATGTTGCTTGATAAATTGTGCTAAAAGAAAATACCTACATATCTTCATAATTTTTATTTCGCCTCGCGGTAGGAATTACTCCTGTATCGTGGGCGCGTTTATAAATATTCAAAATTCACATACACAAACAGCCAGACCGGAACTTCCGGGACCGGTACTTTCTAAGTATATCTTGGACACCAATGACTGAAGGTGAAGGAAAATACATATCTTGAGGAAACCTGGACTTTAAGTCTGAAACCGCCAACCCGCATTGAGCCAGCGTGGTGATTACGCTCAATCCTTCTCTGTATGAGAGGAGACCTGTGCCCAGCAGTGGGATGATAAAAAGGTTGATAATGATGATGATTATGATGAATTAGATTAGAGTAAGCATGTTCCATTATTTAGTCTTGTATTCTATTAACCTGTGGCATCAGTGGCGGCGTAAAGGGGGGGCGGTGGGGGCGGTCCGCCCCGGGTGCCAAGCATCAAGGGGTGACAAAATCTTACTTAAGATCTACTATGAGCCAAACACGACTTTCCAGTCTATTCATATTGTTCATTGAAAAGGAGAGGAAAGTAAATTTTGATAATGTCTTTGAGTCATCATCATCATCATTCTAGCGTCATAATCCCGGTTGCATCCGCGACTTTCGCGTTGGAGACCAGGGTCCGCTTTTTACACCCTCTCCTCCATTTCGCACGACCTCTGGCATCCCGTGGTGTGAGATTGCTGGCACGCATGTCATCTCTTACAACGTCAAACCAGCACTTCTTTGGTCTACCTCGCTTGTTCCGGTCCATGTCAAAACATTTGTTTCCCACGTAACATGCCGGTTTTCGTAAGACATGACCGTACCAGCGTAGGCTTACTCTCTTGCAGTTTGTCTGCCATGTCACGGACACGAAGACTGCCACGGATGCGGGAGTTTTCTAATGCGGTCTTTCCGCGTAACTCCACACATCCACCGCAGCATATTCATCACCGTGACATGCAGCTCCTGCTTGTGTCGCTCAAGCACAGGCCACGCCTCACTGCCATACCGAAGAACAGGTCTAATGATGGTCTTATAGACCAGTCCTTTAAGCTTAACCGGCATTTTGGGGTCACAAATGACACCTGTCACCTCACGCCATTTTCCCCAAACTGCGGAAATGCGTGCCTTAACGTCGCAATCAATGTCGCCGGACGCGTGGAGCACATACCCAAAGTGTTTAAACTGGTCTGTGCACTCAACCATGTGTCCGCCTATGCTTAAAGACATAGGTTCTATCGTGTTGCATGACCATGTACACCGTCTTCGCCATATTGAGTTTAAGACCTCCGTTCTCAAGCGAATTCTTTCACACATTCACCCGCCGCACCAACCTTTCCTTGTCCGCGTCTGCCAGCGCGATATCATCAGCATACATGAGCAGCTAGGGAAGTTGCTCATGTGAATTGATGCTGTCTGACAAGACGTCCAATATCACGCTGAACAGAAACGGACTATGGACGGTTCCTGGTGAACTCCGACGATGATGGGGAAGGGTTCAAGAACAGCGGTCCTAACAATGCAATCGGAAGGAGGTACATGTCTCGAATTATGTCAACATAGGCTTCTGGTACCCCTTAGGACCTCAGCGCCCAACAGATCAGCATATGCAGAGGCGTGTTCTTCGATCTGTATCTCTCCATGGTGATCCTTAGGGCGAAGATAGGATCCATGGTTCCGTACCCTGGACGGAACCCATATTGACACGTCGAGACAGCACTCTCCTGCCGGATCCGGGAGTCTAAAATCCTCTCAAAGGTCTTCATGGTGTGGGAAATGACTTTTATACCGCGGTAATTACCACACCCCTGTACCGAGCCCTTGCCTTTGAAGACTGGAGTGATAATACTCAGCCTGCATTGGTTCGGGATTTTGCCGTACAAGAGCATGCGGTTCAGGAAGTTCGTTAACATGCCCACACCGCGAGGACCCATCTCCTTCCAGGCATCAATGGGGACTCCGTCAGCTCCGACAGCTTTCCGATTCGCCATGCGACGAAGAGCAGTTTGGACTTCCTCAGGCGTTATCGGGAGCATAAATCTAAGGTTCGGAGTTTTGATGATAATATCATTGAGTGTTTTAGCAAAATAAAGTCACGTAAACACGTTTAATATGTATTTGTCGTTTTATTTTGAGGGTGCTCGATAGAAAGTCGCCCCGGGTGCTAACCTATGCTACGCCGCCACTGTGTGGCATGGCATGTGAAATATATTTCACCTTATTTATATTGTCATATTATAGATTCTCTTTGTCTCATATAGAATCACAAAGAGAAGGATTGCGAATTGATTCATCATCATCATCATCTCAGCGTAAACCGCAGTCGAATCCGAAGCTTTTCAGTTTTGGAATCTGGGGTCGGCTTTTCCAGTCTAACTACTGGAAGGATTGCCAATTGAATATTAATAATTTTAGTCACGATGTCTCTGTAATTTGGCAGGCATATCAATACCATACTATTTATTCAATTATTTATGTACATAGGTTAAAAGTTGTTACAGGATATGATCTCTATATCATATATGCTACCTGGTTACATTGGTACAGTCCAATACAAATACAAAATCAAATATTTAGTTATCTGTAATTCTAAGATAATGTGCATGTATTTTCGTGGCAAAACGTTTCGGGGCTTTGCGTCCCCCTGCCCCCACGCCCATGATATCGGGGTGCATGATATTGGGTTTTCCCTACTCTTACACCCATCGACATTCATACTTAAATCAAAGCTTTCTCATTCATCCTATTTCTTATTATAATCCATTAATATAACACCCCACCTCCCTTCTTAGCCATGTCATTCTTAGTTCAGCCGGCTGAAACCAACACATGCCTATGTAGTACGGGCGACAGCAAGTCAACCTACCCGAAACTGTCATAAATTCCCAATCAACCTTGAGCCTTAATGCTTTATAGATAAAGTTAAAAATCTAATAATCTGACAGATTGTAGTAGCTTGGTGTGCTGTCGTCTGATGATGATGTTGTTTTTTTTTTCTTCATTACCTAACGACCATAATAACGCCTCTTAATTTTGGCCGTCTAAAAGAGAAGTATAAAAATCTGTATACTTACCAAGTTACCAGCAAAAACCCTTCCGTGTTTATGACGACGTTACGCCAAACACAATAAAGACAGATTGCGGCAAACATTTAATAAACATGTCCGAATATAGCTATAAAAGTATGGACTCCTGATTTGATACGTACTGGTTCGATAAAAAAACATACCAGTTAGTAAATAAACACGCGAAGAGACACATGGACAGTAAAAAACGTAATTACCATATAATTATTATGTAATACGAATTTGGATTGCCATTTGCATAGCTCGAGAAACAAGTTTATTGTGTGTTACTAGTTTGCCCATGATTTTATGATTTATTGCCTGTAAAGTATTCTATTTTAATCAAAAACAAACTAGAGATTTTATCGATACGTATTGTTTTTGTAATGAGTGTTATTAATGTTGACCGATTTCGTGTGAAAAAAACTTCATTTGCGAGTCGACAGTGTTTGGGTGCGTTATCAAATCTATAAATGTTGATAGTAAAAATGTAATCGTAGCAGCGACAAAACAGTGCTGTAATCATTATTACATAGAAGATGGAAGTGAGCAACTACTTAAAAAAGTTCAAATTGCTTGTGAAATATATTTTTGAAGGAAAAGTGGTGTTGAACGAGAACACGACAGAGAAGCTGTTGAATTTTTTGGACGATCGCAGTGATAATAGTGAGTACATTATGTTTGACCTACTGTGTTCATATGTTATCTACTTGGGTATGTATTTTAGCAAACGACACGGTATAACTTCATCTTATAACTTGGTCATTTTTTTAATAATATCTATAATTTACATAAGTATATACTAAGTCCGAACTTAATATTTGTGTCACATGGATTTATTTACGGGTTCGCTAGACTTATCAAATCAAAATCTTATATTTGGGACACATCCGTACTTATACATCATGCAGGTACAAACATTAAAACAATTATCCGTGATGCAGTTGCCTCCCCAGCGTCTTCCTCTCACAGCGGGATCAGTCCTCTCACGATCCCACTTGGCAGCCTCCCTCTGGACCATCACATTCTTATAGAATGAAGACATTTCCCTCTCGTTCTCAGATTCCATCAGTTCATTCCATTCATCACCATACTCATCATCATCATCTCAGCGTTAATCCCAGTCGCATCCGAAGCTTTTTCAGCTTTGGAGTCTGGGTCCCGTTTTACCACTCTAATTGCTGATTTTTGCAAAAATTTCGATATTTTCCGTGAAGTGTCTGCCGTCTTGGGCCTTATAAGAAGGTTCAAGGTCACTCAAAGGGCAATGAAGAGGGCTGCTATTGGGGTTTCACTGCGCGATCGAATCAGGAATTAGAAGATTCGCAGAAGGAGAGTGACCGACATAGCCCGAAGATTTGCAACACTAAAGTGGCAGTGGGCCGGGCACATTGCCCGTAGGTCCGATGCCGTATGCGGCCGACGGGTTCTCGAGTGGCGACCACGCACCGGAAGACGCAGCGCGGGTAGGCCCCCGACAAGGTGGAGCGACGAAACACCCAAGAAGATATGAAATTACAATAATAAAAATAAAAAACTTTGCTGAATATAAGTCAATTTCGACTGCGCTGCACCAAAGTTAGTTGTAAATAATACTGTCATACGAAATGGTGGCTATTGATCGATACTTAATAGTCAGTGCAGGAGATAGAAGAAACGAACAAAACGAAAGCATTTGGCCCCAAGTCGATCTCGACAGAAGCTTACCTACATAGGTATAGGTATCTTTCTTCAGGATATTGCTCGATTACTTATTTCATATTTGGATATTCAATAGCTTATCATATCGCTTTAGTGTAGTGACACATCTGCGGAACGTACGGCGCCGAAAGCTCAGCGGCTGAAGTGTCAGTCTCAATATTCAGTTGTTATGATAAACCAAACTGTCAAAACGCGGCGCCTTGTTCAGCGCTCTACGCGTCGGAAAGTTACGTGGCATCATCGTCAGTCTGTCTGTGTAGACACTTTAGGTGTGCGGTTTTTGTGACGTACCTGAATTGCCCAGAATAATGGATTTAATTAGAATATTAGCTATTATAGAGGGCTTAAAACACGTTGCCGCTCTTCGTTACTCCCCAAGCGCGCGATGCACAACACACGCCGAACGTTCAGCTACGCCCGCCGAACTTTCGGTCGCGCAACGCATCGCGTGATGTGTCGCTTGCTATGCAAAATACATTAAATGCGTTTTAGCTGAAAAAACCGCCCGAAGGAAGGCCGAACGCGGCTTAATTGCGGCTGATGTGTCATAGAGTACTTGAAATACACTGCGAGCGAATTTAGCCGAACTTTCGGCGCCGTACGTTCCGCAGATGTGTCGCGACACTTACATGTTATGCATGTTCACACCACTATCATGAACAGTCCAGTGCAGTTGCGTCAAATAGCATAGATACTTGTATCTGCACAGAGATAGCGAGTTGAAAACAAGACGATAACAGAATTTCTCGGCCTTGATAAATTTAAGACCTAGGTTTGTGAATGCCGTGAAATTCTCTTAACCTAGGTTAAGAAAATGATTGATTAAGTTAATTGATTAAATAAGCTAAATGATAGATAAAAAAAGTGGCAAAATAATACTTATTTTTCGATTTTCAATGTCAGCGCACCTGCCAATCGATTTTGTTAGGTGAAATGAGCTATGAATACTGTCAATCCTTCAGCGCACACACACACACACACACACACACACACGCCACACACCATCACACTTTGGCATTGCAAATGTCCATAGACGCCGATGACCATCATTTGCCTGCCGTTAAGCGGAGTAAGAAAGAAACAAAATACATATTGTATATTCAGCACAGAATTAAAAACACACAATACATCTAAAATAAACATACATCAGGTAGCAACAAGCGAGCGTTTGCATACTATCAAAAAATCATCTGGATGGATGGTGTTTCACAGCGCTTTAACTTTAGGTACCTACTAAATTCAAGTTTTCATAGACTATTTACGACCAGCCAGATATTCCTATCCTTGTCTCTTCACTAATGTAATCATGTCTTTCATTAATATCTACCAATCCACAACTTGCTATATCACTGACGTCGTTAATATCTACGGAAAACTTGCCTCCATCATCATTACACAAGTTCTTATAATATTCCTAACCCGTTTGAAAGTATTGTACACTTACTTTTTTCTCCCGGGGTGGAAAATCCTCTATGTCTATCTTGTAAGTATGTCCGCCGCCCTTAGGGCGGCGGTGCTGTCCGACTCTTTTTGACCTATTCAATGCGCAGACTTTTGCTCTCGCTACCCAGACGCGGCATAGTTTTTAAAGTAAACGGCGATCGGCGTGAACCGTACTTGCCGAATAAAAAATAACACACCAATCGGCATTTTCAGCATTTTGTTAGGAATTTCAATTTATTAA
Source organism: Sesamia nonagrioides (assembly GCA_017933935.1). NCBI lineage: Eukaryota > Metazoa > Arthropoda > Insecta > Lepidoptera > Noctuidae > Sesamia > Sesamia nonagrioides. The sequence goes on along the minus strand of JADWQK010000551.1, from coordinate 126,821 downwards.
GGTAGTTCCAGAGGAAAAACACGCCGCAGGCCGTTTTTATGTAGTTTTTTCTATCTACTATTTATCTAAAAGAAATATCAACTTATTAAAAATACATAAATTTTCTCCATAATCTTGGCTCCAAAATTGTAGATTTCTTTTTTTTTTTACGAAGCATAATGTTTAAATAATTCCTTCACAACGAAACCTCTGACAAGAGAAATAATTATCAAAAACGTGCATCTCCTCGAAAAGTAAGCATTATTTAGATTGAAATATTTTTTTAAAACGACCAAAACAAAAATTTTATTCAACAATCTGAGCGTATTCCCCATCATTTCTCTTGCCCGAGCTTACCGAGCTATTGAGATTCAGTATGCCACAAGCTCTCGAAGGGGGAACCCGTGTCGTTCGTCATCGCGCGGTCCGCTAGCATAGCGATCGACGCGTGAGCGAGAAAGCATCTGCTTGCTCGCTCACGCACCGCATGTCGCTTAAAGTATAATACTATCATAAAGTGTCTCTGTTATTGATGTTCATTTTGGTGTTCGTTTTTTTAACCGATTTCAAAAGGGAGGTGGTTATATGTTTTTATGTTTGTTTGCGGATAACTTTACTATAATATAAATAATAGGGTATTTGACTAAAAAAAAAGTATTTAGTCCGTCATTCAGATTATACATAGAAAAATATTGGATAGGTTTATTATATACGTTTTACATTTCGTATATTTTGTTTTATCAAATCAATAAAAATTGACAAATATAATAGGCTTCAAAGATCAGGAGTGATGGCTGGTGACGTCACTGGCCGCTAAAAAGTGTAGCGTGCAGTGACGTCACACGAGTTTACAAAGCACTGTCTCGTCTTCATTTTTTGTTTATATGAAAAAAGGAAAAAAAAAGTGTCTAGTATTTTTTGGGTAGGCCCCCGACAAGGTGGACCGACGACCTGGTGAAGGTCGCGGGAAACCGCTGGATGCGGGAGGCGCAGGACCGGTCGTCGTGGAGAACCTTGGGGGAGGCCTATATCCAGCAGTGGACGTCTTTCGGCTGAAATGATGATGATGATCATGAGTATTTTTTGGAAATCTGACTGACGGACTAATTAGGTTTTTTTAGTCAAATACCCTATTGCATAAGTTGATAAAAAATGCTATGCAATAGCTTTACCGCGGCAGTTCCCGAGTGCCACATGTTTTTTTTTTTTAATTAGAAAGATTATATCTTCAAGGTAGTCTCATGTTAAGGAAATTAGGGTCTGATGATGGAAGACTAAGGAAACCTAGGAGAAATTTAAAAAATCATAGGGGCGCCTAGGGCATTTCTATGTTTTTTTCATTAAGTGTTTTAACACACTACAATTTAGTAAAGTTCGGAGTTGATGATGGAGCCGGGAGACAGCCGAGGGATCTCCTTAACGATTCACATCAGCTGCCCCGTGTTTGTGCTTAATACATTTATATTGATAAGAACTTTACACCTAAATGAGTTGTGATTGTCATTAAAGCTCTGATGATGAAGACAAAGGCCAGTTAAGGGAACTCCTCAAAGGTTTACAATAGTTACCTTGTGTTTGGACTTAATTCATTTATATTGATGAAAACTTTACACCCATATAGGTTTAAATGAAGGTCTGCAATAGATCTGATGATGAAGACCATAGACAGTAGAGGGAATTCCTCAACAATTTACAACACTGTACTTTAACATAGTACAAACACTACCTACTCGTCATGCTTATGCAAAAATCAATTAAAATCAAGAGACTGAATTTAAGTTGTCTTATTTCATTGCGTTATTTCTAGAAATGCTCATACTTTCATTGTGGTCTTATAGGAATTAAAGCAAACGAAATACGTCGTTTGCTTGCAGGCCTTTTCCAAATTTTTTTGGTTACTTACAACGCTAATATAATTACCAAAAGGCGGAATGATATTGCACACTATATCATTCCGCCTTTTGGTACAACCTCAACCTCTACCTCTAAATATGCATTTACACACAAATTCTACACGTTCTTAGGGCCCTTTTTATACAATAGGTTAAATAGAGTATTAAATATTTATAATTTGAATTATTTTAGCTGTAAGAATGTTGTTTTTAATTATCTACAAGGTTTATCATATGAGCAGACTGAAGACCTACTTACAGTATGTAAATAAATTTAGAAAAGAATAATCTTTGCATTATCTAATATTACTATGTAAGAAATAGGATACTAATAATAACACTGTATACTTCCGTTGTGTCCTAGATTTTTACGTACTACTTTTATTGTTAATTTATTGCGAAATAAAAAAAATACAATAAGCACTTTTACGCCTGAAGCACAGGTTCTACCTAGTTCAGGCAAATTATACATCAGTGCTACTTAGAGTTAAGAAAATTATTGTAAAAATTATGTACAAATGTGAGAAATATACAATTATTTATTTATTTATTTAAATATGTTGCCGTCAGCGTCCAGTCTGACCGGATATTGTATTAGTCAGATGTTTATTATTTTTCTGAAAAAGAAGCTTTGTGTAAATAATATTATAGTATATGTATTTGTTTTTTTTTATACGATAGTTTTATTTTTTACAATTTACGTATTTGTTTTATTAAACGAGAATAATAATATAATTTTAGTCTTGCCTGAGCCCAAAAAAAATCAAATCTTTTTTTTATGTAGGTTTCCTGTCTGCAGAAATTTATTTGACCCTGATTACGTTTTCCCTTAAAATAATAAATTATGATAAATTAACCTTTATTATATTATTTTTCTATCCCTTTGACCATCTGACTTAGCTAACTTTCAATCTACAAAACTAACTTCCAACCCTGAAGTTACAGTCATAACATATTTAGTTGTAACGGTCTAATCAATACAAATTAAGTAAGCCCAAACACATGACAGTTGCTTCCGATGTGAAATCCCTTGATTCTCTGTCATCTCCATCATCAGGTCAGGCCCAAATCTTCACGGTTTTATAGTGTCATCCGATATAAAACGAGTATCAAGTTTTCACCCGAAGCGTGCCTACAATTTTAGATAATTGGCCTAAATTTCTTACAATTTCCATTATCGACACTGATGTGTAACAATGAGATTACATAGGCAGCATACTCTTTCATATAAAAAAAGAATGGTCAAAATCGGTTCATTAACGATAAAGTTATCAGCGAGCACACATAAATCGAATTGAGAACCACACTTTTGGGAAGTCGGTTAAAAAATAAAATACGCAAAATTTTTATTATGAAGTATCGTCAACATTTGTTTCAGTCTATAATAACCAAAAGTATTTGGGCGCACCAATTAACAAAAATAAAAGTGCCATGTCTGTTACTTCTGTGGTCTATGAATTTAACTTGTATTTGTAAGTACTTCGTCCGCCAGACGGCGCTAGTAATATTTTGCGAAGTATTGTAGAGGTGGGGCGCGGTGAAGAGGGAGCAAATGCTCGAGGTCATTTGGTGAGGGTACGACCTTAATTTCGAATATAAGAGATTTCTCCAGTAGTGCGCTAGCGCTATAGTTGTTGAAATAACGACTGTTTTTAACGAGTAGCAGAATTCAATCGATCGGCGTGGTTCGAATCTGAGTATAAATAATTTTACGCCGATCGGCGTGACCCGCATTGAATGGGTTAACAGGTTAACTAAAAACCACCCAAGTGTGCCATCTCACACCTACGAGGTTGGGAGAGCGTTCCACCAAAAACTGTTTGTGACATGACACATGAGAATCCGATTAATAATATACCTACAATGTTCTATTTTGTTTATGCGAAACCCGAAACACGTGTCCAGTATTTTTAGGTAAGGAATTTATTATGTACAAAATTTCAAAAAGGTATCATGAAAAATTACAAAGTTATGAGCTTGTTATTTTACTTGGTTGTCCCAACAAAAATATGGTCAACGCAGCGCTCGCCCACCCGCGCCTGCAGCGGCGCGGCCCTGTTCAGATATGCGTACGCGCCTAGTACTATGATATACCGTCAGCTGTGTTGTGCGCTCGGTAACCTTACTGCAACAATTTCTAAATGTATTTGGGAAAAAACATTGTGTTAAAATGATTGGAATCGATTCAGTTGCTTATTCTGAACAAACTATATTTAGGTTTGGTATAAAGTAAAAATAAAGATGTATATGTATAAACGTGAAAGTTTGTATGGTTGGATGGATATTTGTTACTCTTTTACGCAAATACTATTGAAGAGATTTTACGGAGTAAATTACAGTATTATAGTTTACACATAGGATGCTTTTTATCCCGATGTTCCCATAGCACCGACATTTATGAGGTGTTTAAACCACCCCTGCCGAGACATGCTGCAAAGAAATAGTAGACATGAAACGTATCAGCCGTTTCACTAGGTTGAAAAGTCAACTCGGCCTTCCTAATGTGAATTTTGTATGTTCCAGGTCCTGGTAAATGTCTTCTGGAGAACCCCTACTTCTCCGATCTCATATACGATTCGGTTGCAAATCTAAAAAATGCTACGACGTCGGTAAAAATTTTCTTCATTGAAATCATCACGATACTTTTCAATAATGAGCTTCAATTCAACAAAATGCAACTTCAAGATCAAGCGTTCAAAAACTGCATTCTCAACACGTTGAGCACGAAGATAAAGAACCGTGAACTTCACTTGGCTTGTATAAAGTTTGCTACGGTACACATAACACACCTATCTGGATTAAAATTACTTGTAGAACATAAGGTGTGGGAGTACATACTTCATCCGGACACCCACCGGACAGCCATTCCAATTGCTAATGAAGCCTACAAATTCGTATCAAAACTAATAAGAGAGCTAAACGAGTATGAAATGGAATCAGAACTGACGAAAGTGTTGAAGTACGTTGTGGACCCTATCATGACGAGCGAATATCTTACCGTAAACGTCATTGATCATGAAATGGACAGGGCTTTTGCTGAAAAAATTATTTCACACATGCATGCGCTACTAAATATTTTAATCGAGATGGAAGATGTAGCTGTTAACCATGTATTGTCTATCTTGCGGTCTAATTTTTTAATAGAGCGCCCATTAATGTTAATTGTGAAAGCAACAAGGTACTCTCGTTTGCTTAGCCTAGCCAATGCCATAAGCCTTAGATTTTACTACTCTTCGCACAGGCACTTATTATTGAGTGGGCGAGTAGACGAGTTCTGTAATGAAATGGCAGTGTTCTTCCATAACAGTGTATTGTATTGCATCAAAAAACGAGATATCCGAGCTGTCACAGATTTCTCAATAAAGTGTTACATGTTCTGGTCAAACTTAGAGAAGAATATCAAAGATAAATTACCTTTGCCACTAACATTTGAGAGGAACGGACAAAAATTAGAATTGTCCAATCAGTTCATGGTGTACTTGATCGAGCCACTGCTGATTTTTGCGTTTGAGAACAAGCCCGGGCGTACACCGGAAGAGAAACAGGAATTTCGGGATAAGTTTCTCACGAAGATCGGTAAAGCTCTGACAGAGCACATATTTAGTGCTTGTTATACATACAGAATACTAATAGAGGCGAATGATTTGACAGAAGTCGCCATTGCAACAATTAGAGAACTATTTAGAATAAAGAAATACCTAACAGCAGCACAAGCCGGTCTATATTTTCAGTGTCTCTTCCACGTTTTGGATATTTACATATTGTCGGATGGTGCCGGGGGACTGATCCTAACTGAGAGCCATATAAAGTGCCCGAACGACGTGAAACTATTGTCATTGGTACTGGACGCGATTCGGATATTATTGAAGGAACACAAAATATTTTGGTATGAGAACATCGAGATCGCCAGCCTTCAAGAGGGATTAATGAATTTACTGCGACAGGATTCCTTGAATACGAAGGTACGACAGAAATTGTTTGAATATTATTAAACGTTACTCATCATAATAATGTTTTAGTAAAGTATAATTTTAAAACGCTTGGTGACCTTACGAAAAATCCAATCAACAACTAAAGGTCTCTAGTTCAAGACGGTGCCTACGGTAGGTGCCTAGTGCGGAGGTTTGACGCCCGTCTGCGGGCGGATGATTGACGATATATTGTCAATGACCAGGAAGCCGATAAATAACCACAAACTGTATCTTTAATTCCAGCAAGTTGTCCAAGTGTTAGATCTGATAGACCTATGCATAAAGAAGTTCCTGTCTCCAAACATGATCCTGCTGGTGGAGAGCCAACAGGAGAGCACCTTGACGGTCATAGGGGCTGTGATGAAAACGTACATGCACCATGAGGACTGGGAAGTGAGGGACTCCGCCCTGAACCTGCTACTCAGTTGTACGGATATATCATTTATTAGTGAGTATTATATATATATAGCTGCAAGCCTGTAAAAACTTGACACTTGAGCACATTTGTTGCCCATCGTCGATGTGCGCGGGAATTCGCTAAGCGCCGACTTGCATATTCGCAATGTGAATTGTCGGGCTCGATACACCGACCAATCACACGCCGCGCTCTCCCTCGATCGACGAATCACAGATCGGGAACGCTCGCGCCACTAGGTGGATTACTGCAGCGGAGCAAACTGTAGCTATTCCTATTGTTTCCTCTTAGATTAAGTTAGGTTTATATAAGCCAGGGCGAGGGACATGGGGAAGTCCCCGCCCCCTATTCGATAGACCCCCAAGTGAAGGCGCGGACGAGCGTCGGCGCGCGCCTCTGTGGCGATGCACGGGGTAGTTTAACACCCCACTACCCCGTGCAGGGGACGAGGTCCGGACAGACCGGGCCAGCACGAGAGTGTGGGGCCGTGGAAGAATTTAGACTCTGGCGGCCCCATACGCGCTCCTGATAGAGGAGACACCGGGGTGGCCCACCCCAGGGCAGCGAACATCCATTGAGGATTGCCACCACGTAAAAAAATAGGTTTATACAATATGTAAAGAAAACCCTGTCCGATCCGTGAAGGTATTGTTAGGTAACGATAACTGATTCTAATAATGCCCACAAAGACAAGCAAATCTTTAAAAAAAAATCCCTCTAAAAAAATAAATATTATTTCGCAAAAAGAGGTAACTTAATACATGTGCCATAAGCAACCCCATTCCGCGGGCGGCGGGGGGCAGGGCACGCGGCACCTGTGACGTGGTCGCGTCGCTATTCGCTTATAATAATACCGGTGTTGTCACTTTTTAAAAAATTACCAAATTTCGGGGAAATTGGAATTAATTCCCAGGAAAAAATGATTATTTCAAAATTCATTAGTATTGTTACTATGATGATTATGTAAAATTTTATATTATATTTGGTCAAGTGTTTACCTAACCTTTATTATCCTTATGGGTCGGACAGGGTTTTCTTAACATATTGTATAAGCCATGGCATAACTTGTAAGAAACATTATACACATTATACTTACAAACATTGAATACATTATATTCAATCATCTGGAGTTTTAATTATGTGACACCTCCTACGCGCAACAATACAAACCCGTTGCTGAGAGACGCAATAGAAGATGATGAGATGTCTAATGTTATTCCGAAATCCGAATGGAGTGGAGTCTACGAGAGCCGAATAGGTTACACGATACACAATCTATTACAATGCTAAATAAAATTCATAATTGTTTTTCCCAGAATACATACCTTTACAAAAGGTGATCATCGAGAACAAACTGATGATCATCGCTGCGAAGGCCGCGTTGACTGATCCGGAGTACTACGTTCAGAGTACCGCGCTCAGGTGCTTGGCAGCCGCGACGAAGATCGAGAGCATATGGAAGGAGGTGTTAGTCGATAACCCTCATATTTATGTAAGTATTTTAAAGTATATGATCTCTCGTATTTATCCTTTGGTGTTAACTGTTTAGATCGAGTACATAGTTCGTTGTATGTGCATTGAGGGCCACGTCTAAGCTTTAGGTATCCCAATGCATCGTAAAAGGACAAAAAGAATCTAAAGAACATGAGAAAAAATTTCTTTGAACAAAAAATAGGCACCTTGAATTTCGATATGTGAGGAAACACTTGTAAGACTAATTTAATTGCATTTAAAAACGGTTTTGCATTTCAGTTGCAACTCGTCCTTTTACTAATAAAAAATCCGGAAGGAATGGTGCGGCAAGAAGCAGCGAAAGTCCTGACCAGGATTTACACAAACCAAAAGGTGATTCCGACCTTCCAAACCACGTTATACGAAGTAATGATGACCGCTGCGTTGGACGACCTGCATTGGGAGGTACAGTTGGCAGCACTACGTTTCTGGAAATACGAAATAAGTAGACAACTGAGCTACAGGGGTATGCTCGACGGAAAGTTCCCGTCCGTCACATTCTCAAAGGAAAAGAGAAAGATAGTAACGCTAACTGACAAAGAAATTCTACGACAACTCACCGCAATAATGCACGATCTATCTTCTATAGGTTGTTTAACAGTAATTTATGAATGTATGAATGAAGTATATAATATAGAAATTATGGAACTAGCCTACTGCATGGCTACAGAACTGATAGCAATACTAGATCAATATAAATTCGGAATAATTAATGATAACGCTATAACATATCAAATGGACTTAAAGGCTGAAGAGAGTGACGAAGAAATGGCATTAGATTTGACTATCACAAGTGGTACGGATACCAGGGATAAGGTTATAGATAGTATATTAAATACGGATCAAAGTCACCTCATCATGGATCTACATGACAATTGTTTTCAATCAAAATCCGGTGAAATGGAAGGAAATGTCAAAATTAACAATCCACGAAAAGAAATGATACATCCTAATAAGTTTTTAGAGACATTTAAAGGGACGGATTTTCGCTCAATCATAAAAGACAAAACAAAATGGAATTCTGAAGTTTATTATAGTTTAGACATGTTACTAGATGAAATTTTAGATGTTTAAGCAAGGAGAGAACCTAAAAATTAAGTTTCAAGTGAACTAAAAAATTTGATGTGTGTTATTTATGTTGTATTTTTTTTAAATAAAAAGAAAAATGTTACAAGTGAAATATAATCTCAAACTTATTAACAGTAACATTATTTAACAGTAACGTAGTTTACGTCTTAGCACTAATAACAATCTAAAGAATTGGCTTCTTGATTCACTTCATATATGCCGAGAACATCATCTATAAGGGACGATAAGCTTCTAATACCGTCGTTCCATTTTCTTTTATCTTCAATAATCTGCTTGAAGTCTGTATTTTTGATATAATTACAAAATAAGTAAGGCGACGCGAATCTCAGTAGTTTTATCTTTGGTTTTACAGGTACCGAGGCTTCCGGAGCCTTGGTACTTTGTAACGTCAAGTGTCTTTCATATATGCTTGCCAGTAAGTTTACATCATCCGCGTTTAGTATATCTTCGATAACGTTTTCAGAGTTCTGCAAGTCCATCATGTCCACATTATCATCAGCTTCTACTTTTTCCTCCTCGATATGACCTAGGAGTTCTTTTACGCTAGTTATTTCTCCATTTTTTGGTGTCACTAACTCTGGCACGTTATATCTTTTGAGAATGTCATACAATTCCTGGGCAATGTTTAGGGTAGCATCCATTATACAAACTTCAGTTTCGTCGTGAAGCAATGTCACGAAAACGGTGAGGCACCCAATGGCTGATAGTTCCTCTAGAATTTTGATCAGTCTCTTCTGTATTTCCGCTTCGTTTAACGTGACAATCTTACGAGTTTCCCTAGAGAATGTAACTGGGGGGAAGTTGCCATCAAGCATACCTTGTCCGTTCAGCAGGGAGTGGTAGACACGCTTCCAAAAGTTGAGGGCACTGATCTGCACCTCCCAGTGGAAGTCCGCGAGGGCAGACGAAGCCATGTGCTCGTACAGGGTCTGTGTGAAGCCCGGACACAGCTTCATGTTCTGGTACAAGTTGCAAAGGACGTTGCACGCTTCTTTTCTTACAACACCTTCTTCGTTGTTACGTAATGTGTAGAGTAATCGACACTGAAAAAAGAAAAAAATACAGATGTAAATACTAAGTGCCTAGAGTCTTTCGTGAGAGCTATCGCCCTTGCATTCACCGCTAGAGGCGCTAGTGATATTCACAGTTTGCTGAATTTACAAAATCAAAAATATCTCAGATTTACAAAAAAAAAAAACGTAGTTTCTAAATATATAAGTATAATACTTCCCAGCCTCAGGCTTGCCAATTTTAGGAACAGTTTAATGCAAAAAAAATAATAATTTGAAGCTTTAAAACGTGATACATTTTTAATGCGCTTTACTCAAAGATTGCTGCGTTGCATACTCATTTTTTTTTTTGTTTTTAATGGGAAATCATCAAAACCCACCCGCGTTTCTTCACTTGCCTGTGCGCAAGGCCACGGTCTTTTTTGGGTAAAAAACCCGCAACCCTGACCCAAGAGGCATCTCTTTGAGGCGCGCGTGAAACACAACGCGCCGTTGACCCGGGCCTGGTCCTTACCGGACGGTGAGCTGCCCACTGGTCACCGCCCGCAAGCTCGCGCCTACGGTGGCCGGGAGTTCGATGTTGTCTCCCGACCAGGGCGTCTCCTGGGGCGGACGCTGATTACCATTAGGCGGGATCATTAAAAAGTTAGTGCCCCAAAACCCGCCCTTCACCACTTCCTAGTGCTTTCGTTGCGAAATTAACATTACAGGACATAGAATATTAAATTAAATTACTTGCCATGTCAGCTAGCCACGCTAATATACCAACAAATACAAACTTAAATGTATCCAAACAAATTACTGGCAGGCCCTCAGACCGCCAGTGGCGCCATCTGGTGAACACAAAAACGACATCCCTCATTTACCAAATACTAGTTCTGTGTACCTGTATATTAGGATACTCTGCGATCAGCTGCTCCCACACCACGTTGATCCGGCTGGCCGCACCAATACATTTCAGTGCTGACACCTGCACATAAGACTCATAGTCGTTGAAGGCAATCGCTGCTGCGACGTTAATGAGGTTGTTCTCTAAAATCTGCTTCTGGAATGGTGGGAACTCTGAAAAACCACAAAACGGGGTTTGTAAGTACTTAAGTGTTAAAACTATCAAAGAATTTCATAAAAGGGACACGGGAGTAGGTAGTTGTTTAGAAATGGCAAACCATTGGCAGAATTATGTAACACGCCAAGTAGGTACCTCGCAATGTCTTTAATTTTGACACTTCAACAACATTCATTGCGTTATTTACGTTGTCAAGCCGACAATTTTTTTGAACATATAGAGCAAGGCTGCTCAACCTTTTTAAGAGACGTACCAAAAGGTAGATTTAGTCGTTAATGACGGGCCACTTACATTTCCTATTTCAGTTACTCTCACGAAAAGCACAATAAAAATTATTACGAATATAAAATAGAACTAGCTTTTCGCCCGCGGCTTCGCCCGCGTTAAGTTCGGTTATATCGCGCTTTTTAGATTTCCCTCGGGAATATCAAATTTTTCCGGGATAAAAGGTAGCCTATGTTCTTTTTCAGAGTCTAAAGATTGTCTGTGCCAAATTTCATCAAAATCGGTTGAGAGGTTTAAGCGGGAAAGCGTAACAGACAGACAGACAGACAGACAGACAGACAGACAGACAGACAGACAGACAGACAGACAGACAGACAGACAGACAGACCGACAGACAGACAGACAGAGTTACTTTCGCATTTATAATATTAGTATGGATTATTGTTTACTAGTTTTCCGCCCGCGGCTTCGCCCGCGTGGAATTCGGTTATATCGCGCTTTTTATATTTACCTCGGGAATATCAAATTTTCCGGGATAAAATGTAGCCTATGTTCTTTCTCAGGGTCCAAAGATTGTCTGTGCCAAATTTCATCAAAATCGGTTGAGAGGTTTAAGCGGGAAAGCGTGACAGACAGACAGACAGACAGACCGACAGACCGACAGACAGAGTTACTTTCCCATTTATAATATTAGTATGGATTAGGAATATGTCCTTTATTTCATCATATTAACATCTTTAAATATTTCTATATAAAAAAACATTCAGAAATAAAAAAAGAATAGTGGCCCACCGGTATTGGGAACAGGGTTCAAGCTACCGCGGTCAGGGCTCCAGTGAGAGGAACCTAATGACAATGCGAGCCGTGTCTAGACTACTGCTACTGCTTTCTGAACCAAGCCCTTGATGCAGCTGCCTAACTAGAGCATCCTGAGGTGTTGGTCGAGGCTATTTTGAATTAGGTACCTATGTATGTATATCTTTTCAAATCTAAATCAACGTTTTGATTCAAAATCAAAATAAAATTTTCAAAGCATAGGTACTAGCGCGGGCCATATTATGGCCCGCGGGCCTGAGGTTGAGCAATCTTGATATAGAGCGATAGATTAGGAATATTCTTCATTGTTATTCACATTGAAAGAGTGATTTAATTTATTTATTTTCTTCAAACTACAAATTTTTTATTGCGAAAATGGATAATTAAAATCGTTACACAGAGTGGTGCTGGTTCATAGGAGTAATCCTAAACCGTAGAAAAAACCTAGCATCAAAAATAAAAAAATGAAAATTTCAAACAAACTAAATCGCATAAAATAGGCATGATGACAGGGTTAAAAAATAGTGATTCTAATTAGTCCGTCTTTTAGATAAGCATAAAATAATGGACACGTATTTTTTATTTTAACAAAATAATAAGAATTCAATGAGATATAACGCATTACAGTTCAGGAGCGGGAGCTTATGACGTCACGTTAGAGTAAAATTTGTACCCAGAAGTGACGTCAAAATTTTGTGTGACGTCACGTCACACAAAATTTTGACGTGCCGTATCGTCGTTGTTATTTGTTTCTGGGAGAAAAGAAAAAATACGTGTCCAACATTTTTAGCTAATCTAAAAGACGGACTAATTACTTTTTTTTGTCACCATGCCTATTGTAAACGGAATAGAACATCCTTTAACCCTAGAAAGATAACGTTATTTTTTTGTACTGAAAAGATAAACATGCGCCTCAAAGGCGCATCGTTTTAATAGCCGATTTTTTTGATGAATGGGAATTATTTTTGTTTCATTTACTACTGTAAATAGCTGAATTACTAATAAGTAAATGAAATACATATGTATTATCATATTTTTTTATTTTAAATATTAAAATTTGGAGGATTTTATAAACCCTTAACAAAAATGAACAAAAATTAGAAGTCTTCTGTACTTAGATAGAAATTTAAAAAAATAGGCAATTTTTATAGTCTTTTTTCTTATTAAATAATTCATTATAATATAATCAGTCTCAAATTTAAAAAAATACTGGAAAAATCAACGGATAAAGACAATTGTTGCAAACAACTTTTTTATGTTCTCCGCACAATGTCTTTTTACATTTTATGCACGTTATTTTGAATAATTCTTTTCTTTTTTTTAGTACATAAGCGACAGTAGCTTCGAATTTAGTTAGTGGTTCCTCATCAGCTTCTTCAGACATCTTTCTGTTACTTTGTGGGGGGGTGATATTCAATACTTTCTCTCAAGCGTCTTGATAAAGTAGGAATTTCCAACCTAGTTTTCAAACACGGTGCAAAAATATTTCGACACATGCAACTAGGCACAATTAGAATGAACTATATTGATGCCGACGTTTTTCTGGTATTTTGTCCTTTAGTGGTAGACCAAACTGCCTACATCTTTAGGCGGAATTACAATGCGTGGGTCATGTCCTGTATTTTCAGTGACATCCTGCGATGAAGTATCCTTTGAATTTACATAGATCACTCCTTCTTGGCCATCAACATTAGTCATTGACATGGTCCTCGATCTCACTGTCACTGCCCTCATCAGCGCCTTGATCTTCTTCAGTCAATAAAGAAACAATTTCTCTTTCATTCAACACTCTTCTGCTGGACACGGTGTTAAAACACGCCTAAAAACAATTGATGACAATAAGTATTCACTAATAACATAACCAACCTTTATTACTTACCTTACATTAGTAAAAATAACAAAAACAAATTCACTGTGAAAGTGGCAAAAGTTACACAAAAGATAAACATGCGCCTCCCGAGCGCAACACATCGCTCTAACAGCAAAACTATGGTACTTACCGAACAGTAGTAGCCGTCTCTTGGAAGTGTTGACCAACGAATGAATTGGCTAGGAAACACAAGCTTGTACACGCGTCAGTAACAAAATTGCGGCGAAAAATGTATTTAGTGGGCGCCTCTGAGGCGCACGTTATCTTTCTAGGGTTAAAATATTGGTTCATTGACCTCCGATCAGCGGCAGCGCGGTCCTGTATCGACTTGCTATTTTCGCGCCATTATTATTAAAGGACACACATTTCCCAGAATAATCAAGAGTAAGTTCACAATAATTCAGAATAAGGGATGATTATATAACTATTCTTATACATACTTATATAAGCGATGTCAGTGCAAATGTGCAACAACTCCAAGGCAGTGTCTCTGATCTCCCAATGCCGGTCCTGCATTTTCCTATAGATGAGCTTGCCTAGATCGTGGATTGAGCCGCCCGGCTGTCCGTCCACTAGTAAACTCAGATTTGGCTGCAGAAACTTCTTCACTAACAATCCTATTACTTTTAGGGATACAACTACGAACTGAAAAGGAAAGGGCATATTTTATACTTTATTCTACTATTAATAGGATAAAAGCAAAAAAGGGCAATAAATAAAAGCAATTTTCAACTCACCTTGCAACTCAAATTTGGTCTCTCGAGGTTATTAATAACAATATTGTACAAACACATGATTTCCACACTCTCGTGCCAGTTAATGTTCCGATGTGTAACCAAGGCAAGGACATTGTCCATCACATAGGTCATCACGAGGTTCTTCTCCTCGCCATCTTCAAAATGTTCCAATTTCGGGTCTCCGTTATTATCTACTGGATTATAGTCTTGCAGTACATAGAACAAGGCTTGAAAAACTAGATTTGCTTGCTCATCATTCAAATGATCCTTCAAATGGATGAGTTTCTTAACACACTGAAGAATGACTGCCAATGTGTCCAATTCTCCAGTCAAATCTCTCAGGGCATATGCGGCCTTCGCTGTATATTCGCAGGAGAGGTTCAAAAGCCTCTCTATGTAATCATGGATCCTCTCATCAGTCAGAGCTGATTGAGGCTTCCCATAAGTCACAAATACCAGAACAGGCACCAAAAATACAAACAACATTTGGTTCTTCAATTTAATTCGCTTCTGGTCATCTTCTGTATACATTCCAGGTTCCTTATCTTTGCATAACGTATTCCATATGATATTACAAGCAGAACAGAAGTCTAGAACCAATGTGGCACAGCGGCGCTGTACAAACGATTGGATGACATTAAAATTGAAGGCCGCTACTTCAAGGAAATCTTCGGCAGTATAAAGTGTTCCGGGTAGCATGGGTTTTGCGAGAAAAACTTTCGCAAGGGTCAACCAAAACATTAATTTCAAAAATGCCAAACTCAAGTTGTCTGTTCGAATGCGCTCGAACGCTACATATAAATAGGAAATTATTGAGAATTCCTTGAGTAATATACTTATAAGCAAAGTAGTATTCTCTATGCGACTTTCCTTGCTTACAGTAGAAAGCAGTATCTGTACCGTAGGTTCTACTGCTTGACATATTTCTTCTTCTTCTTCACTCGTTAGTGTTTGAATATTAATAAAATCGTATTTACTGATGGGTTGTATTAAGTGATTGACTATTATTCTGATATTAGCAGCATCGCCAAGATCATTGAGTTTCCAAAGCAATTCTGACATAAACTTGTATATTTGTCGTACAACAAAGACTGTTGATTTCTCGTTGCATAGACTGAGTATTTCTTTCCATACGCCTGTTTCTAGAATCCAAGCTATGCCTGAGTTGTGATTAAGTATCTTAAGTGCTACTTCCATGTAGGCTACTTTTATGCTGGGGTTGATGTTTGGTGCACAGATCGCTTTAAAGCCTGCGCGCATTCTGTCGCCTTGCTTAGCGAACATTTTAGCGAAATGCAACTCTTTCTGTGATGCGATAGCGAGGACCCTCGTGAGGAATACTTTGATTGTATTGTGTGCATTGTCGGCATTATCTAATGCTTCAATTATCATATCAGAAAGTAAGGGGGCATTCTTAAGGAACGCTACCTCTGAAAAGTAAGAAAATGAAATTCATTAGGAAAAAATAATAATAATACATATAACACTTTACGATGATACCTAAAGGGTGATTCTCGCAATTTTAAGCACGTTCATAGTGATGTCTCAATCTATCAAACCTTGCGTAACGTTTGTAGAACTGAATTCACAAAAACCAAAACTTAGGTTGACTGTATTTGACTTTTGTTTTATTATAATTATAGTCATGTTGATTTAACGATTTTGCACATCAATCATATGTTACGACTTAAAAAAAAGACATGTGACACTCGGGGACTGCCGCGGTAAAGCTATTGCATAGCATTTTTTTATCAACTTATGCAATTATAATTATTTATTTTATACCAGTAACGTCTTCAAAAGAGTGCGAAAATGGTGGCGATCTAGCGACTAAACTATACAACTACTATGCAATAGCTTAACAATGACGCCATTTTCGTGATCAGCGCCCCCGAAAACCCTTGTCTCGACACCCATGTCAAAATGTCATAAAATATGATGTCGGCCATCTTGTATTTCAAAAATGATGCCATTTTGGTGATCAGCACCCCCGAAAATCCCTTTCACGGCACCCAAGTCAGAATAACATGAAATTTGATATCGGCCATCTTGGATTTAAAAAATGACGTCATTTTCTTGATCAGCGTCCCCGAAAACCCCCATGTCAAAAAATCATGAAATATGATGTCGGCCATCATGTCATTTTTGAATGACATCATTTTCGTGATAAGCACCCCCGAAAACACCTATCGCGACACCCAAGTCAAAGTATCATGAAATTAGATGTCGGCCATCTTGGATTTCAAAAATGACGTCATTTTCGTAATCAGCGCCCCCGAAAACCGTTGTCACGACACTCAAGTCAAAATATCATGAAATTTGATGTCGGCCATCTTGCATTTAAAAATTGACGTCATTTTCGTGATCTGCACCCCCGAAAACCCTGTCACGACACCCAAGTCGAAATATCATAAAATTGGTCTCGGCCGCGTCGTAACGAACTACATATTTTGTATTTTATAATTATTCTACATCTTATAGAAGACGTATTTCAGAATGAAAATTAATAGCAAGTTTAGTATATCGCGACAATCATTAACTTGCCAAATGTGTAGAACTGAGTACGCGCCCTGCAATATGCATGCTCTTTTTTTTATTCTATAAATTATTATTAAAAGATTAGTTCCACGCACACAAACACACCGTGCCAAAAACTGCCGAACTGAAATGACGATAGACGAAGCACGGCTTTCAACACCGCATTGGTCCTGCGCCAGTCGGAACTCATTTATGAGTTCAAGAAACAAGCTAAACTCGTCTAGCCGTCGAGTCTGATGTTAAATCCACTATGAATCATTGTGTCATAAATAATCTGAGAAGGCACGACTTATCTATAATAATATTATCAAGAGGTATATTTTGATTGTATGTACCTATACATGTAGGGGGTAATGTATGAAAAAAACCGCAGATTAAAAAAATCTTATTGCATTTGATAGCTCAATTCTTGAGGATAGGCTATTTGTCAGTATGAATATTTTTGGGATCATTTGCTTTAAATGCATAAAATGAGGGTTCTTTATGTCATTTACACGAGTTTTAATGAAAATAATAACAATTGATACATCCAAAAACACAAAAATATGTTTGGCATTTTGTTGTCGCGCCACTTATTGTGAAACGATCCGGATTGGCTAATGTCACGATGACGTCATACGCTCATAATCACTTGTTGTCGTTCTAAGTGTTCTCAGATGTTTTAGCGTTTTTAGAAAATTTTTACCAACTTACCAACTTTGACCAACTACTTTTACCAACTTTGAGCAAAATTTTTGAAAAATAAATTTTGAAACAGTTGTTGAGGCACTTTAACTTACACAATTTATTGCACGTGAAACAATTTGGTTTTACAAAGGGTCGTTCAACTACAGATGCGGGCGTGGCGTTGCTAAAGAACATATTTGGGGCCTGGGAGGAATCGCAAGATGCTCTTGGTATTTTTTGTGATTTGTCCAAGGCCTTTGATTGCGTACATCATGATACTCTTATCAGGAAATTGTACCATTATGGTTTGAGGGACAGAGCTCTCGACCTTCTGACTTCTTATCTGAATAATCGAATTCAGAGGGTTGATGTTAATGGCAAGAGATCTGCAGGATCTGTGGTCACCATGGGCGTTCCGCAGGGCTCAATTCTAGGTCCATTCTTGTTTTTAATTTATATTAATGACTTACCTCATCACGTGAGGGATAATCACAACATAATATTGTTCGCGGATGACACTTCTCTTATTTTTAAAGTCAAGCGTCAGCTAACAAATTTTGACGAAGTTAACAATGCACTCTCTAAAGTTGTCCATTGGTTTAATGTAAATAACCTCCTTTTAAATGAAAAAAAAAACTAAAGTCATTAAATTTTCTACGCCAAATGTCAGGCAGCTAAGTACCAATGTTCAACTGAATGGAGTAGAGTTGATCCCTGTCGAGTCGACAGTTTTTCTTGGATTAACTATTGACGCCAAGTTACAATGGGGTCCTCACATTGAGAAGCTGTCGGGTAGACTCAGTTCTGCCGCCTTTGCTGTTAAGAAAATTAGACAGATAACTGATGTGGATACAGCCAGAATTGTTTATTTTAGTTATTTTCATAGTCTTATGACTTATGGGATTCTTCTCTGGGGAACTTGTGCGGACATCAATACCATCTTTGTTTTACAGAAGAGGGCTGTTCGAGCCATTTACAACCTTGGTCCTAGAGAATCTCTTAGAGAAAAGTTCAAAGAGGTGAACATTCTGACTGTAGCTTCACAATATATATTTGAAAATCTTATGTATGTTCATAAAAATATCTCGAATTTTAAGAAAATAAGCGATATTCATAATATAAATACCAGGAACAAACACAATCTTGCAGTACATCACACTCGTCTCCACAGAGTAGGCAACTCGTTCATGGGTCAATGTATACACTTTTACAACAAGCTTCCCATGGACGTTCGAAACTTACCCATTAAACGATTTAAGAACCATATAAAGGCCAAACTTTGCAAAAAGGGGTATTATAAAATCACAGATTATTTAGAAGACAAAAAAGCTTGGGACTGAGCTGCTCGCTCTGTTAAGCATTGTTAATTGTTATTAAGCAATATGCGTAATTATAAGGTAAATTATTGTAAACATTTTCATTTTTAATGTCTGGACTTGAAAAAAGACGATGATCCCTGAGTTTGTTTAAGGCTATTTCTTCTCAGAGGTAGTCAGTTAGGAAATGCCGGCTTCATCTAGTTAAAAAAATAAAATAAAAAATAAACATGACGTGTAAAAGTGATCAGTGATCCTACTTGCTTAATAAACGATTTCATTTCATTTCATTTAAGGATATTTGGAGCGATTTGTAGTATTTTTTTGTTTTCTGACTGACAAATAACAGATAAACACGAACACCACTGCGGAACCGAAAATCGTTTATAAGTTTGTGACGTCACTTACAAAGCGCGTCGCCATTTTGCTGAATAAAGCGTTTCAGCGACTTATTTGAATTTTGAATTTTTATATGCATGTTTCTTACGAAATACGTAATTAAAATAAGAAAAAAAAAACTTTTGGTGAACTTCTTAACCGCAACCAAGTAACGCAACAGATTTATAATTTCTATCTTGAAGATAGAAATTATAAATCTGTCAAATGGCCTATTGTTACAAGCTATCTAACATAACGCTACGGCTATCAGAAGCCGAGCATAAAGAAAAAACTTCTAGTTAATAAAAACGTAGCATTTTTATTGTCAAGTCATGATCATGGCCATACGAGAATATGTTAGGTAAGTATTGATGAGTCTAACCGAAGTAGGTAAATATAATGATGAACTTGCTATTTTACAAACGACCAATTTTGTTGCGTCAGTTGTTTATATTAAAGTCACTACCGGTCTCCGCGTCTCGGCAAACGTAGTTAACGTAGCGTAGGACGTCCTTGGGCGAGATGGAGCGACGACATCAAAAAGGTGGCTGGTAGTGGCTGGGGGAGAACTGCTCAGGGTCGAGCTTGTTGGCGTGCCATGGAAGAGGCCTATGTCCAGCAGTGGACGAGTAGAGGCTCATGATGATGATGACTACCGGTCATAGGCCTCCCTCTATTTGCCTTGTGCACAGTTTGGACAAAATATGGGCAGTACCTGACCCAGAATGAGAAACCGCATTAATATTCATACCTATCAACATAAGAATTTTATGGATATTATTGTTATTTTTAATTCCGTTTATAATAAAATGTACTATTTTGAGAATAGCTCATGCCATTATTATTTACCAAGATTTATCTTAACTTTGTTTGGTAAAGTAGAAACCCACCTGATTCTACAAATATCACAGTGAAAATTGGGTGAAGTGAACTTAAGAGTGAGGTGTCAATAATGTGAATCCCTTACCATTCGCTGGAGTGAGGGCTCACATGCTTGCTTCACTAACGATGACACTTATACAGATAACAGAATCGACGGACTGGAATTTGTTGTTATCCGATTATAATCATGCCATACACATCATTTGTATGGGAACCTCCCAAAAAATGTTATTGTATTCTGTTTTGCGGATGATGTATTTACGGCAACACAAATACTGACATCATGTGTGAAAATGTCGCGTCTACCTGTTGCCGACGTGCCATTATTAATCGAGGAAAAACGACGGAAAGATCATGTTTGTTTTATGGGTAAAAATCTGAATTACTTTTGGAGTGTGTATTACACCATTATACATATCTATACTAATATATAAAGCTGAAGAGTTTGTTTGTGCGCGCTAATCTCAGGAACTACTGGTCCGATTTGAAAAATTCTTTTTGCGTTGGATAGCCTATTAATCCAGGAAGGCTTTAGGCTATATAACATCCCGCTATGACCAATAGGAGTAAAGCAGTAACAAAAAATGTTGGGAAAACGGGAACTAACGCAGACTTACATTATTGCTTCCATTATTTTAACAGGCGCTTATTTTATATCAACTCAGCTCTTTTTAATTTATTTCACTCAGTTACCATTGAGCTTAGCTCATGAGAAAATGGCCGGTATGCAACGTTAGTAAAAGCAGTGAGCGCGGAAGAATGTTACAGCAGTGTATGTTGTTAGTTTGGGATGAATGTACGATGTCCCACAAAAGGGCAATTGAAGCACTAGATCGCACAATGAGGGACAGCAAAGGCAACCAAGATATCATGGGAGGGATTTTGGTACTTTTATCTGGTGACTTTAGACAGACCCTTCTGGTGATTACTAGGAGTATAACTAGCATCTGCATTATGGGTTCATGTGAAAAAGTATTGTCTCACCACGAACATGTGAGTGCAATTTCACCACGATTCTCAAGCTGGCTAATATGCAGCTACTCTTCTAAAAATCGGAGTAGATTGTATGCCAACTGACAGTAACGGCATGATTACACTAAGTCGTGAGTTCTGTCAAATTATGGATAGCTCAGATGACCTATTAAATAATATCTATCCGGATTTACAAACAAATATGGCAAACTGAGAATGGCTATGCGAAAGGGAAATTTCGGCACCAACTAATGAAATCTATACTAATATTATAAATTGGAAAGTGAGTTTGTTTGTTCTGTTTTCCCACTGTAACTACTGAACCAATTGCTTTGACAGACATAAAGTTAGAAGTACGGATTAAATAATAGAGTACTTTTTATCCTGCAAAATTTGACATTCCCGAGGGAAATCTATAAAGCGCGATATTACCGAATTCCATGCGAGCGAAGCTGCAGGCGGAAAGCTCGTACTGTATAAATGATACAACTAAGTCGAGATCAGAAGGCATACTGTTTCATTCACTTTTACCCTCATTACAAAAATGATAAAATTGACTATTATTGAAAACAATCAGCTAGGTTCAAACATAACACTATACTGTGATACCTTCTTATTATATTTTTATGTAGTTCCTTCGATATTTATGTAGGTATATTTTGTTTATTTGTTAATTTAAGCAGCTACCAAATGTTTACTGATTTTTAAAAGTAAAATCTAAGAAATATGCAGCAAGGGCAAATTATTTATCAAGTTAAACAACATAATTTGGCACGATAGGAGCAGTGATTAAGCGATTGACTGGTGTGCTGTGTGTCACAGGTTCAATTCCCATAAGGAATAATGGTCTGGCTGTTTGTTTATGTGAGTTTAAGTAAATGTTTGTAAATGCACCCATGATACTGAAGTAATTCCTAGTGGGGGTAAAGTTTATTCATAAAAAAAATATATATTTGCACATATTAGGAAAATAATTTTCAAACTGAAATCAAACTTGTTTCATAGAGCACTTAGAACACTATGTGTTTGTTTTAAGAATTAGTACCCAATGAAATGCAAATACTACGTCTCTGGAACAATAGACTATTAATATTATTTATAAATTCTAGTTAGTTCAGTCTAAAATCTTATATCATTGCACTTTTAAAACTTTAGATACGCAACTACATTTTAGAATGATCATACTTACCAGGATCGGCGCAGTTTGATAGTTTCGTGATAAGTCCATCGCCGTAGTAACTATCGAGTACATAGTTCGGCTCAGTAAGTTTTTCAAATAATAACTTTATCTTATTTTGTATCTTAACACATTCCATCCTAATGCTTGTGTCACTGCAGTTAACATGAACCAAAACACTTTACTATGAAGGCGGTTGAGCCCCAGCCGGTACTAGAATATTCCTCAAATTAGCAACTTTAATGAATTAACCAAGAATATGAAAAATCAACAAAACGCATGACCATGATCTTCAAAAGGCGGTCGCATCCATAAATTATAGTACTCTGTGGTCGCATCACTCGCATCCGTCACTCGTCAGCGTCTCAGGTAGTAAACAAATGACATTGACAGCTTAATTGTCAATTATGATATTTTTTTTTTGGTTTCATTCTTTCCGTTCATTTTAACGGATAAGGCAAAGGCATAGTACGCCATACAGCCTAGTCTTCAGTATGTTTTTTCTTGAGTTTTATATCCTAAGTCCTAACTTATGCTTTTTTTTTTACGGGGTGGAAATCCTCATAGAATGTCCGCCGCCCTGGGTTGGGCGACGGGGTCTGTCAGACTTTGACTGACTAAAACCAACCCGGTGTCTCTTCTATCACGAGCGAACGCGTGAGGCCGCGGGAGTCTAAATTCTTCCACGGCCCCACACCCTCGTGCTGGCCCGGTCTGTCCGGGCCCCGTCTCCTGCACGGGGTAGTGGGGTGTTAAACTACCCCGTGCATCGCCTCAGGGGCGTGCGTCGAACCTCGGGCGCGCCTCCGCCTCGGGGTCCATCGAATAGGGGGCGGGGACTTCCTCGTGTCCCTCACCCCTGGACCCATTCATGGGGGGCGGAAGAGGGCGTTATCCGCCCTTCTTCGGCGCCCGGTGCGTCTTCTGCGACCAGGGAAGGGAGTTGAGATCTCCCTCTCCCGTTCCGCAGCTTCCTTCTGCGATATCATGTCCTCCCAGAAGGACACCACTGCGTCCCACGACTCTGCGCTACCGACCATCCTCCGCACTACTGCCGGCAGCGTCAGGTCGCCTCTTACTTCATTTGTGAGGACACGGCGCTGCTCCTCCCAAGCTACACACTCGGAGAGCGTGTGCTGCGCCGTGTCCTCCCCGCATTGGGCGCAGTGGTGGCACCGAGCGTCCGGCTCCCTGCCTAAGCGACGCAGGTACTTGCCGAAGCAGCCGTGCCCCGACAGCACCTGCGTCACCCTGAACGACAGGGAGCCATGCCTTCTCCCGAGCCAGTCGTCGAGTACTGGCCGGATCGCCTCGACGGTAGCGAGGCCGGCGGTAGGGCGCATAAGCCTCTGCCGCCAGTCCGCCACCAGGACCTGACGGAGCTCCTCTCGGTGCAGCCCGACCTGCCGCTGCACTGGACTGGAGCCCCGTTTCCGCTCTTCCTCGCGCCATCGGTACAATGAAAAAGGGAAGCAAGCTTAACTTAACCTAACCTAACTCCTTTCGTTACCCGCGTTTGGACGATAAGGACGGGTTTAGCGTAAAGACATGATGCGGCCACCATGCTACAATATTTCACTGTTCTTTTTGAATTATTCAATGAATGCACTTTTAACTACATAAATCACGCGTTTTTATTTAGTAAACGACACCATAAATAATTTTATATGTCCGCCCAAATGGGGGCCCCATAAAGGGCCATACTCCGCAGTATGCCGGCGTATAGACGCCGGCACCGCATGTTTGGCCCTCCCATGTTCGGTATGAGCCATGAGAGGGCGTCCGCAGCTTTCAGCAGGCGCGTCGACAGCCCGCTAAAGTGCGGGACGAAGCGCCACCTGCTGTCCAACGTGAGGCCCGATGCGGCGGCCGTGAAAGACCACGGCCTCCGTTTTGTGCAGCGCCACCCTCAAGCCCAGGCGGCGGATCCTTCCGGCCACTAAGGATCCGCCCGCCGACGCCAAACTGGCTGCCTCCCGGAAGGTGCTCCCGCGGGAAGTGAGGAGAGTGTCATCTGTGTAGCAGATGACACTCGTGCCTCGAAGGAGGGTTCCCCGCAGGAGCCAGTCGTAACCGACGTTCCACAGAAGAGGCCCTAGAACGGACCCCTGTGGAACGCCGGCCCGCATTTCACTCATCTTCGCTTTCCCGCCAAAACTCTGACAGCTGATCATCGGCAATCGTTTTTTTTTGTTTTGTTTTGTTCCATTTGGAACCGGCTAAGGCTAAATTATTTTAAAATGAAAATATGTAAATGCTATACCTTTGTCAAAAAAAAAAACAAATTGTTATATAAATTGTATTAAATTTGGTAGCGAGTTAAAGATTTAAACTTTTAAATATGTTTTTCTCAAAATGACGTTTTCCAGATTGCAGCGTTTTGTCCTAACAGGGCCGTGTTGTCAAAACAACTAAAAATGTCGAGGTTTTGGCGGGAATGTCAAGATGAGTGTCACGCTCATTTTTCATTGGACTTTTAAAATTATTTATAGTGTCGTTTACTAAATAAAAACGCGTGATTTATGTAGTAAAAAGTGCATTCAGTGAATAATTCAGAAAGAACAGTGAAATATTGTAGCATAGTGGCCTCATCATGTCTTTACGCTAAACCGCTCCTTATCGTCCAAACGCGTAAAACGAAAGGAGTTAGTTTAGGTTAAGTTATGCTAGGATACGTTAGGATAGATATTTAATGAAGAAAAAAAATTACTGAAGACTTGGCTGTATGGCGTACTATGCCTTTGCCTTTTCCATTCGCCCGAACGGAAAGAAATGAACCAAAAAAAAAAATCGCTATGTCAATGACATTGACACATAGACTTCTAGTATATAGACGTGAAATACCTACAGAAAAAACGTGCCATCGTTTGACATTTGTTCGAACATAATATGGCCGCCTCTTTCTAGGGCTGTCACTGTGTATTTGTTTCCAAAGATTTTAATATATTATTATTTTTTATTATTATAATTTTTAATATAGTCTGTCTGTTATATAATTATTTTAATTCTCTCGTTTTCTGTCGGCTTCTTAGATAAAGTACTTATTCATTTATTCATAACGTCACGTCTTTATCCCTTACGGGGTAGACAGAGCTTGAGGTTATAAGAACAAAAGCCACGTTTAGCGCGTTGGTAGGTGCATAGGCATAGATAGAAAATGGAATCAAAATAGTGATGGGTTGCTAACCTCATCGCTTAATGAAATGATTCTTAAACTTGGCCAATTGCCTCGTGCGGTTTTTACAGTCTGCATGGGATGAGAAGCAGCATTAGAAAATTCATATTTTACATAATATGCACACATTTCCGCACCACCTATGATTAACTCATAAGTGGTGCGGAAATGTGTGTAGGTACTTGGCGTATTTTTATAACGTGGTTTCCCCCGTAGCTATACTCCACGATCTATTGTAATAAAGAAAGTTTGAATTTTGGCTAAGTCAAATGTCTATTTTGATTGGGTTACTAGATAAAAGGGTCCTCTCCCTCACTCCTCTCAATTATGATCCTTGTTTGAAAGTATCTAAGTGTAATTATATTGTATAGACATTATTAAGTGCAAAAGGTGCAATAATAATAAAATACATTTATATTTTTTAAATATATTCGTTTATTAAACTACTAGCTTCCATAAGCGGGTTCGCCCGCCTTTAAAAGGTGATCTATGACGTCATTTGTATCCCGTCGTCATCATCATCATCATCTCAGCGTTTATCCCGGTTGCATCCGCGGCTTTCGCGTTGGAGCCCGAGGTCCGCTTTCCTGCACATTCTCCTTCATTTCGCACGATCTTTAGCATCCTGCGGTAAGAGCTTGTTGGCACGCATGTCATCTCTTACAACGTCAAGCCAGCACTTCTTTGGTCTAACCCACTTGTTCCGGCCCGGCGGAGGCGCCATGGCAAGACATTTGTTACCCACGTAACATGCCGCTTGCACAATGTTCTTGCATGTGGTAAACATGTATTATATGTTCTTCTTCTGTTTGAATCTATAAACAAAAGATAAAATCAATATCTATTATCAAAATAATTGAGTAGATAGATAATTAAATTATTTTTATTTAAAATATCATATTTCTTCCTTTAAAGTGACAAATTAAAAAAAATATTTTAAATAAAAATAAAACCGCATTCAAAACACACCCAATAATAGATAATTGAAATCGGTGCTAA
Source organism: Sesamia nonagrioides (assembly GCA_017933935.1). Classification (NCBI taxonomy): domain Eukaryota; kingdom Metazoa; phylum Arthropoda; class Insecta; order Lepidoptera; family Noctuidae; genus Sesamia; species Sesamia nonagrioides. The sequence goes on along the minus strand of JADWQK010000551.1, from coordinate 100,136 downwards.
ACCAAGTACATATGTTGGTCCCCGCTACACCCTGCGCATCTAACATATTGGCACCGACTTTGAAAGCTGTTTTATTTTTATTTAAAATAATTTATTTCTTCATTTTAAGCGAAATAGTTAAAATTCCCTATCTCAAAAACTACTGAACCGATTTTGATGAAACTTGCAGTATTCACTAAGTTGAACAATGTCTAATATATAAAAAGAATACCGAAATCGGACTAATAGTTCCAGAGATATGCGAACACAAACATAAAAACATACATACATATTTACATACTACACTTATACAATTCAGCACATTTGTTCAAACGCTGATATAGACTAACATATCCGAAAACAAGGCATTTTTGAAAATATTACATACATAACAGTTCGAAATGAAAACCTCCTTTTTATGAAGTCGGTTAAAAAAAATTTTGGACAACCCTAACATATGTCAGCAAATTACGTAAACAAATAAACATTTACAATAGAGAGAAACGTGCTTATATAGTGTAAATAAGTGTATATTTAGTAATTTAACGACTAATAAGTAATCATGGTTCATTTTAGTTTGAAAATTAGAATGATAAATGGTGATTTAGCTAGAAAAGAGGTAACTAACCTATGAAACGTCAATTGAGCTTGATTTCTGTTGTTTCTGGCACCACACATAACAATACAGCACGCAGGCATATTAAGTAATAGTTTCGTCACACGGTACACTATAAATCCACTTTAAAATGTCTTGTATATTATCAAAAAAATTAATTTTCGTTAAGATACGTATCCCGTTGACAGCACAACTACCACGAAATTGTAACCTAAGATGGCCGGCGTTGGCACGCTGCCAACAACGGTCAGTTCATTTTAATAGTGTTACCATAATTCCGCAGTAACAAAAATATATTTGTCTCTTTTGCCAAATGCAAATGTACTGTTGAAAAAAAGAGACAAAATAATGTATTACGGTTTTGTACCCTAAATTACATATATATGTATAATGAAAAATTGTATAGCTTGACAACAGCATCTCCTTATATTTCTATCTCAATGCTTTTTCCTGACCTTGACGCCTTAAGTCCTTGACACCTTGACCTTAAAATGAATTTTACAGTGAAGTTTGCTAGTCGGTTTGTTGGTTGAAACTGTTGAAAGCTTCGTTCGGACACAGTGCGTATGTCGCGGGCGTTTTTTATTAGTCTATGGTCGGGAGGTTTTTGGCGGGAAGCCAAGATGAGTGCCACGCTCGTTTTTCATTGGACTTTTAAATTACTTATATTGTCGTTTACTAAATAAAAACGCGTGATTTATGTAGTAAAAAGTGCATTCAGTGAATAATTCATAAAGAATATTGAAATATTGTAGCATAGTGGCCACATCATGTCTTTACGCTAAACCCCTCCTAATCGACCACACGCGGGAAACGAAAGGAGATAGGTTTAGGTTAGATTAAGTTAGGATAAGAGATAGGATAAGTTTAGGATAAGTTACAAAAGTAGAAAATTAATTACTGAAGACATGGCAGTATGATCTCTGACCTTAGCCTGTTCTAAATGGAACAAATAAAACAAAAAAAACTCTATGGTCGATAAGTGATGATTGTTCTAGAATTTTGTAATTTGTTAGCGCTGCTGTCAAATTTTTATCTGCAATCTGCAAGGCAACTTGCTGTCTCCCGTCGAAATTGAACTAAAAATTGTGTAAAAACTGTGTATGTGAAACGAGTGCTATTACTCAATTCAATACGAAGTGACAATAGTTGTGTTTTTCTTAGTGCGTGAGATGCCTTTGAGAGGAAGAAGTTTCGTAAGTGATCGTGATATATGATATCGTTATTTCCTTCCGATTTGTGTAGCGATGTCGTGCGCAGCGTTGCTCGCATATATATCCTAACACTGCTTCCGTGCGATGTCGAAATACCTAGAGGCGCCCTTGACTACAGGCTGCTCCATCTGCATTATTGACATACTAACCCAATAATACGCTATAATCATGTGTGAAGTAGCAGTGAGGATTGCATCGATGAGTTTCAGTTTTGCTTGCTTATAGTTGCAGCACATTTTTGGCACACACCCAACTGTAGTATCCTTGACTGTGTAATAACTAATATATTAATTAACATTAATTTGGGATAGTACTCAAGGTGTTGCTAGAGGTCTGATATGGTGGTCTTCCACAGGATGGTTGATGCGTGCCTGCTATAACACAAGTGTTCCCGAGTGCCTCTTAACAGCCTGCTTTTGAGGTTAGTCACATATTTTGTTGTCTTTCTGCTGTAGATAAACCAATATTTGAACAATAATTGGGCCTTCACTTGTGAAGTTTGCATCAAATGTTTTTTGTCAAATTTATGTGGTCTCCTAACCTTAAATTGTGCTTAATAATGTATTTGGATTTTGTGCCAAAATTGTGAAGTGTGAGTAAGTCCTTTTTGCAGTATTGCGATGCCAAATTTTTGGACCATGAAAAATGACAAATATTGATGTGTCTACATATATATCGGTACCTTAATTGGCAAACCTGCTAACTCCATGTAATCAATTATTTCAGGAGATGCTTAAAACTGTGTATTTTTTTATATAATGACACTTAAAAATACCAATTACCATTATATAGCATCTTAAGCTAGTATTTTTGATGATGTAAACTTCTTTATAAGTTATTAATTAATTAAAATACTATAGTGTTTTTAGAAGTTCAAATTTAAAAAAAAATGACAAAATATGGAGTTTTCCGATTATCGAATTAAGATATTGATATGTACTGTATGGTGGCAGTTGCTACTGTGGGATGATATTGATGACAGTTATATTGTGTAATATATTGTATTTAGTGCCTCTATTTTAGGTGTATCTGCTATTAAAGTTTAATCTTCTAAACATTACAAACTCTAATGAATGAAACTTAAAATATTTATCAAATAAAATTTTCATCTACAAAATTATGTATGAACACTTAAAATTGGTTTTTAAAAGTTCACACTTTGAAATTATCACTATACTCTTGTTGGTTGCTAACAAGGATGTAAGTGCATATGTTTAGAATGTAGAAAGTCTACTAAACATTCTAAAAAAGTGAAAGTTGTGTTACACAATGACCACAGACAAGTGAATTTTATTATTTACAACATTGTGAAAAATATTAGCTAAATGATTTTGGTGTCTGGCCAAATCATTAACCTCCTTAACATTCCATTTTATTTATTGAGAACTTGAATGTTACATAAGAAAGACTGATATTCCTTATCTTGTAATTTTTTTATGTGAATGCAAATATATATTTTTTATTACATCAGTTATCAAAAATGGGCTGATGATGTCTGAAGTTAAATTTATGAGTGCAGTTTTATACAAACTCCCAGACTTAATGTGAGACATGGATTGGTGGCCAAGACAAAAGTTGCTCTAAACCCATTAAAACACATACCATATTTCAAAAGCAAAAGTCATGCAAAAGCACTAGCTATATGAATCATTACGTTAAAAAGATAATCAAAATCATTTTGTGAAGAAAGATTGTTGACCAATGGTCAACAGTAAAATGGTAAAGATTTGTTTATTACCCTTTACTCTATGGTTTGATTTATAACTAAGCAGGAATGGATAAAGGACTGCTTTGAGTTAACATAGTTTCTACCATAAAAGGAACAAGTTATAAAAACTAAATTATGTAACTAACATGACCATAGCACATGTAATATTTACTCTATGACCACACTTATCTGTCATAGCTCCGTAATCGCGACAAAACGAGATTATCAGCAGTGGCACAAATACTTGATAACGTGATAAACCTATAAACATTGATAAAAGGTTCCTTGAAAATTAATATTACCAATTTTGTTAATAGAATAGCCATTGGCAAAAATTGAAAAATGTTAAGTAAGCAACTTTTAAAAATTTTATCCCATTTTTTTTTTTAATGAAATGAAATGAAATCGTTTAATAAGCAACTAGGATCAATGATCACTTTTACACGTCATGTTTTTTTTTTAAAGTAGATGAAGGCAGCATAATATATGTGATCAGTACTCGAGAGGGTGTACCTTGCTTTTTAATTGGCCAGCCATATTACGTTTTTTAAATGTAGGTACTATTTAACTACCCACACTTGGGTGTTTACTTTGTAATTGTTTTACCTATTGTATATCTGCTTTTTCACTAGATGAGATAATTTGTACATTAAATGTTAAAACTCATATAAGTGAACTGTATTATGTTCTTTTTGAGAAATAAAGTTTCTTTAAACCTTTAAAGTTTAAACCTATATTGGGAAAGTGACACTTTTGGATACCATATTACTTGACATTTCTTGTTTGTGTAAGTGTACTGCCCATATATTTGTATAAGTTACCTTGAGCAGAGGCATGTAAAATAAAAACTTGGTGTCTTTAGATTTTGATTTCCGTTTTTAGCCAGCGACTGCTGAAATTAGTTATTTTTCACTTTGTAGTGTTTTTTTTAGAGACGAGTTGTTTTCTTTTTTTTTTTTTTTGTTAAAATGTTTTTTATTAGCCCTTAGTATTAGATCCTTTTTAGCTCTCTTACTGGTGTTTTAAACCAGCTAGATCAAGTAACTTTTGTGGATACACTTTTGCGTTGTGAAAAGTAAACGACGCAATTTGACACAAAAACAAACCTACTGAACAGATTTTGATACAATGTTTATGGAAACAGACTGAAAGTATCGTTTTTTTTCGTATGTACTTTCAAGAGAACAAACAACGAGACAGAATAATAATATGAGTGTTCTACTAAAATTTTAAGTTCACTAAGAATCTTTAAATATTAAGTAGTACATTCATTTAAAACTTAGTTACCTATTAACAATAAAAAAAAAAGTTTAATATAATATTTGGCATTTCTTTCGGCGGTTTAATTAATTCGTTAGAAAGTTTCTAAACGGGTATTATAGATCTATTAATCTGACATCCTACGTCGTACAGTTGTCCTCCAGCTGATAGTTACATTACATCTTATTTATGGTAACTTCAATGCATCTGGGCACGCCTCGCCCAACTGTATTTATACTCTGACTAAACTGATTGACATTTATTGCTGTACTGCCTACACGAGTATTCTCTACTAATAATAAATTTCGTTACCACAGTCATGTATGCGCTTTCAACTCTTGATCGGTTCTTTCTTCCTATTGCAACGGCGGCTATCATAATATTGATGATCTGTCGAATCGATGTTTCTAACCAGCAGGGTAATTGCCTAACCTGCATAAATAGCAATTAGTTTCATTTTGGCAGTTCAACAACATCCATTGCATTATTTACGTTTTTGGGTAGACAGTTTCTCGAACATTATGGAGCAATGGATTAGCAATATGCTTCAGAATTGTTCAAATCGGTAGTAATAGTATGTTACCCAAATACGGTGCTATTGCAAAAAATATGAATATCAATTTGAATGGCAATTGCAAAAATTTCTATAAGTTTTTATTGGCCAAGTTCTAGAGTAAAAGTTGACGATATTCATGTCTGTAAAAGTTCCGGAAGTAAACGTTCTTAAATATTATTTTGTATTTTGTACCTCGTAAAAGTAAAAAGGTTCAGTGAACCGTTGTTAACACCACTACGATCCGGACGAAGCGTTTCGCCTCCTCCTTTATACCGCGTACATCGAGGGACTGGAATAATTTGCCAGCGGCGGTGTTTCCGTCGGACTACAATTTGAGTGTCTTCAAGGCTAGAGTGAATAGGCTCTTAATAAACTAGTGCGCTTTACCATCAACGATTGCGTCACTGCTTACCATCAGGCAGGATTCCGGTCAAGCGCTACTTTATAATATATATAAGTATATATATATATAAAAAAAAAAACGAAACGCCGCGTTTGATGAGAAAACCATTGATTTCAATTCTTTTTCTAATACTCTACCGCGTTACCTAACTTCTAGCAAAATACACCAAAAAAAAATGAAAGTAATAATTATACGAACCACGACAAACATTGACGTCATGTTCCTACACTCCGAGAATTGGGTTGGGCTAATATTTTTGTGTCGGGCACACTCGATTAACTGCTATTAGGATATTTACATACGCAACTAAGTCCGCAGAAGACATGATGAATATTGTATTACACGCAATACAGCATGAATGTGTCCACAGCGTTATGATATGTCCTACATTTCTATACGGTAATAGTCGTTTAGTCGGTTATCGCGCTTTTACGGAATAATTGTGACATTTCAATATTTTATTAGGAATCTGATAGATCCTTTTTAGCTCTCTTACTGGTGTTCAGATCAAGTAACTTTAGTGGATGCAATTTAAAATTCACCTAATCAGAGGCAGACAATCTGCACGTTTTAGGTCCGTATTACAGAACCTCACTCAAAATTCAAGCTTTACTTAAATCTCATTTGAAGCGATTTGATTGGTTGAAACTAGTTTTAAGTAATGCTTAAACAGAGATATATGCTTGAGTTTCCTTCTGGAATACGGACCTTAGAAGTCTAAAGTTACTCAATACGCCCCTAACTTGTCCGTTCTTTACTACTGCATAGAGCATTTTCTCAGCGCTGATCCACCCAGTAATATTTATGTAATTATCTACCTGTCGTTGAAAAGAAGAACTAGACCAACGCTTGGTAACAATAGTTAATCAATCAGTTGACTTATCCTTTCTTGGATTATAATATTTAGTGGGTCACTCCAAATAGCTGCGTATACGCATGTGGACAGGACTACAACGGCAGTCTCAAGAAGCACATGACAACTGACGACATACTATCGTAGGTGTTGCTAAATACGGCGTGTTCCTAATTTAAATTGAATTTACTTCCGCTTCTATCTAAACATAACGTTTCTCATTTGGCATTTGAAATTACAAATCATTTGTAAGTTTAGAAAAGGTGCTAAGATTTTCTCCGTCCTTAAAATATTTTGACTCTTTTGGAGACAGTCTGGTCTACAATAATTCAGCCGCGGTCTTTACGTCAGTTAATCTTAGCATCTGTTGTGCTCAAAGGATTTCAACTAATCTAATAAAGTGGTAGGTGTCTGCTTGTAAGTGGTAGGTCTCTGTATGTACTGGACCATCTGGGAAAGCTTCTGTAGCATGCTACTGCTGCTGAATAATAAAAAATAAACGTTATGTCGAGTAAAATCTTCAAGTTGTTGAAGAATCATCTCTCCTGCCTTGTACCATGTTAGTTGGAATCGGCACAAAACTTGTTTTTCTCAATCTTCCCTATCAGCCGTCATACTATCATTTAATCCCTTTTCAATCTTCTGCAACTCCTAATTTTATTACAAAAAAGGTTTCACTGATTGAAAGCTATTAAAAAGTGCCATAGGATATGTGGCGGTACAGTTTAGGTGTTCTTCTCCGTGTTGTTGGTACGACTGAATTTTAAATCATTTTGGCAAAACTATGCCAATTTGAAGGCGTCTTCAGTGGCAGAGCAAAGGTGACTGACTGCATGTTTTGGGTCACAGAGGCTAGTGCCTAGCATAGGAGGTGGTTTGGTTTGCGACATATGTAGTTCTGTTGCCGGTCCATAAGGTAGCCTAACTTTACTAGGTTGGACTTGCATATTTCCATTTGTTTCCGGAGACGAGTCAGGGACTTCCTCATGTATCATCATCATCATCAACCTTTTCATCGTCCCACTGCTGGGCACAGGTCTCCTCTCATACAGAGAAGGATTGAGTGTAATCACCACGCTTACTTAATGTGGGTTGGCGATTTGAGACTTACAAGTCCAGGTTTCCTCAAGATATTTATTCTCCACCTTTTAATCAGTCATTGGTGTCCAAGATATACTTAGAAAGTCCTCATGTATAGTTTCAGTAAATGCGCCAAAAAGAATGACCACCCATCTTGTTTATAGATTCTTTTATCATCATTTGGTTACGTAACCCACAATCTTGTCCAAACGCATGGTCTGTAGGTGTTAAGCTACTTTCAATAGCTGTTCTCTTTCCGTGTTTACGGAGACGTGAATAAATTACAGAACTTAATATCTCTCCTTATTTAACAGTGTTTAAGTAATATCCCGCAGAGTTACTTTATTTATATTTCGATATTATTTATTGCTTGCTACGAATATAGGTACGTTAAGTTTTAAATCCTATGTTTGTTACACGTCGCGAGTCTGATGGGTTTTCCAATCGGTATAAATGACAAACTTCTTTCCTTCCCTTTAGGTGATGAAAGTTTCAAAAATCCTTTCCATGTTCTTATAATAATAATAATAATGGATGAAGTTATCTTGACGAATAACTACCGGAGATATATTATGAAGGACAGGACGATTTACGTGTGTCGGGCATGTCACCAGCCGGGTGAGTCCATCAGACATATTATCTCTGGTTGCTCTCGTCTGGCTAACAGCGAGTATATTTGCACAGGCATAACCAAGTAACTAGGATTATCCACCAGCAACTTGCTTTGAAATATAAACTTGTGGATTCTGAGGTACCCTATTATAAGTATGTGCCCGACCCAGTTCTTGAAAATGACCATGTCACGTTGTACTGGGATCGGTCTATCATTACTGACAGGACTATTGTTGCAAATAAGCCTGATATAGTAGTGATAGACCGATTAGCGCGCCTTGCAATGATTGTCGATGTTACCATTCCACATGACGGGAATCTCGTGAAAGCTGAGAAAGAGAAACAAATTAAGTATCTCGACTTGGCGCACGAGATTGTTGACATGTGGAATGTGAACTCTGCTGTCATTGTACCGATTGTCGTATCGGCCGATGGTTTGATAGCCAAGAGCCTCGACCAACATCTATTGAGGCTCTCGTTAGGCAGTTGGATCAAGGGCCTGATTCAAAAGGCAGTACTCCTCGATACGGCCCGCATAGTGAGGAGGTTCCTGTCTCTAGAGCCCTAACCACCGGTAGCTTGGACCCTGCTCCCGCCATCGGTGGAACACTATTTTTTTATATTTTTAAATGTTTTTGTATGTTTTTTATATAAATATTTAAAAATGTAAAGCGATATGTAGACACGGAAAAATAAAGAGATAATAATAATAATATAGCATTTATTTCTAGACCCAACTTTAACACTTTCATAATTTACACTTAAATTAATGAAAATTTCTTTGTGGCATCGGCGTCCTCTTAAATTGTTAATTTCATTGAATAATGAAAGCCCGTGTAAAACTACTTCTTCACTTAGCGGTTTCGGCTATAAGATTTTTAGTAGTTGAGCAGGTTTTTGATGCAGTTTAGGCGATAATTACAACAAAGCATTCACACTCGTTCATTTAGTTCAACAAGGGACACACAACATGCAGCGTGGAAGTGTGATAAGGGCGGGCGTTTTGGGGGCTGATTCTCAGCCTAATTTGATAATTTGAATAAATGACTTTTAATTTTGATTCACCTTTTTCATAATATTTTTCTAGCTAATCAGCAGTAGCATCCGATGTTAATTGATTTACGATAATTCTCCGGCATTGCTAGGACTCAAGGATTTATTATACCACATAAATTATCATGTGCATTATGCAATGCATTATTCGCTAATTCATATGCACATCTTACACGTATAATACGCATAATAATCTCGTCGACTCAATAAATGTCGCAATAAACAGTTTAATATCGGGCAGAGTTGGTATTATAGCAATTCATATAACTGGCTTAATAGCTCTGCGCAACGTGAATTTAATTAATTAGATTCATTCAGTGCCATTGATCGTGGAATGAATGAAATAGGTTCCTTTTCTGGATTTTTTACGTCAACATCTACCTGTTGGGAGACCCTGAATCTTTTGGAGGTCGGTTTGAGACAAATCTACAATACCTTTCTCAATCATGATAAGTAGTCCGTTCATTGTACGTATAAAGCTATCTTGAAGGTCATGGTCTGACAAGGACGTTTCAGATTGCGACTATTTATTTTGTTTTTACTAAGCGGAACTTAATAAGCGAGGTACGTTCTAGAGCGCCAGGTAAATGTTCCCACAAATGGGAAGGAACATGCAAGTCCAAGTATTTATCTAGGCACAATTATAGTTTTCGTAAAGGCGCATGTTGGCCACAAATGACTGATGTTGGTCGTCCGTACAATGTTGGTTGAGCCATCCTCGCGTATATGAATAGATTTATTATTCTGCACATGGAGAGTAGCGTTGTTCCAGCATTTTCGCAGAGATCTTTTATGGATGAAAAAAATGTATCGGCAAAACGTTTTGTATGGCGTTTTTCACACTGTCATTGTCGGGCCCGAAAATCTCTCTAACTCAATTATCGAATATCCAATTTGAAAAAGGATCAGACGCCCGAAAACGGATTAATTGAAATAGTAATTACATCGATGGGTCAACACAAAGCATCAATCATAAAGATAAATTTTATTACGTCTATTCGTTAGTGCGAGAGAAACTGAATCCGCGCCATCTGCGCTGTACTTATCTCACCTTGAATGTCTTGTTTTTCTTAGAATTCGCGAGGTTCTTCTGTCATACAAATTCCTCGCATTTTGTTTGTTTAGCTCTCATACTTAACGTTTCGTAACAATATAATGTCGAGTTTCAAGCATGTTATATGCAATTATGTACTTATTTTTTCGCATTTTTCTCGGTAAGTATTACATTGATTCAATTGATGTTATAATGCAAGCTAGTACGTAGAAGGATGTAAAGTGTAAGAGAAAGCTTTATTGATCGAGTCCTTATTGAGTACCTTCGTTTCGATACATCATTTGCTACGGAAATGGATACAGAGTGATCGTACAGAAAGCAACATAACAGCTACATATGAGGAAGAGAGGGGAAGCAACTTAAAAGCTAATTTCCTTTCTGTGTCAAAAAAGACTCGTCAGTTATTATTGCTAACAACAATGTTGTTAAGCGATCCGTTTATTCGGTTTAATATGGAATTATTAGTTGAAAATTCGGTTCTAGGTTAGAATGCTTCATATTAGTTTGATTAAAGCATTTATACTTTGTGTTGGTTATATTCAAAAGAAAATGCAATTTCTTATACCGAATTTTCTCAAGTCTTTAGAGCCGTAGTTTCTATTATGTGACTACGTTAAAAAATTGTTAAACTCTCCTACAAACATTTCGTTTGTTAATAGATGAATTCAACGACGGTGGGAATCGAAAATTTTGAACATGCATTATTCGATACTGTTTGCTACTTCCGTATTACATGGTGCAGCTTTGACACTCAAAAAGTACTCATTACTGTATTATGAGTAATCTTAGTCGCCGCCTCCCGAGCATTAATAAATGGTTTCAACTGTGCCCATATTTTTTTGGCTTCAGCAAGTGGGCGTTTTTGTAGGCGTATCAATGCTTCAGCTATACATCAATATGCCAATATTTTATTACTTGCTTTGTTTGAACAACGCTGAAATCTCAGCCTCTGTATTTGGCCAACTGATTGTAATGTTGGGCCTCGTAAAATTGTTTAAACACCAATAAATCGTAAACCCGACCTGTTTTATCAGTTCACGTTTTATTGATGTCCAAATATTGTGTCTTCTTCCCATGTGTGCATCGTGTCTTTAGAATTCAAATTATAGAGACGCAGTATTTACTTTTAGAAAAGCATCTACAAAAGTCCAAGGATAAACGTTACTCATCCATCGTTACTTTGCCCCTTCTAATTCTTTTATTTTGCATTTTAGTTTTTTTACTGAATATCGTGATTCTATTTACATATTATAAGATTAAGTACTCAACCATCAGCTTGTCCCTCACTTAATGTCTTGATTCATTTAAGCTAGCTATCAAGGCACCGTGGAAGCTCCTGATACGGCCTAATGATCAAGTCTTCCAAAATGAAAATATTAACAGAATCCATAACATTTATCTTCCGTAACTTATTTATCTTAAATCTGTATGTTAAGCATCATAAAATCTCAACCAACAGCTTGTCTCTCACCTAATGTTTTGACTCATATAAGCTAGCTATCAAGGCACCGTGGAAGCTCCTGAATCGACCTAATGATCGTGTCTTCCAAAATGAAGATATTATCAGAATCCATTACATTTCTCTGCCATAACTTCTTTATTAACTCTGCATGTTAAGCATAATAAAATAACCGTTAACTATATCTGGCTATAAAACTTTGTCCCTCGAGTTTTAACGCCAATGCTGGATTTCTTGGATAATAATCGTAAAGGTTCTTGAGTTAACATACCATTTGAAGTCAAAATTTTGTTTTCCAGCCATAGGAATCGTATCGTGACCCACATTCCACCTACCTTCGGTTGAATGGACGATAAAACTGGTTAGCAGGTAGTTTGAAACAATTTGCAGGTATTTAACAAGAGTGCTCCCAATTTGCCGACTGTGGTCAGGAAACAATTTCTGTTTTGTAGCTGTTGTAAAACATTGGACCGGCTACGGCGCCTATTCATAATGTTAGTGGCACATACTACGGTCTTAGATTTATCGTAGTCGTAGCATAAACTCGAAGTGCTTTTGCCTTTCCACTGACATTTACAAAGTGCATTCGCGCGGTCTGCATGCAAACTGGTTATAAGACGTAGATTGCATTTGCTATCTGAATACTGATCGCTTTCCGCAGTTGTTTGCCGACTTTTACTGCTTTAGCGGCGAAACAAATAAACAGCAGATGTTCCATAACATCGAGGATATTACTATTTCATCCTATAGCGTGCTGCGAAAAGACTTGAGTATTTCAAAAGGGTTATTTGAAGTTTGTTTATCTTTTATGGAGAAATTCGTTGTTTATTGTATAGCAATTTTGGATTTCTGCAAGATTAATGTTAATGCTTTTATTGCCAAAACATACGTTTTCAGACTCTGTTAATTGTTGTCTGTGTGTGGATTATATACAATCGTAATCAATTAAATGAATAATCGCGTGTTGAATCACCACACATGTTTCTTCGCAGTACATGTATTGTTTTAATTTCAGTATAATTGATGTGCTGAGAAGCGTTAAATATTTTAATTATGACTTGTCAGATTGGAGCACATTTTATGATTTCGAAATTGATAGCTCTGCTGATTTATGATATGATTCCCTGTTCTGATTATGGTTTTATGAGGTGTTGAACAAAACATCGCCCTTTTAATCAAATGGAAAAAATGCTCAACGATGTTGGCTTTAGTTCCAAGTGGGTATTTCATCAACTTACATTTATTATGAACTGACAAATTAATTATTGATTTGTTGTTTGAGTAATTTAAACTGAAACCATGCCAATATCCCTTCAGCAGTTATCAATCTTATTAATGATCTCGTAAAATATCTTGTACCGGTGTTTGTGCGTAATGGAAGTCGTCCTACAACTGCGTAAAATTGGACTTGGCACACTTTAATGTTAGTCATAGTTACCTGTAAATATGCTGTGACTAGAGATGGGCATTTACCCGGTAAAAACCCGAACTATGGGTAAATACCCATTTATACCTATTTTTACCCACCCAATTTTAATTTTTACCGGGTAAAAATTATAATCAGTTTAATTTAGGGTAGATCCGTAGTTACATCGTTATTATTATCGCAGATCATAATTTGATCAAGTTACAACCTGACACTGACCAGTGAATTGCAAAAAAATCGACAAAATCTGAATTACACGGGCTGTCACTACGGAACAGGCTATTTGACAGATTTATAATTTTTATCTCGAATTACTTGGTTGCGGTTAAGAAGTTCACCGAAAGTATTTTTTTTAATTTTAAATACGTATTTCGTAAGAAATATGCAAATAAAAATTCAAAATTCAAATAAGCCGCGAAAACGATTTATTCAGCAATATGGCGTCGAGCTTTGTAATTGACGTCACAAGCGGTTTTCGGTTCTCAGTGGTGTTTGTTTTTATTTATTATTTGTTGTTGTTATCTAATAAAATGGTTTACAAGTGGTGTGCTGTACCGGGTTGTACAAATAAATCGATAAAACCCCCAAAAAACAGTTTATGAGTTTGCCGAAAACAAACGTTGATGCGCGTATGACGTCATCGCGACATTAGCCAATCCGGATCGTTTCGCAATGTGTGGCGCGAGAAACAAAAAGCTAAACATATTTTTGTGTTTTGTATGTATTAATTGTTATTATTTTCAAACTCAAATTCATTTATTGCATTTTTTATTAAAACTCGTGTAAATGATATTAACAACCCTCATTTTATGCAATTAAAGCAAAAAATTCCAAAAAAAATGAATACTGTCAAATAGCCTACTACCATTTTTTTGTTCTGGATGAGAAATCGTCAAATGACCTCTCCTGCTCTAGGCCTGTGCCTGTGTGTGCCTGTGCGCCAGGGCCACGGTTTCTTTTTAGGCCTCTGCCTCGAATCTTGCGGGCAGCGGGGCGGCGGCGGCGGCGGCGAGTGAGCGGCAGGATCTTATGCGTTAAATCAAACGGACTGGTTCTCGAAAACAGCGGCGCGGCACAACGGGGCGGTGGCGGGCAGCGAGCGGTGTACTTCTCGCGCTCGAATCTTGCGGGCAGCGAGCGGGCAGCGAGCGGTGTACTTTAAGTCAAGTGGTGATCGAGCGTTAGGAATAAATTTGAATCAAAAAGTTGTTGCCGCCATTGTTCAAACATTTCTTTCGCGAATAAAAACAAATATCTCGTCGACACAATCGTGAACACAATACTACGCGGCTATAGTGACGCGCGATCTGCCCGCTAGTTTCGAGAACGGGTCTTCGATGCCCGCCCGGCTCCCGCGCCGCTGCCGGCGCCGCCCCGCTCCTCCATTGATGCTGGCCCGCCACTGTGGGTCCGGTCCGGTGGGACAGGTCAGCCGCCTAATTCACACGCCGCTCCAACTGTCCGGGTCAGCCAGCGCGATGCGGACAGGGGACAGTCACAGTGAGGATATCGCCTCAGCATATATGAGCAACCAGGGAGGTGGATCATGGATGCTGAGGCCTGTATGGGGAATGCATATGCTCTTTCTACATAGAAAGAGCTTTATGTAGAGGCGTGTTCTTCAATCTGTATCTCTCCATGGTAAGAACCTTAGTGTTAATATAGAATCCATGGTTCCGTACCCTGGACGAAACCCATATTGACACTCCCGAGACAGCATACTCCTGCCGAATCTGAGAGTCTATAATCCTCTTAAAATTCTTCAGGGTGTGTACCGAGCCCTTGCCTTTGAAGACTGGAGTAATAATACTCAGTCCCCATTGGCTTGAAATTTTGCCGATCAGGAACACGCGGTTCAGACGGTTAGTTAAGATGCCCGCATCGCGAGGACCCATCGTCTTTCAGGCCTCAATGGGGACTCCGTCAGTTCCGACAGCTTTCCGATTTGCCATGCGACGAAGAGTCGTTTGGACTTCCTCGGGCGTTATCGGGGGCACTAATTCAAGATTTGGAATGAATTTCGGTGTCTGCACCTCTTGGTGCTGCTTATTCAGCAGCTCGTGGAAGTACAAGCGCCATCTCTCCTTCACCGTGAGGTCTTTGCATAGCAGGTTGCCAGTAGGGTCTTTTACACAACGGCACTTGGATATATCCTATGCCGCTTTCACCCTGGAACATGCCAATTTGGAAAAGATCTTTTGCCCCTCAGATGATTCCTACTTCTCGTAAAGCGCTTGCAAGTGGTCTGGCTCTGGCTCTGGCTACAACTCTTTTAGTGGCACGTTTGACAACCTTATATGCGTCGCGATCTGGATGCCATGTTTTAAAGAGGGCTTTCTTCACCCTAGTCTTCCTCTGGACTGTGTCGTCCCACCACCAGGTCTCCTTTTCACGTTTGCGGCCGCCCTTAGAGACTCCGAGCACCACCCGCGCCGCCCCAATAATAGCTGCCTGGATTCTGCCCCAATGGTCTTGGACATATTCTTCATCGGTCCAGCGCACTTGTCTCTAATAACCGATGCGAACTCCTAGGACTTATTTCATCAAGCAGCCGCCACCAAATCTGGTGCCGGCAGTGCTCTACACGTCTACGATGGGCCGTTATGCAGAGATCTATGACAAGGAGGCGGTATTGTCCAGTGAGATTCTCACCGGCTATGACTTTGCAGTTGGCTGCTTTGCCGATGTGGTGTCTCCTAGTCGGTAGAAAGTCTATTCGGGTAGCGCTTCGCCCGCTGCGAAAGGTGACAATGTGCTCCTGCTTCTTTTTGAAGTAGGTGTTCACGATTGCAAGGTTAGTGGCTGCACACGTTTGGAGAATGTTGTTTCCTTCTGGGGTGCGGCCGCCGTACCCAAAGCCGCCGTGAACACGCTCAAGCCCGACACTCTTCTCACCCACATGACTGTTCAAATCACCACCCAGAACCACTTGTTGGGATAACGGTATCCCGTGAAACTGTCCTTCGAGCTGGATCCAGAACAACATACTTTCGGCGTCACCACACCAGGAAAAGCATAACGGATTTTCCTGGTTTTGGCTCGCTTCTTTAGCCGTATCCGCCTCTGACACGTTAGACCTAGCCCACAGGTCACTGGAGTCGGGCGTAGCTCCTGCGCGCAGCTTGCATACGCCCGATAATGACCTACGCTTGTCCAGTCTTCGTACATGCCAAGCAACGTCATATCCATAGGATGCAAGTAGTCCAAAACCGATTCCTCCGTAAAGCCACAAACGCCCCTTGGTTCGTCCGTAATGAGATCCTCCACCTTGATCTCAAATCCCCACCATCCAGCAGTTCATGAAACGTCTCTCCAACCGCTTCTTTGATTCTGCCACCAAGCACCGCAATCCTCTTATAGCAGCGGCCGCCAATTACACTCCCTCCACCATCTCCCGACTTCGCCGTCCTCGGCATGCCCTCACAGACCCCGATGACCCCATTACCCTCCTCCAAGAGGCCAATAGGGCCACCAGCACACTGCATAAACACAGACCGACCTACCGACCTCGCCGCCGAGGTCCATCGCGACGCGCTCCCCGTAGCAACCCCCTCCCCCGTCCCCTGTCCGAGGAAGGCCAGCCCGCGCCGCAGCTGAGCCAGTAATTATCATAATGTCCCAACAATGACCTCTGAGTTTGTTTCGGCGTTTCTTCTCAGAGCTAGAGTACTAGGAAACGCCGTGGTCATCAAACCATTAAGTATAACTTTCGATCCAGCCGCCCCTTGCTGTCCTCTCTAGCGACGCCCTAAGCCGAGGTTCGTACCCCACGGGGGGTGCCCTTAGTGCGTAGTCGCCTAATTTTAATTTAGTTTTAAGTGCCCCTGGCTGGAGGCTTTAATTTTAATTAAAGCATCCACAGGAAAGTCCGATTAAGTAGTTACGGTCTCTTAGTAGCCACCTACGAGATGCCATATCAAAAAAAAAAAAGCTCCTGCGCGCCGTTTGCGGCGGTGCCCTAACTGTGTCACGTACATTTCTTCCTTTCCTATTCATAATAGTTTGGCTTGTTTTGCTTTTAAGAGTGCGACTGTTGTCAGACCACTCAGCTCCGAAGGGAAAACTGGCGTCAGCGCCCCATCCGTAAGTCAGCGGATGCACCGTCAGGCAGGTGGGGTTGACTTGGGTCCCAAAGATGGTGGTAGGACCCCAAAGCACTCCAGTACCTGATCGTAGTATTGATGACGAAGCCAATTAAATAACAACTCATTTTATACCCGGTATTTATTATAAATACCCGGTAAAAATGGGTATTTTTTCATTTTTACCTATTCTACCCCTTTTTACCAATTTTTACCTACCCAATTTTTACCCACTAGCCCATCTTTAGCTGTGACTCTTCATTCAATGAGATTGTGTTTTTTAACGAATAACCAGAGCACGGGTTATCAGACTCGCCAAGTCGCTACCTGCATCAGGTGGAGATTGAATTGATTTTATGTCATTTAAAACCAATACGAAAAAATACTCATTTGATGGATGGAACTTCTAATTAGTGCAACATTGATTTCACTTCGATCTTAATTTTAAAGTCATGTCCTTACTGCCTCAAAAACGCAGCCAATGCGATTTGCGCTGACACCGATAATGCCTTGGAAGTGGCAAAGTTTTTGACCCACATAATTTTAATTATTATGGGGCTAGCGACACGGAGATGTCATCATACAAGACGTACTAAAGAGTGCATAAATCGTGATATAACATCAATCAATCAAATTGAACCAATTTGTTTATTTTTGCACTGTTTTGGCGCCGCATGTGTAGTTTAGCTAACACGTAAGTACGGTTTTAGGCGCCAAACAGAATTATTAATTATTCAGCTACTTACACATAAGTTTATAGCTAGTAATATCTAAAAATCTGATGATGTCAGTGTTTCCTATGTCATTACATTACTTTGAGCAGAAACACCGAAATAAACTCGAATGGTCACTGGGGGAACGGCTGCTATAAAATTTGCCATGTCACGACATATCCACGAGCTTCTAGACCTTGGCCATACCACGGTCAACGCATTGACTCTGTCACGAGGATACAAATGACTTAATGCAGTGTTCTAGTTGCAAAAAGTCATAGAATTATGTGTTTTGTTTTCCTTGTAAATGTCAATTGTAATTCTTGACGTATAGTGATGCTAACGCAGGTAATTTTGAACAGGTGATACGTATACATTTTTATCATTCAACGTTCTGGTAAGACGTATTGTTATTATAATGTGTACTCAACACCTTGCCACCGATTAATACCGTATATATTTCGGACTTTTCCATAAAGACTTTCAACTATTTAACGACTTTTGGAAATGTTACAAAATCCTGACTGAATATTCATTGCTTTCACGCACATACAAAATGACAACATGTCATTCCCTTTAGAGAAGATTTGCTAAAAAAATATTAGTGCTTGTGGCATTGAGTGATTCAGATCATAATACTTTTATTCAAAGCTGACATTATAATTCTTGACAAACAATACGAGGTAGTGTAAGACGTTAATTGTTCATTACAGAAACTATTGTCAATCGATGAATCAGGAGTTCTAGAAAATTTCCTTTTTTTATTACAATTTAAATGGTATTGTACATACATCTGTACAGCAGCAGAACAATGCAGGGACTCGTCGAAGCATGAAGCGTATCGTCGGTCGCACGGCTATGTTGTGTCATACGAAAACAACGATATGTTACTCACACCTAGGGGTGCCAACTTTTTTGTACGAGAAATAGAGTATATATTTTGTTTGGAGTAAATAAAGATTCCCGACGATTTTTTTATTTTGACAGTCCAACATTTATTGCGTTAATTGCGTTGGTGAACAGATACAGTTTGAACACGCGGAGATTTCTCCACGTGTTCTGTGTCTATTCATTTTCAAACAAATTGGTAGTGGTAGTGTGTTACCCAATTAGGGTGCAAGCAATATTTTGACAATTTCAATTTTCAATGCAGATACCTCACACCGTATGTCATGATTGTATGTTCCCTCCAGTTCGTATTCAGGGCCGAAAAGATTCAGTGAGTGCTGAAATGATAAGAATTTAATTTCGTGCTTTTTTTGTATTTATTTTACTATAAGGTGCGCTTAAGCGAAATAGAGTGGACAGTGCAATATACATAATTATACGAGAAAAACTGCGGTTGGCAACCCTACTCACACCAATGTATAAAGTTTCTATTCGTACATCTGTTTTTATATAGACTCTATTTACACTGTTGACAGTCACTTGACGAGCCAGCAATGGGTTGTTCGGGGCATCGCGATTGGCACAACTAGATATTGCCGCCGATTCTCTTGTTCAAAAATTAATTTTCAGATCAATCAATTAAATCACTAATCTTCAAATTTTTCTTTTCATTTCATTAAGCAAAGGGTATAAGATAACATAATAGTTTAGTCGCTTCGACGGCAGTGAAATAATTCAAATTGATAGTTATAGCACGTTGCGCAATAATGGTGCTATTCTGCTTTCCCTAATGCATTTATGACACCAACAAGAACTGGTGATCAATAATTCAACTGCTTGGTCAAACATGGCGCAGGACATAAGTCAAGTAAGCTTTATTAGATATCCGGCTTCTTACACTGATTACATAAGCCATGCTAATATAATACGTAGATATCTAATAACACGTTTCCTATATGGCATAGACACAACAAACTGCGCAAATGTGTACTGAATACTCATATTTCTAAAGAGTTCTTAGGGGATAGCGATATATATTGTATAGATTCATGTAACTATAATTTTTTGTCTTTATTTACGGTTATTATTCTGAACAGAATATGGCTTCCCGATGTATGTATACAAATACAAATAATTACATTAGACTACTCGCAACCTTATTTATGCTCATAATTTTCATACTATCAAGTTTTCTAGCCTCATCTGATAATTGTGAGGTCAGAATACCATAGTAGAAGCCTACATTTCAAGTGTTGGCAAAGGCTCGACGCCTTTGGAGTCTCAAACGAGTACACTCTGCAAGGATATGATGCACATCTTCGATGAATTTACTGGCAGCACAATTTGATGAATCGATTAAGTGCATCATAAATTCTTGCCTACTCGTTCTGCCTTCGCTGAATTAAAGTCTCTACGGAAGAGATGGCTGAATCGTTCTGTACCAGATACCCTTAGTTAAAGACCTTTCATTAAAATATTCAGCCCATGATTGAATACATCTGTCTCTAACCAAGGCTATGCAGCTCACTATGCTAGACATGAAGGATGCATTTTCCCTTCAGACTCCGCTTCATTTGCCAAACGTTCAAGTATCTCTCCAGTCCGACGTGAGATGGAATTCACTGCAACTCAATTACTTTTCCTTTGGAGACAAAATCAGTAATGGTTTTCAATGATTTTGTTAAATGGGGCCTAAGAGTTTAAATAGAAACATTACAATTTAGCTAGGTAGGGTAGGTGGCGCCACCGCTACTGTAAACAACTAGCTCCGTACTTAAATTTGTTAAAAATAGTAAATCACCATAAAAGTGCCTAAAAGTGTAACTAAATTGTGAATAAACGAACAATAGTTACTAGATAAGGTTTGCAATATCTTTGTGTGTGAATTCTGGGTAAAACCTCTATCGGTGACTTTAGAAAGAAACAGTGATTTTGAGTGATAATAAACATTACAATGTGTCGTGAACTATATTTTGCCGCAGTTTTACCTTTCTGTTGGCAATTACAATCGTATTAATGAAAAAAAAGAAACATTAATTCAAGTGTTTGAGAAGTGGAAAAATTTCAAACCGTCATTTTTTTAAACCACAAGTCATACAATTGCAAATACAAAAAAATTGAAATAGCGCCATCTATCAAAGAGTAACAGTATTACGTTGAACTGCTGTCACTTGCAACACGTCATGTTGCTGGCAACACAGCATTAACGCCATCTAACGTCAAAGAGCGGAAATAAAAATGACATATTGGCTAGTGTTGCCACTATAAATAAATATTAAAGTGTTGCTATATAACTGTTGGTGATACCAGAATTAAAAAAAAAAAAAGTATTTTGATAGAAAATAAAAATATTTACTGAATAGAAAAAGAGACTTTTGTAAGAATATTTAATGTTATAAATCATCATGAATTTCCTAGAAAATATAACATTCCGCAGGAGACGTACTATATCGGAACCAAATAATGACACTAGTGGAATTTCTCAGACACTAGATGAGACTACAAACAGTGTTCCGGGAATGTCTGAAGACGAGGAGGATAGGCAAATAAATATTTTAAAGAATGAGATTGAAAACCTTAGATCTCAATTAAAAAGCGCTAACCAAGAAATAGAAATATTATCTTTAGAAAATAGTTCCCTGAAGCAAGCAAACGCCGATTTAATAAAGAAAAATGAAACGCTTAAAAAAGTGACCAGTAGCCCCATAAAGAAAAAAACACAAACACCAAAGAGAAATAAAATTAGTTCTAGGGACAAGAAGACCAGTACATCACTGACTTCAGAAATATCTGATGGCTGCGCTTCTACAAATGAACAGACACAAAAATTATTGACTACAGGAAAGGAAATCAGACGTGAAAATGCCAATTAAATTGTCTCGAACGCTACTAATAAAATGTCACAAGATAGTTGTCAAAATAACCTAACACCAGTGTCGCCGTCGTCTTTAAAGCGCAAAATGTACATGATAAGTAGTGAAACTTCCAATAGGTTATATAAGTTTATTGAACGTACTCATTTACACAAAATTGAAATATGTCATTACCGTATGCCTAAATGCGGTTTGAAAGTTTTATTGGACGGTATTGGAAAAAAGGTAGCAAACTTCACAAACTCTGACTTCTGTATTATTTATATTGGTGAAGATGATTTCCGAAGAACACAAAATTACATAGAACTTGTTACGCATATCCGCGAAATACTAATGCCACTACAACACACTAATTTTATAATATGCCTGCCGACATTTAAATATATGGAGAACACAAATGTAATGTTTAATAGCCGAGTAGATATTTTTAACAACTTGCTGTATATGGATGTGGAAACATATAATTATGCGTATGTTTTAGACTCCAATTATAATTTGCCATACACTCATAACACCTATAATTCGTCTGGAAATCTAAATTATAAAGGCTTAAGAATCGTATTTTCAGATTTGGCAGATCTTATTTCATATGTAAGCACTTTGAAAACAGATCAGATAGGGGTTGACTGCCTCCAAAGAGACCAAGCACTCTGCTTATCAGACACTCAAACACAAGAAGAATCTCAGTTTTTTCTATAACTATCTCAATATTATCCATCAAAATATTGCAGGACTATTTAATAAATCGGATAACTTGTTGGTAAGGTTAGACGAGTTGTCACATAAAGGAATAAACGTAGATGTCATATGTATTACAGAACACTTTGTAGAATCAGGTTATGAACATTTAATAAACTTACCCAATTATTGTCTAGCAGCCCACTTCTCTAGAAATTTAAAGCGAGGGGGTACGTGTATTTTTGTCAAGGCAGGATATATGTATAAAGAAATACCTGATATATCAAAACAATCGGTCTCAGGAGTGTTTGAATGCTGTGCAATAGAAATAATACCGCATAATATTATTATTATTTGTACATACAGGGTGCCTAAGCATAATTATTTAGTATTTTATGAAAAACTAGACCACATATTTAAAAAAATTAATTTCGCAAAGAAAAAAGTAATCTTAGCCGGTGATTTCAATATTGATGTG
This sequence comes from Sesamia nonagrioides, assembly GCA_017933935.1. NCBI lineage: Eukaryota > Metazoa > Arthropoda > Insecta > Lepidoptera > Noctuidae > Sesamia > Sesamia nonagrioides. The sequence continues at coordinate 77,151 of JADWQK010000551.1, read as the reverse complement.
CTAAAGAAAAACAAAATTACCCTAGAATTAGAATCCTTCCTCTTACAGTATAATTTAAAGCTAGCACTTTACACGCCCACCAGATTAAGTAGTAATACGTGCATCGATAATTTCGCTCACAATTATCGAAAGGGATGTAAAGCACAAATAATAGATTTAGTTCTTTCAGATCACACATCTCAGTTACTTAAAGTTCCCACTAAAAAAACTAGTCTTTTAAAATCTTGGAAAATTGAAAAACAAGAAATTTCTCGCGAAAATTTAATAAAATTTAAATCTTATTTAGAATGTCTGTCTTTTACACAAGTATTCAACACCGACGATGCAAACGAATCTTATGACAATTTTATGGAGGATTTTCTGCTTTTATATAAATTATGTTTCCCTAACAAAATCATAACTATTAACTGTAACAAACCGACAAAATGGATTTCTCGTGGCATAAAACTATGCAGCCAAAAACAAAGACAGCTACTTTGGACTTACCGTTTTAACCGTAATCGTAAGAACAAACAACTTTTAAAAAATTACACTAATCTGTACAAAAGAATTATAAAACTCACACAAAGAGCACAGAAAAATGAATATCACTAAAATCAACGAAGTAATGTATACCAAGTTTTTGGGTGTAATAATAGATAAAGACATTAATTGGAAAGAACACGTGGACAGTGTTAGCACTAGAATTAATAAATTCGTTTATGCGTTGAAACAAGTAAAAAATGTCACGAATATAAAAACTGCTATTATTTCATATCACGCGTATGTTGAATCGTTACTGCGCTATGGTCTGGTGATGTGGGGTAATAGTACTGATGTAAATAGAGCATTTGTCGCTCAAAAAAAATGCATAAGGGCAATATGTGGCCTTCAACCGGATGACTCATGTCGACCAGTATTTAAAAGACTTGGTTTGCTACCGCTGCCGTCTCTTTATATTTATGAGATATGTATGTTTGTCAGGCAGCATCAAAATTTATTTGTCAAAGCAAATGACATTTGTGTCCGAAACCGACGAGACCCCAACAGGCTCGTACTAAGTGAGATTCCAAGGCTAACTAAATATAATAAAAGTTGCCTTGCAATGTGTGTACATTTATATAATAAGTTACCAAACGATCTCAAAAATGTGAATACCAAATTATTTAAAAAGAAATTGTATGAATGGCTGTCTGTTAATAGTTTTTATAGTGTTAAGGATTTCCTCGACAAAAAATGTTAATGTCTAGTACACCTTGAAAAATTTGCATGCTTATATTAAATTGGCAAAACATGTCTTGGTCTAAATTGTATTTTTACCATCTTTGTATACCGTGTTTTATGCAAATAAATATATTATTATTATATTATTATTGAATAACCATTATATTAATACGTCTGAAAATAAAGCTAAAGCTGCTTGGCAAATAATTAATAACTCCAAAACCTCCTTCCCACAAGAATCCATTCGTACTATAAAAAGAAATAATTTACTCATTGAAAATCCTGTTGACATTGCGAATGAATTTAACAACTATTTTATTGATGACATTGAAAATAATATTAAAAGTGACATTCCATATAATAATAAACACAAACTTAATAATATAACAGCGCAATCATTGTTCATGATGCCTGTATCAAACCATGACATAATTAAAACGATTAATAGTCTTAAAAACACAAGTACTGTTGGTTATGACGGTGTATCCACTAAAGTAATAAAATATGTAAAGGACGTAATAGCACCATCACTAGCTCATATAATAAACCTGTGTATTACCGAGGGCGTATTCCCAAGTAGTCTCAAAAGTGTGATTATTAAGCCATTACATAAAAGAGATGACAAAACAAATATTAAAAACTATAGGCCAATTGCAAAAATCCCAATAATGTCAAAAGTAATAGAGAAAATAATCCATCAGTCTCTTTACATATACCTTGAAAAGTATAAATTATTCTGTAACGAACAAAAGGGATTTCGTAAAAATATAACAATTAATATGGCACTGTTTGAATTAATATCTAGAATAATATCATCAGTAGATAAAAGAAATCCCATTTGCGCTATCTTTACAGACATGACTAAGGCATTCGACTATGTAGACCATAAGATCTTACTACAAAAACTGCATAGCTACGGTATCAGAGGGAATGTCCTGAAACTGTTGGAATCGTATCTAAGTGAAAGGTATCAGTGCACAGAGGTCAGTAGAATTTGTACCAAGACTAAAATGGTTACGACCTATAAATCTGAACCAAGACGTGTAAATTATGGCGTGCCTCAAGGAAGCGTCTTAGGACCATTACTTTTTTTAATCTACATCAATGATCTTCCAAAAGCCACACATCAAAAAATGGTCCTTTTCGCAGACGACAGTACTGCCATAATTGAATGTGATAACCCACAAAATTATCAAAATGATATTAAAAATTCTCTTTCTGACATCATTGATTGGCTTGATAATAACCACCTTATTATAAACCTGAAAAAGACAAAGGTAATGCATTTTTATCAGCGGCGAGAAAACCCTACTGTAAATATTTCATACAGGTGTAATGAAATAGAAGAAGTTAGGCATGTCAAGTTCTTGGGTATTACGATTGACAATAACCTTACGTGGAAGCCTCATACAGAAGAATTATGCAAGCGACTTAGCCAGTCTGCATATGCACTATCACAGTTGTCAAAAAAAGTAAATGTTGGAACCTTATTAACAGGATATCATGGACTAGTCGGTTCACTTTTACGATATGGGCTTGTTTTTTGGGGGCAGGCCACTAATAGGGATCTGGTTTTCAAAATGCAAAAGCGATGTATAAGGGCAATGTGTAACATTAGAGTAACCGATAGTTGTGTACCTGCCTTTAAATCTCTTAAACTACTTACACTGCCATCACTGTACATTTTGGAAACAGCATTATTTGTGAAGACTAATTTGCACTTATTTGTCAAATTATCAGACGTTAAAAAAACTCCAATGCGTGCTAAATATTTAAATCAGTTGTGTCACACAAAATGTAAAACAGCTCTAATGTACAAAAGTTTCTTTGGCATCGCTCCAAGAATATATAATAAAATACCTGATCATATAAAAAAATTACCTGTACCCGAGTTCAAGAAAACTTTACAAAGAATTTTAATTGACAAATGTTATTACACGGTTGACGAGTTCTTGAACGATCAAGTTTTTTCTAATTTCTGACCTAATTTTTTGACATTATTTAATTTTTATATTTGTGAACCTTAAAAAACTATGACTATTACATATTTGTATGTCTCACCAAAGACAAAACATAGCGCACTGTACATTTTGTCTTTAAGATCTGTATTTTTTTTGTTACCTATGTTTTACAAATAATAAATGATTTGATTTGATTTGATTTGATTTGCTAATTCCCTGACCTTCAAACTCATCATTTAAAAAGCGTGACTTTAAAACTCATTAAGTAGTAATGCCTTTTTTTTAAATCGCGCTGCCGTCCAAGATTTCACAAAATTAACTGTCGAGCCAATTCATATAGAAATATGGTTGCCAGTTTGAAAAAAAAAACTTGGCCGTTTCGGTATTTTAAAAACTATCAAAAACATGAACATTCTAAAATCGCAACGTACTACAGAACACGAGAACATAATATATTAGTTTATTGGTAAACTTATAATTGTCAAATAGAATAATGAATGGACGGGATCCATTCATTATTCTATTTGACAAGCTTGATCTGTGGAGGCTTTTATCTCAGCTGAGTAATAATTGTCTTAATTGAATACATGTTTAATCAAAATCAAAACAAAGTTATTTTAGCGTTTCTTAAGAGCCTAGATATCGGTCATTTCCCTGCCTGGGTATTTCTTATCCTGTCAAGTCATAATGATAGCAAATGATAAAATAGAATTTCTTGGTATATCGCGGTGACAGTGAATGAAGCATTGTTTGTATTACTGGAAACTTGTCTTTGCCTTTGTTTATTATTAACAGAGACATCATCAGATATTTTGCATTTTCTTTATTACATTGGAATCGGCTCGGCACAGACAACAGTATTTTAATGGAGTGATTGTCTAAATGACCTTCACAAAATTGTTAATACAATACCGATTGGCCGAAGACAGGCTGACAGATTGAGATTTTAGGGCATCTAACCGTAAAGATTGTTAAAGGTGTACAAGGCAGCCAGGATAAGCGGGTTAACTTTCCAGGCACCACCCCTCCGTGCCTGGAAAGTTAACCCGCTTATCCTCTCGGTGTGAAGGGCTGGTCAATCCCAGGCACAGATCGACCGCGTCAAGTATAGTTAGTTGAATGATAGAACTGTGACTGTTAATTTGCCACAAGCCGCTAATTGAAACAGACATCAAAAATTATTGGGCCATCTAATGCAGAAGTTCAAGGGCAATAAATGACAATTATACCAGTCGTAAACTTGATCGGCGGTGACTGATTGATTCGACTCGGGCCGGTGATGGAATCAACCAATTTCATGCTTCTTCTTGATTAGGATTTAATTGAATGATTAGAAGCAAAGATCGTTTTGACGTCTTCCTTCTTTTGTTTACTAACGAAGATGGTTATGCCTCTGGCCTTTCTGCGATTTATTTTGTCATTCCAATAATGAATTAACTAATGACGGTTAACTCTGTGCATAAGCGTCACAACAAAAATATTTTAAAAGATCTCCGTAAATATTTTCAAATAAGAAAGATTTACAGGCAATTTTACGCAGGAGGTTTTTAGAGCCGCAACTTTGAAGCGCGTGACGATTTCCGTTATACCGAACATAAATAATTCTGCGTTCGTAGCCGCGACCGCATTTTCAGACGAATCCAAATGGAACGTCTACATTGTATACAACATCGCATCGACGCAACCGTATGTAACAGACGCCAAAGATTTCACAGATCTGGAGTACATAAAAAAATATTTTCTTATTTGTGTAACAGCATAGACTTTACAAGTATTTAGGTCGACAAAATTATTTCAGTGTCGATATAAGTCTTTTCTGCTTATACATTGATCTGTTAAATTGTTCGACAAAATTGCTGATATAATCTAGGAGGTATAACATCCCTCTTCACAGATTATTTCTACATAGTTCGGTACAGCAGATTTTTCCAAAATGAGTGCACAGTGTATTAAGTGACACGGATTTTTTCGGTATAAATATTGCTGGTTGAATGCTCAGTTGTCGCGTGATATCATTAGCATGAATTCGCAAATTAAATAAAAATGTTCCGTGACACGAGCAGCTTTATAATTGCGCGCAAGGTCGTCCAGGTGAAATATATTAGGACCTAAAATATGCTATGATTTGTCGTATGACAGAAATTGCGTAGCTCAAAATAAATCGCCACGCCAAGTTGGTGTTGACATTTTAGTGTCACTTTTTTTTTATAGAACCTAAACGTAGCGACGCACCTATCGAAAATTATACTACAAAAACTTCGCGTTTTAAAATTTCCTTTCTAAATTACGCGAAGTATTTTATATTTATTATACTTTATGTAGTTAACCAAAAGTAAATAAAAATATAGAAATGTTATGATTCGAATAGTGACGTTGCTAAATTGAAAAGTACAATTGTAACGTAGCATGACAATTGAACTGACTGCTATTACGTTTAGGGAGCTAACTGTGTTAAGAGGTTTTTTGTTAACCTTAGTTAATATCTAAACTGATGAAGTATAATAATTGTAGATTTATAAATGGTTTATGACTACGAAACTACCAGTATTCATCAGATATTTCGAAAAGATATAGCATAATGGTAAAACAGCTACAATGCAAAATATGATCCTGTAATGGAAGAATAAACTTTGTATCACTCAAAACTCTTTTTATGACGATGACAGGAAACTTAATCTAGACGATGAAACAGAACCCTATCAACGATGAAATAAGCGACCAGTATAAAAAGACAGTCGGTAAGGTATCAGATCTATTTATCATCATTAACACTAGTCCTCGCTAGTTGATATTCGTTAGGGTTGAAACACATGACTTACTATTTGAATGTACACACACTGGCACCAATTCCCTTGTTGACCAACAAGATTAAATTTAATTTCAGTACATCTTTTGGTTTCTCTTTCATTAAGAAAAAAATAAAATAATAGTTCAGTCCTGTCAAATTAAGTTATGCCAAAGACAGTTAGACATCATTAAAAACATGGACACTACATACGTGAATTTACGTCAGGCTCGGACTAATTAATTTGTTATTTATTGTTCCACATTATACTTGGTTGGGGTCATTCATCATAATCATCATCAGCCTCTATTCGTCCACTGCTGGACATAGTCCTCTTTCATGGCACGCCAACAAGCTCGATCCTGAGCAGTTCTTCGCCAGCCACTACCAGCCACCTTTTTGATGTCGTCGCTCCATCTCGCCCAAGGGCGTCCTACGCTACGTTTGCCGAGACGCGGTCTCCACTCGAGGACTCGTTTACCAGGGGTCATTATTGTTCCTCATTTTTGGTGTGTCAAATAAGTACTTTCAGAAAAATTGAAACATATTACAGTAATTACGCGCACAAAAACAATACAGAAGGATCTCTTCACGAAATGGATGCTGCACTGGGTTATGATGACGATTTGTACCTGCTCAAGACGTGTGATACTCTGATCTTTAGAACACCATTCAGTCAACAAGTTCAACTACTTTTTTAATGTAATCGGCTTCCGAAGTAGATTAAAAGTCACTGTTCGCCGATACTACACATATTATAAAACTGTCCCCAAGGCTAATTTTTGGTAGACATCGGAAATCTTGACTAGGTCGCTTACGCTGGTTGAGAAAAAGTAAAAAAAAAACGAAGAAAATATAATACGAGATTCTGAAAGGTTAATAATTTGGCCAGTATTATAAAATTCAGCTATCGATCACTTATAAATGATCGATGAACTCAGCTCAAAAAAACTAATTCCAAACTTCATTTTGCTGATAAATAAACTCCAATTAACAAATACACGAATATTTCTGACTTCATACGCTGTTAACCCTAACCGCAAATCGCTTGCAACACTGTAGTGTTCTATCGAGAAATAACATGCAATTTGTGCGCGTGGGTGATAATGAATCAGTACAGTAGTGGGCTGCTCAAGGACTTCCCTTTTACTGCACCTATGGAGGAAGAGAATGAGAACGGGGCACGTGCCGCCTTCATCGGCTCAACCTTTGAGACGTCGCCTTACGTCTTCTATATACTAATAACAAAGCTAAAATAGTTTGGTTGAACGCGTTAATTTACGGAAATACCACATGAATTTAAACTAACTTACGTTTGGTATTTGATAGTCCACTTTTTGAGGGGAAGCTGATATTACGCCGGAGCCGACCAAAAATAAGTAATGTCAATAAGAGCGCCAAATGAAAGGTGATCGTGCGTACAGGAGTTCAGATGCGGCGGGATGGGTCGGAGGAACAAAAAATTTCACGCGGGCTAAATCGCGGACAGAAGCTAGTCTTATTATATGCCTCGCAACAAAATGATTTTCAATGCAACTGCTAAATGCTTTCTGTAAATACAGAGATTTTAAAAAAATACTGCTTATTATCTATGTACAGAAACAGATTGCGTTACTCTCAAGTGTAACCAATATTCACAAGCCTATCATCGTTCAGTTATTTGGAATCCTACTGTGCTCTGACCCAGTTAGTTGTTTTTTCTTCTTTTTTTTTTTTTTTTTTCATTTAAACGATATTGCGGTTTGATTCCAGAATGCTGGTCGAAAAAATATTACAATAAGAGTAGGACCATCAATTTCTTTGCTACCAAATTTTGAAGCCAAACATTCTTTTTGTGTTTTATCTAACTTTTCTAGCATACTAAAATTATAGCATATAGCTACAATTTTCGTGTATATGCGACAATTTTCGTGTGCTATCCAACTGTCTGCGTATACGCTCTTGATCTTCATCTCGTCAAACGTTACCAGTGACGCAAGGAATATAATTTGTGTAGTGTTATTCCAAAAGTTCTATTTCGGTGATTCGCGGCACCCACCCACAGCATATGCAAAACGACGCGCAGACGTGAACGAGTGAGTGGTGCTGAGACGGATATATAAAATTCAGTGTCGATTCTTACAGCTAAATGTTAATACGGCAGTTAAAAAATATAATAACGTGAGATAATTCTGTGACAATACAATATGAAGCGAAACGTGAGTACACCACAGTCATTGGTATTGATGCGAACGTGCGGTGATACATACAAATTATAAATAGCTTCAAATATTGTATTTGTTGGTAACACCGATCACACGATGCTGCCAACAGTATAATGTTTTGTTTACATGCTTTAATTTACTGGTTTAGGCTTTAAATCATCATCGATAATATTGCCCTTTATAAAGATGCAGACTAGATTTACATGTCATATTCAGACGACCCGCGCAATACTTTCAGAATCTTGCCATTCACTTTGTGTCTAACTTCGTTTCCAGAGCTCGAATTGTTTTCATATTGCGCAACATTATTATAAGAATCGTTAGGTATTTGGACCGAGTTGCCCTCCTACGTTTCCTTGCGTCCCACTTTGATTGTTTATAATATTTTGATTAACCCTGAAGTATTTCTATTTATCAGTTTTACCGCGAATACGTTCACTTATATTGAGAATGGTATTAAACTTTTAAGTTTCTTCACCCTTCTTTGCGTCTTTGTCGTTGTAATATTCAAGACTTCTTCAAATTTGTAAACGTTTAGTAATTTGGAGTTGCCGGTCGTTCTAATTAAAAACGCTTAGCCTAATCACGACTTCGGAATGTGAACTATAGGTGCTCGCTTCCTGTAGGAATCTTGACATTAACGCTGTTAGAAATAGCCACTTGACTGCATACCTGTTCAAATTGGAGATCACAAGAAAAAAGTTACTACACAAGACGCAGTATTTGCTAAGACAAGCGACATGTAAACATTTTCTTTAACTTCCTCTCTCTTTGTTAAAAAACCTTGAATCAATGTCGGTTTTAAATTGTTAATTGCAACTGATTATGTAGTCGCCCCTTTTGAGTGCAGCGAATTAAAGAACTCCGTACAAAAAAAAATATATAAATGAAAAAAATATTCGAGACCCATGCGAGAACTTTTTTTTTGTTACGATGGGAAATCATCAAATGACTTCTTCCGCTCTGGGCGGAGCGGAAGGGCGTGTCAGACTTTTACTGACTAAAACCCACCCGTGTTTCTTCACTTGCCTGTGGGACGGCCAGGGCCACGGTTTCTTGTTTAACCAACCCGCAACTCTGACCCAGGAGGCATTGGTCTTCGTGGACCCCGTCACGATGTGCTGACATCTCTTTGAGGCCCGCGTGAAACACGCCGTCGACTCGGGCCTGGTCCTTACCGGGCGGCGAGCTGCCCAATGCTCACCGCCCGCAGGCCCGCCCCATGCGAGACCCTCGGTCATCGACCACGCATTGATTACCAAATAGACGTCAGCTGATAGCAGTAATAAATACTAATGCTTCAGTTTATACAGGCGTCGATTGCCTTGTTAAACTGAATTTAAGTTATATTCTTTTCTCTCTCTTTTACTATGAAAAGAACCAAAGATAAATATTTAGTTCAGTCAGTTCATTTTGTAGCCATGTTCTTAACCACGTATGTTTTGTCCTGTTCTTAAGAAGTGAAAAGAAAAAAAATACTGAACTTTTATAGAATTTAATTTGTGAAAAAGGTAATCGGCGCTTTTGTATCGCGTATTTTTGTTTAAATGGTCGAAAACCATTTACCCAATTTAATATGGGTTTCCAAATTCATTAAGATCACAAACCGGATAGCCAGTTTTCCTATTAAATGATTTGGCAAGTGGAGGAAGGTCTTATGAATTTAAGATTTTAAGCTTTGTTTAGATTCTTGTTGCTTTCTTACCAAAGACATCATCAAATATAATATTTCAAACGTCATGCCAGCCTAGGCATGACGTTTGAAATTTTGTATGTAGTACCTTGAGCACCGGATATAACGCCTGTGTCTGGACCGTCTTGAAAATTTGTATTTGTCGGTTAGTATAAAAAAATATAACAGAGTGATAATATATCGTGAGTCGCCGAAGAAATACGAATGCCGTTTCCACGCACGCGTTCTGTGGCTGGTACCGTCATTGTTAGTATGTAAACAAATGTATTTTTTTTATATATACCTACTCGCATTTTTTTTTTATAAATTATAAACTAGCGCTTGACCGCAATCCCGTCTGATGGTAAGCAGTGACGCAATCGATGAAGGTAAAGCGCACTAGTTTATTAAGAGCCTGTTCACTTTAGCCTTGAAGATACTCAAATTGTAGTCCGACGGAAACCCCTCCGCTGGCAAATTGTTCCAGTTCCTCGATGTGTGCGGTATAAAGGACGAGGCGAAAGGCTTCGTCCGGATCGTAGTGGTGTTAACAACGTAAAAGTGGAAACTCGCCGTGCGACGCACACTGGTGAAATTTACGTAATTAGTGGCCAAAATTGAAAAACACAAAATTACTCCGATTCAAAATTAGTAACTTAATTTAGGAACAAGACATATGGCGCCATCTATTAATGACCATTTAAACCTTTGACAGTTTTTATTCAGATACCCACAACACTCAATTTAAACAGTTTTGCTTGTTGAGTAATTTATTAGAATTTTGAGCTTTTGTTTAATGACAACGTTTAAATTTTATTTAGTTGATATTTGGTGTAAAACGTAATGGATTCTATACCTTCAGGTTAGTTTATTATTTCTGTATTACTAAAAAGTTTACATTACTTGCGATATAATAGATATGTAGGTTTGAATAGAAGTCTATCTTTTTACAGTTTTTTTTTGTTTTACTCAGTGAAAAAGTTTATACTCAATCGCACTCAACCCGTTTCTTTTAAATATTTCGAAAGAACATATATTATTATCTATAGCTTTCATATCACACCAAAATTAGCTGCGTCTAACTGCGTTACCTAAACAAAATAGTGCAAAACTTACAATGTTCGCAGAATATTAATCCATGGGTATATTATAGTACAGAATGAAGTGATTCCAATAGGTCTTTTATTTCAAGAGGCCCAAGAAAGTAAGAACAAAGATATTAAAAAATATCGTGAAGGTTTCACACGGAAATTTTCTACGAAATAGACTATGGAAGATTTGTTTCACCAACTTTTAATTTCATCAGATCCTCACATCAGAAGGCTCAAAAAGCTACCACAAAGATGATTAATAGTTTTGCTTTTTAAAACACCTTCAACCTATTATTTTAGGCAGATTACAGCAATATATGGGCATAACACGCTTGACGTAATTTTGGGCAACTTTTGAGCGAATTTCACCAGTGTGCGACGGGTCGTCCGATGGTGGAACGTAGATGGGGGAATTAAATCATGGAATTCCCTCGCACAATCCCCAAAATGCATCCTATAGAACACTGAAAGGCTGGCTATTCTATGCCTGTGCTCTAGGCTTTGGAGACCGTCTCGAGTTAAATCAGGGTCACCAATCAGCCTCTTCACACGCTTCACCACTGAATCCAAAGTGGCCAGGTGACACTTAGCAGTACCAGCCCAAATGTGCTTGACCTGTGCTTTGTACATCATTAGAAGCTGCCCTGGTGTGAAGTACCGCCGCACATACTCGCATTTTTACATGTTCATCTATGTTCGTAGTTGTTTTACTTAAATTCAACCATTATTTCTCGAAAATACTTGCGAGTATGCAAAAGAACCGAGTACTTCCTTTACCTTTTATATTACTTTCTAGCCGTAGCTTCTATTGTTATGCAATGTACTGCCTGGCCTTATTATTTCAAAGTAAATATTTCGAATTTTCAAGGTTCCAGATTATACCAGAATATAAAAATGCAAAGTCAAAGAAACATAACTGGATCAGTTTCTTTTTTTACTAAAATACGACTCTTGCAACAAATTCATACAATTAATAGGTAGATAATCAAATCAGCGATATAGTGATAAGCTGATACACAACTGCTTGCTTTACAATAATTCGAGCACACTAAAGCATATTTCGAGAAAGTTCGAAAGTTTCCTCTTCAAAAGATTTAATTTCAAAGAAGTATCAATAGTAGAAGAAAAATGAAAAGGGAAAGGGGAGAGGGTTTATTAGCAAAGGAGATTTATCTATCTATGTGCTTTCGATGAAATAATATTGTTTCTCTATAACAAATTCTCACTATTTAGGCTCTGAATCAGATTTTATGTATTGCCAATATTTTTATTTTACATTCGTAATCATAGAAATATTTTCCAAAAAGTCCAAACTAATATAAAAAATAAGAAAGTGTGGTTTACTTGTTTAGTAACAGTAGTTTTTTTTTTTGTCTGTTTGGTTCGGATTTGGAGCGACATACGCGTGCCCTTATGTCGTGAGAAGGTAACGGAAAATGGACATAGCAACTTTCGCATTTCTAATATTAGTAGATATAGAAGTTACACATTTTCAATGACTACGCTAAGGTTGGTAACCTTCGCGTAGTTGTCAGATTGTCATTACATCTAACAATGATTGTATAATAATATGGCTATATAGCAATGATTCATAATACTACTGCAATAGATGAAGAATAGCCCTATGGTATTTTTGGAAGCAAGCTATTTATAACAATATGTCACCTGTTTTATTTCAATGTAGATGATTGTAGTATTGACGTTTCTGAAAAAAATAAACATCGGACATTATTTTTGGTTTTGCTTCCGTATCAACATGGTTTCTCGTTTTTTTTCTTTTGTCGAGCAGTTGGGCGTAACATTGTTTTTTGAGAACAATCTGGAATAGACCGCTGATCGAGGAAGTTCGTTACCTCTTCAACTCTCGTTAAATAGTACTTTTTTTTTTTTCAAATTGTGGTTTTGTGGTTCACCAGCTTACCAAAAGCAAAAAGTGAGCATGTTTTGTCTCTGCATCAACCTAGGCTTATTATGATTGGTAGTCCACCTGAGACTTTTTTTTGTGCATAAGGTTTTCATAAATAAATAAAATATGGTTTTGTACAAATAATAAGTGCTTTGACGTTAATATCTACGTTTCGCACGAATTGTAGAGTATTTTAAAACTTATCTGCAGAAGCAGCTCTTGATTTGCATGCGATAGCGAAAACTAATAAAAATATTATACAACTAATAAATACTATAAATAATGCTGCATATAAAACATCAACTTCCAAAGTTCAATTACTATTTCGCTGTAAAGTACAAAGCAAATTTCAGATAATCAAGAATTAATCTGGTCAAACAAATTTCTACCCAAACCAGCGTCTGGTTTGGGTTGCAATATCTGGAAATGCCGCCAGATAATAAACAACAAGTACTGCGAACAGAACTAGCATCCTTACAAAAATATCTTCATTAAAAAGCACGTCTTTTTTCATACAAATCACGAAGCTCCATAACCGTTTTAAATAAGAGTAATTTTAATAACACGTCTGGCCAACAATGACATTTCCCTCTACCGTCAATTTATATTAAAGAACAATTGAAACGTAAATTAATGTAGAGAGGTTGTATGAATGCAACACCCCAACATTAATCAGCTGGTTTATAAGGCACGCTGAAGGAAAAATTGAATAAATTCATACAAGCTGTAATTGCCATTGTGATGTCCATTATAGTAAAAATTCATTGTCCTCACAATTCAATGATTCACACGTGACGACCTGAAAATTAATTATGTTCGTTTTGTTATTTTTTTATTGATTCTCCACGATATTTTTTTATTGATTCTCCACGATATTTTTTTATTGATTCCATTTTGTCACACAATTCCTCACAACGTTTTGGAGAGCGTAGGTGCGCAAACTATACTGTAATTATCATTGCTATCGACCGATCTCTCTCTAGAAGTTTCGACAAAGTTCTAAAGGGGTTGCATCTGTTTTGCGCACCGGGCGCTTTGCACCCTACTATGTGTTCAACCACCCCGGGTACGAGCCCGACAAATTCGACGCAGGCGCGATAGGGAAACTCCACTGTCTCGCTCATCTAACAAGTACATTACCGCTTGTATACTACAGGCTATATGTATGAATCGTTTCGGTACGAACGTAGACGCCTATGTACACTGTCCAACAAAAACATTCTGTCGAGTGTTTTTGTTGTCTGCGATACAGCGAAGCGGCTGGTTCGTTCTCGAACTCTCGGGACGGGCCGCGAACTCGTGGCGCCACGATATCCCACACGCTGTATAAGTACCGCTGTCCGGCGTCGATCGCGGCAGTATAAATCGAGACAAAGTGACGAACGTTACTCCAAGTACGACCGTACTTTCGCGTTATTTACTTGTGAAGTGGTTATAAGTGAAACATTCCAGTGTTTTGTAATAAAGAAATGGAATCCCCTGTGGTATTGGAAAAACCACCGGAGTACCTTGGCAGCGAAGTAAGTTTTTTGAAACTTAAAATAACTAAAAACATTCGGAAGTTAATTAATTTTATGTAAACAAATTCATGACCTGCACATGTGTTAATTTGAAGTTTAGTGGTGTTTATTTATTTATTTAGTAAAGGCGAAGTTATTGTCCTACGTTATCTCCACAAATCAAGCAAGATGTTATCTTAAGTTATCGTTTTTACAATGCACCTGTATACCTGCAACATGCAAGGAATAACCTTTAAAGATCACAACAATTGGCATTTAAGTAGCTAGCTTGCCACTTCTGCATAGTGGTCTTTATAATTCGCTGATAATAATTATTATTTTACTTCATCAGTAACATTGTCAACTTTCAACTTGTTTAAAACCGGTTACTATTTATATTATATGTATGTAGAAGAAAGTGTTTTCTACTACATATACAATACTATTTAAATAAGCGATGATCTAACACAAGTATTGAGTGAGAAAGACGAATGCCCGGCCGAATTTCCTTATTCGCATTATAATTTGGAAACTGGCCAGGTGGTGGCATGGTCAAAGACATTGCTTGTCTAGATCACAGATGTTACCCTCGCTCAAATTATTACTTTATGACTAATTCCTATTTATAAGGAAATAATTTGTACAGCTGTTGACAGCTTTACTAATGGTAATTCATCTGCTCCAGGGTAAATAGTACCAGTTTAAAAAACTGTTTACATTTTCCACTTTCTCCCCATGCCTCAATCATTTTGGACAGATATTTATATAACCTGAGTAAAGACAAGGTCAAAACACTAGAATGTTAAGAATTTATGATCATCATCATCAACCTTTTTTTTATCGTCCCACTGATGGGCACAGGTCTCCTCTCATACAGAGAAGGCGTCGTGGTGACCTAGTGGTTAAAATACCAGCTTCTCAAGTATGAGTATGCGGGTTCGATTCCAGGTCAGGCAAGTACCAATGTAACTTTTCTAAAGTTATATGTACTTTCTAAGTATAACGGACACCAATGACTGATTACAAGGCGAAGGAATACATCTTGAGGAAACCTGGACTTGTAAGTCTGAAATCGCCAACCCGCATTGAGGAAGCGTGGTGATTACGCTCAATCCTTCTCTGTATGAATTTATGCTATTCATTCCTAATCTTTCATTTTTATTTGTTGCCATCTGATGTATAATTTGTCTTTAGCGGGCGCTTAATAAATGTATTTTCTCTCTTCAATATCATATAACCGTCATGTAAACTTCGCCAGTTGAATTTCTTTTAAAAGTCCGTATACTTATACAGCAGTACCGCCTGCCTTCGCATATTTGCCCACAAAAACGTCCATAACGAACAGGAGATCATTGTAAACATTTCGACGTCATGCGCCGAGTCTCGTGAGTCAGGGGCGACGCCAACGAGACGCTTTGGTTTCATCGAAATACCATGTATAGCAACTGCCTACGAAAAATAATTTCTTTAGCCTTCTGAAAACCGCAGAATAATGCACTTTGTTCTCAAATTGAAGTTGACACTGCGGTTTTGCCGATCAACCGAATTTTATTTTTAATAAATCTTTATTTGTGCTACAAAATTAACATTGACGGAAAACTAAGTCAAACAGGTCGAATAATCAGTATTCATTCTATAAATTATGAACGAAAATACATATTCGGTCATCGTCTGTGGTCAGCGTTATTCTTGAACGATTCCTCAAAGTTCACTTACCTCTCGTGCTTCTGTTAAAGCTGAACCCCTTCTGCTTTGTTTATCTGTAAGTGCACGCTCGCTCTAAATACGCTCCCAATAATAATGCTTCACTCTGCTATATCCCAATAGGATTACAACTCAAAACGATGCCATCATTATAAGTGATATCCTTATATTACGACTTCACTTTCATGTTTGTATCCACGTGATATTTAACTTGAAAAATGTAAACAAAATATTTCCAGCTGTGACTGCTGATATTTGTATAAACGTGATTTTATTATTATCATTCTCTCTCATGTTTTTCCTTCGATTTCGTCATTGAATCATTCTTCAGGTTTGGAAAATTGAAAACACCAATATTCGTTAGCCATTTTATTTGTTATATCAAATGGCTCTTATCATTCAAATAACCAATCAACGGTCTTCGCATCGTGAAGAGTTAACAAACGAAACGTATGTGACGATCCACTCAACTTAAGGAGAACCGGTCTTCCGACTATGAAATTATCTTTGAATATATTCAGCTAAGTTAAGACGGTGATGTCACTAATGTCAGTCTGATCTTAGTAGGTAAAATGTATCGTTCACGTACATAAGCGGACGTAAAGTTTATGCCTTCAACTGTGCGTCACGCGAGCGCCCACGAAAATTAGTGTCCTATGCAAATTAAATGACCGAAAGAAAACCTACTTTGATTGGCTTTATTAGGAAGGTAATAATCACCAGATGTTTTATA
Organism: Sesamia nonagrioides; assembly: GCA_017933935.1. Taxonomy (NCBI): domain Eukaryota; kingdom Metazoa; phylum Arthropoda; class Insecta; order Lepidoptera; family Noctuidae; genus Sesamia; species Sesamia nonagrioides. The sequence goes on along the minus strand of JADWQK010000551.1, from coordinate 60,393 downwards.
CAAGACCTTACTTAAAGCAACTTAGAGTAGAAATAACAGTTAACTACATCCCACGCTTTGATTCATGTTTCTGATTATGGAGTTTATTTGGGTCACCGTATGACTATCGGGGAGTGTATCGCTTGCTGATAAAGTTTTAATTACAGTTAATGAAATATTGAGTTGCAATAAACACCATAAAGGCTAATTCATGAAGTTGTAAAATATAAAGACATCTCATCAAAATTGAAATAAAAATAAATGAAAAATGCATCAATGAGTGCAAGAAAAGGCGGTGGCTTTTGGCATTATAGCAAAAACCTGATGATTTTTTGCACATCTTAACTTCATCTCTTTCTAAACGATGTAAACTGTCTTCATTTCGGCTTGTCTCTGAGGTTAGAGCAGAAGGTTGGGACGTTCGGCGGTCAATGACTTCACTTGCGTCATCCACCTTCAATTATATCTCGAAATATTGTTGGCCATTTCTTCCTAGCGCAATGTAACGATTATGCGAAAATGACATGTAATTTTTATATTTATTTTCAGTTTTAACTATGTAAGAAATGCTCCTGTTGAGTGTTCTTGGAACATATCATATGCTTAATATAATTATAATACAACGAGTTGTAATAAAGATAAGTTGTCACTTAATTGGTTCATCGCCTATAAATGGCATACCTCTATCTTATCTTCAATTCTGTTTAAATGCAGTTTCGGATGTGTACACTTAAAAACTTCAATTACAGTTATCCGAGTTATATCATCTTATTCATTTATAATTATTTATAGTATATTCGTTCAAGTGCCACGTGAATCGTGAATAATTTTTTAAATGACCACAATCGCAGCATAGCTCACGTGACTGTCCACGTGCCCCTCATCCCGCCAGCACACGTTTGCTACGTATTCCAACTGTCCACAATCGCATGACGCAACGATCTCCATCGGTTTTTGTTCACTTCAACCCACACGCTGATGTCATCGTTTACAATCATCAGTATCGTTTTGCTTTTGTACATTTCGTCCCATGATGCTACTTTCCTAGCTCAACAATATACATTCTTGGCCTTTTCAATGTAACTAATGATATTGGTGGTATTGTTGGTCTAGCATTCGGTTCGCTATCTATCATGTTGATGATATTTTCTTTGTTTCTGTGACTTACTACTATTACGAATCTTTTTCGATGTAGTGAGTCTTGTTAACAACCTGTGTTTGTCAAAATAATTTGTATTGTTTTACAACATATTTTAGACGACGCAAAAAGTCATGAATTTATCATCCTACTCAATTGCAGAATCTACCAAGTGCTAAACTGCTTAGCTATTAGCAGATCTTCTCCTTGTTTCCTTGCATTCCAATAAAACGAGTATAAAATAAATGAATTGACCGCGGAATAAGAATCGCAAAGCTTCGTTGCTAATAATTACGTTTGAAGGTTACTCCTGATTACAATCTACTTTATAATCATAAGGTTGCGAGAAAAGAAAAAAAAAAGAGCAAGATAATTCAGAAAAACTCGTTTTTATCCCTTCCTATTGTTGATGACTGTAAAGTCATTGTAAACAATGTAAATGATGGTGCTATGTTAATTGACCATTTTTTGTATCGAACGTGTCGATTGTTAATATTTATATACGCACTGCGTAAACCATTGGAACGTTCGTCCGCGTAATGATACCGTAGTATCAAAATACGAAAGTCGCAACTGTAAGGTCACTTCCTCAGCCGTCCTTGCCTTATATGGTTGTATCAGGCGACGCAAATATGACTACTATGTACCTTTTCTGTTTTGACGTGTATTCCGTCTCCTTCGCACATTACTACTGGAGGAGTAAGGTGGCTCAAATTACAGAATCCACTTGTCGCTTTACATATTTATAAGAGTTCCATCCGGATACTTGCGAAATCGATGAAATAAATATGAGCTTCCTGTATTGACGTTCCTTTCAAGATAATTTAAAAGATGGCAGTGTTGTCTTGAGGAGGATTTTATAATAAAGGAAAATTAAGTAGCTGCGTCAATCAGCCGAGTCCGTATATGTTTTATAATTATACAACAATGTATATATGGCTATATGACTAGAAGTTACAACAATCACGTCGTGAAGTGGCTGCTGGCTGGCCATGTGACTTCTTATATAAACTTAATATAGAATTCAATTTAGCTGATACTCATACCTGATATCATTAATAACAGCAGTCGACATGTTAAGAGATAAAGTCGAATTATTAAGTCATTATCGACATGTGCGAAAATGACGTTCCTGATTATCATTGGTATAATAACGATACCGTCATTCCGATACAGAAAGTCATACCAAACAGGGCCTGTTTGCAATAATCGCTTAATACGTCCACTGTTAAATGTAAACTTAAAACATCGGTCCGTTTCTATGAACCTTTTAGAAAAGACTGATGTTTAGCACTAAACGCCTATATTGATTTTTAGTGTAAGCGGATCTGATTTGATCATGTTTTGTTCATTCATTTAAGGAAGCGATGAATCTAAACGTTATTTTTTTTTTGTCAACAGCGTGGTTTCCCGTTTGACGAGGAGGAGGGGTCGGGCGCGTGGAGCGAGCTTGCGTCGCGACACCCTGACATAGCGGCCCGTTTGCGACAGCGCCCAGCCACCTGGGCTAGGAAGAGGAGGCCTTCGAGCCAGGACGCAACAGAAGGTACGAATGACCTCTGTTTAAAAATAAAAGTCAACCTTACGCATAACACCAACTTTTTTTTTGTAGAGTTGGATTTCAGTAAAAGGTCAGATTTCAGTTGCCTTCAGACAAAATACATAAGTTATTAGTACTTGTGTAGAGAGGTCTCGCAAGATCCACTGAAATAAGACCTTCTTTACAGGTGTGCTTAAAAGGCCTTTCGTTATTCCAGATTTCGGCGACGGTTTCGGTGGCTTCGACAGATTCCCCTTTGACGACATCCCGCCAGAGTTCAGAGAACACTTCCCTTCACATTGGAACCGCAGATTTGGTCCTCGCGACGAGCAGCCGCAGCCACAACCAACACAGCAACACGTGCCGCACCCGGCGCAATCTCCGCCGGCGCACCAGCAAACCACAGCTACACAGACTGAACAAGAACCTGAACCAGGCTCTTCAGAACCCGAACCACAAACGCACCTACCACAATACGGACTAAGGAACACAGTCGATCTCGGCCAGAAAAGCCCCGCCGACCCTAGCTTGGTCGATGCGGACGACAGAAATCAAAGGTCTATGTCAGCGCCGCCAGACAGTAGCGCACCATCTAACCAAAGCTTCAAAATGAGTGGACAGAACAACCAGGAACACGCCCCACAGCACGGCGAACAGCACTCTAACGTGCGACACATACCTATATTCGTGGAGGGCAGGGATGAGCCCGTCATCAACAAATCTGTCGACCACGGCACGCACTTCGGTGATACTAAGCCCGCGTTCGTGCCGCCTGCCCCACAACCGCATATCGACAGAGATCAGTATTTCGCTGACGATGGCCCTGTAGGTTACCATCATCCGCCTAACTTCTCGAGAACCTTTGGCACACCCTTCAGCAAAGGGTTTAGACAGGGGCCACAACCATTCACACAACAAAAAGCATATCCGCAGGCGGCGTACGCCCGCGGTGCCTCACCGCAGCGCGCTCAGTCACCTAAACCGCAACCGCCTCCGCATGCCGAAGAACATTTTGTGAAAGTGCCAGTGCACCACGACCAGAGCGCACCTAAGACTGAACCTCCGTCCAGACCCCAGCAGCGGCAGCAGCCCCCGCCGCCGCAACAGAAGCAAGCCCCGCCGCAGCCGCAAGCTCCACAAGCTCCCCAGCGGGAACAGACTCCACCACAACCCAAACAAACCCCGGTCAACGACCCTATCTCACAGATTCTTCGTATTCAAACAGATGTACTAAATCTCATGACTGAGGTTGAAAACTTTGGTGGTGCCAAAAATGATAAAAAGTACTTGTACCTAGATGAAATGCTTACTAGGAATCTCATTAAACTAGATACTATTGAAACTGACGGCAAAGAAAACATTCGGCAGGCTAGGAAAGAGGCCATTAAATGCATTCAAAAATGCATAGCTGTATTAGAAGCCAAAGCAGAAAGTAACGCTGCCGAAAAGAACCAACCTCAACAACAACCAACAGATGTAGAAATGAAAGAAAATGCCAATGCACAGCAGGCCACTGAACAGGTTACGGAAAATGGTGAAGTTGAGATGAAGGAGAACAAAAAAGAAGAGGGCCAAAGCGAGCCACAGCAGCAAGCCCAACAGCCGGCACAAGTGGCCCCAGCGGTGGAAACGAAGACTGAGAAACCGCAAGAGGTATCGACAGAGGCAAAGGTCGAAGAAGTTCAACCTCCAGCGGAGCCAGCAGACAATAAGGACGCCACACAAACACAAGCTGCCGACACACGACCCGAGGACACTCCACCCGAAAAACCAGCCGAAAATATTGAACAAAAACCGGATGGCGCAGTCAAATGCCCCAAGAAGGGCACCAAAGTTGTAAAGAAACGCAATAAGAGCAAAGATAACAAGAAAGATATATCTAATGATAGTACTAAGCATGAAGATAGCAATAAGGAAGAAAAAGTAGAAGAAAAGAAAGAAAATTTAGACATAATGCAAGTGGATGATAAAGGTGATAAGTCGGAGCCACAGGTGATGGAAGTAGACGGTGCTGCTAGTCAATAAAGTTAGTTCGCAATAGTGAATTGTCTCATTAGTCACACACTCTTAATCCGTGCACGGGGCCTAAGTGTATCTATGCCTTCCTTAATCTTTGTGTTAATTATTGTCCATAAATAACACAGGTGTTGAAATTATATTGTTTATGTTTGTACATTTTATGTTTTTAATATTAAACAAATGTGTAAAGATTTGTTGTCTAGGATTTGAAAACGGTCTCCTTGTCCTAATATTTAATTAATTTATTGTTTATCATCACTTGATAACACAATTTTCTGAATAAATAATGAATCTGTTTATAAGTGTTTTTTATTGACTATACAATACACATATCGGATAATACAAAATATATTATAATTGCTATATTACATCTTATCATATTATATTATTTCTTAAATAATAATTTTCTTTACATAGGAATTCAACTCCATGACGTTGAGATAACTATCACAATGCAAAACACACCTTCCTGTAGCACCTCAAGTGCTTAACACAAACCACATAAATTATACACTGCTTGATGTTTCGAAAATTTTGTCTGCTCAGCAACATAAGGCAATGGAATGTTGTTGAACTGTTAAAATTAAAATGGATACAGTTTTTGTGTTACGCAATCACCCCGCTAATCTGTGCTATAGAAATCAGTAATGTGAGCTATTCAGCTGTGTAAAGTGTCATTCAGCTAACTTTAAGTTCATTTACGAAAGGTCCTAATTGAGATTTTTTACAGAATAGGCATGCATGGATAGCATGTCTTTTCATACACTTCAGTCACGAATTCTGTACTCATTATATCAGTCTGACAATCTAAATATACACGGACAATCACTAATTATTATAAAAGTAATTTACACTACACAAAGACTAAAATATTAAGGGTTTTCTTTGACTGTCTATAATTTCGTTCGATAAACTAGACTACAAATACTTACGCGTGGAAGTTCTAATTCGAAAAATGCCTTGAACTGTTCTTCATTTCATGGATAAAAAAAACGAAAATTCGAGACCAATTAGGCCCCAAGATGATTGTTACGAAATAGTACTTCCACACCATGGCTTACTAGTTACTACTGCAGTACATACCTACAATATATTAAATAAACATCGCCAGCAATATATATCCGACAAAGACAATCAGGCAACACGGTGAATTTAAAACCAGGGTGCCTCTTTAGTCTGGCTATTCAACCAAATCAATATGGAGAAATCAGTGAAAAATAAAATTGCTCTATGGATTCATTTTTTCCTCTTACAACTCTGGTTCTACACTCATCATTGGTTGCAAGCCAGCTGTACCACCTTAGACCCACGTTTGTCTTAATAACATCTACATCCATTAAATATTAGCGAATGACGTTCTATTGGCAGTTCTCGTCTTCCCAGCAGAAGCACTAGGTGGTAAAGAATGGGCGCTTTTAGGGACTGTCTTTTGTAATTTTTACATTCGAAGAGTGCTGATTCTCAGCCCAATTTGAATAAATTACTTTTATTTTGTGTTGTTGCAACTTATAGCAGTCTCACTCCCACTCCTTCATTACCCTGTCCCAATCCTCATCCGAGATAAAAGGCTTATCAATACAGTTGATCATGTACTCTCCGCAGAATATGCACTCACTGGCTACCAGATCATCTATCTCGTTCCTCAGGATCTCTCGTAAAGGCAGACCATTGCTGTGGATCGTCGTTAGCTCGATGTTGGATAACACTGAGAGTTGGCGTTGGAGGTCTGTTAGCTTGTTGCGACGGGCTGGTGCTGTGGAGGAAGAGGTTTATACAGTTTATGGTAGGTATCGGAGGCCCGGAGAGTTCAAGAGGTAAATCGCCTACTCCTCTTGACATATAGGCACTGGCCCTGAAGCCTTTGCTGACAAACTAAATTCAAGTACAGTACATATTTTTCTTTCTAATTCAGTAAGAAAATGACAGAAGATAAAATATTACAATAGTTTAATCCTGTCAAATTAAGATATACCATAGATAGTTATACCACATATGTATAGCGAAATCTATCCAATCCTGCATAACGTACTGATTCCTGAACAGCATGGTTTTGTTAAGTGCAGATCTACTGTTTCCAATTTACTAATATTCACTAACTATCTCTTTGAAAACATGGATAGACGCTTGCAGGTAGATACTGTTTACACAGATTTCAAAAAGGCCTTTGACAAGGTGGATCATGAAATTTTACTGAATAAAATTGCATTTAATGACATTCGCGGCAACTTGCTTCGGTGGTTTTCATCTTACATTACTAATAGAACACAGAAGGTGGTTGTGAGTGGCCATCAGTCTGATACAGTGTTTATAACTTCTGGTGTTCCACAGGGTTCAATCCTGGGACCACTCTTATTTAATATATATGTAAATGACATTAGGAAATGCTTCTTCTGCACTAAATTTCTTATGTATGCTGATGATTTGAAAGCCTTTAAAACTATTACCACTATAGAAGATTGCTTAAAATTTCAAGAAGATCTGAATAGGCTTTCAGCATACTGTACTGACAACAAACTCCATTTAAGCGTTTCCAAATGTCATTGTATAAATTTCACAAAAAAAAAAAATTATTACGAATTTTAGGTATACTCTAAATAAAGCCATGCTGAGTAACACTTCCGTTGTAAGAGATCTTGGTGTTCTACTGGACAGTAAATTATCGCTTAACCTTTTGAACGCGCCCTCAGCGCCACTACTTGATTAGAAGTAATCAAAGTATAAAATAAATTTACGACTTTTAAAAGACCTTTTATTTTGTTTTTACGGACATTTGCCCTGTTATCAGCCATATTTTTAACTTTTTCACACATAATAAGTTCTTATTTGTTTTATTTTCAATAGAAACAAAAACGCCAGAAAATATTTTAATGCCTCCAGCGCCAATTAGTTGATATCAAGTAAGCCAGTGATGGGACACGATGAAGACCTCGCTATATTTCATCTCGTCGAAATGATCATAAATACTCTATTATTTCAAGAAAATGACGAAACAAAACAAAAAGGAAACAAAAAGGGTATTTACATACCAAGGGCATGGCATCTTTAGATGATATCAAACGATATCGGAAGGGTTTCTACTCAAAAAATTGGTACCAAATTTTCGGTTTCGTGTGTATCTTGAAATCAAATCATAACAAACGTGGCACCACACTACATATGTTAATAACTACTCGTTACCCGTCACGTTACTTGCCAAAATCCGATAAATGTCTTCAATATCTCTGTGCGACTAGTATGATAGTAACCTATCACAGGCGGTGTTTTTCCTCATAAGTTCCGAATATAAAGAGATTAAAAAACCCTTCCAATATCGTTTGATATCATGTAAAGATGCCATGCCTTTGTTATGTATATACCCTTTATGTTACACGTTGTATAAAACTCTTCTGTCACAGTTTTCGTTCCCTCTGAAACGGCTTGACCGATTCTAATGAAATTTTGTGAGCGTATTGAGTAGGTCTGAGAATCGGCCAACATCTATTTTTCATCCCCCTTAATGTTAGGGGTAGTCCACCCCTAAATTTATTTTTTTAATTTTTTTGACAAAATTTTTAGTTTCTATTTTTTTATGATACAACATACAAAAATACATACGATCATAAATTTTCACCCTTCTACGATCAACCCTTATTTTTTAATAGCCATTTTACTAATTTAATATTTTTTCATCTCCGGTCGAAAACTGAGCAATCGTCATTTAATTAGTTTAATTCCCGAGGGAAATCTTAAAAACGCGATATAACCGAATTCCACGCGGGCGAAGCCGCGGGCGGAAAGTTAGTAATTATAGATAATCTGCGTAGACTGATATTCTAATTCTGAATGTCAGATAATCTATACTACATGGCAAAGTTAAAATTCCATTGCAACAAAAAAATGGAGCTGTTTTAGAATCTCTAAAAAATCAACTAAGACTACATAGTGCTCAAGTAGACAGTTTTTAATTATCTCAATTCATGCAAATACTTGTCCAGTTACAAAGCTGATCAACGAAGTGTTGCTTTAAAGAAATGGTTCTTACTCCAACTACTTTTTTTTATAAGTTATAAACTAGCGCTTGACCGCCTGATGGTAAGCAGTGATGCGATCGTTGATGGTAAAGCGCGCTAGTTTATTAAGAGCCTATTCACTCTAGCCTTGAAGACACTCAAATTGTAGTGTGACGGAAACACCGTCGCAGGCAAATTGTTCCAGTCCCTCGATGTACGCGGTATAAAAGAGGAAAAAGAAAATAGCTTTTATAAAATACGTACTAAGTATAGGCAGCGTCTCTTGCATGAGGCAGTCGCTGTGGAACTTGTGCCCGCAGGGGAACAAGTAGAAGGGTCGCAGCAAAAGCGCAATGTCGCACAGGCAACACACGTCTGACACAAGCACGGTGACGCTTCGGTTACGGAATGATTGGATCTCGGCGCGGACCTGCAAATAAAAATAACATTACCCATATGTCGGCCAAATTCGATAAAGAATAGAGGTAAACAAATCGTTGCTAGGCAACAAGTAGTTTACGCCTAAAAGACAGATGTTAACAACCTTTTATAGATAGATGCTTTTCATAAAAGTAATAATTCTACTTCCTCCAAATGTAAACAGATTATTTGATATTTATTTTGAGATTTGATATTTATGATTTGCATAACCTTGCTTAACCTAGCTTGACAGCCTCCGTGGCGTAGCAGAAGCAGACGCGGCCGCCGTGCAAGGAGGCGCGGGTTCGATCCCCGCACAGTGCAAAAATTTGTATGCATAAATATGAATATTTGTACTGGTCTGATCGTGCCTCGGAAAGCTCGTTAAGCCATTGGTCCCGGGTGCCATAAGAACATCGTCGTCAGCAGTCGTTACGGGTTGTTGGAGCCCCCAAAAGTCCAACTGATCTAACTGCAATGCTTTCGATATCGCTTTCGGGTTGTGGAGGTCATACGGCGGTCGCTTTATGGAAAATCTCTATGTTTAGCCAAATGAGCAGTTAGAGTGGTAACAATACAGTTGATGATGAAAATCTCAAAGTTTAGCCAAATGAGCAGCTTCGGATGCGACTGGGATTAAGGCTGAGATGATGAAGACCATCACAGCATGGACTTTTGAAAAGGTCCAACGGCATCGCAAAGGACCCACGCTGGACGAACTTTACGCATATATTACAGATAGGTCATATTAGCCCAGGATTGAGTTGAGGAGAAAAAGGAAAAAGAGGGCCGCCCTAGGACAATATTATTATTAACTACAAAGGTTATGAACGTATCAACTGCGTCAAAAATTTGCAGACCAACAGACTGTTCTCTAAGATCAGGGTAAAAGGTTCAGGGGCCCTAGCCAATGTAACATCGCTTCATAACGAAACGAAACTGAATACCAAACCAACCAATAACGAAAACGATTGACCACGTTCCGTTTCGTTATGAAGCGATGTTACATTGGCTGACTGAAGATTTGCATGTAACGGCAGAATAACGAAAAATAATGTAAGCCATCTTGATAACCTTGAAAATATTTGCTTGGCTCCTTGACATTACTGATCGTCAATGCAAACTCGTCTTTGATTACAACAGATTAAAGAAAAAACAGTTTTACTTACATATTCAGCAGCCGTTATGGCTTCTTCCATCTCATTTTTCATTTCTTCAATTTGGTTATTGTTTTCCTGTAAAGATCAAGGAAAAAATTTGAGGGGTTTCATAAAACTGGTAAAAAAACACGTGTGGCACTCGAGGACTGCCGCGGTAAAGCTATTGCATAGCATTTTTTATCAACTTATGCAATTATAATTATTTATATTTTATACTAGCGGTCGCCAGCGACTTCGTTCGCGTGCTGCTCCTATTAGTCGCAGCATGATGTTTTATAGCCTTAAGCCTTTCTGGATTAATAGGCTATCCAACGCAAATAGAATTTTTCAAGTCGGATCCGTAGTTCCTGAGGTTAGCGTGTTCAAACAAACTCGTCAGCTTTATATAAAGAATGTAAAGAAAACCCTGTCTGACCCGTGAAGGTATGGTTAGGTATCAATAACTGATTCTACTAATGCCTACATAGGCGGGCTAAACTTAAAAAAAAATCCCCCTAAAAAAATAAATATTATTTCGCAAAAAAAGGTAACTTAAAACATGTGCGGTGGCCATACAGGCGCGGGCGAAGAGGGGCAGGGCACGCGGCACGCGGTCGCATCGCTATTCGCTCAGAATTATACCGTCAAAAATAATGTTGTCACTTTTTAAAAATTACCAAATTTTGGGGAAGTTGGAATTAATTCGCAGGTAAATAAGATTATTTCAAAATTCACTAGTATTGTTACTATGATGATTATATAAAATTTCATATTTTATTTGGTCATGTGTTTACCTAACCTTTATTATCCTTGCGGGTCGGACAGCGTTTTCTTAACATATTGTATATTAGTATAGATGTTCGCAAGTACCAAATTTTGTACAGAAAAACGCATAGTACTACACATTGAATCTGCGCTCACCCGCAGGGCTGCAGATCTGCATGATAATGCAGATAAAAAACGCAATCCTGCGCGTGGCTGCGGGGTGAATCGCAAAGGTGTTCACACCGAGTTCCGCAGTATGTAGTTAGTAGGAATTTTTTTATTAGTTATTTATGACATAGTATTTTTTTTATTCTGCCAATTAACGTATACATTAGTATAAGTATATATTTTCTTTTTTGTAGTTTATTTATTTTTATCAGTGACGTCATCGAAAGAATGCGAAAAACGGTGGCGATTTAGCGACTAAACTATATTTAATCTTTTATTTTTGACTTTGATAAAGAAATAGAAGCTATGCTATAGCTTATAATTGACGTCATTTTCGTGATCAGCGCCCCGAAAACCCCTGTCACGCCACGCAAGTCAAAATATAAAAAAATGACGTCATTTTCGTGATTAGCACCCCCAAAAACCCCCTTCATGACACCCATGTCAAAATATCATAAAATTGGTGTCGGCCATCTTGGATTTCAAAAATGACGTCACTTTCGTGATTAGCACCCCCAAAAACCTCCTTCACGACACCTATGTCAAAATATCATAAAATTGGTGTCGGCCATCTTGGATTTCAAAAATGACGTCATTCTCGTGATTAGCACCCCCAAAAACCCCTATCACGACCCCCATGTCGAAATACCCAAAATTCATCGAAGTACCAAATTTTAGGCGAAGTTTGCAAATTTTGAGCGTGAGGTTTTTTCGTTACGGAATTCCTGGATTCGGTCCCCGCGCTCAAGGCCCGCGATAGTAGCTATGCAATAGCTTAAAAGTAACTTAACCTTTTTGTCGGATGGGAAATTATCAAATGACCTCTCCTGTGTCGATTTTTACTGACTAAAACCCACGTGTTCCTTCACTTGCCTGTGAGCCAGGACCTACGGTATATCTTTCGAACAACCTAAGGCCCGGTCAATTATTAGTCGACACGTGTTTCGGACTTCGCGTACAAAAATAACGTTGTTTAAGATAAGTCGGTTACCTCTAAGGACTCGCAGATAGGTTGTCTGAAGTGATCAATGGTGACCACATCACTGAAGAAAGGCAGTATATCTTCTATTTTGATGAGCGGACATTCTTCGAGGAACCTCATCGCTTCCTTCATATCCTGAGTTTTGGTGATTTCGTTTTCAGCTAAACAAATTGTAAACAAATGTTTAATTTATTAATTACGTGAAACACACACTTGACGACACATTGTAGTCAGACACAAACACCGCCGCTGGCAAATTGTTCCAGTCCCCCGGTGTACGCGGTATAAAAGACGAGACGAAACGCTTCGTCCAGATCGTAGTGGTCTCAACAACTATTTTAGAGCCTGCGAGTGTTTTTCTTTCAAACTAAAGATAGAGTTGAGTCGTTGTTGTCCTAGTGGCCTAGTGGTTAAAACACCAGCCTCTTAGGTACGAGTGTGCGGGTTCGATTCCAGGTCAGGCAAGTACCAATGTAATTTTTCTAAGTTATATGTACTTTCTAAGTACATCTTGGATACCAATGACTGATTAAAATGTGAAGGAAAACATCTTGAGGAACCGTAGACTTTAAGTCTATCGCCAACCCGCATTGAGCAAACATGGTGATTACGCTCAATCCTTCTCTGTATGAGAGGAGACCTGTGTCCAGCAGTGGGACGATAAAAGGTCGATGATGATGATGATGAAGAATAAAGTTGTATAAACCTATATACTGACCAATATTGAGCCACAGTTGTCTCCTAAGCTCGGTCTGTTCAGGCATGTCTGCTATGCTCTTGGCGAGAGTGAGGCTCACATTCAGCGCGAGCTCCACTGCCGAGTCCCATAGGCCAAGCAGTGCTGATAACTTCACACATGCTTCTGATAGATTCTTTTCGCGACATAATCTGGAAACATGACCAAACATTATTTTTATTTATTTTATTTTTAAAAACGTTGCTCCACATTAGTCGTGGGTGCGTTTACAAACATATACACAAACAGCCAGACCCGGAACAACTACTTGTAGGTCATACAAATATTAGTTCCGTATGGGAATCGAACCCGCGGTACGCAACGCAGCCACTGCCTGAACGGTGCCTACATTGTTTTTGTTTTAAGTTTTTAAGCCGTCCTGTGTCGTTAAGTCTTGTTAATTTGTATACAATGGAGGGTTTAAAATTCAAAAAAGAACAATTTGCTTCCGTGTCCCTGGCGTATACAGGCAAGTGAAGGAACATGGATGGTTTTAGTCAGTAAAAGTCTGACACGCCCTCATGCTCCGCACAGAGCGGGAGAGGTCATAATTATGATGAATTACCACCCGCAAAAAAAGGTTATGAAGACATTGCTCGTGTGACCGAAAGGTCAATGTAAACAGGGCCTGTAGCCAATGTAACATCGCTTCATAGCGAAGCGAAATCGAACACCAAACCAACCAATGGCGGGAACGATTGACCACGCGACGCGACAAATCACGTGGTCAATCGTTCCCGCCATTGGTTGGTTTGGTATTCGATTTCGCTTCGCTACGAAGCGATGTTACATTGGCTAGGGCCGCTGAAGTGCTAGTTTTCTACGTCTTGTCGACCACGTAATTGCTTAACCACCTTTAAAAAGAACTCCCAATGAATTGGAGCATCACGATGGTTATTGAAATTATATCAATACCACAAAAACCTTATCATTATAAAACGCACAGAAGACGTTTATCTTTAGAATGTATAAGCAATTTTCGGCTGCCGGCAGAAGTTACCACCCACCAAACAAAGCCTTGCCGCCAAGCGATTCGTCGTGTTCCGGCATGATGTCTGGTGAAGCCGTACGAAGGACGGGTCTGAGTAGTTGTATTGCGATGTGTGCCGGGTATGATGCGCCAAATGTTGTTGTGTCGGGAGTTTGGTCGTGGAGGATCTCCACATCAATCTCCCTATGGGGGAGCATCGTTGGTCGTGTTGTTGGGTTTTATATTGCACCACCTCGCTCATCTGCCGTCTTCCTTCCTATTCACTAAGTTTTTTTTATGTGATTGGGCTTAATAAACTAGCGCGCTTTACCATCAAAGATTGCATCACTGCTTACCATCAGGCAGGATTCCAGTCAAGCGCTAGTGTATAATAAATAAATAAATAATTACGAGGCCGTCTATACGAAAATTACAATTTAATTTCTCACAAGTTTAGACTACGGCCCCGATTCCCTTGTTCACAAACTAAATTAAATTTAAATTCACTGCATCTTTCTATTTCATTAAGAAGAGGACAGAAGATAAAATGACAGTTTAGACCTGTCAAATTAGTGCGCTCCTGACGTAAATTGACGTATTTTTGGGCGCCATGTTTATAATCGCGTCTCAACTGTCTATGGAATATCTTAATTCGGTCGGTTCGGATTCAGTCGGTCTCCGTGGCGCAGCGGTCAACACGCCTGCCTGCGACGTGGAGGCCCCGGGTTCGATCCCCGGCCAGGTCATGATGGAAAACGATCTTTTCCTGATTGGCCTGGGTCTTGGATGTCTATCTATATATGTATCTATTATAAATATAGTATCGTTGAGTTAGTATCCCATAACACAAGTCCCGAACTTACTTTGGGGCTAGCTCAATCTGTGTGATTTGTAAAAAAAAAAAAAAAAAAAATTACAGGATTAAACTAAAATGATATCTTCTATCCTTTTCTTAACGAAATAGAATGAAAAAGATGCACTCACTTAAAATTAGTTTAGTCTGACTTGAAACTTGAAAAAAGACGACGATCCCTGAGTTTCTTTCGGCTTTTATTCTCAGAGGTAGTCAATTAGGAAATGGAGTTTTGGCGGAAAGCTAAGATGAGTGCCACGCTCATTTTTCATTGGACTTTTAAATTATTTATAGTGTCGTTTACTAAATAAACACGCGTGATTTATGTAGTAAAAAGTGCATTCAGTGAATAATTCATAAAGAACAGTGAAATATTGTAGCATAGTGGCCACATCATGGCTTTGAACCAAATCTTCCTCCGTGTTCGGTCCGCGCGGCCGCTTTTTTCGGCATGAATAATTCATTACGTGACATTGGCTAAATGCACAAACCGTGCGAAGCCATAAGAGAAAGAAAGAAGAACTTTTGAAGATTTTTATTTTACTTGACACTGGCACAAAGTCATAACTAGTGCCACACTACAAAAAAAAAAAAAAATTAGGAAATGCCGGCTCCAGCTAGATTAAAAAAATATGACGTGTAAAAGTGATCAGTGATCCTAGTTGCATAATAAACGATTTCATTTCAAGAAAATCGGAAATTGGCGGGATTGCGGTCAAGCGCTGGTTTATAATTTATATAAAAAAAAAAGCTGAAACTCACCTCAAAGCATAATGTACATCGTAATTCACCATTGTGACATCCTGTCCTTGCCTCGCCAGATACATCATCAGCGATTCATGATCATGCTCGACATACAGCGTCAACAAATAGTTATGTATTGCCTTATCCTTCACGTTGTAATGTTGTAGAATAAACTCCAAGTACCTGATCACTTCAGACAAATGAGCTTTGTCGTTCTTGCAAGACAAAAATGCAGGGAGTAACTGAGATGGGCTCAGCCTTGCTCCCTGAGAAATCAACGCGCTCACAGTATGCTTCGGTGCTTCCTCCATCAGCACTGGAGCAAAATGGTAGAACAAATCCGGCCTCTTCAATGTTTTAAGCGTCTCAATAGCTTCCAAGTAAGATTTCTTATAAATGTACTGAGCTACTACATTCTCGTAGTCTTCGTTTATAATCGTTAATTTGATAAGGTTTTGTTTGTCCCCGTGTGAAGCCATCAGGTCGTATATTACAGTTTTGACGTGTTGCATACATTTTGCTACTTTCGGATGCAATAAAAATACTTCGAAATTGCTCTGGATTTGGTGGTATTCTTCGGAATCTTGCTTCCCTGTCCGACGGAGTAAACCCAACTGAGATAGATATAACTCCGTCATCCAAATGACTAGCATGGAAATCAGCGTTTTCTCGTCTTCTTTCAAAGCTTCCAATCTCTTCCCTAAGTAAACTTTCAAAGCATTGATTTGTTCTAACTCTAAAAATTTGAGGCAAATGGTTTCGAAGCTTTTTTGCGTGTCGGCAAATATTTCGGCGCTCCTCTCGTAACTCCCTTGATTAAACAATAGTTCGGCCTGTTTTACATTGATAACGTCTATGTACGCAGGATTATTATAACAATACTCTTTGGCTAGATCGAACTGTCCCTTATCAGAGTATATGATCCATAGATTCCGTTCCTCTCGAACAACTTTGTATCTGAACACACATTTGTCTGTTATGGCCCAAATAGTTCTCTTTTTTGTGTCTCTTACTATGTTCTTAAGTTTTCCATGGACTTCAGAATATCTATCTTCGAAAACTAATTCTTGGCTTATGAGTGAGATTGCTTTGACCCTGTCGGAGTACATAAGGAGTACGTGGAATTCAGTAAGTACGAAGGATAGAGGTGCATTTTCCGGTTCATCGCCATCTGTGGGGTAACTGATGAGAGCACCTTGTGTGAACAAGGAGTTTGAATTCTGTTGGGAACTTGGGTCCAACTGCAATAACACGAATTGACAGGATTAAAGACGGTTTGATACGACTTTCTTTCACAGTGTGTAGGCATGAGGGCTATTATCGATATATATATATGCTATGATAGAGTCGACTCAGAATTTGGCTACAAGTTTGGCACCTCTCGTGGCGACTGTCAGTTCAGTCAGTAGTAGAGATGGGCATTTACCCGGTAAAAACCCGAACTATGGGTAAATACCCATTTATACCTATTTTTACCCACCCAATTTTAATTTTTACCGGGTTAAAATTATAATCAGTTTAATTTAGGGTAGATCCGCAGTTACATCGTTATTATTATCGCAGATCATATTTTGATCAAGTTACAACCTGACACTGACCAGTAAATTGCAAAAAACTCGACAAAATCTGACTTACACGGGCTGCCACTACGGAACAGGCTATTTGACATATTTATAATTTTTATCTCGAATTACTTGGTTGCGGTTAAGAAGTTCACCGAAAGTATTTTTTTTAATTTTAAATACGTATTTCGTAAGAAATATGCAAATAAAAATTCAAAATTCAAATAAGCCGCGAAAACGATTTATTCAGCAATATGGCGTCGAGCTTTGTAATTGACGTCACAAGCGGTTTTCGGTTCTCAGTGGTGTTTGTTTTTATTTATTATTTGTTGTTGTTATATATGTTTAATAAATGGTTTACAAGTGGTGTGCTGTACCGGGTTGTACAAATAAATCGATAAAACCCCCCAAAAAACAGTATATAAGTTTGAAAAAAGTCCGAAAACAAGCGTTGATGCGCGTATGACGTCATCGCGACATTAGCCAATCCGGATCGTTTCACAATGTGTGGCGCGAGAAACAAAAAGCTAAACATATTTTTGTGTTTTGTATGTATTAATTGTTATTATTTTCAAACTCAAACTCATTTATTGCATTTTTTATTAAAACTCGTGTAAATGACGTAAAGAACCCTCATTTTATGCAATTAAAGCAAAAAATCCCAAAAAAATGAATACTGTCAAATAGCCTACTACCATTTTTTTGTTCTGGATGAGAAATCGTCAAATGACCTCTCCCGCTCTAGGCCTGTGCCTGTGTGTGCCTGTGCGCCAGGGCCACGGTTTCTTTTTAGGCCTCTGCCTCGAATCTTGCGGGCAGCGTTGCGGCGGCGGCGGCGGCGAGTGAGCGGCAAGATCTTATGCGTTAAATCAAACGGACCGGTTCTCGAAAACAGCGGCGCGGCACAACGGGGCGGTGGCGGGCAGGGAGCGGTGTACTTCTCGCTCTCGAATCTTGCGGGCAGCGGGCGGGCAGCGAGCGGTGTACTTAAAGTCAAGCGGTGATCGAGCGTTAGGAATAAATTTGAATCAAAAAGTACTTGCCGCTATTGTTCAAACATTTCTTTCGCGAATAAAAACAAATATCTCGTCGACACAATCGTGAACACAATACTACGCGGCTATAGTGACGCGCGATCTGCCCGCTAGTTTCGAGAACGGGTCTTCGATGCCCGCCCGGCTCCCGCACCGCTGCCGGCGCCGCCCCGAAATCCTTTTATTTTTGTTTCCGGGGTGGAACATCCTCATGCGATGTCCGTCGCCCTGGGGCGGGCGACGGGTCTGTCGGACTCTTAATGATTGAAAAGTGTTTCATCTCACACCTACACCGGGGGTTGCGAGAACGAAAACTGCTTCCGCAATCCTCCATTGATGCTGGCCCGCCACTGTCGGTCCGGTCCGGTGGGACAGGTCAGCCGCCTAATTCACACGCCGCTCCAACTGTCCGGGTCAGCCAGCGCGATGCGGACAGGGGACAGTCACAGTGAGGATATCGCCTCAGCATACATGAGCAACCAGGGAGGTGGATCATGGATGCTGAGGCCTGTACGGGGACTGCATATGCTCTTTCTACATAGAAAGAGCATTATATAGAGGCGTGTTCTTCAATCTGTATCTCTCCATGGTGAACCTTAGTGTTAATATAGAATCCATGGTTCCGTACCCTGGACGAAACCCATATTGACACTCCCAAGACAGCATACTCCTGCCGAATCTGAGAGTCTATAATCCTCTCAAAATTCTTCAGGGTGTGTACCGAGCCCTTGCCTTTGAAGACTGGAGTCATCATCATCATCCCAGCGTTAATCCCAGTCGCATCCGAAACCTTTTCAGCTTTGGAGTCTGGGGTCCGCTTTACCAGTCAAACTGCTGATATGGCCAAACTTCAACATTTTCCGTGAAGCGACTGCCGTCTGACCTCCACAACCCGAAGGCGACATCGAAGCATTGCAGTTAGACCAATTGTTGGACTTTTGAGGGCTCCAACAACCCGTAACGACTGCCACTAGATGTTCGTATGGCAACCGGGACCAACGGCTTAACGTGCTTTCCGAGGCACGACCAGACCAGTGCAAATATTCATATTCATGCATACAAATATTTGCACTGTGCGGGGATCGAACCCGCGCCACCTTGCGCAGCGGCCGCGTCCGCTACCGCTACGCCACGGAGGCTGTCGCCTTTGAAGACTGGAGTAATAATACTTAGTCCCCATTGGCTTGAAATTTTGCCGATCAGGAACACGCGGTTCAGAAGGTTAGTTAGCATGCCCGCATCGCGAGGACCCATCGCCTTCCAGGCCTCAATGGGGACTCCGTCAGTTCCGACAGCTTTCCGATTTGCCGAAAAGTCGTTTGGACTTCCTCGGGCGTTATCGGGGGCACTAATTCAAGATTTGGAATGAATTTCGGTGTCTGCACCTCTTCTTCATCAACCTTTTTATCGTCCCACTGCTGGGCACAAGTCTCCTCTCATACAGAGAAGGATTGAGCGGAATCACCACGCTTGCTCAATGCGGGTTAGTGGTCTGCACCTCTTGGTGCTGCTTATTCAGCAGCTCGTGGAAGTACAAGCGCCATCTCTCCTTCACCGTGAGGTTTTTGAATAGCAGGTTGCCAGTAGGGTCTTTTACACAACGGCACTTGGATATATCCTATGCCGCTTTGACCCTGGAACATGCCAATTTGGAAAAGATCTTTTGCCCCTCAAATGATTCCTACTTCTCTTAAAGCGCTTGAAAGTGGTCTGGCTCTGGCTCTGGCTACAACTCTTTTAGTGGCACGTTTGACAACCTTATATGCGTCGCGATCTGGATGCCACGTTTTAAAGAGGGCTTTCGTCACCGTAGTCTTCCTCTGGACTGTGTCGTCCCACCACCAGGTCTCCTTTTCACGTTTGCGGCCGCCCTTAGAGACTCCGAGCACCACCCGCGCCGCCCCAATAATAGCTGCCTGGATCCTGCCCCAATGGTCTTGGACATATTCTTCATCGGTCCAGCGCACTTGTCTCTATTAACCGATGCGAACTCCTAGGATTTATTTCATCAAGCAGCCGCCACCAAATCTGGTGCCGGCAGTGCTCTACACATCTACGATGGGCCGTTACGCAGAGATCTAGTACAAGGAGGCGGTATTGTCCAGTGAGACTCTCACCGGCTATGACTTTGCAGTTGACTGCTTTGCTGATGTGGTGTCTCCTAGTCGGTAGAAAGTCTATTCGGGTAGCGCTTCGCCCGCTGCGAAAGGTGACAATGTGCCCCTGCTTCTTTTTGAAGTAGGTGTTCACGATTGCAAGGTTAGCGGCTGCACACGTTTGGAGAATGTTGTTTCCTTCTGCGGTGCGGCCGCCGTACCCAAAGCCGCCGTGAACACGCTCAAGCCCGACACTCTTCTCACCCACATGACTGTTCAAATCACCACCCAGAAACACTCGCTGGGATAACGGTATCCCGTGAAACTTTCCTTCGAGCTGGATCCAGACCAACATACTTTCAGCGTCACCACACCAGGAAAAGCACAACGGATTTTCCTGGTTTTGGCTCGCTTCTTCAGCCGTATCCGCCTCTGACACGTTAGACCTAGCCCACAGGTCACAGGAGTCGGGCGTAGCTCCTGCGCGCCGTTTGCGGCGGCGCCCTAACTGTGTCACGTGCATTTCTTCCTTTCCTATTCATAATAGTTTGGCTTGTTTTGCTTTTACGAGTGCGACTGTTGTCAGACCACTCAGCTCCGAAGGGAAAACTGGCGTCAGCACCCCATCCGTAAGTCAGCGGGTGCACCGTCAGGCAGGTGGGGTTAACTTGGGTCCCAAAGATGGTGGTAGGACCCCAAAGCACTCCAGTACCTGATCGTAGTATTGATGACGAAGCCAATTAAATAACAATTTATTTTATACCCGGTATTTATTATAAATACCCGGTAAAAATGGGTATTTTTTAATTTTTACCTATTCTACCCTTTTTTACCAATTTTTACCCACCCGCCCATCTTTAGTCAGTAGACATCAAAGAGGAAATTCCAAATCCTCGAAACAGTTAAAAACACTATATTTTAGCCTAGTTTACGACATTGACTGTCGCTAAGATTATTTTTTTTTTTTTTTATAACAAAATTGGTCTTCTGTACACGATATAAAACTATAGGCTGATTCTGATAAGGCAGGAAAAGTATTTAAATTAATTGTGTAACTATAAATTTTGGTTGTAACCGTTTATGACGTGTATTCGATATGATAATCGTATGAGTATAAGGAAAATTTTACTAATAAATAATAATGTAATGCATTGTTACACTGAAACCTAAACATTGTGTAGCTATTTATTTTATTTATACAGTGATAGCTAATAGTGGCAGTCTTCGTGTCCGTGACATAGCAAACAAACTACAGGGTCGCCTACGCTGGTACGGCCACGTCTTACGCAAACCGGCATGTTACGTGGGTAACAAATGTCTTGCCATGGCGCCTCTGCCAGGCCGGAACAAGCGAGGTAGACCACAGAAATGCTGGCTTGACGTTGTAACAGATGACATGCGTGCTAACAATCTCTTACCACAGGCTGCTAAAGATCGCGCGAAATGGAGGAAAATGAGCAGAGAAGCGGACCCCGGGCTTCAATACTAAAGCCGCAGACGGTATCAAAATCCCTTCGTGTTTCGGAAAGCACTTTAAGCCATTGTTACCTGCTGTCATTCCTGGATCTTTGACAGTCGTTACGGGTGGTCAGAAGTTCGTAAGTCTGACAACCAGTCTTAGCAAGGGGTATTGTATTATTATACCCAGTAACTGGGTAGTGGAGCTCAGATAGGCAGGCGCTCGAAAATACTGGCTTCAGCTGCTTTAGGTTAAACTGTGTGGCTACCATGAGTTTTCATTACGAGACTCGATCATACGCATTGACCGCGTTTGGCGCTCTCATTCTTTGGCAGTTTTTACAACCTTGAAGCGTGCCAATCGATGAGTCAAACGCGGTCGATATCGACGATCGAGTCTTCGTAATGAAAACTCGTGGTAACTACACTGGTGGGAAAGTCTGGGCAGGCGATGATTTATAGCTGTTATATGGCAGATTCGATTCATAAATTGAATAAAGGTTATGAATGGTGCAATTTTAGAGTGGAGTATATACAGAGACTTCTTTCTGGTTAATTAAAGTTATTATTTTTAGGAGGCTACTATAGAGATAACAGTCTCGTAATATTCTGCTGTTACTCCTCCATCTTTGTTCTGCCTACCTGCATTTGTATTAAAGGAGGGCAGTCTTAAGAGAATCTAACTCATTACGCCATCTCCTTCTGGGCTTGCTGCGTCGTCATCTTGATGTTTGAAACTCAATATGACTACTTTCCATCAATTCTATTAAAGAACTTTGTACTAACCTGTCCATAAAATATCCCAGGCTCTGTCAACCAAGCAAATGTTTTAGGTACTCCATTTTTATCAAAAAACTGCAGCTTCGAGTATTTCAAAGTAGATGGGATTTCTTGGAATCCAGTTTCAGGAATAGTCAAGTATGAGTAGAAAATGGACTGTAATGAAGGCTTGTCGTCTTTTGTTATGGCGTGGCCCATGAACTGATACAGCCTTGTTGGCGTAGTGATAAAGATGAAGTATTTGCTGGTGTTGTTTACTCTATGGAATTGTATGCCTGTTATTGGCATGTCAGAACCTTTGCCGATGTCGAAAATCTGTAAACAGAAATGATTCTGGTCAATGGTTGTAGTTGTTGAAAATGATTCCCAGATGTAAGCAGTAGAGGCACAAGATAAAAGGTATAAAGGTACCCTACAATTCGATCTTTATAGCACTTGCTTTTACAACATGGCAAAGATAGGCTCTGATTTTAATAGGGTATTTGACTGGATTCTAAGCAACATACATAAATTAATACCTCTTAAGCTTTTACAGAAAAAGAAAACACATAAACCGTTATATATTTCATGTAAGTTCCGGCATGATGTCTGATGAAGCCGTACGGAGGACAGGTCTGAGCAGTTGTGTTGCGATTTGTAGCGGGTACGATGCGACAAATGTTGTTGTGTCGGGAGTTTAGTCGTGGAGAGTCTCCACATCAATCTCCCTCTGGTGCTGCATCGTTGGTCGTGTTGTTGGGTTTAACATTGCATCATTGCATCACCTCGCTCAACTGTCGTCTTCCTTCTTATTCACCCACCAGTTTTTCTGAGTGAATAGGCCCTTAATAAATTAGCGGGCTTTACCATCAACGATTGCATCACTGCTTACTTAAGGTGGGATTGCAGTCAAGCACTAGTTTATATACGTTTAAAAAAAGTAGGTTTCGAGAAAAACTTAAAGAATCTAGTCAAATAACCTATTAAATACACCTATAGTGCCAAGTGCCATTCAAGCCATAAGCCATACATTTTACTTGAACTGCTTGATATTAAATAACACGACAAACATTTTCAAACTTTACAGCACACCATTACGTAACACGTTATAGTGAAGCCACGATTGTCTTTAAGCTTTTGATAAAAAAAAAAACCAGATTTTGCCATTTTGCTGACCAAAATGAATTCACATAAAATTCAACGGTACAGTAAACCTCGTAATTACTTTATCACCGCAAAATTTAATATCATCTGCACAAAATAAAGCGACAAGATCATTTTGTCTATAGATAGTTTCAAATTAATCAAAATCATTGTTTAAAGTAACAGCATGGTACTAAAAATGTCATGCCAACCCTAAATACCTATATGCGCATTAGGGAAGTAAATGATGATGATAGGAAAAGTGGTAATACAATTATGAGGTCGACTGTACTTAGAATACGGGTTAAAAATGATTGAAAACAAAAATGTTTTTTACCAAACCATCAATATCCTTGCTTCCGTACAGAGGAAGGTAACTAGGCAGCTTGTGTAAGAAATTAACAAAATTAAAATGTAATCAGATTAATATACAAGGCGGCACACACATTGATGTGCAACCAATTGATTGATTCTACAAAAATCTCACTTTGAAGTAACTCACTCTAGAAATCGAGGCCCTGGCCATCGTATAGGCAAGTGAAGAAACACAGGTAGGTTTAGTCAGTAAAAGTCTGACACGCCCTTCCGCTCCGCCCAGAGCGGGGAAGGTCATTTGATGATTTAAAAAAAAAGTAACTCACTCTCACCTTCGCAGTGAGATGTTCACAAAATCACATTGCAGTTTCCATGGGTTGGTTTACATGACTTCAGTTTTAGCATCAAGGATATTAAAATTTTTCATTGAATATTTAAAAAACAATTATAAGATAATATTTTATTATGCTACCTACATAGACTGCTAAAGGTACTTTTTTTTTAATCCAACAAATAAAATGCTGTCTATTAACAAATCATAGGCTGAAGACACTCCAGTTGGTTGCGTCAATGTTCCTGTCACTTTAGAAATTATTTTAAATAAAAGCCAATTAACGTTTGTATTATTGTGTATAACTTTAAACATTCAAAATCTAATAATCCGGACTAATATTGAGTAGTCCTCAGGCCATTTGAAAATCATCAATATATTTTGACTTGAAATTGTCACAAAAATCTGTCAGTCAATGAAATTAATGAAACTTTTCAAAATATAGCAACTAAGAAAAGGGTTTTTCCTAAAGATTCTCTTTCTCTTACCTCTCTCCAATACTGGTTGCTGGCTGTAAACATCTTATCACTGTCTGCTTCCAACTCCGTCTCAATGATATGTCCCTGTGACGTACCAAGCAGTATTGGACCCGTATTTGTCTCCGAAGTGTTCTCCCAGTTCCAACCTACTTCTGTCACTTCATAGTTCTTCGATTTGCTAACTTGTTTGGATTTAGAACTGTTTTGATGTAAATAAATAAGCTCCGGGGCCCCATCTTTTTTGTTCTTTGGAGAGAATGCCATGAGAAGGTGGTGTCCAAGTGGGTCGAGGAAGAGTCCTGTTAGTTTAGAGTTTGGCTGGACGAACTTTGAGTATTGTATTTCTGAAATTTATTATTTTATTGCTTTGGTGCCATACATAATTGAAATATATAAAATTTAGGAAAGTAAATGCCATTTTCTTTTACCTTGACCACAATCAGGCTTCTTCAGATTGAGCCGAAATAGATTCCCATTAGCCATCGCGAGCACCAGGTAATCGTTACACACTGCCGCATGTGTTATGAGATCTGACAAATTCTTCAGCATCATTTTATTTTTCGAAAACATTGGTGTATTATCTTCTAGTTGCATGTTTATATATCCTGAAGCTACCATGGGTTCGTTCATAAGTTTTGGCCGCTGAGAACCCTGAGACGCTTGCTCGTACTGGTCGAAAATCGAAGTCATGTTAACTGAAAAATGGGTGCTGTGTTGTTGAAAACCACCCAAACTATAAAAATCACCTTGATTTTGTTCAGTAACGTGATAATTCGCAACCACTCAATCACAGTAAGAATTAGATCACATCAATTTATCTGTACAAAAGTTATCGGAATCAGAAAGTTTGATAATTAAATAAACAACACAAATTCGCAACAATAATACAGCTCAGACATTTTTGAAGTAAGGAGTATCGTATTGACTTTGTTAAAATGATTAATTCGACTGTCGATCAAGTGTCAGTGTCAGACTCAGTACAACAAAGCATTTAATTTTGTCATGTCATTAAGAATAATTTCAGAACTCGAGAGCATTTATATTATTAATGTATCGTAGAAGTCTTGGATAGATTTACCATTATGGGAAAATTAAAATATTTGCAGATTCATCACAAAATTTATTAAATCATAGTATTGCTGAACTCCTCCTTATGCAATTTCTTCAATTTCTTTCAGATTGGATTAGTGAAATAGGTAAAACATAACGCTAACGTCACAAATGTCTGTGTGTCAATCTTCTGTCATGTCATGACTGTCATTACAAACGAAATTTGTTAGATTTAATATTGATATGATAAAATGGGTCTTATCTCCTTGGTCTTACGGCCTTTAATAAATATGATCCTAAAATAATTTATCCACTTATTTATATAAAAAACTGAATTAAAGCAATACTTAACATTATTTTAATCGGTGTTGGTAGAAGTGATTTGCTACATTGTTGCGATGGGCTGCATTACTGTGCTAGTTATTTGTACATTAACTTGAAATTCGTGACACAATTTCGGGTACCGGTTTTTGGAAGTCTGAGAGGTTTTTGTAATATGTTTGTGTGACCTTGTTGAATTATCATTATCATTCGTATCGCAATTCAACTGTCAACTGTGAGCGAGCTAACAGTTAAGTCGTTTGTACTGTTTCGGTGATATAACATCAGTTCTTATCAGAATTTTAAAATGGCTACAAGTCCTCTTTGGAAATCCTCGAAATTAGGCAGTAAGTATTACAAATGCATAAATAAAATTAACCTTTCTTAGTTAATTTATGACCATGCGCTTGCGCATTTTCACAGTTTATGTAAATTAAACTTGTATAAATGACAAGAGGTTATAGCTAACTAGGTACAGTAGTTTTTGTGTTAGTACCTATAAGAAATCTAAAGCCCTTTGTAAAAAAAAAAAAAAAAATCATATTTGTATTTTTTTTAAATTACCTATAAAATCACTAGCTATGCAATGGCTGTATGTATATATATGACACTGTATGTTAACTCTCTTCTGGTCCTCTCATCCCTACTTGTTACTTCTTTTTTGTTTCTTTTTTATGCATGTTTGCAGCAAATAAGGTTATTTATTTTCTTTCTTCCTTTTTTATTGCTTGTTCACTACTTAAATCTTTTCAGTTTACTCACGACAATGCCTCAAGACCCTATCTCAGCGCCGTACTTTCACAACACAACTAACAGAACAGCAACAATACATTCAGGAGATGGCGAGGAACTTTTCCATTGAACACCTGAAACCCAACGCAGCCAAACATGATACTGACGCCCGGTTTCCATTTGAACCTGTGAGTATGCTCCATTTTTGGCCATAACAATATTTGTTACTAGTTGCACCCTATGGTTTTGCCTGCATAAGTCTTAACCCTCTGGGAATATCTGTACAAAAAGTGCCCTATGTCCTAAACCAGGTCATGGTCACCCATGTGCTGAATTCCATCCAACCTGTTTAGCCAAATATTATAATGTGAAGGCATGGTAAACAAACATAAAAAATCAGCTCATAAGTTCAAATGTCAGTTTGTATAAATTGCAAGAATGTGGGTAAGGTCAACCGGGGCAATTGCGTCTTTGGGGGTAATTGCGTCTAATCGAAATAATTTTAAATCTGTTTGAAAACCCACTCTCCTGCCATCTATACGTTATAGTATTTTATTCAAAGTAAACAAAACAAGATGGTAGGAGAGTGGATTTTCAAATAGATTTAAGATAACTTCGATTAGACGCAATTGCCCCAAAGACGCAATTGCCCCGGTTGACTATATATTAACTTTTCAGTTTTTTTCTTTTAGTAAGTAATTTGAAGCAAAGTTAATTTGCTCTTTTACTAAATATGTTTTTAAACTGTTTAAATGGTAAACCCTCCATATTTGTACCCAAGATACATGCTTGCCTAGTTTGGGGCCAATGTAAAAAATCTCTGTAATTTTTCTAAAGCAATAAAGATTATTATTATAAACAGTTCTACTGTTTCCTCAAAGATTTGTGGTATTGCCAAGTAAGTTTTGTATAATGTTACATAAATACAAATCTTGCAACTTCACAAATAAATAGATAAATAGATTACAAGGTTATTGCAGGAACTTATTCAATTTTTTTAAAATAAATCTTACTTATGGTAGTGAGGTATATAGATATATTTACTTAGTTGACATTATCTCATTAGTGCTAGAAACCCCTTCAAGAAGGTTGTACTAGTCGGGCCTGATCAGTGTCTGAAAGAAATACAGTGAATTTTGGTTATAACGACGCCGGAGGGACCTCTTTAATGTCGTCGCTATATCCAGAGGTCTCTATATCCGAAATAATAAAAAGTCATGTACATATGTATTTATACTTCATTTATTTTATTATGTTATACACAGGTGTTAGTGAAAATCCTTTTATCCTTTTTGCAGCCTCATTTCGAGGTTAGAAAACGTTTTCGTCCACTTTTTCTTTCACAGTAGAGGTAAATGTACAGACGACAGCACATCAAGCTACTACAATTTGTCAGATTTCCTTATTAGACTTTCAACTTTATCTCTAAAGCATTAAGGCTCAAGGTTGATTGGGATCGTCCGTACGTCGAGGAGCCATTATTAAAAGTTTAAGAAACACTGTTCACTCACTGGAATTTGCTATCTAACTGATTGAAAAGTTTAACTTCATACACGTGCTAAGCAGTCCTACATAGAAACAAAGCATTCGTTTGACCATTTCTGAATGTAAACAAAAGATGAATTGATCTATGAATGAGTTTTTGTGCCTTCGCCGACTCAGTCGCAATATCCGCATGGGATTTCTAGGAATCTGTTATGAATGGTTCACAAAAACAAGTCGCTATACACGAAATTGACGCTATATCCGAAGTCGCTATTACCGAAAGAATTTCTTACAGAAGTATGCTTTAAATTCCAGGGACTTAAGGTTGACGTCGCTATAACCAAAACGTCGTTACAACCGAGGTCGTTATTAATGAAATCCACTGTATGTAAATATTTATACTAGAACAAAAATTATAAATATGGATTAAGATTATTTTCATAAAATTCAATGATAATGATAACATGCCTTTGACATAACATTTGCTGTTATCACATCAAATCATATTTGTGATTATATATCTAAGAAACATCAGACTGAAACTTGACTTGTGATGTGTTGAGATACCATACCATGGCTTATATATCACTTCTGGTTATATCATTCTAATGATTTTCGACGTTCTGCTTTAGGGCCAAGAGTTTAAACTCCAACAGTGTGTTTTATTGACGCACACTGATGGATTTTCAATCTTCGGCTTAACACTGAGAGTTGAGAATCCAGTGCACGACAAAATCTCGCCACGATATATTATATCCGTATGCTCATATTCTACAATCTGAATGATCGCTGTTATTGTGCATTACGCGATTCGCATAGTCAGCACACAGCACAGCAGTAATGGTATGCAGAGTGCAGAGATGCAAAAGGGTGCTAGTTTTGAAAGGGACCTACCCTTTCAAAACTAGCACCCGTTTTCAAAAGGACCTACTCTGCATACCATTTTTTTAATAATAATATTTCTGTGCTGCATACCAATATTCTGATTTCTTTACTAATAAGATTTTTAGATTCATCAAAAGTAAGGTAGGTAAGGGCCACCCTGTTAAGGCCTCCGGGGAACGTGGCCGGCACTTCAGAAGTGGCGGCCACGTACCGGAAGACTTAGGTCCGTATTCCAGAAGGAAACTCAAGCATTGATCTCTGCTTAAGAGTTACTTAAAACTAGTTTCAACCAATCAAATGGCTTGAAACGAGACTTAAGTAGAGCTTGAGTTTTGAGTGATGTTCTGTAATACCCACCTTAGTGTGGGGAGGCCCCAGCAAGGTACACCGATGACCTGGTGAAGGTCGCGGGAAGCCGATGGATGCGGACAGCACAAGACCGGTCATTGTGGAAAGCCTTTCTTAGGAGAGGCATTTGACCAATAGTGGACTTCTATAGGCTGAAGAAGAAGATTCATTAAAAGTCGCAAAACGTTGTTATAATTTGTAATAAGATCCACCTAACTGCTGTATTTTGCTGCCCTGCCCTGAGAGGGAAGCTCACAGCTCATAGGGGCTTAGCGTAGCTATACACAACCACTCTACAGATTCATCATTCTCCTGCTTTCATCCCAATTTGTCGGAGTCGACGCAACATGTCTTTTTTTAAATAGTCATAAACTAATGCTTGACCAGCATCCCGCCTGATTGTAAGCAGTCATGCATTCGTCGATAGTAAAGCGCGCTAGTATATCAAAAGCCTATTCACTCAAAAAAACTGAATGAATAGGAAGGAAGGCGGCAGTTAACTGTTAAGCCAGGTGATGCAATGTTAAACCCAACAACACGACCAACGATGCTGCGCCAGAGGGAGATTGATCTGGAAACCTCCACGACCAAACTCCCGACACAATAACATTTGGCGCACCGTACCTTTCGGCATACATCGCCGATATTTTCACATCATCGCACACACACATACCGTCAATAGAAATAAAGTGTATTAGAAAATCGAAAATAAACAAACTTGTATACTGTCAACAAATAATTATGCAAATGACACATAAGTATGGACACAATTTGTAAACACTTTAACTTTAGAATGTTGAGATAAGAGGCTAGCAACTAGATAGAACACCTGCCTAATCAATAAAACCATTTGTTGACAGATGCCATCTTGCGAAGCTACCCGAAACTGACAAATATTCCCATCAACCTTGAACTTTAATGCTTCAGCGATAAAGTACAAAAACTAATGAAGAAATTCGGCCAACTTTAGTAGCTTTAACCTAAAGAACTTGTTATCACAAGATTAAATGATAGTTATACATGAGGTTATTATTACCACCACAGTATATTGATAATGGTAAAATCAAGACAAAGAACCGACTTTGGGTTACTACTACTTAAGTTTCCGGTTACTATTACATTCTGTAATCTGTGCTATTACTTACTTCATTATAATCACTTCAGCCTGGGACCACCCACTACTGTGTAATAGGTCACCTCTTTTGTCTACCATTCTTCTCGGTTCTGTACGTCTCTCATCCAGGTTTTTCCCCACGACTTTGACTAGTATCTTCAACCCGGCGCGCTTTTGGTCGGTCCAGGTTTCTTTAGCCAAGGTTTACTTCATTGTCTGGCCCCTTTTATAAATTACTTAAATGCTAGCGACAACACTCGATATTTCTTGACGAGTTTTGAGACGATTATCGATGTTTTGGCCTTTGCTTCGCCCGACCATAACATCCAGATGTACGTATATTTAAATAAATAAATTAAACATGAAAATGAACACACATGAACCGTGTTCCAAAATAAATTTTCTAAACGAAGGCGAAACCCGTATCTAAATGCATTGTGTAATTTAAAGTTCGATATAACGCTGTTGGACTTTTATCTCTCTGCATTAGTATTTGAAACCATTGTACAAGTTTAGATCTTATTGTTGTACGAGTCAGAACTTCTTTCTGCTAATTCATATTGTTTACTGTCCTTCTTCTTTCTGATAATAATATAGATATATTTATGAACTTAATAATTATCAGCTATCTCCTAGAAACCAGAAGTAAGTTAAAATGCGGATTAGGAATCCCTAATATATGTAACTGCACGTCTATTTTGACATTTAGAGAATTTTTATTGCGTAGCAGTAAGGGTTTTCGTTTTTCGAATATAAATCTTTGCACTGCTCTGTTCGTGCCTCGGAAAGCACGTTAAGCCGTTGGTCCAGGTTGCCATACGAACATCTAATGGTAGTCGTTACGGGTTGTTGGAGCCCTCAAAAGTCCGACAATTGTTCTAACTGCTATATGCTTTGATGCCGCCTTCGGGTTGTAGAGGTCAGACTAAGTTTAGCCAAATGAACAGTTAGATTGGTAAAGCGGACCCCAGGCTCCAAAGCTGAAAAAGCTTCACATGCGACTGGGATTAAAGCTAAGATGATGATGATGAGTTCAGGGTTTTCGTGTTTAGTTACATAGCTCAGGTTTTACAACTGACGGGCTACGGCCAAAAGTACTCAAGCACGATAAGGATAGGATAGGAGATTAATCTTATCATTTCATGGTTTTGTATGTTATTGTAAGATAGGTAGACTGCGGCGAACAGATATATTTATAAGTATAGAGGCTACAATTTCACCAGTTCGTACAAGGTAGTGGGTGCATATGTTATCAACTTTCTACATATTGCCTTTATCAATATGATAAAAATACATGCCTTTCTCGAAGGTCGAACATTCAGATCAACCAGTATAGTTGGAGATAGAGCATTACAATAGAAAGGACAGAGGTCAATAATTTTTATTCTTAAGTGCCATCTAGGTTGTATTGGGTGATCCTATTGCGATTAACTAGACACTAATTCAGTATTAGTAACTGACTCACCTGGAAATCAGACCTGAATCCCATACTTAGCGGTGGAAAAGTCACAACAACGCAGTATCCGTTTCCGAATGATCAACCAATTTCTTCGGTAAACCAGTTATAAAAGCCGAAAATCGAGTGCGGAAAAATCTCACCGCGATATATTTACGTAAGATGTAGCAACATGTTCCATTCAGTCACTCCGCTGCAAAATATCAAATATAAAAAAAAAATATTTTAAAATTTAATTCAAACCTATTCTCTCTTTCAGATTAGAAAACTCGCCAGCATGGGTTTGCTGGGTGCCTGTGTCAGCAAAGAGCTAGGTGGCTTGGAACTAGACTATCTGTCTCTAGCCTTAGCCGTCGAAGAACTGTCCCGGGGTTGCGCCAGCGTCGGCATGATCCTCTCTATACATAACTTCCTGTACCTCAACCTGGTGAATGAGAAAGGAACTGAGAAGCAGAAAGAGATATTCTTGAATGACTTCTCTAAAGGCGCTCTTGGGGCCTTCGCTTTGAGTGAACCAGGTATTTTTGTTTTTATATTACGTCAATATGTAGTATGTACTTACATAAGAATTGTAATACGAGTACATCAATGAACTGAATACCTAAAATGGGATTAATATACCTACGTCGTTACGAACAAAATACACTACGGAATAAAATTTGAATTCGTGAATATATGTATATCACTTGTTTTATGTTTTCATTGTTAGTCCAAATCAGGGTCGTACAAACGGGCCAAAGGGCCCGGGTGGCCAATCTCGGGATAAAGATACGTGGAATACAGCAATAACAATCGCAGTTGGGGGACTGTTCTATGGAACACTTGTTTATGTAGCTATGAGGTCCCCCAACTGCGATTGTTCAACTTGTTTCTGCCTTTTCAGTTTGTTAGATTTTTATGCAGGCGCGTTTTTTGTAAAATAATGTGTAATATTTTTTAATTTACATCTTTTTAGTTACCTTATTTATTAATATTTCACATATATATTTAGAATCAGTGTTTGAAATCCTTCGTTTTGAGACCCCACTCGATATGCTTGGTAGATTTTTTTCTTTTTTTACCTCAGAATATGGCGTCAAAGTCAAACATCCGCCATTTTTTTTAATGTCACCTATGTAACACTTGGGCTTTTAAGTCAAATCTAACGATACCATAAATGTGATAATCCATTTGGTTTATGAGATACCAGGTAATAAAGAATAATACATACAAGATACCCGTTAAAAACATAACCGTTCCTGGCAGTCGAGTAAATGTACAAATTTAGTTCACAAACATACTCACAGAAAATAAATCGTTTATCATTCAACGCGACGCTTTTAAAATAGACTGTTCCCATAAAGTAATGGAAAATTTCAGGGTACAGTTAACTACACGTAATAAATATTTCTTACCCAATAAAGTTCAGCTTACGCTACAAGAGCAAACATGTTTTATACCTTCTCAGTAGTGCTAGTCACCCCGAAATCAACTTTACTGCCATTAAAACAAAGTTGATAATGAATTAAGTTGCAATAAAACACAACGATAGTTTGAATATACATACATATACATAACTCGTGCGAGTTAACTGTGCACTTCGCTCTGTGACGTCATTTGAACGGTACCGTCCGTACCGTTTACAAAAAATGAAAACAATATAAATATATTTTTTTTTTTATGTTAATAAAGGTTCGTTTTGGTGATAAAGCGTCATAATACTAGGTCATTATATTCATGACGTTTAGCAATTAAATTGGTACATATGCAATTCAATTGCTAAAAAGTACCAATTGGCTAAACAGTAATAACAACAGGGGATTTAAACTGTATTTAGACAATTGTAACAAAGATGATATCGCTACTAAGCGCTTACGGCGAATGCGGCGCGCCGCACGGGGAAGCGGGAAATGGGTGGCATTCCAGCGAGGTGCACAGTTAACTCGCACGAGTAGTATTCTATGTTCTAGTATATTTTTTGTACAGACTAGTTGAAATATGTACATTGCAACTTTTTTTAACCGCTTAATTACAAAGTTGAAGCTAAAATCAACTTAGACTACATAACGCCAAAATAGATAGTTGAGTAAGCTATAAAATATGATTGATCTTTCCAGGCGCGGGAACTGACGTCGCTGGAATAAAGACCAGAGCTAAACTAGAAGGTGACTACTGGGTGCTGAACGGCAAGAAGACCTGGGTCACTAATGCTATCGAGGGCAAAGCCCTAGTTACTTTTGCTACCATCGATCCAGAACTCAGACACAAGGGGCTCGCTTGTAAGTACCGCTCTGTGTTTTATCCACAGCGACCAGAGACAACAGCAGTAATTAAATGCGTAGCATCGAAAGTCCGTTTATCGCTTATTTCTGTCATTGTCGCCGTGAGTTTCTATACATATATTGAATATATAAGTTAGTCTTCAGTAGACCTGTCACACTCTTTCACGCACTCTCACATACTACTCACCGGGAGATTAACACTCCACACAGCTTTTGCTTGTTTTGTTTTAAGTATTATTTTTCTATCCTTAAAATAATATTTTTATTTTAAGCGCCAAATCATGCAGTGGCTATTTTCACGATAAAAGAATATGATGTATTATTTTACATGCTAAGTTATAATAAATGATGCTTTCTGTGGAAGTTTGAATTATATTTTTTTGAGGACATTGCGTTGAAGCTGTAAAACGTAAAATAGTGACGAGTTGTAAAATCCGTTGCCGAGTTAGTAAATTAGGTGGGAATGTATGAATAAGAAGGACAAGCCACAATAATTGTTGATCTTTACTTGACGCTTTCTATAGAATATTTAGTGGGCGTTGTAAAAAAGACGAATTAGTTTATTAGAGGCTATGTCATTTTCCCTTTGCTTAGTTATAAAATTAGAAGTTTAATCACGTGTCCAATAAATAATTTTGTGGCTTGACTTATAATTTCCCTTTTTCTATCACTGTGTGATGATATACATATCTTCTATTATTAATATGTCTAATTAAGCTAGTAATTTAATGAATCATCACACGGAAGAGCGCCGCTGATGTCTGAGACACAGACATTCTTTATCTAGTTCAGACGCAGATGCCTTCAAACATTGGAACGTGTCCTAAATATCTGTTCAAATGTGACATTATATATTCTGTGTCAAATAAATAATTATTATTATAGCTTTATTACATCCCCCCCTCCCCCTTTTTGACTCTGTGTTTAATAAACCTGCCCGCCACAAAATAAACCATCAGTAAAAGCCTAACAGTACCTTCTCCGCCCAGAGCGGGCGAGATTAAATTATTTAAAGAATTCGCATCCAAAAGAGGGCGATTTTGTTTTCTCTATGATTAAGTACCTGCTCTAATAATTTCCAATTCCCTCAGGTTTCCTGATCCCGTTGGAAACTGAAGGTGTCTTCAGAGGGAGAAAAGATCGCATCATGAGCGTAAGGTATGTACTGAAGTATATATAATACTTATTCCAATAACACGCATTAACACTGCATGCATGTAACACCACTTTGACTGGTCATTAATCATTGTTTGCTTTATACAACCAGGAAGCGATTGATTTGTTACTTACATAAACTGGTAAAATGTTATTAAATAACTTGGTATCAGTTTCCTGCCAATTCGAATTTAAAAAAAAGTTTCAGATAAAATACATAAATATCCACATCATCATCAACTCAGCGTTAATCCCAGTCGCATCCGTAGCTTTTCAGTTTTGGAGTCTGCAGTCCGCTTTACTAGTCTAACTGCTGATTTTGGCTAAACTTCCATATTTTCCGTGAAGCGACTGCCGTCTGACCTCCACAACCCGAAGGCGATATCTAAACATTGCAGTTAGACCAATTGTTAAACTTTTGAGGGCTCTAACGACTCGTAATGACTGCCACTAGATGTTCGTATGGCAACCGGGACCAACGGCTTAACGTGATTTCCGAGGCACGATCAGACCAGTGCAAATATTCATATTAATGCATACAGATATTTGCACTGTACGGGGATCGAACCCGCGCCTCCTTACGCAACTGTCGCGTTCGCTACCGCTACGCCACGGAGGCTGTTCTGTCATAAATATCCACATAATGTTAGTAAAAGTAAAGCTTAGCCTAATGTTAGTAATAAATTAACTGAAGTGCATCTGGACTCTTATCCATCTACGTAAGAGCGGAGAGTCCCATCGGTCTGAAAACACATTCAGGATGCCATTGGAGGAGGAGTGCAAGCGCGGGGAGGGGTGCACGGAGATCATGCGGAAACGTGCTTCCATGAGTGTGTTGAACGTATGGAAGCACAACGTTTCCGCATAATCGCGGGAAACCCGTCGACCCTTGCCCCCGCGAACATCCGTGACGCGCGATAGCGCCACGGCCAAGAACACCCTGAATGCGCTAAGCGTGGGGTCTTTCATTTCCCGGGTCGGACTAAGTGTTATTGGGAAATTCTTAGTAACAAACCGTAGCTTGGAAGTTGGTGGGTTATGGTTAATGGCGCTTGATCTCCCCTGTATTGTCGGATTGCTGTCCCACCGGACTATTTATTTATTACATACTCGCTAATCAGTCTATAATGTGTGATGAGGGAGTGGGCCCTGTACAGGTTGGCA
Source organism: Sesamia nonagrioides (assembly GCA_017933935.1). Classification (NCBI taxonomy): domain Eukaryota; kingdom Metazoa; phylum Arthropoda; class Insecta; order Lepidoptera; family Noctuidae; genus Sesamia; species Sesamia nonagrioides. The sequence goes on along the minus strand of JADWQK010000551.1, from coordinate 23,803 downwards.
TACTTGCATTACTTTTGTGCATGGCTAAGATAAATATGCGATGTAAGGTGCTATTAAAGAAAAGTATTATATCTGACATGAAGTGTATATACAAGTCACGCGAGTTAACCATGCACCTCGTTCTGTGTCATTCTGACGGTACCGTTTGTACAAAATGAGAATTATGTCAAAAAAAAAAACAATATTTTTTTATGTTAATAAAAGGTCGTTTTGATGATTAAAGCGTCATTCATAATACTAGATCATTTTACTCATGACGTTTTGGAATTAAATTGATACATGTAGACTGAAATATAATGTTGGTATAAAAAAACAAAAACAAACTTAATAAAAAATAACTTAACAAAGCAAAAACTCCACAGAAACAGTAATAACAACAGGGGATTTAAACTGTATTTAGACAATTGTAACAGAAATGCTATCGCTACTCAGCGCTTACGGCGAATGCGCACCGCGTGGGGATGCGGAAGAGGGCTCGCGTTCCAGCGACGTGCACAGTTAACTCGCGCGAGTTTTAGAACGTGTAACGGTAACGGAAATGGTATATACATGTCAAGACCATGGCTTCTTTGAATGGTATTAAAACGATATTGGAGGGTTTCAACTCAAAATAAAATCTCTGAGAATTTATATCCATAACGTACATATAATGCTATTTTGTCCATAATTGAACTTGGAAAACTCACCCATTTTTCCCATGGCGATGGCAGAAACCACTGAATGCCCATACATCTATGTATACATATTATCTAAAAATAGGCAGATACACTGCTCCCAGCACTCTGCCATAAAATCAAACCAGGCAATAAAAGGAGCTTATAAAATAGATTTGAAGCGAAACCCTCAGGGCGGCGACTGCGTGCCCCGTGACCCTGGAGGAAGTCCACATTCCAAAGGACTACATCGTGGGGCAGCCGGGCGATGGGTTCCGTATCGCTATGGAGCAACTGGACCAGGCCCGCATCGGGATCGCTGCGCATGCCGTTGGTAAGTCTCATGCGGGAAGAAAACTGTCAAACTAGAACAGCATAGATGGTGCTAAAGAAGAAGTAGGAAGCTCGTGTGCTATAAAACAATAACTGCACGGGCCATTCGAAGATCAAGTTACGCTTACCGAGGCCCGTTAGTGGATGGGTCTTGGCAGAAAAACCTTTTTAAATTGTTTGCATAAAATAGTGCTTCATTGCGATCCCGCCTGATGATAAGCAGTGATGTAAGGCAAAGCGTACTAGCTTATTATAAGCCTATTCACACGTGCATTGAAGGCAATTTTATAATCGGACGGGAAGACCGCCGCAGGCAAATTGTTCTAGTCCTTTGTTGCACACAGTACACGGTAAAACAACGAAGCGATCCTGTAGAGTAATTGCGTAAGACACTATCAGTAGCAATGGTTTTCATTTTGACAGTTTAACAGCATTCATTACGTTATTTACGTTGTTGAGCAGACACATTTTTCAAATATGTACCTAAACGTATAGGGAGCAATGGATTAGCAATTGGTTTTGATTTCAAAATGATAGTCGTTAGATTGGTACTTGCCTGACCTGGGATCGAACCCGCACACTTATACTTGAGAGGCTGGTCTTTTAATCACAGTAAACACTTTTCTTTATTTCTTTAATGAGTGGCAAGCACATTACAATTAGGTAAGCACTCTATTTACGCTGATTTATAAAAAAGAGTGGAACCTAATTAATTATTTTTTTTCGTCATAGGTATCGCCCAATCAGCACTCGACACTGCAATCTCCTACGCAAAGCAAAGGCAGGCTTTTGGAAAACCACTGTCGAGGCTGTCTTCTGTCAAGGTATTACACGAAGTTTTATATCTATTATCTCTTTTAGTAAATAACTTGAAGATGTAAATTGTTCGCGTTTCCTGAACATGGGCCAGAGTTCGGGAAATGCCATGTCTGTTTAGGAATTCTTTGCCAATGATACACGCGAGGGCCGGGCTGCTACAGAAACAAATATTCCCCCTTATTCATAAACGTTGCTTAAAGTTAACTATTGATTAGCGATTCTTTAACCATACATTTTTGGCTTTTTAACGTCACTTAAGAGGGGACTCTAGTAGCGCTTTCTCTATACAAACGTATTCCGCTGTTTTCTTCGTGGATAATGCTTTTAGAGCAATCATTTGTTTTATAAAATTTCACATCTTGATTATACTTGCCCCTATCATTTGATTTTTTCGAAAACTTAATTAATAAAAGAAATATGATGTTTCAAAATCTCGAAAAATAACCCATTTTTACCGCGATGTTCAGAAGACTATTACACAAATGTAATAAGTTTTTGACAAAAAAGAAAAAAATAGAGGAATAGGAACACTCATCCTCTAAAATCCATACTAATATTATAAATGCGAAAGTAACTCTGTCTGTCTGTCTGTCTGTCTGTCTGTCTGTTACGCTTTCCCGCTTAAACCTCTCAACCGATTTTGATGAAATTTGGCACAGACAATCTTTAGACCCCGAGAAAGAACATAGGCTACCTTTTATCCCGGAAAAAGTTGATGTTCCCGAGGGAAATCTTAAAAGCGCGATATAACCGAACTCCACGCGGGCGGAGAGCTAGTTTGATATAAAAATAATTAAGATCTGTCGTGTTTTGAAAAAGAAAACAGTGGAATACGAAACATCTTTTGGTCAACGTTTTTGTAGGTTAAATCAGCCTGAGTTGCAACTGTCCCTTTCGCACTTTACGGTGAAAGGTTGTAACGCGCCGGCAATAGTTTCTTCAAATACCTATTTTTCAAATTCCTCGGCACTAGAGTCCACTCTTAACTTTAATCATCGTTTATGAATAGACACCAAAGTGTTTAAGGGGTTTCTTTATAAACAATAATTACAATTAAGTGACATGCAAACGTGCAAAATGTATGGTTAAACAATCGCTAATGACTAATTAACTTTAAGTAACGTTTATGAATAAGGGGGATTATGTCAAACTTTTTTCAGGACCGCCTTACTGACATGTGTATGTTAGTCGAGACCGCTCGTCTCGCGACATACCGCGCAGCAGTAGACGTCAGCACAAAAAACAGTGCCATGGCCAAGTACTTGGCGGGACGGAACGCCGCCGCTGCCGCAGACCATTGCGTACAGATCCTCGGCGGACGTGGTCTGTCCGTTCATTACGATGCTGAGAGACATTATAGGTAAATTATTACTTTTTTTTTTTTATAAGTTATAAACTAGCGCTTGATCGCAATCCCGCCTGATGGTAAGCAGTGATGCGATCGTTGATTGTAAAGCGCGCTAGTTTATTAAGAGCCTATTCACTCTAGCCTTGAAGACACTCAAATTGTAATATGACGGAAACACCGACGCTGGCAAATTGTTCCAGTCCCTCGATGTACGCGGTATGAAAGAGGAAGCGAAACGCTTCGTCCAGATCGCAGTGGTGTCAACAACATAAGGGTGGAAACTCGCCGTACGACGGGTTGTCCGATGGTGGAACGGAGATGGGGGAATTAAATCATGCAATTCCCTTATTCCCTACTTATTTAATAAAGAAACACTGACATACAGCTTTTAAGAGTTCATGTCTGGTGATGGAGCGTTAAGAACTGCTTACTACACAGTGTCAGAAAACATTTGAGTTTGAGTGTGAAGGGTATACAACATGTAATGTAATTAACGCACACACTCAAACACCCGTATTAGAATCATCATCATCATCTCAGCGTTAATCCCAGTCGCATCCGCAGCTTTCAGCTTTGGAGTCTGGGGTCCGCTTTACCAGTCTAATTGCTGATTTTGGCTAAACTTCGATATTTTCCGTGAAGCGACTGCCGTCTGACCTCCACAACCAGAAGGCGATATCTAAGCATTGCAGTTAGACCAGTTGTTAGACTTTTGAGGGCTCCAACAACCCGTAACGACTGCCACTAGATGTTCGTATGGCAACCGGGACCAACGGCTTAACGTGGTCGTACGTGGTGGCACGTGTGGTCGTTGTGGTGTGGTTGTGGTACGTGTGAATTGACTCTTATATTCTAATAGGGGTGTTTACTGGGTGGTAACTGTACTTGACAGCCTCCGTGGCGTAGCGGTAGCGAACGCGGCCGTTGCGCAAGGAGGCGCGGTTTCGATCCCCGCACAATGCAAATATTTGTATGCATGAATATGAATATTTGCACTGGTCTGGTCGTGCCTCGGAAAGCACGTTAAGCCGTTGGTCCCGGTTGCCATACGAACATCTAGTGGCAGTCGTTACGGGTTGTTGGAGCCCTCAAAAGTCTAACAACTGGTCTAACTGCAATGCTTAGATATCGCCTTCGGGTTGTGGAAGTCAGACGGCAGTCGCTTCACGGAAAATATCGAAGTTTAGCCAAAATCAGCAGTTAGACTGGTAAAGCGGACCCGAGACTCCAAAGCTGAAAAAGCTGCGGATGCGACTGGGATTAACGCTGAGATGATGATGATGATGAATGCCTAAAATAAAATTACTTACTTAAACTAATACCTTTAAAATAACTTTTAAATTAATTTAATTTACATAATTTAAAAAAATGAATTTTACTAACTTAATTATTAATTGAACAGGGACGCAAGAGGCACGCAGATCTACGGCGGCGTGACCGACATACAGAAGAGGCTCGTGGGCCACTACCTGCTGAAGGAACACGACGCCCTCTGATGCGACGCCGGTAAACTTGATCTAGTCTAGTAACTTAGTCTAGTCTATAATAAAAGTGTGGACACCCCTTCCTATTTCATGTTAAACAAATATCGACTTTATTTCAATGACAATTAATTTAAATTTTGAAAAAGTTATAAAAATGATTCAAATGTTATATAAATTGAACTTTACTGTGTAGGAGTTAATGTTAATTTTCCATAAACTTATTTTTTTTTAAGTAGGCAACAATTGCAGATTGGCTATACATAGGGCCCTATCGAAATGCTTGATGTTTTAAAGATGAATGAACTAATTTAGCATTTAGTTTTACCAAGTTCTTCTTGTCAGCCTATAGAGGTCCAATGCTGGGCAGAGGCTTCCCCCAAGCCTTTCATTCCATTGGGAGGGTTTGCCATAATCCCCAAGCTTGGCAGGCGGGTTGGGACGCAGTTATTTGTTATTCTACAGGAGAAGCGCTGCTGCCCGCTTCCGTGGTGAGAGTTTCCTTAGTCGCCTCTTACGACACCCACATAAAAATAAAGCGTTAGTACACGGAAAGTCTTGGTCTCCAAAGCCTAGAGCACAGGCGTAGAGTAGCCAGCCTTTCGGTGTTCTATAGGATGCATTTCGGGGAGTGTGCGAGGGAATTGCATGATTTAATTCCCCATCTCCGTTCCACCAGCGGACGACCCGTCGTACGGCTGGTTTCCACCCTTACGTTGTTAACACCACTACGATCCGGACGAAGCGCTTTGCCTCCTCCTTTATACCGCGTACATCGAGGGACTGGAACAATTTGCCCGCGGCGGTGTTTCCGTCGGACTACAATTTGAGTGTCTTCAAGGCTAGAGTGAATAGGCTTTTAATAAACTAGTGCGCTTTACCAACAACGATTGCGTCACTGCTTACCATCAGGCAGGATTGCGGTCAAGCGCTGGTTTATAATTTGTAAAAAAAAAAAAAAAAAAGTGTTCGTCTATCGTTTTATCAACAACATAAAGAAGTGTATGACTTTAAAGATAAGGCTTATTACATTACTCTGTAAGAGCTTTGGTGAGTTAGGATCAGAAAATATCCAAGCTAACTTCCTCGCTCTCATTTTTCTCTATTTCTTTCATATTGACGTTATTTCAAGTCAAATAAATATCAACTTTATTTCTATGGCAATTAAGTTGATTCCGGTATTTAAGTGACTATTGAAAGGGTTATGAAAATGTTTGAAGATGTAGCGTAAACTGAAATTTGATGAGTAGAAATTAAAATATAGTTTTCTGTAAATACAAATCTTTCCAGGGAGTAAGTTTTAGTAGTTCTCCCTAGTAGAACTGGCAGGCGTTCATTTTATGCCACGGGTATCAAACTTTGGTAAAATCAGCCTGAAATACCTGTTACCTTTTCTTTTCTGATTCCTTATAAGAGGTTCTAAATCCAGAGTAGTGTAATAACCTTTTTGATGCGATTCTGGCCCTACATTTCAAGCTATGTGTAAACCGACCATAGATTTTGACAGTTTATAATTAAAGGTCATATTGGTAACTGTACTTGACAGCCTCTGTGGCGTAGCGTTAGCGAAAGCAGCCGCTGCGCAAGGAGGCACGGGTTCGATCCCCGCGTAGTGCAAATATTTGTATGCATGAATATGAATATTTGCACTAGTCTGGTCGTGCCTCGGAAAGCACGTTAAGCCGTTGGTCCCGGTTGCCATAAGAACATATCGAAGTTTAGCCAAAATCAGCAGTTAGACTGGTAAAGCGGGGACCCCAGACTCCAAAGCTGAAAGCTTCGGATGCGACTGGGATTAACGCTGAGATGATGATGATTGGTGGACTGTACAGGGCTTTCCTTTCATCAGCTAACGTTAAAACGTGCCAATATATTATAATATTAATGAAATTCCATGTTTTCATTGTACATTTTTTCGACTCAAGGGACCAATATTATTTTCTTATGAGGAGTCCATGTTATTTTATGTAAAGTTTATTTAATATTATGTATTTATTTATCAAATCGTTTAAAAGAGCATACATAAAACTGATATTACATTGATATAAATGAGTTTAGGTACTGTGTTTAACATTCAATATAAGGACGTTCCATAATGGAAAAAATGGACCAATACAATATGTAAAGTCGCGATTATAAAGCTGTCTCTGTCACTTCGATGTATATAATAGGGACAGAAAGACTTAGGATGTCCTAAAGTTGTGTGGTGTTTTGGAATTCAGCATATAATCGTATTTCTTTTCCTTCAGCACAGCATAATTTAATCAAAGATGACAATACTGGCTACAGTAGACTAATAAACAAAGAGAAGAGGGAATTGCTTATTTGTCCATTTAAACGAAAAGCAACTTTATTGCAATTCACATTAGGTTAATTTCAGAATGACTAGTACTACTAAAAAGTCATTAAAATAATAAAATTTGTGTCGGAAATTGAACTCAATGTATCAAACTGGTTTTTCCAAAAACACATTGGTTTGCGTGTTTGGAATTCAAATCGCAAATGAAATATACAGGTATAGTTATTTGTGCCACTGTCAAGCAGTGATAGCTATTGTAATGTGAGTTCGCTTCGTGGCACAATAGTTCAGCACGAGTATTACAATAGCTGTTTGCGACAGTGGCATACAAAACTTTTTCTACGACCTTGAAATAAATGCAGAAAAAGTTAACAATGGCGCGCAAATGAAAGGCAAAGGCAATGCATCCATACAGCCCAATAACGTGAGATGTTTAGTCGTGACGCAAATATGCGCGCTTTTTGGCATAAAGTTTATTGATTGTTGATTTTTTGATGTCATAGACATAAAAAAAAGTTTCATTGTAGTACGGTTTACCCGTGTGGAAATGGTCATTATAACACGACTTGGCAGGAACGAGTACTATTGAGATATGACTTAGTGTTATGTATTAAGCAAATTACCAAATGGCCGTAGAAAAAAATAATTAAAACCCGTGTAAAAATTGATATCGTGGAGACGTCTGATATCTTAAGTCTTTATAACTTCTATACTTGTTATCTCCACATATAAAAAATAGTTTTAAGGGCAATCGCATTTATAACATCTTAGCAAATATTTGTTTGTATGTATTTACATTTAAATGGAACATTCCATTTTTACAAAGGCACGAAGTATTGGGTTTAAAAACTGTTTTAAAATAGTGCTGAAAATTGTTGTTTTGATTGATTTTATTTGTTTTAAGCTACAATATTGCTAGGTTTGTACTTATTTATCTTTAACGAAATGTTGTTTTGTATGATGGGGGTATTAGACTGTGTAAATCTTGCTGGGTAATTGCGTAACATACAATTGCAATGCCTTTCATTTTAACATGTCGACGACGGCCATTGCGTTTTTCACGCTGTCGAACAGATTAGTTTTTCAAATATAAGTAGTAATGGATTAGCTTTTTTTTAGAAATTTCTTTCATAATTCTTCGTTTTATGAAATAAAGTGTGTTACGCAACATTTAAGGGTATGAAATGAGAACTTGCCTTTTTATTTTTCGATTGCATTAGAAAGTGACTGATTTAGTATAGGTAAAGCTTAACAACAACATTGGGAACAAACGCCATCAGATCAAGCTAATACAATCTGTCCAATTTATTCAATAGATTTTCAACTTTATCGCTACAGCAATTAGGTTCAAAGTCGCTTGGGAAAATTTGACAGTTCCGAGTCACCCGCTGGCGTCTGTACTTACTTGTTCATCGCTTAATATGGTAATTATTCTGTAGTGTTGTTTGTAACTTATAAGTACCATTAAGTTATAGGGGCCACAGTTTGATATATACGTACTTATACTAAGTCAAAAAAAAAGAAAATACAAATAATATGTCGAAACACACAAGTCTTCATAATTATAATAAATATATTCATTTGTTCAATATTATTATAACATATTTTACTCTTATACATATTTTAATAAAACAATATTTTTGTAATATGCTTTTTATTTTTGACTAGCTGACCCGTGCGAAAAATTCTCACTATACTAACAGAACCGCTTGAGGGGAAAGAAAATATGGGTAATGAAGGGGAAATCGTACAAAGTACATAAACATAAATAAACAGTGAAGCGGAATAATTTGAAAATAGTATTCCATGGTACCAGAGACAAATATCTGTCGATTGGTGGGTCGGACGTTCAGATTGGTTCGATAGAAAGAGAGAAAAAGGGAGAAAACGGTTTCAGACCCTTGGAGAAATAATATATGTTGATTTATGGAATTACTTAGATAGATTACTTTTTACAAAATAAATAGTTTTAACATGAATCAACCCAAAATTATTTTTTTTATTTTTCACATAATTTTCCGGTCCTCAGAGGCGTTATAAGTCTAATAGTTACTTAGGCATAATTTAAAGACAATCCTATTATTATATTATCTCTTTGATTGATAGCTGTTTTAGTACTTTTTTTAACAACATTTAAAAATAGAACGCAAAAGAACTTCCCTCCCTCTCGATCCAAACCTTTATGATTCAAAAAAACACATTATTTTATTACAGCTGCCTACTGTGACAACCATCCTTTTGAAGTCTCATAAAAACGGGAGCGAAATTGCACATAAAATGCATCATTTAATCGGACATAGCCCATTTTACACACCGGCCAAATATCAGTGTGGCAACATTTTGGTGACCTAGTTTTTTACAAATGTTTTTGAGAATGGCCGAGTTAGTGATATGTACTTATGTAATCTCATTTATTACTGGCGCTGTTGAAGTGAACTTAAGTGGGTTTTTTTTTTTACTGAAATGGATAGCGTAAACAATCCTTAAAATGCCAAGGGTTAAGAAAGAAATGGCCCAGAGTCCTTGCTTAAGCGAATAGGATTAGTACGTTTTGAATACGACCCATTTTCTATAAACTATGTAATATCAAACTTGGGCCTGTATTTTCTATGACATTACGAACGAACCGCACAAAAGGAACGCGGGGTTGTGTGATTACCTAAATTGACTTATACTGCATTATTAACTAAGTATAAACAAAAAACCAAGTGAATTAGTCAAGCCGTACAGAGGACGGGTCTGAGCAGTTGTGTTGCGATGTGTGCCGGGTACGATGCACCGAATGTTGTTGTGTCGGGAGTTTGGTCGTGAAGGTCTCCAGATTAATCTCCCTCTGGCGCAGCATCGATGATCGCGTTGTTGGGTTTAACATTGCATCACTTCGCTCAACTGTCGTCTTCCTTCCTATTCACTAAGTTTTTTTTTAAGTAATACGCTTAATAAAGTAGCGCGCTTTACCATTAACGATTTCATCATTGCTTATCATCAGGCGGGATTGCAGTCAAGCACTAGTTATTAAACAAAAACGATTCTTTATTTTTATAATTTAAGAAAACAATTTCCCTCACACTAGGAAATACTCCTATATCGGGGGTGCGTTTACAAACACTAAACTAACACACACAAACAACCAGACCCGGAACAACTACTTGTAGGTCATACAAATATTTGCGGGAATCGAACCCGCGACACGCACAGCTATTGATCGCTCAGCCACTACACCAACCGTGTCGTAAACAATTCAAATCACTTCTGTTGTCAAGTTACAGTTGGTTCTTTTTAATTTAACAACTTCATTATCTGAATTATAAAAGTTTAGTCGGCTACATCCCGTGGTTTTTTTTTTTTTTTTTTTGTTTGTCTTTTAAACCGAAGGAGTATAGTTTCGAAGTAAGGATTCATAGAGTGGTCATAGCGATTCTACGTTCGAGAGGCTTAAAAGATTCGAACCACGAGACCTAATATAAATGACAGTCGAAAAACTTTACATATAGACGAGCCAGTGGGCGCATACCAAACACGAACAAAAATAATATAACACAAAAGATGCTCAATGCCAATAGAAAAATGGACAGATTGCGTCAGAAGAAAACCTTCAAAATGTCGTAGCCTAAGTTTACAGTCTAGACAAGACTTAGACCAGATTACATTACTCCGATATAATGCATTTACCGAAATCGGATGCTTCGTTTATGACTGAGCGAGTACTATGTATTTTTGTGTAAAATTTTACCTTTAGTATGTATTTTTTATTTAATTTCTCTTTCAATCCTCGAGTTTCACTCAGTGGTAGGCATAACATCGGCTGCCGGCGAAGTTACCACCCACCAGACAAAGTCTTGCCGCCAAGCGATTCGTCGTGTTCCGGCATGATGCCTGGTGAAGCCGTACGGAGGACGGGTCTGAGCAGTTGTGGTGCGATGTGTGGCGGGTACGATGCGCCAAATGTTGTTGTGTCGGGAGTTTGGTCGCGGAGAGTCTCCAGATCAATGTCCCTCTAGCGCAGCATCATTTGGTCGTGTTGGTCTTGGGTTTAACATTGCATCACCTCGCTCAACTGCCGTCATCCTTCCTATTCCGAAGTTTTTTTAAGTGAATAGGCTTAATAAACTAGTGCGCTTTACCATCAACGATTGCATCACTGCTTACCATCAGGCGGGATTGCAGTCAAGCACTAGATTAAATTATTAAAAAAAAAAGAGTTATAATTAGAGGTCACTGAGGTCAGTAGTTGGGAATAAACTCGCTTCCTCTTAGGTGACTACTAAGTGAGGTGCACTGTGGGGGTGAATGACTAATATTAGTATTGGCAAACATAATTAAATAGTGACATGATTTGCAGCATGGGAGACTCCCACCGGTCGTAAAAACACTCAGTATGGTATTAGTACCGCCACGAACGCGAGCAAGTATGGATGCGCATCTTATTCTAATGTTAGCGGCAAAGCCATCCTCGCCTCAGCAAAAATCCTTGACGCCATGGCAGTCCCAACAGTTTCTTGAATATACTGAACTTCAGTTCAGAATATAACCCGTAATGAAACCGAAAGGGTTCGAAAGGTAAAAGGTTCACCTTTTATTACGTTTGTTATGCCATACAAATCTAATTCCTAAAACAGATCAGCAGGGTTATTGCGTAACACATTATCAGTAAATGAAACCCTTTACCTAAAAGGGTTTCATTTTGACAGTTCAACAATATTCATTGCGTTATTTACGTTGTTGAGTGGTCACATTTTTCAAACATATGGAGCCAAGGATTCGCAATATGCTTCAAAGAATCCAATCGATAGCAATAGTGTGTTACGCAATTAGGGAACCCCAGCGCCATCACACCTCTAGCCGTCGCAGGAGACGTCCTGGTCGGGAGACAACATCGAACTCCCGGCCACCGTAGGCGTGGGCTTGGTAAGAACCAGGCCCGAGTCCACGGCGCGTCGTGTGTCACGCGCACCTCAAAGAGATGTCAGCACATCGTGACGGGGTCCATGAAGACCGATGCCTCCTGGGTCAAGGTTGCGGGTTGGTTAAATTAAAAAAGAAACCGTGGCCCTGGCCTACAGGCAAATGAAGGAACACGGGTGGGTTTTAGTCTGTAAAAGTCTGATACGCCCTTCCGCTCCGCCCAGAGCAGGAGAGGTCATTTGATAATTTCCCATCCCAAACAAAGAAAAAAGTGTGCCGACCTACCTGCTCGTTATTAGAGTCACCTTATATCACAATCTTTCCTTGGACGCAAGTCATTGTGGTCAATGTATCTCGCATTACGGCTGCCTACGACATCTCGAGTTATTCTAGTTATACTACAAATAGTTACTGGCTATCAACTAGTTACACCGTTACATGTCTGACGTATCTCTCTGTAACGTTTGTTTTAGTTCAGTGAACATTTGTTTAATAAAAAAAATATGTATTTTTAAATGAGTGAAGTGTTGCTTGTGTTTTATTTTCATTGATTTCAATGTTTTGGGTACTAATTGCTTGCATCTCTTATGTGGAACTAGAAAATCGTATGCAATGTAAAAAGTTTTAATATCAATAATCCGGAAGTTTTCCTCCAGAAGCAACGAAGTCGTTTGCCGTCCCTTTATATCCTGTATAATCTTCAAGGCATTCGTCCTTATTCTTACTTCGCTTCATATATATGTATCTTATTAAATATCTTAATAAATCTAGCCACCATTTATCTGATCTATAAACCAGAACATCTGTTACTCTAGTTAGCTCAGATATACTGTGCGATATCGACAATGCACTCAGACTCGAGGGATCATTGTTTTAAGTATTAACGTATTACAAATACCTACGTTCCTCAAAGGACAGGTAGCTTTCATACTATAGGACTATGAATCACACCGAGTTCGTATTAATCTCCTATTATCTTAGTGTGCGTCATTTTCAGCAATGTACACACACAGTGGCGATGGCGATAAGACAACGATACTGATAGGGAAACTTATCATTCCACCGCGATTACGACTCGAACGCAGATGGGCCTGTGTCATCATTTTTAAAAAATAAAAATGCGCGCCCTTGTTTGTGTGACGTTTCTATTGTTGATATTCAAAAATGGAACTGCTCAAGACGTTGTCGAAGAAGTTTTGAATGAAGAGGTTTTAAAACTTATTAAGTTATGTGATGTTTGTACGTGCAGTGAAATTCCCGATATCGATGGAACTCATATAGTGTTGTACGTTCAGTGTTCTGAATTTGATAGGATACAAAATTTGGCCGACTTGGACAAGATTGCATGGCCTTTGAATCCGAATGGGTTGAAGATATCGGCCACATTCGACGGATTGGCACTGTCTACATTGAGCAAGTAAGTAACAGTTATATTTATATCTAAATATGTATGTATACTATACAAAAAGTTTCATTAGAGAACCGTTAATCTTCTCCCAAATTCAGTTGATCCGGAATGCCTCTAGCAGTAATGAATGTGGGCGTAATTGTTCTACAAGTTTAGGTCAATGTTCCAAATAACGCGGCGACAATTTCTTAGACCGAGCCGTGAGTTCGAATCCGGATTGTTAGTAAAAAACTTTTTGGTCCTTTTGTCGGCAAAAGATGTCATTTCGGTTTACCGGGAATTATGATAATGGCGGAAGTCACCTGATAGCTAACTACCTACCTACCGTATTTTCGGAAAATTGTCAAGCATATACCACAAAATTCATAATAGGCCAGATTCCCTTGTTCGCCAACTAATCTAAATATCCTGTCTTTCGATTTCATTGAGAAAAGAAAAGAAGATAAAATATTACTTTAGTTGTATATAGATTTTAATGTCATGTGTTTAGAATAACCTCAACTTCTATGATTTTTCATTCAGCTAGTGATCTCTCTTTCTCTCTCTCTGTCTCATGTAGTCCTGACCCTGACTATGCGTTATTTAATTTTCACCTTGACTGCTTATCGCCATGTTCGCTACAACTATAATAAAACTCTACTAGGTACTCTATATTAAAGGGCACTGAAATGTTGACACGCCGAGTATATTAATCTTTGTTTGCTTGAGCTCTTTTAGGGAAAACCATATCAAGCCGCTGTGTACTTGATAGTAGATGAAAATAAAAGCTATAAGGTAAGCCTAGGAACGCACGGGCCTGTTTTGTTGGTAACAATATTTTCCGCGAGCATTTGCAACGCATCACTTAGCACCGAGGGTCAAAAATCATAGGGTACACGATCGTTTTTGACATGCTGGGATGCGGTGTTAGATTACCATCATCGACCTTTTTTATCGTCCCACTGCTGGGCACAGGTCTCCTCTCATACAGATTAGGATTCACAATGCTCAGCTCAATATCGAGAGTTGAAAACTCCAGCACCCAAAAAATTCGTCCATGATATGTTTACGCCCGCATTTCTCGGTGGTAGGCCATGACATCGGCTGCCGGCAGAAATTACCACCCACCACTCACCAGACAAAGTATTGCCGCCAAGCGTCAAGATGTCTGGTGAAGCCGTACGGGTCTGAGCAGTAATTGTGTTGCGATGTGTGCCAGGTACGATGCGCCAAATGTTGTTGTGTCGGGAGTTTGGTCGTGGAGAGTCTCCAGATCAATCTCCCTCTGGCACAGCATCGGTGGTCGTGTTGGTCTTGGGTTTAACATTGCATCACCTGGCTCAATTGCCATCATCCTTCCTATTCCTAATTTTTTTTAAGTGAATAGGCTTAATAAACTAGTGCGCATTACCATCAACGATTGCGTCACTGCTTACCATCAGGCGGGATTGCAGTCAAGCACTTGTTTATAATTATTAAAAAAAGGAGAACGTGCGTTAATCATTAAAATCCGATAATCATAACTATTGTGTTATGTTTTTTTTTTTTAATAATTCTTAGTGACGATTTAGTATCTACATTTTAGGAGTCACTATTAAATCCATAGTCACCGAATGAATATACGTTCTGAGGAGAAATTTTACTATAACTTTTTCCGTCGTCGGTCAAAAAAAGTTGGGTTTTCAACATAGGAGCAGCGGACACCATTGCATACCTAATTTTTCGCATACACATTAGACTTTCATGCACTCATAATTTTATTACGATCATACGCGAAGATATCAAGTTCACTGAGACGGGAATTTTCTTAATGTTTTCCCCGACGTGTAAAAAATCAAAAATCAAAACCTACCAAGTAAAAAATCAAAATCTAAAGTCATTTATTCAAATTAGGCTGAGAATCAGCACTTTTTGAACGTCAATATTACATAAGACAGTCCCCCAAAACGGCCACCCATCGACACTTCCTAAGTGCTTTCGCTGGGAAGAAGAACTGGCGGAAGAAACTCTCCAGCTCAGTTCATTTAGAAAAAACACATTAGTTTATACAATACTATGTAGGTACAGTAATACAAGGGAAAAAAGCATTTTATGGTCCCCAAAGTAAAAACACGCCTTGATTAAGCCTTACAATAAAAGAAACCATATTCTCAGCAAACCCTCATAAACAATAAACATCATTTGATGTCATTTATTTGAGATTAGATAACAAAGAAAAGGGAAACGCCTTTACAAAAGAGGTACGGCTCAACGGAAAATTGAATTAAATCCTCGTTACTTATCTAAACTAATTATTAACAGAAAATTCTGATAATTACTTTGTCATAAATAACGTTAACCACAATTTTATCGACTTTAAATGGATGTGCAATACTATTGTCACTTGTTTTTAAGTGGCTTCTTATCTTGTATTGTGTACAAGTTTTTTTTTTTAAATACATCTCACTCTAGGAGCTATAATTTTTGGAGCAAACTTACATATACAGACAACCAGTCCAGGATAGGACAGCCTCCGTGGTAGCGAACGCGGCCGCTGCGCTTGGAGGCGCGTGTTCGATCCCCGCGCAGTGCAAATATTTGTATGCATGAATATGAATACTTGCA
The DNA here is from genome assembly GCA_017933935.1 of Sesamia nonagrioides. Taxonomy (NCBI): domain Eukaryota; kingdom Metazoa; phylum Arthropoda; class Insecta; order Lepidoptera; family Noctuidae; genus Sesamia; species Sesamia nonagrioides. The sequence goes on along the minus strand of JADWQK010000551.1, from coordinate 7,974 downwards.
CTGGTCTGGTCGTGCCTCGGAAATCAGGTTAAGCCTTTGGTCCCGGTTGCCATACGAACATCTAATGGCAGTCGTTACTGGTTGTTGGAGCCCTCAAAACTCCGTCAATTGGTCTAACTGCAATGCTTCGATATCATCATCCTTCGGGGTGTGGAGGTCAGACGGCAGTCGCTTCACGGAAAATATCGAAGTTTAGCCAAAATCACCAGTTACACTGGTAAAGCGGACCCCAGACTCCAAAAGCTGAAGAAGCTTCGTATGCGACTGGGTTTAACACTGAGATGATGATGACAGACAGCCAGTCCAGGGAAAACTAACTGTAGGGAATAAAATATTCGTTCCCAGTATATATAACAACTAGTACCTGTTCGCGTGGGACAAGCTATGCCCATTCCTATTGGTCGCAGCGTGATGTTATGTAGCCTAAGGCCTTCCTGGATTAATGGGCTATCCAACGCAAAAATAATTATTCAAATCGGACCAGTAGTTCCCGAGATTAGCGCGAACAAACAAACATACAAACAAACTCTTCAGCTTTATCTTTATATATATAATTCTGCTGTACGTGTGTATGTCATTGAACTCCTCCTAAACGGCTTGACCGATTTTAATGAATTTTTCTGTATGCGTTTGAGTGGTGCCCTGAATTGTTTAGATTCACAAATCAGCCCGGCAGATGGCGCTGATTGCTTGAAAAAGCATGTGATCTCGGAAACGGCCCTAACGATTTCGCTGAAATTTGATATGTGGGGGTTTTCGGCGACGAGAAATCGATCTAGATGGGTCTTATCTCTGGGTAAGCGCATGTTTTCGAGTTTTCTCTTTCGCAATATTTCCCGCATAATATGGGCGCTAATTTCGCGCGGCTTGACATAGCCCCTGTGGCGTAGTCGATAGTGGTATGGTCTACTCGCGATGGCTGGTGTTCCTCGGTTCAATTCCGGGCAATTACAAGTCTTTTTTTTTATTTTAGACAAGTTTATAGTTTTTTTTTAATTTTTGTAATTACTTGAAAAGAAAATTGTACATAAAAACTAAAAGGGGAAAAAATAAACAAAAATACCTATTTTTTTTTTTATTTATTAAAAGTGTACTTATGAACTAAAAGAGAAAAAAAAATTAGAAATAAATAAATATTTAAGATTTTTTATTTAACCTTAAGAGATTGAAACAAGAGCTCTAGATTTGTTACAAATGTAGATGACAATGCTTTCATGGGTATATTCCTAAATCTGCTGTACCTGTGTACGTCACTGAATTCCTCCTAAAGGGCTGGTCCGATTTGAATGAAGTCTATGTATATAAATGAAAGTCGTGTTAGTTACTCTATTTATAACTCAAGAACTGCTTAACCAGTATGGCTCAAAATTGGTAGGGAGGTAGATAAGAACTGGGAGAAGGAAATATCACATAGGATACTTTTTATCCCGTTCCCGTTGTTCCCGTCGTTCCCGTGTGACGTGACATAAGACATGGTATAACAAAACGCAACTGACATGGAATTACAAAACAACCCAGTCAAAATATACAGTTAGCGGTTCATTTGTTAAAAATGGTACAAACACACTGCTGCACTACTCAGCATATTAAAAAAAAATCTTACCGGTTGAATGTTGATGCATTCATTTAAAGCAAGGAATATAAATACTCTCTCTATCTCTCTAAATACTCTCTGGTTTAATTTTTTTAATAAAAGCCCCAAAGCAAACTTCAACTTCAAAATTTCTAATATTGTATTGCTGTGCCATTTAACACTTCACTACATACTATAAAACAAAGTTACTTTCTCTTTCCCTATGTCCCTTTGTATGATTAAATCTTTAAAGCTACGAAACAGATTTTGATGAGGTTTCTTTTAATAGATAGAGTAATTAAAAAGAAACGTTTATATGTATAATAACATCCATTAAATTGTGGAGAAACACTATCCCTCGAACACATGTGGGAGTGACGAGAGGAGGCATAACTCCGTTGCCGCGAAAAATCGCAGTAAAGCGGACAGAGCTCCGGCGGGACCTCATGGCGACATGGAAAGTGTGATTGTCGCAATCCAGCACTGAACACGCCACAATAGCGGCGGTAAGTCCTCTCTTTGAGGAGTAGCTAGAGATGCGCCACGGCGTCCTCACCTTCCGACTGACGTAGGTCCTCACCGGACACGGCTGAATCGGGAGGTTCCTGTTCCGTATAAGGCGGGAGGAAACGCCAGGGTGGTCACCCTGGCGTGTGCATCGTGCATGTGTGCATGTGTGCATCGCCCTGAGGACACGGTGGAGCATATCGTGGAGGTCTGCCCGGCTTGGGTAGAGCACAGCCGTGTCCTCGTGGCGGCTATCGGCGGCGATCTCATCTCTCGCGTCCGACCCTGGTCCAGGCCATAGTCCGGAACAATAGTGCATGGCAAGCTTTTACCTCCTTCTGTGAAGCAGTGATGCTGGCAAAGGAGGAGGCGGAGCGCGTGAGGGAGTGGAAATCCCACTACCCTCACGCCTCAAACCGCCGCAGGAAGCGCCCTGGTCGGGTGGCAACATCGGACTCCTGACCACCGTAGGCGCGGGCTTGCGGGCGGCGAGCTATAGGCAGCTCGCCTTCTGGTAAGAACCAGGCCCGGGTTGATGGCGCGTTGTGTTTTACACGCGCCTCAAAGAGATGTCAGCACACCTTGACGGGGTCCACGAGGACTGTTCCACAGGGTTGCGGGTTGGTTAAAAAAGAAACCATGGCACTGGCCGTTGCACAGGCAAGTGAAGTAACACGGGTGGGTTTTAGTCAATAAAAGTCTGACACGCCCTTCCGCTCCGCCCAGAGCGGAAGAAGTCATTTGATGATTTCCCATCCTAACAAAAAAAAAAGGACTGAAGAAGAGCAAGAAATTGCACTTGAAGAGCGCAGCCTTAGTATGGCTCGACTTCGTGCTTTTCACTCACCAGAGCATTACGAAGCACAAGAAGAAATTCATCAAATACTGATTTGAATCGGGCAGCGTTTCAATACGCATATGTGGCGCAGGACATAATTAGTGCTCATTAACAGGATATTGCTATTTTAAAATAACTCGAAAAAAAAAAATTTTTTTTTCAAACAAAATAAATAATATATTATTTATTTTGTTTGTAAAAAAATTTTTTTTCAAACAAAATAAATAATATATTATTTATTTTGTTTGAAAAAAAAATTTTTTTTTTCGAGTTATTTTAAAATAGCAAATGTCATATGATTAATGGGCACTAGCACTACTCGTGTGTTAATTTAATGTCACCATTATGGCGCCGCAGCGTGACGTTCGCATTGGGCCACGGATGTTGTTTATGAGTATTGTAGCACATTAAAGATCGGAGAACCGCCAGATTGTGCCCCCTCCCAAGAATCATTGAATAAATAATAAAGTTATTTATTTAAAATTATCCTGATTTAAAAAAGTACTCCATGTGATATTGCCTTGCTATGGAACGAAGTTCGCCGGTCAGCTAGTATATTAGTATAGATTGACCGCTCAGTCACTATACTAACCGTGACGTCATCAATGTAGGGGCAGATAATTTCAATCATCGATTTGATACAGTCTGGCCCTAAAATTAATTCACCTTTCCATTAAAGCTGCGTTTTTAGCAGTGGTAGACTCTTTCTTTTTCATTCTCATCTATTAATTGTGCTAGTCCAAGTTACAAACAATTTTTTGCCGAACGACTACATTTTTAATGTCATTAAAACTAGACAAAAATGTAGTCGTTCGGCAAAACAGTTAACATAAACTCACATACCACAATGGCGGTTTCTGGACTAACAACATTGCTACCACCTATAAGCTAGCTTCAGTTTTTAACCCCATAGAAGGAAGATCTTGAAATCAATGTCGATATAAAAAATTATGGTTTTTTTTTATATTTTCTACAATAACGGCACCGCTTGGCCTAGAATTTATAAATGACTAGCTTTCCGCCCGCGGCTTCGCGTGGAATCTGGTTATATCGCGCTTTTTAGATTTCTCTCTCGAACATATTTTTTTTTTCAATAAGAGGTAGCCTATGTCCTTTCTCAGGGTCTAAAGATTGTCTGTGCGAAATTTCATCAAAATCGGTTGAGAGGTTTAAGCGGGAAAGCATAACAGACAGACAGAGTTACTTTCGCATTTATAATATAGATATACTAGCTTTCCGCCCGCGGACCCCAGACTCCAAAGCTGAAAAGGCTTCGGATGCGACTGGGATTAACGCTGGGATGATGATGATGACTAGCTTTTCGCCCGCGGCTTCGCCCGCGTGGAGTTCGGTTATATCGCGCTTTTTAGATTTCCCTCGGGAATATCAAATTTTTCCGGGATAAAAGGTAGCCTATGTTCTTTCTCAGGGTCTAAAGGTTGTCTGTATCAAATTTCATCAAAATCGGTTGAGAGGTTTAAGCGGGAACGCGTAACAGACAGACAGACAGAGTTACTTTCGCATTTATAATATTAGTATGGATTTCATGAAAGATCCTTTCGAATTGTCTCATAAAAGTACAGGATGTACAGATTCCAGTAGATCAATCTGTCAACTTTCTTTAGTAGGTTTTCAACTATATCGCTAAAGCATTTCAAGGTTCACTGGGAAAATTTGGCGGCTTCGGGTAGGTAGACCTGTCCAAGACGAACGTCGACGAAGCTGTCAAATTTTCCCAGTGAACCTGTACCTAAATGTACCTAGCTGGCAACTTCCCGGCCCTTCTGCGACCTCTTCCTTTAGTTAGAAGCTGCATTCATTGTTGTAAACAGGACATCTTAATTTTAGCTACCTTCAGATTGTTTTCAAATTAGAGAGAACCGGTCATTCGAAAACAAGGTCGTTAATGACAGTTATTGTTAATTAGTAGGTATTGTCATTTATTTAATCTGTTTTTACTTAGCGTTGAAAGACGCGAAGCCCAGCAATAAAGGACGGAGCAAAAAGTTCTTGCCTCAGATTTTTGAAGCGATCGGACTTCTTTAATCTGCTAAAAATAATGCATATATCTGGTTATTTTTTTTATAACATTTGAAGCTGTCCTGTTGTGAAGTACCGCCGAACCTTTGCGATAACGCCAAGTTTCCTGGCAGCCACTTTGGCCTTGGACCCAATGAACCGCCCAAAGTTAAGGTTCGAGGAAATCTCAACTCCCAAAAGCTGAAGGCGGTCGGTGCAATCCAAGGATACATTCCGAAAAGTAGGAGCCAAGGTGAATGGCCGGCTCCTTTTGGAGGTGAATGGCCGGCTCCTTTTGGAGGTGAATATACACGTTTGTGTTTTGGCGGCATTGAACGCTAGAAGATTGACTGCCACAATCAGAGACAGTCTGTAGTGCATCACTTGTAAACGCTGCCAAGATCTCAAAAAAAAAAGTGTGTGTGTCAGCTCCGACGCGTCCTTAAGTACGAGAAAAAAAAATAAAAAAAATAATAATATTCTTATTATTTTAAAAATTATTTATAAAATAAATCATAAAAAATTATAAATGCATATTTATGAAAATTTTAACCAATTTTAAGAAAGTTGATAATAAAAAAAAAATTTATAAACATTTTTTTAAAATTATTATAATTAATCTTTAAATATAACATTATCTTAATAACTAACAAAATATAGTTGTAAAAAGATAATTATGCCACTTTTTTAGATTAGAAAGTTGCGCACCAAAGGTGCGCACTAAAATAGTAACGCTTAAAATTCGTTACTCGTTAGTAGGTTTTACCCCTCGGATTTTTCTTATACCGGGCGCCTTATATATGAAAATCGATTCTTAAGGAGTAAACTCCAAAAAAAAAAAATAATTGCATTGATGGGATTGATTACTGATTACGGTTTATAGGTTAGAGAGAGACAGGTGCTTTAGTTTATGTAAATTATTTCTTCACCACTGCTCTCAGAACGGAGAAACAAAACATCGCAGAACCGGCTTGAACTAGAAACTAAAACCTGAAGACATGTGACATCTACCAACCCATCGTAAGGAGGCCTTTCTGTGTCCCAGCAGAGAAAATACTTTTGAAGGATATACCAAACTCTGCCTACAAAATTAGATATATGCCAAGCTGGAAAAAAGCTGTCTGTATTGGATAGTAAGTACGGACGACAGCAGCTCGAGCTCCCCTAAACTGTCAAATGTTCTTAACCAATCTTGAGCCTCAATGCTTAAGCCATAAAGTTAAAATCTAATAAAACAATGTGAAAGATTGTAGCAGCTTGATGAGTTGTGGTCTGTACGTCTGAATTCAGTAGTCGATTCAACCAAGTTGTTCCTTCGAAACAAAGTTCCTGCCTCTCAAGTGCAGCTTCAAACTTACATTCTCTGTTAGTGAACTTAACTAATCCTATAGAAGAAACCTTGAGCACGTCTTGAAATTAGTACTTAACTGACCATCTTATTAACAATTTTAGCCCTTACGTAACGCAGCGACATATTCTTATCAGATACGATGTTATAACATCAGTAAAAGTTTAAAATTGAACCTCTTACCTGTTTGCTTGAGACAACTAGGCTTGAGTCTTGTGTGCGTACTGCGTAGGTACCTACTTCTCAACTCTAGCGGCAGGCGTAGACTTGTTTAAAACTAATTATTTAATTTATCTAGACTAAAAAGTTTAGCGATTACCAATTATTATCGGGCTAAAATTTACATTTGATAGCGATCCCATTATCTGGTGATGCCGTACGGAGGACGGGTCTGAGCATTTGTGTTGCGATGCATGCCGGGTACGATGCGCCTAATGTTGTTGGGTTTACATTGCACCCCTCGCTCTACTGCCGTCTGTCTTCCCTCCTATTCACTAAGTTTTTAAGTGAAAAGGCTTAATAATCTAGCGCGCTTTACCATCAACGATAGCAGCACTGCTTATCACCAGGCGGGATTGCGGTCAAGCAGTAGTTTATAATTATAAAAAAAATATCGCACTATAAGGCTTTTTAAAAAAAAAACTCTTTTGGTGTAGCTTAAAATATTCCCTCTGCTCTGCACACACACTGGTCTCCTCTCAGTGAGAAAACTGAGACGGAGTCAGCCTTAATCAACTACGCAGGCCCAGTACAGATTGCTAGATGGCAAGTGTCCTAGTTTTTCTTTCTTTTTTTGTGATAGAACATGCCGTTTTCTCACGATATGTTCCTTCATTGTCTTGAGAGCAGTTGTGGAGGTGGAGACTGACCTGAAACTTGACTCAAACTCAACCATAACCACTGGGCCACAACTGCTCTGCCTCTATCCATGAATCATCATCATTTCAGCAGAAATACGTCCACTGCTGGACATAGAATAGGCCCAGACCAAAGCGCCACCATCGGTTCCGTTCTTCTCGCATCCAACGCGGTCCTGCGACTTTAACAAGGCCGTCGACCCCCCTCTTCATGAATAATGATACATAAATAATATTACCAAGGTACCCTCGACACTCAGACCGTCATGAGGTCATTTTGCTTAACAATACAAGATTTCACTCAAAATATTTCTTAAAAGTGTCTCGTTGATCTAGTGCTCGCAAATGAGGATGGATCTTGAATTTAATCCCCGAATCGGGCATAATGTTATTGTAGTTTAACATCAGTATTATAGAATATATGTAGGTATTCTTATAGTACTAGCTTTCCGCCCGCATGGCATTCGGTTACATCGCGCATTATCGGGGATTAATATTATCGTATCATTTAGCTTCGAAGCTTACATGTGCATATTCGTATGCAATATATTACCTTGTTTTAAACGACACACAGCGCCATCTATCACCGAACTGGTACTAAGCTAACCATATTTTTTTGCCCTCGGGAATGTACATTTTTCCGGGATAAAAAGTACCCTATTATTTAATCCGGACTTGTAACAAAATCGTCTGCAAAATTTCAAAGCAATCGGTTCAGTAGTTACGGCGTGAAAGCGGAGCAAACAAACGAACTCATTTTCCAATTAAAATATTAAGTAAGGATTATAGTATACACAATTAGTACTAGACGAGATTGGTGCATTGATAAAAA